>OX451736.1:1369787748-1370987748 GCA_948472305.1 Vicia faba | reverse complement strand
CTGTACTAGAAATTATTATTTAAAAAATTCAGTTTTTGCAAGTCTTTCTAATGTTTTCTTTCCTCTTATTTATAAGTTGTATGCCTGATGTTAATTCAGGACAACGTGATGTTAGAAAGTGACATAACTTGGTTTTCTCCTGATTTTGGTTCTTTGTTTGTCTCGACTATATGTGAATTAAATGGTTCCGGTTGATCTTACATTAAGTTTGCAACAATATATGACTACAGGGCCGTGCTAGAGAAGCAGGGGAGATAAACAAGAGCTTACTCACCCTTGGGCGTGTGATAAATGCCCTTGTAGAACATTCTGCCCATGTGCCTTACAGGTTTATATTAACACGGTTTTCAATTATTATTAGTTATTATTAAAACATTTACTGTAATATGCATGCTACTTGGCTGTTTGTTATTTCAGAGACAGTAAGCTTACAAGGATTTTGCGAGACTCCTTAGGAGGGAAAACTAAAACGTGCATAATTGCTACTATTAGCCCATCTGCTTATTGCTTGGAAGAAACAATGATCATAACGAGGGTATTTGGATCAATCCAACTATTGGATCAATCCAACCATCCGAGTTGTTAACAGAAGCGTAAAATATATTGCTATCAAGAAAAGAAAGAGACGTTAGTGAAAAAGGTATTATTATAATTATAGCCTAATATTGTAAGTAATATGTGAATAATGTTTTGAATTTTTGGCATATCTTTTGAACCGTTTTGAATTTTTGCGAATGTGACTAGTGTTTATTTAGTAGAACAATGTTTCCGGAGCTGATGGTGAGGTTTATTTCTTGCAAGTTTGGTTTTTTAGCATTTTATTCAATTTTGAGTTCCTTTAGTGCTATTCATATCTTTTTCGACTATCCATTTTCATGTAGTGTACTAATGTGCTTGTTTGACTTTTGTTACAGGTCTAATGGCTAGCAATGAAAAAAACCCGCAAGGAAACCAACAAGAAAACCCACCAGGAAACCAACAAGATCATGAAAACTCACAAGAATCAAATCATGCAGCGGATGATACTTCAGTAAATGATGTTGCACGAGGCATCACCATAATGCGCGAAATCATTCGTGCTAGAGATAAGGGAGTGATATATAATGTAGATTGGAATCATTCAAATCAAGTAGTTGGGATTAATGCTTCAAAATTCACAAGCTACGTTGGTACACTTGTTCGTATGCATGTGCCAATCTCCATATCTAGATGGAATGAGAAACAATGTGAAGCATTGAAGCAAGGAAAAGAAATATTTTGGGAAGATGTTAAGGTATGTATGTTATATGGTTTATATGGTTATATGTTTATAAGTTTATAAGTTTATATGGTGTATATGGTTTTTAAACTACTTATATGTTTATATGGTTTATATGGTTTTTAAATTACTTATATGTTTATATGGTTTATACGCAGCGGTCTTTTAACGTTCCAGATGAGCGTAAAGGCTTCGTACTTGGGTTGGCCGGGAAAAGATTTAGAGGGTGGAAAAATCTGTTGACGAACACCTATCTTAAGGATGACAAAGGAAAGTGGCTGGAAGAGTTCCCGGCCGGAAGGCCAGAAAAGTATAATCTTTTCATTAAACAAGAAGATTGGACTGAGTTTATTAGACAAAGAGATGACGAATTCCGGCAAAAGAGTGCCAAAAATAGTGAGAGAGCATCAAAGCCCGCGTATCCATACAAAAAAGGGCGTTTGGGATATGCACGCTTAGAGGAAAAAATTGTAAGTAATAAATAGAAATGATATGTTCTTATTAATTGTCTAAATGTGTTGTATTTGACGATCTAACCGTTTGTTTCTATGTATAGTTAGAGGAGACGAAAAGTGATGAAACCTCACTTCCAGCACATTTGCTGTGGAAGGAAGCTCGTGTGGGCAAGAATCAAGCTGTTGATCCAAGTGTTCTAAGAATTTATGATGAATGCGTAAGTATAACATTGTGTCTTTAATTAAATCAAAATTTTATGACTATTTAATTGATTTTTTTATCTCCATTATTTTCAGGAGACATTGTCACAAACGGAGTCCACCGGTGACGACCAGGATACGAGGAGCGTACTTAGTAAAGCACTGAATGTTCCTGAGTATTCCGGTCGGGTGAGGGGTAAAGGTCATGGTGTGACTCCAACCTCTTTCTACCAGCATCCTCGGAAAAGAAATCCTACCAATGCAGAAGTGATGAATGTACTTATGGAATTACAAGCAAAAGTCAATGCATTGGAAAGAGATAAAGAGGTATTAATGAGGGAAAAGGGCAATGCGGCAATGGCGAAAGAAACTAGTGACAACGCTAGTATCAACCGTCAGAATAAATTTCCTGAGGTAATTATAAATATATTGATAAATCTCTATTGTTCAAGTTTCTCATTTTTATTCCACCTCTTTCTATTATTGAATTAAAAGTAATATGTATGCATATTGGTTTAGGGCATTTCATCTTGCCAACTATACGTAATGGCATCAGATTATCACCTTGTTGGCAAGGGAAAAGTGTACAACACTTTGGGAGATTTAATTCATAATACACCGATCCCGGCTGGACACCTGAGAGTATCAGTAGATTATCCTATTGATCCCGATGCGTTGGTACCGGTGTTTACCTTGGGTTTTGGTAAACAACCGCTGATCCTCCAAATGGTTACTTATTTGGTTACTCGCAGGATCGATCAGATTGATCCTATGGACATAGGTTGATTTTGAAGTTTGATTAAGGTGGATAAGGCTTTAAATAAAATGTTTCAAGTAAATTGCATAAAAGGAAAGACTTGGTAAAATAAACAAGGCTTTAAAGTAAAGGTTCGACAGGAATTTAAAGGAGAAAAGCAAGTAAAATGCTGGGAAAGTAAATGACTTTAATTGATAAAATTGGTGTTTCACACATACATTTCTCAACAATTCTTTCTCACACGTTGGGTACTTGAATCTAAATGAGTGACTATGTATAGAATTGTGAACACACGCGAGAAACTACATGTCTACTCCTATTTATACTAAAACATTCCAAGTAACCGTCGGGCAGTTACACTGCTTCGAGATCAAGCCACTTGGCACGTTCTCCATGCTCGACGCTCCAGATCCTTGCACGTTTGCACGTAGTGACTGCTGGAAACCGTTTTCCCTCCAAAGCTTTGAATTTCAAACTGCTCCACTCTGGACCATCGAACACTTTCATCAAGAGACGTCTTCGACGAAAACTCCTTCGACGTCGAAGGCAATCAGCCTTCTTCCTTGGAAGAAATCTTCTAAGTATTTTGCCATCTTTCGACGGGCACTTCGACAGACTCAGCCAGTCGAAAGCATCTTTCAGCTTTTAATGGCTGACATAGATCAAAGCATAGGTGTCGAATTTAGGAGCCAACAAATTGCCCCCCAAGAATGCCTTATTTCGACTCTGAAAGAAAAAGGCATTCTTTGAAAACGCCATTCGACACCTGTTTTTCCACGCTTAGTCACAAGTTCACTTGTGCACTTTTTGTTGCTTTTTACCAACTATTGGCAATCCCAAGAAACCATCATTGATTTGATCCTAGGACGTCACTTTCAGTACGGCGTGCAGTACCAAACGTCACTTCAGAATTTGTCATTATGACAAATTCTCAAAAACGAGGACGCACGCTGCGTCTCTCTGTTTCTGCAGAAACGGCCAAAACAACAGGATGCTGCCACGCGTCCCACTAATTCCTGCAGCATTAAATGACATTTAATGTCCTCGTTATTGGGGATTTCTCCCACTACTATAAATAGTAGTGAATATCCCATTGTGGGACTTTTTACGCAAACCAACCTTCAAACTTCCTTGTTTTCGTACAAGCTTGCTCTCTTTGCAGAAAACTCTTCCTCTTCACTTCATCTTCATCCTCAACAATGGCCTCTGCTTCTACTGCTCCCAAGGCTAACGCACCAACTGAACAACATGTTAAACCCAAGGTCTTTGTTACTGCTCCAGTAGTGAACTCTACAGGGAAATGAAGGGTTCCTGAACCTTCTGACATCTCCGTTCGCGATGCTTATTCGCGCCACTTGATGATCCCGGTTGGATACTCCAACCAGATCTTCGCAATGTCTGGCCCCATGAATCCTAGCATCTCTGAAGCTCTGAAGATCAAGAGCTATTTCCCAATCGTCGAGAAACTCAAGCCAGTAGCATGCGCCAAGAAGGACGCAGAAGACAACGAAGACCCTACACGCGAAAAAATCGACCTCCGCTTCTTCAACAGAAGTGTTAGGGTCTTCAGGTCTTGCCCTAATCTGACCTCCGACTATGTTGCTTGGCTAACAAAGTTGGAGAAGCATCAAACTCCAGTCTGGAAGGAAATGGGAATCTTCGACCTAGTGATGCTGTCGAAGACAGGCTTGAACTACTCCCCAGAGATGCTGATAGCTTCACTGTTGTTCTGGGATTACTCTCACTTCACTTTTCACCTTCCATGCGGGATGTTAACCCCCACACTCTTCGACGTAGCAGCTATTACTGGCCTTCGACCAACCGGAGATTACTTCGACCCGGAGGAGATGTCGGAGGACCAAATTGGCTTCTCTGAGACCAAGCCAACATACACCACCTTTATCAACCATTATCACGACAGGTCGACAGACGCGGTGTCGGATGTCGAACACATAGCGTTTCTAGCCTTATGGCTAACTCGCTTTGTGTTTTGTTCGAAGTCTCTACAAGTGACCAAAAAGATGGTCACTCTTGCTACCCAACTGCATCACCGCCAAAACATCTGTTTGGCAGAACTGATTCTGGCCAGTCTTTATGACTCTATCAGCAATGGGGCCACTCTTCTGAAACATGTCGAAGATAGGGCCAGTTTGTTACTCGCTGGGCCTTTTTGGCTACTTCAACTGTGGCTCAACGCCACTTTCGAATCTTTCTTGCCCAAGAAGGCTCAGATAAATGAACAGGCGCCAGCAATAGCAAACAGGCGAGTCGAAGGCATCAGGCTGGCTCTGTTAACACCTGTGGAAGATGGGCTGGAGTTTCAACAAACCTTCACTAACTTCGTTCTCATGTTCGCTCGAAGGAAGGAATTTGTTTCAACTATGGCTCCATTTGCCCAACGGAGAGTGGGGCCAGCATGGTTCACTAGACCACATCCAAAGGAGTCGAGTGGTCCCAATGTCGATGAGCATTCAGTACTTTGGGAGGCGTTCCTTACACCGAGGATCATGCCTCTTCGTTTTAAGAGTTCTAAGACTCATTTGAGTCTGCTTGCCTATCAACCCAATCTGGTATCTCGCCAGTTTGGTATCATCCAAACCCTGCCTTCTCCGATTTTTCAAAGAGAGAAGTCAATGTTGTACTTCTGCAACGATTACACAGAAGAAGCTGCCATCAAGCATATCGGAAGATATGCTGGTCGAACAATCCTCTCGTTGTTTGACTACCAGCTTAATTTCCTTTGCTCACCATCCTTCGAGGAGTGGTGGAGAAGCTATTATGCTGAGTACTTCTTCGACGAGAAGGACTTCATGGCTGAGTTGCAGAAGTCTTTTGTCCTAGTGTTGGACAAAGTAAAGAAATGTAAGTTCATGTTCTCACATTACTTTTTTTTCTTTCTCTTCGACTGCTAGCCTGTTAACTTTTTCTTTTGCTTTCAGTTGTTCGAAAACCTCTAGCCAAGAAGGCTACAGAAGGCCCACAAGGAGGAGGCCCTTCAACAAAACCTCCACCGCCGGCGAAGACTACAGCGCCGGCGAAGACCATAAGCAACCAACAAGGGGAAGGCTCTTCGAGGAAGCCTCCTGTATCGGTAACCAGATTTTCTTCATTTTTCTTCTGGCTTTCGATTTTTGATTTTCGATGCAATTACTCAATCGAATTCCTGTTGGTTTTCTAGGCCCCTTCGCCCAAGAAAAGGGCAGCGTTGGTGGTCGAATCGGGGAGTGATGACGAAAGTGATTCCCCTCCTGCTCCCTTAAAGAGGCGAAAGTTAACGAAGGACGCTTCTGTTCCTGCTCCTGCTCCTGAAGGTCGAACCGTCAGAATAAAGGTTGCTGTGAGAAAGCCTAGGCCACCTCCAGTAATCATCGAGGAGCCAACTGAGGAGGAACTGAACGTTCTTCTTAACAAACCTGTCGAGAGTGACAATTCCAGCCCTGGGGCTGAAGTTAATCCACAGGTAATCTATTGGACCCTTTTCATAACTTAGGCATAGATACCAGTATTCGATTGTGTCTCTTTCGACATCTGAAGATTTGTCTTCTTTCTCTTTTTCAGGACACTACTGAGAGTTCTCCACCAAGGACTTCAGAAACGTTGGAATCTGCTGACCTTAGCAGGCCTCAGGAAAAAGACTTGGGCAATGACGAAGCCCATACTGAGAATGAAGCCAATGCTGAAACAGTGGAGAAAACAACAGAAGAACCTATGATGGAGGAACAACAGCCAGTAGAGGAACCACAGCCAGAAACGGTTCAGGTGGTGGATTTGTCGTCAGAAGAGAATCCTGAAGGAAGAGACCAAGGCAATGGCGAAGAGAATCAAGATGCTGTTGACGAAGAGCACCAAGGTGGTACTGGCGAAGGACACCAGGGTGACGCTAGCGAAGAGCCACAAAATGACGCTGGCGAAGGAACCCAAGGTGATGCTAACGAAGAACCACAAGTCGACGCTGGTACCGCCTCAGTCCAAGTCGAAGAGCAACCAATCGAGGCACTCAGCATTCAACAGCCTCAAGCCCAAGATAATACTGTGGCAAGGGTTACCTCCTCAAAGCACAGGTCAAAAGAGGACTTGGAAATCTTGAAACAAACTGACCCTGTCAGCTACCTCAATGCAATCATCGAGAGTAAGAGTTCATCTGACACTAATCAGGAAATTCCTACCCTGTTGGGGAAGTCTACTGAAACTTCTCCTCTTGATGATGCATTGGCGAAGGTTAAGGCCCAGTTCTTCAAGAGGGACTTGATGAAGACTTTAGAGGGGGACCCCACTGCTCCATCATGCTTAAAAGAGGTCTTGAATGCTGTTGACTTCGAAGCTGTAGCCCCAGAAATCTCAGACTTGATCATGGAATTACATTCTATGATTGATCAAGTTTCAGCAGATTACAGGCGCCAACGAGGGTTTAACAGTCAGCTCGAAGTGTTGTATGGCAGAAGCTCCTCTGCGTGGACTGCTGTCTCAGATTCGACTTCTCGAATTGCTGAGTTGTCGAAACAGAAAGCGTCTGCACAGGAAAGAGTCGATGCCATTGAGCGAGAGAATGTCTCCTTCCGAGCACAAATCGCAGAGATAGAGGCGAAGATAAACGCCAACACTGTACTCCAGGAGGAAATTCTTTCGACCATCTCAGACACTGAGAGCCAGACTGAGATCAAGCAAGGCCTGGAATTCGCTGAGAGGGCCCAAAGCCTCGACGCTCAAATTGCCAAACTAGTGCAGGAAAACTCTTGGTGCAAGAAGAGGTTGGAGCTGCAGCATGCCAAGTATCTTCGACTCAGGAACTCTCTTACCTTTTGATTGATTCTCTTTTGTAACCACATTCTGTAATCGTTTTCGACAACAATTGCCATCTTGGCTGAAATTAATAAAAATTTCCATTTTGGCATTTTTATGGTTAATTTAGTTTGTTCTTTTATTATTTTATTTTTATCTCTTGAAGTATAGGCTTGTATTTTTTCAAATATTTACCATTTACTCTCAAGAGCCTTTTATCTCCACTTAACTCTTCGACTTCATAGGCTCCACCAGAAAAAGTTTGGATAACTCTGAAGGGTCCTTCCCATTTGGGTGACCATTTCCCCATGCTTCGATCCCGTCGATCCATGGGAAGAATTACCTTCCAAACTAATTCTTCAGGCAAAAATACCTTAGGTTTTACCTTTCTATTATAAGAGTCTTCTACTCTTTTCTTCTGAAGCCTGAGTAAGTCGAGAGCGTGTAATCTCTCTTCGTCTAAATCCACCAGTTCATCTAACATCATGTTCCAATAAACCTCAGAAGGAATATCATAATGCCTCTGAACCCTTGCAGATTGAAGACAAATTTCTGCTGGCAACACTGCATCATGGCCAAAAGTTAGCCTATATGGTGTTGTACCAGTGGCTTCTTTTGGGGACGTTCGACAAGCCCATAAAATCTGGTCTAACGTCTTATGCCAATTCTTTGGTTTCTTCCCAACATGTTTCTTTATCAAGCCAATCACCACTTTGTTAGCTGCTTCGACTTGACCATTCGCCTGTGCGTAATAAGGCGTTGATGTTAGGAGTTTGAAACCTGTTTCCTGAGCAAATTCCTGCATCTTTCGACCAGTGAAAACTGACCCTTGATCAGTTGTTATTGTCTCAGGGATTCCGTACCTAAATATAATGTTCTTTTGAATAAATTCAATGACATTTTCTTGGTCTACATTGACTAAAGGGACAGCTTCGATTCACTTAGTAAAATAATCAATGCCTACCAATATGTATTTCTGACTCTTTGATGATGCTGGTCGAATCTCTCCAATAAGATCCAACGCCCATCCTCTAAAGGGCCAAGGCTTCACTATCGAGTGAAGTTCGCTTGCTGGTACATGCTGGATGCCTGTATGAACTTGACACTCTTGGCAACCTTTGGCGAACTCAACACAATCTTTCAGCATAGTGGGCCAATATAGTCCTTGTCGAAACAACAACCATTTCATCTTATGGCCTGCTTGGTGAGCCCCACATGCCCCAGCATGCGTAGTCGAAAGGGCTATGTATGCTTCAGTTTCACTTAAACATTTCAGCAACACCCCTTCAGGCGTCTTCTTGAATAACTCATTTCCCATGAGTACATAACTCAACGCCCTGTATTTTGTTTTTTGTTCTGTCGAAGCTCCTGGATTTTGAAGATAGTCCACAATGGGTTTCCTCCAATCTTGCTCTGACAAGTTATCAATGAACGAAATCTCGAAGTTACTGTGATCAGCATATCCTAGTCTCGTCGACTCTAAGTCTGTTGGTGATAGACAAGTTGCTCTTATCTTCTCTCGAACTTCGATTGCTCTTTGTAATCTCGTTTTTGAAATTTTATACCCAGATGCAATCTGTGCCAAGTCATTGGCTATTTGATTTTCAACCCTGGGTATGTGTCGAATATTGACACTTTCAAATTTTTTCAACAAACGATTTGCTATCACAAAGTACATAATGAGATTCTCTCTTATGCATTTATATTCCTTTGTGACTTGCTTGATGACTAACTCTGAGTCTCCCATTATTTCGACTCGAGTTGCCCCCAATTCCAACAATATCTCAAGGCCAGTAATTAGAGCTTCATACTCAGCCTCATTGTTCGAACAAGAACCTTCTATTTGGTACTTGAATGTTGTTGGAATTTTATCTGGAGAAATAATCAAGACTCCTACTCCTGTTCCATTTTTATGGCTGGAACCATCGAAGTAGAATTTCCAAGGTTCTATCTCCACATAATTAATATCCTCGACTTGAATTGAGTGGTCGACTATGAAGTCTGCAACCACTTGTCCTTTTACTGCCTTAAGAGGCATAAAGGTCAAGGAGTATTCAGTCAATGCTAATGCCCACTTGCCAATTCGACTATGCAAGATAGGTTTCGACAACATATATTTGAAAACATCAAAATGAGACGAAACATAAACATCAACTGGTTTTATATATTGCTTGAGTTTTGTACAAGAGAAATACAGACATAGACACAATTTTTCAACTTCGCTATATCTAGTTTCTGCATCATTCAAAACTCGACTGAGATAATAAATGGGTCTTTCGACTCCATTCTCATCCTCTTGGGCTAACATACTTCCCAGAGTTTTGTCAGATGCAGCTATGTACAATCTCATACTCCTATTGCTACAAGGAGGCACCAAAATAGGTGGCTTAGTGAGGTACCCTTTGATTTTGTCGAAGGCTTCTTGCTGCTCTTGCCCCCATTCGAACCCATCTTTATTCAGTCGAAGTAAGGGTGAAAAGGCCTGAGCTTTCCCACTTAGGTTAGATATAAACCTTCTCAAGAAATTTATCTTGCCTAAGAGAGATTGCAATTCCTTCTTATTCGATGGCGCTTTCGCTTCCAAAATTGCCTTCGTCTTGTTCTGATTGATTTCGATTCCTTTCTTGTGGACAACGAAGCCCAAGAAATCTCCAGCTTTCACACAGAACGCACACTTCAAAGGGTTCATCTTCAGACCATGTTCTCTCATTCTTTCGAATGATTGTCGAAGGTGGTCAATGTGACTCTTCCTGGAAACAGATTTTATAACAATATCATCAATATAAACTTGCATAAAAGTGTTAATAAAATCATGGAAGATAGTATTCATTGCTCGCTGGTACGTTGCCCCAGCGTTCTTCAGGCCAAAAGGCATCACTACCCATTCGTAAGTGCCTAAGGCCCCAGGGCATCGAAAAGCTGTTTTCGACACATCCTCTTCAGCAATGAATATTTGATTATATCCTGAATAACCATCGAGCATACTCAGGTATTCGTAGCCAGCGGCAGAATCGACTAGCATTTCCGCCATAGGCATAGGATATTCATCTTTGGGGGTGGAAGCATTCAAATCTCTGAAATCTATGCACACCCTTAATGTGCCATTCTTCTTGATTACTGGCACAATATTTGCAATCCATTCGACATACCTTGTAACACGGATGAATTTGCATTTCAGAAGTCTTTCGACCTCCGTTTTGATATTCGACAATATTTCTGGAGCGAAGCGTCTTGGATTTTGCTTGATTGGCTTCTTTCCAGGTTTGATTGGCAACTGAAGTTCTACCAATCCTCTGTCGAGACCAGGCATTTCGTCATAATCCCATGCAAAACAGTCTTTAAACTCTTTCAGCAATTGGATTACTTCCAACCTAAGTTCTGGATCAATTTTGGCACTGATGTAAGTTGGCCTCTTCTCTGATCCTTCGCCTAAGTTGATTTCTTCTAAAGGGTCTTGCGCTAACATCTTAATGTTATTCGCCAAGGGATCCTTTTCGAAGCCCAAAGGCTCATCGTCATAGATAGCGTCGAGCCTCTGTTCCTGCATTTCGTCTGGCATGATATCAGGAGGTTTTGGGTCGAAATCCTTTCCTGGGCCAACAGCAGATAATTGTTGATCATTGGCCTGTGTGGCCATGTACTTTACTTCGGCTTCGAGAGCCGTTATCATCTTGGTTTCGGCTACATAAGCCGAAATTCGCTTCAAGGACTGTGACTCAGTCATTATCACTGAATTCACTTCCCCAACCAGTTGGTTGGATGTCAGTTAACCCACTGAAGTCTATGTGGGACAAGTCTTCTCTGTCCCATTGGAAACCATGCTCAGGATGCAGGTATAGGGAACAAAAGGTGTTTGGCGCTGGCGCCATGTCGAAGTCAGGAGTTGGACATGGCCCTATGTGAGCCAAGTTTTTGTCGAAATCTGTTACACCCAAGTGATTCACTTCGCCAAGGTAGTAACTTTGATCCGCCTCTATGTTTTCGACCATCCCATCTGGACGCCATAGCAGCAGTCTTTGGTGCATCGATGAAGGCACAGCGCCTACACCGTGAATCCACTCACGGCCTAACAAAAGGTTGTAGTTAGGTTTGGCCGATATGACCATGAACATTGTTGGTCGAAGGATCGACCCAACTTTGATATCTAGCTGGATCACTCCCATGGTGGTCCCAATGCCTCCCTCATAGTTGGACAGGACCATATTGTGAGGTTTAATTTCCTCATCTCTTTTGCCAATCTTCCTTAGCATAGAATGAGGGATAATATTGATAGTTGCCCCACAGTCGACCAATATTTTATTCACAGTGGTCTCTTCGAGCTTAGCCCTTATGAACAAAGGCTTGAGGTGATTCTTCATCGCCTCTGTAGGTGGCTCGAAGAAGCCATTTTGTTCCTCTGTAGTGCCATTGTCCATGACAAAATAGCACACTGGCCTATGTTTGGCCATTTCTTGTTCCACCTCCCAGTCACTTGCTTCGACTTCTACCTGTCGATTGAATTCCCTGGGCAGCACTGAAACAATATTCACCATTATATCCAGCGTATCGTCGGACTCAGCATCGTCTTCGTCTTCGACTTCGCTCTGGTTAGGCCAAACTAGCCTGTTGGTAACTGGTTCTCTCTCTAGAGGCTTCCTTTGTTTCCTTTGCGGAACATTCGAACTAGTCTCGGCCTTAGGTTCGTTGGCAGCCTCCCTTTCAGCTTTTCGTCTCCTTTGATATCTCCTCCATTGGGATCGAGACATAGGATTTTTACCCTTGTAGTTGCTGGACACTTGAGCAACCTTAGGTGCAGCAACTTGAGGCTCTTTCTTCTGAGTCAAAGAGGAACCTCTTGGCACATCGAAAGAATGCCATTTCTCTTCATTTGCCCTCTTTCGGCCAGAAGTTTTGTACCAAGTGTCTACTGGTACATTTGTTGGAGGCCTAAAAGTCAAAGGCCTCTTGTCTTGATTAGAACCCCTTCTGGGATCATGTCGAAGGTCAGCATTCTCCCTTCTCTTGTTCGCTGCTCTCACACCTTGAATGTGTTCAGCAGCTTTCTTATCAAAGATTGAACTGCATCTTGGACACAGCATTACCTCTGATTTCTTTTTCTGGCATCTTTGTAAAAAATCTGCCAAGTTTTCGTTTTCCCTAGGGAAAGCCGTTTTATTAGCCTGCTCTTGCCTTATGGCCTCTTCTGAAGCTTTTGGGTCAGAGAGTTCAACCATGTTGATATTCATTGTATCTTTAGTAGCAAGAGTTAGTTGCTTCATTTGTGTCTCCAGATTCTCCGTCTGGCCTTGAACAGTGGCCAAGTGGGAACTGGGCTTTGATCCAGTTTTTTGTGCTTCAGCAGTCTTCGACTTCGGGTCTTCGACCGCTTTCTGAACAGCTTCAATTGTCTTCCTGGATAAGTTTCCAGAAAAACTGCCAAAGATTGGCATGTTGATGTGGTCCTTTGAGACTTCGACCATAGTAATTCCTGGCTTCTTCGACTGGATCCTGGTTGCCTCTATCATGTTCACCTCAGAGGGTTCTGCATAGTGGGCTTCAGCCTTCAGTGGATTGGAGTCGACAGCCATGGGGGATTTGTCAGCAAACTTTAATCTCCCTTCCTCAATAGCGTCTTGCACAAGATTCCTGAAAAGAAAACATTGAGAAGTTTTATGGCCCAGAAAATTATGATATTTGCAAAAACCTCTCTTCTTTCTTTGATCAAGAGGAGGCACTTTTACCCCAGGGGGTACTATCATTTGGCCATCTTTAACTAGCAAGTCGAATATTTCATCACATTTTGTGATGTCAAAACTATAAGTCTTTTTTGGGAACCTATCGTTGGTCCTGTCTGGACCAATGGGATTTTTTCCATTTGAGGGGACTAACTGTTTACAAGAGTATGGAGGCCCTTGTTTTAGTTCTGCTAAATCGACTTCTCCTTCTTCGACAGCTAAAGTATCGTCGAAGGATTCTAGATCTTCATCATCCATCTCAACGTATGCTATTCTTTCTCTCTTGTGAGTTTTCGTTGCCTTAGCTTTTTCAGCTTTGAGGCGTTCGACCTGTCGAACTCTATCGGCCAGTTGGGCCATGTCTCTTAGGTACTGGGTATCTAGCTTCTTCCTAATGGAATAATCTAAACCGCCTGCGGCTATTTCGACCAACTCATGTTCTGGCACTTGTGTAAAACATCTCGCCTTAAGCAACCTAAACCTATTCAGATATTCGTCTATAGGTTCAGTGAAACGTCTCTTCACACTGGCCAATTCTTTCAGGCTTATCTTGGTTTGCCCCATATAGAATTGTTCATGGAACAATCTTTCCAACTGGGTCCAATGATGGATCGAATTGGGGGGGAGAGTTGTGAACCAAGTAAAAGCGTTCTTGGTTAAGGAACTTGGGAAGTACTTGATCCTTAGGTTTTCATTATTTGAAATGTCTCCTGCTTCGATCAAATACCTCGCCACATGTTCGACAGTAGATTCTGTCGTGTCCCCAGAAAACTTAGTAAATTTGGGGACTTTGCTTCTAGGAGGTAAGTCCGTTTGTAACACATATTCTGACAATGGAGATGTAAAGTTGGGCCTTCGAAAGCCCATGTTCATTCCATTCTGATTCATGATCCTTTCGATCATGGTTGCCAGATTGTTTTCCAAACCCATGTTTTGGTATTGGATATGCTGAACCACTTCGTCAGCATTTTGGTTTCTGTTAACTAACCTTACCTCTGGGGCTATTACCCTAGGCTCTTCGACAGGTTGTTCCAACCGTGCCCTAAAGTTTTCTTCGACAGGCTGTTGGGCCTGGTTAATGGTGGTTTCTTCCTCTACAAATATCCCCTGATTTCCCCTTATTTGCGCCCTTTGGGGCTGTCGAATAGGTGGGGGTACTCCAAAGAAGTCAGCCAAACGCGTCATTTGCGCTGTAACTTGCTGATTCGATTGAGTAGTATTTTGTATTAGAGGATTTAGCACTGTACTCAAAGTTTGTGCCAACATTTGCACCATATCATGGTTGCTTTCGTCCATCTGTTGCCTCAAGACTGCTGTCGAGGCATTTGTAAGGCCATGGGCTACTTGGGACGTTCCTCCTAAGAGTTGGGTCCTATTTCTATTCGCCATGCCTACTCCAGAGCCTTGGAGTGGCGAAGAGGCACTCACGAAAGGGTCTGAATAAGTGGACGCAGCATTCGTCAGGCTTGCCACTTCAGAAGTTGGCATACCATAGAATGGAATAAATCCTGGGGGAACCACAGGCCTTGTGCCTATATTTCCCCTTGGTGGGGGAGTTCCCAAAGGTATTCTGGGGCCTGTTAACGAAGTTATTGGCCCCGTGGTTGTGACTGACACTGCTGGTGTCGAACCAACATTCGTCGCTTCACTTACGGTCATACTAACCGTTGCTCCCACACTTGTTTGTGGGATTTCGTTATTGTTTGGCGGATTTGCCATCTCTTCCCTTCTTCTGACAGTATTGTTATCGTTGGTGTATATTCTACCACTCCTCAATAACATACAACTCGAAAAGATGAGATTATTTTCAACAATCAACACACAGTCCCACCGGGTGTGCCAATTTGTTTACCTTGGGTTTTGGTAAACAACCGCTGATCCTCCAAATGGTTACTTATTTGGTTACTCGCAGGATCGATCAGATTGATCCTATGGACATAGGTTGATTTTGAAGTTTGATTAAGGTGGATAAGGCTTTAAATAAAATGTTTCAAGTAAATTGCATAAAAGGAAAGACTTGGTAAAATAAACAAGGCTTTAAAGTAAAGGTTCGACAGGAATTTAAAGGAGAAAAGCAAGTAAAATGCTGGGAAAGTAAATGACTTTAATTGATAAAATTGGTGTTTCACACATACATTTCTCAACAATTCTTTCTCACACGTTGGGTACTTGAATCTAAATGAGTGACTATGTATAGAATTGTGAACACACGCGAGAAACTACATGTCTACTCCTATTTATACTAAAACATTCCAAGTAACCGTCGGGCAGTTACACTGCTTCGAGATCAAGCCACTTGGCACGTTCTCCATGCTCGACGCTCCAGATCCTTGCACGTTTGCACGTAGTGACTGCTGGAAACCGTTTTCCCTCCAAAGCTTTGAATTTCAAACTGCTCCACTCTGGACCATCGAACACTTTCATCAAGAGACGTCTTCGACGAAAACTCCTTCGACGTCGAAGGCAATCAGCCTTCTTCCTTGGAAGAAATCTTCTAAGTATTTTGCCATCTTTCGACGGGCACTTCGACAGACTCAGCCAGTCGAAAGCATCTTTCAGCTTTTAATGGCTGACATAGATCAAAGCATAGGTGTCGAATTTAGGAGCCAACAACCGGTACCTGACGTGGCCTTGGATATAAGATCGGTGCGAGACGCAGTAGGGTCGTTTGTTGCATGGCCCTTGGACCTCATTTTCATTGATGATGAGGTATGTTTAAAACCGTTAATATGAATCATTTAGATTTCAAATGTCAATTCTGAACCGTTAAGTTAATTATTTTTTAATATTAGCCTCCTACAAAACCCGCTAATAAGGGTAAGGAGATTTTGCAGCAAGGCGGCGAGTCTATGGCATCAATTCCAGAGGTACACTTAAATTGTTTATTATATGATATGAATTTAAAACTGAACGATTTTATAATTTACCTAAGTTATATGATTGTTAGGTATCTACGAAAGTGTCACAACAAGTGACCCAGCCTGTTCGTAGCAGACCACCCCCGAAAAAGTCAATGCATAAGGGGGGAAGAGGCGGGGGAAGAGGCGTTTTTGTACCTCGATATCGGAATACACTTGGAGTACTTTTGGAAACCTCAGATTTGAAGTCAGGTGGTATTCTTCGAATCCTTATGGATGCAGATATCTTTGGTCTTGACTGCCAAGAAACGATAGGAATGGACGAAATGACTGAGATTATGACGCATGGTGAATTAGGCATCGGCAATGTTCACGCATACATCCGGTATTCCGATAAATATATCATTTAATTAGTTGAACAATTTATTTACACATTTCAATGAAAATAGTCTAATGTTTATATGTTTTTATTTAAGGTTGTTGTACGATAAAAAAATGCGCGAGACTGTATTGGCAAGACGCTTCCATTTCTTGTCTGCCCATATTGTCAGCGGAGCGACAATTGTCAGGGAACCGGGTTCAGTTAGGGAGTACTTAGTGAATCGATACACGGCCTACGTCGGCAACCCAGATAGCTTGTTTATTTTGCCGTATAACACTGTTCCAGTGGGGTGAGTTTTTCATTTATTCTAATATATCTTTGTTTATTTTGCGTAGAAACTTTTCTTCTAAACTGTTGCTTAAATTTTTAGAAAACACTGGTTGTTGTTGGCTATCGATCCGATTAAAGAAGTTGTGTACTTTCTGAATTCGGTAGACGGGGAATGGACTAACTATCCCGCTATGAAGGAAACTGTTGATCAGTAAGTGAGATCGTTCTAACTATTCGTGTATATTTATATATTTAATTATTTCTGTGAGATTGATCTAAATATATGTTTTTATTTTCTTAGATCAATACAAATATTTCGTAGTCAAAGGGACGCACAGGTACCCCGGAGTAAATCATCAAATATTACTTGGATCAAAGTGCAGGTACAAAATTAGTTGCTTATAATAATAGTTATGTTACTTGATAAAATTACACGACAACTATAAAATATATTCTGTTTTTCTATGCAGTGTCCGTTACAGAATAATGATGTAGATTGCGGATACTTTTGCTTGAGGTTTATGAAAGAAATCCTTCATAAAAATCAAGTAGAGATTCCAAGCACGGTATGGATTTATAACTTAGAATAATTTTGTATGATTTCTACATTTAATAACATCATGCATATACTGAAGTAATAATTTCTTATGTAGTACTTTGATGACCTCTATACTATGTCGTACACGAAAGTTCAAGTGGAAGAAGTCAAAGAGGAAATATGTCAATTTTATGTTGAAAACAGATTATTCTGATGGGTATGAATAAAATATTATTGTACGTGTTAGTTTGATTGTGTTGGAGCCTTTAATATTGTTTGTTTAATTTACCGTGTTGTTCATATTCATACTTTGCAGGATGACGACCGTGTCGGTGGAGCATTATTTTCGATGTAATTATATATGATTTAGTTACATATGTATATATATATGGTTACAAATTAACACGATACTTTGTATGTGATTTAGTTATGGTTACAAATGTATATATGGTTACAAATTTAGTTATATATGATTTAGTTACATATATATAGATAAGGATTGAATATTATATGGTATACCGGTTTCTGTTAATATAATACCGATTTCTTAAAATATATGTATAGATAAGGATTGAATTACAGGTTAAATTATTGGACCAAAAAAAAATTACAGGCCGCACAGGGAACCTCAAATTATAGGTTTCACTTTAAAAAATTTGTATGAGCTACGAAAGCGCTTTTGGCTAAAAAGCGCTTTCGTAGGCAGGATAAATAAAAAAAAAATTAAATAGAAACCCCCTATCAAAGCGCTTTTTATGGAAAAAGCGCTGTGAAAGACCCCCCTATCAAAGCGCTTTTTCCATAAAAAGCGCTGTAAAAGCCATGATAAATAAAAAAACAAAAATTAAATAGAACCCCTATCAAAGCGCTTTTTATGGAAAAAGCGCTGGGAAAGACCCCCCTATCAAAGCGCTTTTTCCATAAAAAGCGCTGTAAAAGGCCTGATAAATAAAAAAAAAATTTAAATAGCACACCTATCAAAGCGCTTTTCAAAAAGCGCTGGGAAAGACCCCCCTATCAAAGCGCTTTTTAAGGAAAAAGCGCTGGGATAGGTCCACCTACGACAGCGCTTTTGGCCAGAAAAAAGCGCTTTCGTAGCCTACGCCAGCGCTGGCTACGGCAGCGCTTTTAAACGCTTTTAAAGGGCAAAAAAAAGCGCTGTGAAAGCCCATTTTCGTAGTAGTGATGTCATGAATCATAAATTAAAAAAAAAGAAGTGACCAATACAAATGGAAAAAAACAATAGCAGCAACCAAATTGTAGCATACATATTTGAGTTTGATTATTTCACCAAGAGGCAAAACAACAACACTCGAGAGTAACATATGAGCAGGGCTAAGTTGTGTTTTTTCAGAATTCTACGATGATAGTTGTGAACTCGAACTCACCTGTCCAAAGACAGTAATGATAGACTCTTTAGGCATGCTACACAAATAAGTGAATTAAAAGAATGTACACACAACAGCAAGAGAATTCCAACCTCACAATAGATACCATTGAATCGATACATAGAACATACCAGTCAATGAAATCTTTGATCGGAGGAAAACCAGCATCGAGGCAGAGCAAGGTGACATTGTAGGTGTTTGTCACCGACAACGGAACCTTCCCTATACAAACATAAACAGGAAGCAAGTGTGAGTGGTCAAAAATAAATAGATAATCTCACAACAGAATGAACCAACCAACCCTCTTGTTTGACTTTTGCATACTGCAGTAGCAACACAGTTGGACCAGAGCTACTGTCACGATCCTGGTTGAATTTGATAAACTGTTCGGCATACGATTTTCAAAGAGTACAATTCAGAGTGTTGTTGGTAAACAATGAATACACAATATTCGGTCAGCAAAAGAAATTTAAGATGCACCACAATATAATATATGATACAACAACAACGACGAAAGCGCCAGATTACATACTTGTGGTCCCTTAACATTATATTAACCTGCTGTTTTTTTGAACCCGACCGCGTCTTGAAAAAAAAAAGACAAACACCCTCATAAGAAAATAACAGTATATCGAATTCAATCACGCGACGAAAAGATAAAAAACAATGTTAGATTTTAATTACCTATAAGCACATCCCTGTTATAATTACCGTTGATTATATTAGAAAAACCAGTAAACACCAACGATTTGGCAGGTATGTCATGTTTGTTATCATCACCAACGAACGTACCTCCTGTAAACTTAAGCATAAATTTGTGAGACGAAGTCTAAACGACTACACATTTGGCTGAACCTTAAAGTTTACCACAATATAAGTAAGTATGGTCCAACAAGAGTTTCCCATCAAAAACAGACTTATGTGTCGCCGGGACAACATCATGAATATCATCATCCTGCAATGCACAAAAAAATAACAGCATATCAGAAAACTAACATACAACTATGCAAAATCTTCCATAACAACAGAATATGCAGAAACCGTGCGAAAAACAGAACATCCAGACACATAGATGATTTATTTTACCTGTCCACAAATATCATCTCAAAACGCTCTTTGTTGTTAATCAGAACATTCCACCGATGATGAACCCTCACTGCAACCTTCCATAATTCTTTACCGTCATTGATATCACATACAACTTCAATCGGCCGTGCCATGGTAAACCGATAGCAGGGACGGGATGCGAAAACGGCAGGGTTAGAGGAAGGCGATGTTGTAACAAAGCTGTAGAAGATGAAAGGATATAAACAACGTTAGGCATGAGGAATATTTGGGGACGGTTATAAAATGGAAGTGATTTGGAGACACTTACAAAATTGATGAGAATGACCATGATGAGTTATGGACAACAGTTGCAAAATTGATATAGATAGGAGTTATTTGAGAGGGAGGAAAACAAATGAATCGTGAAAGGGTGTAAAAGAATCTCAAAATCTGAAATAGAGAGCAATGGAAGCATCTATGTGGAGTGTTTTTGGAATAAGAGGACAAAATTGTCGAAATGGATAGAATGTGTTTTCTTATATTATAGATTTTCGTTTTTAATTTGTCGAAGTAAAAAAATTTCTCCTATTTTTGTGTCTTGGATTGATGAAATAACACCCATGTCTTGTTCCCATAAAGCAGGTGGTGGTGAATTCTCTTATTGATTGATAATGAAATAAGGTTAGATTTTGGATTCCTCGATCTTTCAAATTTTAATTTTGTATGCACATTTGTGTAAGTTTATATACTAATCTTCTTAACATGATATTACGTATTAGTGTTATAAGATTAGGGTTAGGGGAAAAATTAGATTTCAGTGTTTCTTTCTGAGTCACAGTAATTATTATTTTTATTTTTTTTGGATTTTGTTATTCTCTTCGGAGATCATTTTTGTAGTTGCTCATTAACTACCGTTTGTGTCGCGGTTGCTGAACTTTTTAGGTGCTCTTGTTTCATCTTTCATTCAGATGGCATTTGACATGCTGTCTTCTGTTAAAATCACGGATTACTTTCGTGGAAGAAAACTCGATAGAAATCTGCTCAGCAAGTTTACCAAAACACTGAGTTACATCATTGCCTTTGTTGACGATGCCGAATAGAGGCAGATCAGAAACTGTCATGCAAAAGCATGGCTTGATGCTGTCACAGATGTTATGCTTGACGCTGAGGATCTCTTGGATGAAATCAACATTTAAGTTTTGCAGTGCAAGTTCTAAGCCGAATCTCAAATCTCTGTTACTAGACCTAGTAAGTCGTGGACTCTCTTCAATGCTTCTACTAGTTCAATTGACAAAGCGAGATAGGGGACTTAGAAACAAAGACTAAAATCATCCATACCTTGATATTAAGCTATCAAAACCTCCTGTATCATCTCAAAGATGTTTCGCCTACTGCGCCTTATTCCTAAAAGGTTATTTGTTTGAAAAGGATCATTTGAGTTTATTATGCATGGCTGAAAATTATCTGCAATACCCTCAACAAAAGAATGAGAGTCTGAAACAAGTCGGTGAAGAGTACTTCAACGATCTACTATTAAGATCATTTTTTGAACCGTAAAAAAAATACAAAAATCTTTTTGTAATGCACGACCTTCTCCTTGATTTAGCAAAATATGTATATGGGAAATTTTGCTCCACGTTGAAAGTAAAAGAAGCACAAAGTATATCAAAAATGGCTTGTTATTTTTCATTTTTATGTGATGAACTTGAATCTTTTAAAGGATTCGAGATCTTATGGCATGCTAATAAATTGCGCACATTTCTACAATTATCTATTGATTCCTATCAACATTGATGGTGAATGCGCTTGAAGTCTGACACATTGATGTTGTCTGAGTTATTTTCCAAGCACAAGTTATTGCGTGTCTTGACTTTATATGGTTATTGGGATATGGCTGAGTTGCCAGATACAATAGGTGATCTTAAACATCTACAATACCTCGATCTTTCTTGAACTAGAATAAAAAACCTTCCTGATTCTTTATGTTCTCTCTATAATCTGCAATTATTGAAATTGAGGGATTGTGAATATTTTGACGAGTTACCTGTAAATTTATATAAACTCGTAAACTTGTGCTATTTGGATTTTAGTGGAACTAAAGTGAAAAAATGCCAAAAGAAATGGAAAAGTTGAAGAATCAAGAAGAATTTAGTTCTTATTATATGGGCAAGGATAGCGAGCCCAATATTGAACAATTAGAGGAATTCAATCTGCATGAAAAACTATCTATTTTTTATATTCAAAACATTGTCGATCCCCTAAATACATTTTTAGCAAACTTCAAAAATAAAGTAAACCTTGTGGAGCTGAAGTTAACATGGAATACAAATAGTGATAATTCACAAAAAGAAAGGGAAGTGCTCGAGAAGCTACAACTTTCTAAACATTTGAAGAAGTTGTCAATCGAGAGCTGTGGCGATACACTTTTTCCACATTGGTTTGGAGACAATTCATTATCACATATTGTATCCTTAAAGTTGAGCAATTGTGGGAACTGCATATGGAAACCTTAACTTTTAAGGACATGAATGGATGAGGAAAATTGGAATGTGAAGTTGTGAGGTATGCTTTTCCACATCTCCAAAAGCTTTTTGTAGTGCGATGTCTAAATCTTCAAGATAAATTGCCTAATAAACTTGCTTGCTTAGTGAATTTAGAAATTATTGATTGCAAACAACTTGTGGCTTCCGTTCCATTCTCTCCCGTCATTCCTGAATTATGTCTCACTAATTGCGGAAAGTTACAATTTGATTATTATTCCTCTACTCTAAAATTTCTTGATATTCGTCGATGTTGCATGGGAGGATCCTCCATGGAATGGATTGGACATATCTTATCTCATTGTGATTCCTCAATTAAAACTGTGAAAATTGAAGATTGTCCAACTATGAACATTCCCCTACGCAGTTGCTACCGTTTCCTTGTAAAATTGGGCAACACTAGTAGTTGTGACTCTTTAAGGACCTTCCTGTTGGATCTGTAGAAGATTGTCCACAGTTAGAGTCGTTCTTTTATGAACTATTGGAACATGTCCACGTTCCAATATGTTGAATTTAAAATTTTCCGAAGTTCCACATTGTTAGAATATCTTTTTGATTGATAAAAATCATTTAGTCCCACATTACTCATGTGAGAAATATTAACTAACTTACTTCACTATATAAGGAGTGCACATGTTTCATTCCAAACCACACCAAAACCTATTGATCCGCTGTCGCACACGGATAAAAAACGAGTATTTTGTAAAATGCAGTATAGCGATAATGGCTCGAGTCGTATCGCAAGGATTCTTGATTTTATTATTAACTAATAGAAATCAAATGGGGGTTGGTTTTAGGATCGATTTATAACATGAAATAAATGATTAAAATAAGTGATTATAAAAATAAGTCGATCTACTGTTTTCAAGTTCCTGCTAATCATTGGTTTTTACCTTACCAATTCCCTAAGAGGCTTCGACCTCTATTCGATTTCAATACCAATTGACAAGTGCAATAGATATAAAATAGATTGAATTCCCATTCCGAATTAAGCAAACAGATTAATACAATAGTGAGTTAAGCAAACACGATATAAAACGTGATTTAACGACTAAGCGACATAAACAACGATTAAAGATTAGGAATACAATCATACAAATTTAATAAAGACATTCCATGAAATAACATATTAAGCAAATGCAATTTCATAAAATAGAATTGAAAGAGAAACAAAATTGAATTGATAAGTTAAAAACCTCAAAGCATCGGAACACAATTACAGTTGATCAACTATGGATGATTAGTTCTTCATTCAAGCGTAAAAGCAAAATATATTTTTTTTCTGAATAATGAAAAGGTTAAAAACAAAATTATTGTAGCGGCTTCTAGGTATAGCAAGTAGGGGTGTTCGCGGTTCGGTTTGGATCGGTTTTAAGATAAAAAATCATCCAATCCAAAGATAAATTTACTTGCGGTTCGGTTCGGTTTTGGATGATATATTAAAAAAATCCAATCCGATTCGATCCAATTTTATGCGGTTTAATTTGGGTCGGTTTTTAGATATCCAAATTACACATTATATTTTTATTAATATTATAAAACTACTAATAAATCATAGATTTGATATAATATATAACATATAGTATATTAAAAGTTAATATTACAAAATGAGAGTGGTTGATTATGATTGAAATAATAAAAATAAATAAATTATACCAAGCTAATAACTATTATTAAAAAATTATTATCATCTAATAATAATTTCACATAGCATATCATGCTAATAAAAAGTAAATAAGTATAAAAATATATGTATGCAGTTTGGTTTGGTTTGGTTTGGATCGGTTTTGAAAAATTAATCCGAAATCCGATCTGAACTGATCGATTTTCACAAAATAACATCCAAACACATCCAATAAATTTCGGTTTTTTGCGGTTTTCGGTTTTTTGGATCGGTTTTCGGTTTTTTATTTGGATTGGTTTGGATTTGAACACCTCTAATAGCAAGGACAAGGATTCGGTTCATAACCCAACTGGGTCGAAAACATAACCCAGGCCCAAAACAAATGACCCAAAATTTAAATATAAAATGTTGCAACTTCAACGAATTATGGCCCTGCTACAGCCCGATTCAGCTCTCGACTTCTGAATAAAAATCGTACCTCTTTTTCTTAGCTTTTCCAACGACTGGTAGCACGTCTCATTCCGACTCCCGTAACTTAAGTTATGAATTTATTCGTGTAGACTGCTAATGCTGAAAATAAAGTGCGAAAATCAAATAAGAGTAGAAATAAACTAAAATAGAAAAACACTATAAAATACAAAAATAAGCTAAAAAAACCATGGAAATGCATAAGTACAATCATGGAAGAATGTGCATCAAAATGCATTGATCACATATTCTATTAGTTTTTCCTTTCTCACTCTCATAACTCTGCGTCTCTCGAATTGTCGAAGCGCCATCTTCTTCCCCTTTCTTTCAAATTATTATGAGTGGTCAAATGACCATTATTAAATTTTCTTTCGAGAATTATTTGAATTTCTCTTTATTTGAGAAATTATTTCGACTAGTCTTTGTACCAGATACTACGAGTGGTATTGATATCCTATTTGAATGATCATGAACCATCAGAGTGTGTTTTTCTAGACCGATTATCTACCATGCAAGTAGTAATTATACAGTATAGAACTGAGTTGTTTTATCCTGGAGGCGGCGCGGTAATTCGATTGCTTTGCATAATTTTGAGTAGTACCGCGAAACATCTTAAAGAGAGCGACCTAGTCCGCGACTCAACCTAGTAATTTCTTTGGTGGCAAATATTTCAAAATCTGAAAATAATTTTAAGACGTTTCAAACTGCCATGGCTACCGAAGAAATTATTGGTACTTTTGCGGATATTGTCTTTGAGAAATCATTCATGTTTGAGGGAAGTCACCTCAAACGTTGGTGTTTACAGTGATTTCTGGTAAACAACCGCTAGTCCTCCAAACTATCGAATAAACTTACTGACTGTTATTCAATTTCTCTGGTAACTCGCAGGATCGACTAGATTAATCCTAGGACGTGTTGGTCATTAGGGTAACTCTCATGATCGAACTGGTATTCATGGTTGGTATTTAGAATGTTGTGTAGGTGTTTAACTTATTTCGATTTCTCTCTTAAAGATCTAAAGGTGCGATCAAATAAACGTGCGCGAAACTAAATTGCATGAATAAAGGTCAATTGTAAAGACATGTAAAAACTGCATAAAAGACAAATAAATGGCTTCGAATCGTAAAGAAAACAGTTAATGTAAAAGATTCGAAATGTGAAGAAAGCGTTTAATGCAAGAAAACTGTAAAATGGCTTTAAGTAAAAAAGGTATTCAAAGGATAAAAATTTGAAGATAAAGGCATGAAATGTATAACAGTTTCTGAAATGTAAAGTATTTGAAATGGAAGGAAAGCATTTAAATGTAAGGCATCAGTGAAAAGATTTCGAATAAAAAGACTTTAGATGCAAAAACATGTAAATGGTATTGATATAAAGATAAAGGAAAGTACTGGAATTGATAAAGAGTTTTCATTAAATCATAAACATGTGGTGTTATCATACGTACATTGCTCTTGTATTCGTTTCCCTAGCCATGTGGTAATTTAAATGTTTACTGAGTTTTCTTGTACAATAGATATGACACACGAAATCCTAATGCTAAGACTTCTATTTGTACTACTTCGACCATAACGGTCTTGCTATAAGATTCTGCCACGTTCAGAACATGCAGAGCAATGCCTCTCTCTTGCTTCCACGCGTCTTCGAATGCTCCAGCGCATAAATTTCAAATTTCGAACATCCCGCTTGCATTTGATTTTAAAATGTTTTGGAATTTCTTCGCTTCGAACGCATTCCTTAGATACAGCCTTGTTATTATTTCGAGACTTCTTTGGATATATTCTCATAACTGTCACTCGAAGCTCCAAGCTTTGATATGCTCATTCGAAGAATTGCTTCTACTATTTCGAAACATGACGTTTTGTTTCATTTCAATCGAAACGTCCAATTTACTTTGCTTCTAATAATATTATCAAAATCTTCAGCCAACAAAATGCCCCTTTAAAATATGTATTTCGATCCCTTTGAGAAATACTTATTTTAAACATATACACAAGATTTTGATGCGACCTTCGAATCATCGTAACATTTATTGCATTTGACTCCAGTCACGTCAATCATAACACTTTTTAGATTCCTTAACCGCCTTGAACCATTTCACAGTATGATGCAGTTACAAAGCAATGATTATCTTTAATCACGCCTATTACCAATGTTAACTTTACGCCACCTCTTCATTAAACCAACCCATGATTACCACGTATCACAACCTTACTCAGTGGATGCTTAAACTTCCACATTATAAAAACCCATCAACTTAGTCTTTTTTCTTTTCTTCCCACATTCTGAATCTTTTCTCCTTCTTTTCTCACTGAAACCCTAAGCTTTCAACATTCTTCCAACAATGTCTTCTTCTACTTCATCCCAACTAAAAAAGGTTTCCAAAAAGAAAGGAAAGACCGCAGGAACTACAATGGAAAGTAAGGTTGTCACTTACCAAGGTCAATCTGTTCTTGTTCCCCAGATGATCTCAAAAGAGAAAGAAATTCTTTATGCATCCCAGGTACTTATTCCTACCACCGCTGCTGGCAAGAGGTTAGCTTTAATGAGCCCTCTTACAGTTTTTGAAATTTTAAAAGACACCAGAAAAATTTTCCCAGTTTGCTATAATTTCAAACCCCTGTTTAATAAAATGGACGCCCCTAAGGCAATAGAATCTTCTGGTTCAAACACCGTGGAAAATCCAATTGTTCCTCCTAAGGACCCTTTTGTATTAGACTATGTAAAGAGTAACTTCAAACCGTTTCGATCTTGCCCCACCTCCGACACTGCTTATCATAACTGGTTCAATAAGGTAGAAGCTAAGAAATCCCAGCAATGGGAAGAATTAGGTATCTACAACTTGATTACGCTGTCGAAGCCAGGTTTTACTTACAGCCACCCATTGTTATTGGCGTCCCTATATTTCTGGGACAGTACTTATAATACTTTCCATCTCCCTGGTGGAATGATTACCCCTACTTTTTTTGACATAGCGGCCATTACTGGGCTATCACCATTAGGAGAAACATATATCCCTGACAACGAAGAACATTCGAGTATAATCGACTTCGAAGTCAAACTAGCAAGCTTTTCAAAGTTTATCAGCCACTATCATACTGAAGGAGACAATGTGTCTGATGTAGAACACATTGCTTTCCTTACCTTATGGCTGTCAAGATATGTCTTTTGCAGCAGATCCCTACAGGTAGCCAGTAGGTTTATTCCTCTAGCTAGAGATTTGCATGAGAATCGGAGAGTGTGCTTGAGCGAATTGCTACTAGTTGATCTTTATGAAAGCCTAAGGTCAGCTGTTTCGAGTCTAAAATCTCACACCTCCAAGAATATCCTGCTAGCTGGCCCTTTCTGGTTGCTTCAGTTATGGCTAAATGCCATGTTCGAACCTTCATTGTCAACTGCCAACATCATTGCTTAACAAGACCCTGAAATAACGGATAAAATAATCGAAGGCACTAGGCTGCGAAGACTAACCCCAAATGATGATAAGGATGACTTCAAAGTCCTATTCACAAAATACATCATGATATTCTCCAAGAGGCATAAGTTCGAAGAGACCATGGCGCCTTTTGCTTCAAGGGCTCATGGACCTTCATGGTTCACCATGGCTCTCTCAGAAGCTGTCAAGAGCAAAGAGATTCAAGATGTATGGAGAGCCTTTTTGCTACCCAGACTAATCTCTTCAAGAATAACTCCTGCCAAGAATCAGATTTTCCTTTTCGCTTATCAGCCCAACTTTGTTTCGAGAGAGTTTGGCTTGTGCCAACTAATTCCTGAACCCTTATTTCAAACTGAAAGTGCCATTACCTCTGGGCGAACTTTCAAGGCACGAGAAGCCAAACTACAGCAAGAACAATACCAAGGCTTTACCCAGTTTGAGCTAATAACTTTCGAACCTACCCACCTTACAGCAAAGGGGTTTCTGGAATGGTGGACAAAGTTTTATCAGACTTATATGTTCGATACTCTTACTATTCAGCAGAAACTAACTGATGCCTTCGATGTGTAGGTACCATCCAAGAAAGGTATGTTCACTCATGCCAAAGAGATTAAAGCTTTTCAAAATTATTTCGAAACTACTTATGATCCCACACACTTGGAATCCACTGTGCATCAAGCGGCTGAGACCTTGAAGGAAAAATTCAAACAAAAAGTTTCTAAGTTAAAACTTCCTTCAGGGTTGTCACCTGAGGATAGGTATAGGTTGGCATTCGAAATGCATCCACCTAAATTTCCTAGATTACCTACCTCAGAACTGGCTCTGGCTTGGTTTCCTCCATACCCTTGGTGGTTCACTTGCAAAGAAATGTTCAAACATCTTCAAAAGAAACCAAAGCCATCTGAGACTGTGACATGGGCTCGACACTGGCTCCACGATTTCCCAGGACATCTTCGCTATGACCTTTCTGCCATGTCGATTAAATCTGATCAAGGCACAGGTGCGAATGCTTGGGAAAATCCCAAACGTTTTTCATTTTCCATATCTTTAACTTTTGCCTTAATTGTTTCGATTTTCAGCCATCAGGATAAAGACGGCTGCTTCAAAGTCGAAAGAAGGGAGCGCCTCTCAAGCCTCTATCGAAACCACTGACAATGTAACTCCATCCGAAACAACAACCATTGCTGCAACATCAACAACAACAATACCAACAATAACTAGTGTTCCAACTCCACAGGTAATCACTTAGCCTTGATGTTTCGAATTCACTAATGTTTCATGATTTACATCTAACTCTTTGTTCAAATCTTTTCAGACCAACAAACTTCCGCCTACCACTCCAAAGAAGCGAAAATCAAACACCACTGGGGAAGACCCCAAGGCTGGAGGAAACTTACCAGCTGCTTCGAAGAAGAAGAAGCAGAAGAAGGATATTTCAAAAAGTGTTGTACCAACTAGTGTCTCTGGACTCGATTCCAGGGATGCTGCTCCCTCACCTAAATCCAAAATTCCATCTTCGACCTCCAACGTAATGTTGGAACGCATAGCTAGCAACCTCTCTTCCGAGAGTCCACAGGTAAATTGAACTTTAAACTTTTGGAAATAATTTCTCATTACCTTGGTGCATGCTTTTAATATTCTTTCGCTCCTTGCAGAATATTTTAAATCCAGCTTTTACCACTTCGACCTCACCATCAAAAGCTGCTGCTCCGCTCAACTCCTCTCCTCAAGGAGACTCCATCAACCTTATACAGAACAAAGGTTCCTCCAATATGGCGGTTCTGGCTGGGACTTCTGAGCAGCAGGATGATCAGAGTACTTCCCCTCCTCTAAAAGAGACAAATGAAACAACACTTCATGAATCTGCAGAGGCTTTACAAAGAACTTATCTTCAAAAGTCCCCTCTTGAAACCCTTCAAGAGGACCCAAAGGATACTCATGCTGAAGGAGAGAAAGCTGATTCTGGCCAAAGAAACGAAGAATCTGCAGAAGAAGAGTCTGAGGAGGAGGATGCCAACGATGGTTAGACTGCTGGGACAGAGTCCAATGCAAATAGCAGCGAAAAAGAAGACATCGAAGTGGTGGATTTGGATGACGATGAAGAAGATAATGAGCATGAAACGAATAAAGGGGATGGTGACACAACCAATAAACCCATGGAAGTCGAAGTGGACGTGACTCCCCTGCGTGTGGAACTCCCTCAACCGTCTTTGTCTCGAATGACTGATGAGGAGCTTGCACTCCTGAGACGAAATGACCCTATTGGGTACATGAAGGCGAAGCTGGCTCAAAGGGACATTCCACTTGCTAGGGCTGGCACAAGTTCGACTAGCCATCCTCTGCCCACAGATGAAAGAATTGTACTTCTTAACAGGATCAGGAGAACAATTCTTAATATGGATATATTCGAAGTGCTCAAACAGGATAGCACTGCTTTCTACACTATGAAGGAGTTGCTTACAAAAGTCAACCTTGCTACCTGCTCCTTGCCAGTTAGTACTATCTTGTTCGATCTTCAATCTTTGTTGGACAACGTAACTGGTTACCTTCTCCAAGATGAATCTGCTGCCAGAAAGGTTCAAGAAAAACGCACTGCAATGGATGCTGCTTATGAACAAGCTTCGAAACTCTCTCAAGAAGCTGAGGATCAAGCTATGCATCTAAAGCAAGCAAAAACTGATTATGAGGCTCGAGCTGAGTCCATCCTTCTCTGGGAAAGGCAAATTCAGGAACTTCAACAGAAGGTTAAAGAGGCTAAAGAACAACAAATAGCCTTCGAAACCAATACTGCTGGTAACCAATTCGAAGAGCTTCTCAACCAGGGGCTCGCAGAAATGGAAACTGCAGAACAACTCAAGGGAGAAGTGGCAACCTTGGAGGGAGCCAGGCGTTTTGCTCAACAGAGACTTGAATCTTTTCGAAGTACCTTCAACAGATTGAAAAATAATTCTTATTTCTAAACTTCAGTGTTCATTTGATTACAATTTGGTTTTTTATATGTAATATTCGAACAACGCCATTTTGGCATCTCATCTTGCCATTTTGGCATTTTTATAATATTTTGGTTACGTTGTTACTATTCGAATCTCCTGCAGGCGTGGCTTATATTTCTTTAAATACTTCCCATTAACCTTTAGGATACGCTTATCATCCATCAGCTCTTCGATTTCATATGCATTGTTTGAGAATACTTTTAATATTCGAAAAGGTCCTTCCCAATGAGGTGACCATTTACCTAGTGTTTTATTTTTCTTGTCCATGGGCAATATGACTTTCCAGACTAAGTCATTAATAATGAATGCTTTTCTTTTCACCCTTTTGTTATATGTCCTGGCCACTCTTTCTTTTTGTCTCATCAAGATTTCCAATGCATGTAATCTAGCTTCGTCCAACTCAACTAATTCATTCATCATCATTTCCCAATATAATGCAGCTGGGATTTTGTTTTGTATTTGAATTTGAACTGATTGTAGATGAATTTCTACTGGCAGCACTGCATCATGACCAAATGTGAGTTGGAAAGGCGTAGTGTTAGTAGCTTCCTTAGGAGATGTTCTACAGGCCCATAGTATTTGGTCCAAAGTTTTGTGCCAGTTCCTTGGCTTTTTACCAATATGTTTCTTGATTAAACCTATTATCACTTTATTGGCTGCTTCGACTTGACCATTTGCTTGAGCATAATATGGCGTTGATGTTAGTAATCTAAACCCCATTTCTTGGGCAAATTCTTGCATCTTTCTACCAGTAAACACAGAGCCTTGATCTGTGGTTATGCTCTCTGGCAATCCGAATCTATAGATAATGTGCTTCTGTATAAACTCAATAATAGCCTCTTGATCAGCAACTATTAATGGTATAGCTTCGATCCACTTGGTAAAATAATCTATTCCTACCAAGATATATTTCTGTCCTTTAGACGAAGCAGGATTTATTTCTCCTATCAAATCCAATGCCCATCCTCTAAATGGCCATGGTTTGATGATTGAATGCAACTCACTTGCAGGGGCATGTTGAATCCCTGCATGCTTATGACATTCCTCACATCCTTTAGCAAAGTCTATACAATCTTTGAGCATGCTAGGCCAATACATGCCGTATCGAAATAACAGCCATTTCATTTTATGACCTGCTTGATGTGCCCCACATGCCCCATTGTGGACTTCTAACAATGCTAAGTATGCCTCACTTTCTCCTAGGCATTTCAATAATACGCCCTCTTGGGTCTTTTTGAACAATTCGTTCCCCATGAGGAGATATGATAATGCTCTGTATTTTGTCTTTCTATCCACATTCAGAGTTGGGTTTGCTAAATAACTCACCAGTGGACTTCGCCAATCTGCACCTGATAAAGTGTTTATGGCTAATATTTCGAATCCCTGTTTCTCAGCATATCCCAATTTCATACTTTATAGATCTGATGGTGTGAATCTAGTAGCCATAACTCTACCCCTTAATTCAACTAAATCCTCAAAGTTCTTGACAGAAACTTTATAACCCGAAGCCAACTGTGCTAAGTCATTTGCTTCTTGGTTCTCTATTCTTGGTATGTGTTGAATATCCATGTATTCAAATTTCCTAAGTAGCCTGTTGACTATGACGAAGTATATCATCAAGTTTTCCTTTATGCATTTATACTCCTTTGTTATTTGCTTGACCACTAATTCTGAGTCTCCTTTAATTTCGACTCTAGTTGCCCCCAATTCCAACAAAGCTTCAAGTCCAACAATGAGCGCTTCATACTCAGCTTCATTGTTCGAGCAATGAGGACCATCTAATTTATACTTGAATTTTGTTGGAATTCCTTCAGGAGAAATTAGAAGGACTCCAACACCACTTCCATTCCTGTGGGTTGAACCATCAAAGTATAATTTCCATGGTTGCATTTCAACGTAACTCATGACAGTCTGCTCAACCAATGAATGGTCCACAATGAAGTCAGAAATCACTTGGCCTTTCACAGCTTTTAAAGGCATGAAAGTTAAAGAATATTCTGTTAAGGCTAAAGCCCATTTACCAACTCTGCTATGCATTATTGGTTTTGAAAGCATGTGTTTAATGACATTGAAATGAGATGAAACATAAACATCAACAGGCTTTATATAATACTTGAGTTTCATACAAGAGAAATACAAACAGAGACATAGCTTTTCTAAATTGCTATATCTGGTCTCTACATCATTTAGTACTCTACTTAAATAGTATATGGCTCTTTCGATACCATTGCTATCTTCTTGTGCTAACATACTACCTATACTAACTTCAGAGGCAGATATGTACAATCTCATGGGCTTCCCCCATGAAGGTGGAGACAAGATAGGAGGCTGAGAGAGGTATCTTTTTATCCTGTCAAATGCCTCCTGATGGGCTTCGTTCCATTCGAAGGCTTGGCCTTGCTTTAGACGAAGCAACAGAGAGAAGGCTTGGGTTCTTCCACTCAGATTCGAAATGAATCTTCTGAGGAAGTTAATCTTCCCTAGCAGAGATTGCAGCTCCCTTTTTGACGTAGGTGCTTTCGTCTCCATTATGGCTTTGGTTTTGTTCTGGTTGATCTCAATCCCTTTCTTGTGAACCACAAAACCAAGGAAATCTCCAGCCTGCACAAAAAATGCACATTTAAGGGGATTCATCTTTAAGCCATGTTTTCTCATTCGTTCGAATGATTGGCTCAAATGATGCAAATGTGTTTCTGCATATATAGATTTGATGACTATATCATCAATATACACCTGCATAAAGGTTTCAATGAAATCATGAAAAATCGAATTCATTGCCCTTTGATAAGTTGCCCCAGCGTTCTTTAAACCAAAAGGCATCACCACCCATTCGTAGGTGCCTAAGGCTCCTGGGCAACGAAATGCTGTCTTGGCAACATCTTCTTCAGCAATAAAAATATGATTATACCCAGAGTATCCATCTAACATACTCAAGTATTCGAACCCTGCAGCAGAGTCTACTAGCATTTCTGCCACATGCATGGAGTACTCATCCTTAGGGGTTGCAGTGTTTAAATCCCTAAAATCTATGCAAATTCTTAAAGAACCATTTTTCTTAATAACAGGTACTATATTTGCTAACCATTCGACGTACCTTGTGGTTCTGATGAATTTGCAACGCAGCAACCTTTCGATCTCAGCTTTAATCTTTGTGAGAACCGTTGGTGCGAATCTTCTGGGAGTTTGTTTGATGGGCTTCTTGCCATCTTTGATTGGCAGTCTGTGTTCGACTAACTCCCTCTTTAAACCAGGCATTTCGTCATAATCCCATGCGAAGCAATCTTTGTTTTTCTTGAGGACTTCGATTACTTCCTGCTTGAGGCCTGGGCTAAGTTTTGCACTTATGTAGGTTATTCTTTTCGTGTTTTCATCCCCTAAGTTGACTTCTTCGAGTGGATCCTGCGCCAACATTTTGGCACCTGAGTCTATGGGGTCCCTTTCGAAGCCTAAGGGTTCTTTATCGTAGATGGCGTCCAACCTTTGATCCATCTCAAGTTCTTTAAAGGGTGAGCATTTCGAGCCATCCCCACTTATTTCGTTCATCTTTTCAGCTAATTTATTTATTTCAGCCTCTAAGGCCGCCTTTGATTCGTTCTCAGCCATATAGGCCGAAATCCTTTCAAAAAAGGTGGACTCAGTCATGGATAAGGTTGTCGAAGTCCCAGCCTGCTGGCCGTCTTTGTATAGTACTTTCGACTCCCTCTTCTTCACTGATTATTCTTCTATCCCAGTATAGGCCATCATGGCGAAGGGTCATGTAGTAGTGGGCGTTTCTGGTTTCGTTGATCTCATCATTTGGAACACACGGAGCAATCTTTGCCAGATGTTTGTCATAATTTCTTTTGTCAACTAAATTGACTGTTGACATGAAGTAACTCTGGTCTGCTTCAATGTTTTCCACGATCCCATCTTCTCTCCATAGAACTAATCGCTGATGCATTGACGAAGGAACTGCCCCTACGCCATGGATCCACTCCCTTCCCAGCAATAAGTTGTAGTTGGCCTTGGCTTCGATCACCATAAACATGGTGGGCCTACAGCTTGAGCCTATTGTCAAGTCCAACTGAACCACTCCCAATGTTTTGCCCACTTTCCCTTCATAATTGGATAGAACCATATTGTGGGGCTTGATGTCTCCTTCGCGGATCTCTAATCTTTTCAGCATGAAGTGGGGTATCAAATTGACTGCAGCACCCCCATCCACTAGAACCTTATTCACGCCATGGGCACCAACTTTTGCCCGAATAAATAGTGGCTTAAGATGGTTCTTCATAGCTGGTTCTGGACGTTCGAAGACCGCATTTTACTCCTCGACAGCCCCATTGTCCATCACATAGTAGCACACAGGCCTATGCTTCATCAAGTCTATGGTATCTTCTTCCTCGTATTCATCAATTTCAGTTTCCTGTCCGAATTCACAGGGAAGCACAGATACCACGTTGCAGTTTAGGTTGAACGAAGACTCCCCCTCTGACTCGAAGTTATCCGTTATCATATCTTCGTCTTCTTCTGGGCCTGGAGTGTATTCCTTTGGTTTATCCAGTTGTACTTCAGAAAAAAGCCTCCTATTAACTGGGGGTTTGTCTTCAGTTTGATTTTTTGGTGTGGGTTTGTTGGTGCTAGATTCACCTTGGTTCCTTGCTGAGGTTGCCCCTTTATTTGCCACAGCTTCCCTCTCAGCCTTTCGAATCCTCTGCTGCCTTCGCCATTGGGATCTCGACATGGGGTTCCTCCCTTTGTAGTTCTCTAATCTTACCTCCTCCCTTTTTGCTATGTTGAATTGCCTCCTGTATGTCATAGCATGGCGTGCATTTCGTTCGGTGTTTCTCCATCTGTCTTTGCCTTTGTCATTTCTGACTTGCAGCCATCTGTCGGTTGGCACTTCAGCAGGGAGTTTGAACGTCACTCTTCGAGCAGCCTTGGGATGAGGACTATCAGGCCTTCGTTGTTTGTGTCTGCTATCGAAACGTGGGCCCATCTGAACAGTTTCTTGATGGTTCCAGCAAGGGGCGAAGGGAATTGTTTCGAAGGCTCTGGCCATGCTTTGATCATACACAGCAGAACACCTTGGGCATATCAAGCACTTGGTTGCCCCTTTGTAGCAGTGAAACACAAATTCCAGCAAACTTTCTCCAGCCTTAGGATAACACCTGAATAGCTGGTTATCCTGGCGCCAATTGTTGCCAGTTCGAGCCCTCTGTACCCTCTCGAAGGTCGCAGCGATTCTCTGATTGCAGAGGATGCTGCACATAAGGCATAATATCATTCCTGTATCTCCCTTGTGGCACGTCATGAGGTAATCCTTGAGACTATCATCTCCAGCATGATTATCCTCCATTTTATACTTCTCTTTTTCTAAGTATCTTTCTACCTCCTCCATCTCAGAGCGAGGTGTGATACGGTGGGGGAACTGACTATGGTTTTGCGTTTGTTTTCGCAAATTTTTCGGTTGAGCAAGAGTCGCCACCGACTTTTTATTTTATCCTAAGGAAAGGTTTAAAAAGCACAGCAAAAACCTTTGAGATTTTTCTTGGTTTCGGGGAGTAGATTATAGAAAGGGAAGGTATTAGCACCCTTTCTATCCATGGTTATCCATGGGCTCTTAGGTACTTGCTTAGATCAATTTGCCTTGGTTTTCAATTGTTTGAAATGGTGCTTTGTGTGTGTGGCTTTTGAAAATGTTTTGAAAAAGATGCCTTGTCTAGGCTACCCTTGTAACAATTCTTTACTCGAATGTTTTACAAAAGGTGTTTGTCTTTTTGAAAAGATGTTTCAAGGTTTCTTTGAAAGTTTGTTTTGAAAGTGTTTATGAAGTGTGGTTTGAAAAATAGGCAAGTGTTTTGTTTTGAAAGTTGACAAGTACTTAAGAGCTATCTACCCTAAAGTTCTCAAAGATTTATGCTATGTTTTAACCCTTTTGACAATTTTGTTCCACCATTGCATTTGGTGGACAATCTTGTGTTAGGAGGTGAAAGGGACGGGCGCGGGTCATCGTTTAGACCATAATTGCAATAGTGCTAAGCATCTTTGGGCAATTTTTCTTTGAAAGGGACTTGATCATTTTAGGCAACTTTTCGAAAGCGTCATCGAGGGACTATGATCAATTGATTTGTATTTGTTTTGCCCAAAGAGACCTAACATGCAATATGGCCCATTTATTGAAGGCAACAAGTGGAGTACCCTAGGGGTGCAAGTGTGGTATGTGTTGTCCATTTTCATGCTTGATTATCTTGAAATTAGGTCAAACTACTTTGTTCTTTTTATTTGCATACAAACCCTAGTTCTAGCATGGTATATTTAGAAAGCGTTAAAATGCGAAAAGTAAAATTCCTACACTATTACAACACAATATGGGAAGGGGGGTACAAATGTTCAAATGGGGGGATATTTAGACAAGGAATTTAAACCTAGCTATTACATCAATTTTGGAATATTTACAAGATAATTAATTGCATAAATTAAATGGAAAATAAAATAAAGATGCAAAATGCAAAAAGGGTTTTCCTATGTATGGAAAAAGGATATTTTTTATGTCAAATAAACAAAAATGAATAAAATAAAAAATAACATTTTTGGAGTTTTTGTGTTTTAAGGGTAAAATCCTAATTTTTATTAAGTAAATATATATATTATTTAATTTATACAAGTATTTATTTATTATATACAAAAAATAAAATAAAATAAAGTATATTTATAAAAAGTATTTTTTTGAGGACAAATATTAATAAAATAAAAATGTATATATTTACCTAAATATACTAATATATATAAATATCTTTATTACTTACTAAATAAATATTATATATACAAAATAATAATATTTAATATTTATAAAAAAAAATATTTTTTGATACAAAATGTTTTCAAAAGAGAAAATGAAATAAAAATCAGAAATAAAATATATTTGCATTTTTTTCTAGTTTTTCTAAATAGTAGTATATATATATATATATATATATATATATATATATATATATATATATATATATATATATATATATATATATATATATATATATATATATATATATATATATATATATATATATATATATATATATATATATATATATATATATATATATATATATATATATATATATATATATATATATATATATATATATATATATATATATATATATATATATATATATATATATATATATATATATATATATATATATATATATATATATATATATATATATATATATATATATATATTTATTTATGTACAAATGTCCATATAAACAAATAAATACCTAAAAAATATAAAAATGGTGTAAAAAATATTTTTTATGTTTTTAATATTATTAGCAAAAATAAATAAGTCAGGATAAAAAAAGAAAAGTCAAAAAATCATGCAAATAAACAAAATGGGCCTAGGGGGTGTAAAACCAAAAACATGGTGTAAAAAGGAATAACACAACAGGCCCAGCCCATGAAGACCTTTCTTCAACCTTCAGCCAGCTTTTTGTTCAACAAACACGCGCCTGTACTCAAGTTCAAACATCTGGATTCTTTGATCTTTTGCACAAACTTTCAACATAAGAAATGTTAAGCATTGAATCACGATTCTAAATATGTAAAGAACTCATCCTAACTCTCAGAAATGAGAGAGAATTTTAACATTCCCAAATCTTGACCTAACTTTTCTTCCATATTCAAACCTTAAATTCTCATAGCTCAGGCAAAATAAATGAAAAGTAAAAGCATGTACATATTCAGGGGCATGAGTAGAACACTTCTTATTCACAAACTTAGAGATAATGATGCCTACACTAAGAGTTAGAAGTTCAAGATGATACCTGTTCAGTTGAAGTTCTATCTGGCAATGGGGGAGCTTTCAGGGCAAGATTATGATCTGTACAGCTTGCCTGAAGTGTAGTGATGCTATTCCAATGCTTACTTTGCTTTGAAACACCTTGAATCGAGCTATGGACCTTCAACTGCAAAACAAGAAAGTGAAAATGGTGGAACTTACTAGAGGAGTTACAGGTCGTGTTTTATGTTTAGATTAGCTTCAAGTGATGCTAGGGAATGTGTTTGATAGGCTTTTAGCAAGAATGCATGAAAGGAATGAGAGATGGCACTCAAACTGCATCAAGCCCTGCTTTTGTGTAGTTCAATGGTGATTTTGAGTTTGTGGAGGTATTGGAGGTGTTGGGGTCGTGTTCTAGCTTGGTTAGGATGTCTTGAATATGTACAAAATATTTGCTTAAGGATTCTAATGCTGAGATCAAAGTTATGTTGTGTTATGCCACATTTCTTCACACTTAAGCAAGCAAATGTCCACTTGAGTTTTAGGCAGCTAGAGGCCCCCCTAATGTGCTGTTAACCCTCCTCTTGATCAGTGTGTTTTGTTCATAATCTTGTGCCAAAGTGATTTGATCTGTACTTGTTGATTTGCAACTTTGACATAAAGCTTAACTTTTCAAAAATGGCTATTTCACTTTTTCCATAAATGGATTAAACTTGCATGTAATGTTTGAACTCATAGAACAACACTTTGGCACAAAGGATTGGCATTAAATTTATGAGTGTTGGATGGTTTAGGGGCCTTTAATCAAGGGAAGCATGCTGATTTGAAAAATTGCACAAGTTATGAACATGGAAATTGGCCAATTCAAAAGTGAGTTTTTGCCATGTTGCAAAATTCGATTCTCTCAAGTCATGAGGTTGTTTGATGAGTTCTTGGACATTTTGGAAAGCTTGGAATGTGTAATACAATCCATCTTTGAAATGCAAATTGAAATTCCAAGTGGAAGTATGTGAAAAATGGTCTTGAAGTTAGGTAAAAACCTTGCCTAAAAAGGTCAAAATTTCACTAAGTCAAGAATGGTTTAGTACCCTTATTCCAAAAATTGTAACTTGAGATACAAGCCTCTTTTGGGAAAACTTTGTGAATCAAAGTTGTATATTATGCAATAGGATACAACTTTCATGTTTTGACTTTTTCTTGAATCCAAATGAATCTTGGTGAGAGAGTGGGGCAAAGTTGGGAAAAAATTAGGGTTTTTCATAACTTAGAAAAATTCTAAGTTATGAAAAATTCTCATTTCAAACCCTAATTTGCAATTTTTGATTTCTTGGTGAACAAGTTTCATGATTTGGCATGTTTTGATGAAAAATGAATCTTGACTCTTGATTTTGACCAAAAAGTCAAAGTTTGACTTTTCAGTATACAGTCAAAATTGATCAATTGACTGGGAAATTCAACTGTCAATCTTGTGTACTTGGGATCTTTTGAACTTGTTGAGCATGTCAAGAAAATTCCATGGGGGCCTTGAGTCCATATGTGAGCTTGGTTTGCCATTGGCTAGGTCAAACAGTCAAAAATTGCCTTTGTGCAGTCAAAACCCTAAAAATGACCATTTTGCCCTTTTGGTGATCTGATCAAATTTCTTGTGGAATTGTGATCCAAATTTGATCAAATGGTCCATGTGAGTTCATGATGTTGATGTGGGTCAATTTTCATGAGGTTTGACTGTCAATTGGCCACAGTTGACTTTTTCCCCAATACAGCTGATTTCTAGGTCAACTGTCCAATTGACTGAGCAAAACTTGGAATCAAGACTTGAAACTTGATGTGGATAAACTTGGGAGTCCAATATGAAGCATGAAAGTCATCTTAGGCAAATTAGGTCAAAACATCTATGTGCAACCACAAACCCTAATTTGGGTCAACAGTGCAAGGAGAAGTCTTGAGCAGATGAAACCCTAACTGGATCTTGATCTCAAGGGCTTGGTGATGAGAAATATTGAGAAAATGGGAGGGCAAATTTTGGGGTACAACAGTTGCCCATGTTCAATCTTCTTGAACCTGAAGAGTTAGATTGGCAAGTTTGCCTTTCGTGACTCGAGGGTAAAAGGAGATTGGACACTAGAGTGCCCTTAAATTTGCACTCGTCAAAGCAAAGGATGCGGGAATGGGCTTAGAGACGCCATTTGGAGATGGGCTTAACGATGCCATCTGGAAGAGTGACAGAAACTTGTCGAGGATGGGCTTAAAGATGCCATCTGGAATGAGTATCAGGAAGGTGTCCATGCTTGGGACCATCTCTGAACTGGGGGTCTGAATAAGCAATGGATTGACATCCGTTGTTGGGAGGAATCCGTAAACTGTTTTCAAAAGTTGCATCTGAACAAGTTGATAGATTAACATCCGTTGTTGGGAAGAATCCATAAACTGTTTTCAGAGGTCTTGAGAAGAAACTGAACAAGTGATAGGTTAACATCCGTTACTTGGAGAACCCGCGAACTGTTTTCAGAAATCTTGAAGTTGAATAAGCAATAGAGCTGCATCTGTTGTTGGGAAGCGTCCGTAAACTGTTTTCAAAAATTGCATCTGAACAAGTTGATAGATTAACATCCGTTGTTGGGAAGAATCCATAAACTGTTTTCAGAAGTCTTGAGAAGAAACTGAACAAGTGATAGGTTAACATCCGTTACTTGGAGAACCCGCGAACTGTTTTCAGAAATCTTGAAGTTGAATAAGCAATAGAGCCGCATCCGTTGTTGGGAAGCGTCCGTAAACTGTTTTCAAAAATTGCATCTGAACAAGTTGATAGATTAACATCCGTTGTTGGGAAGAATCCATAAACTATTTTCAGAAGTCTGGAGAAGAGACTGAACAAGCGATAGGTTAACATCCGTTACTTGGAGGACCCGTGAACTGTTTTCAGAAATCTCGGAGTTGAATAAGCAATAGAGCAGCATCCGTTGTTGGGAAGCGTCCGTAAACTGTTTTCAAAAGTTGAGAAGAGTCTGAACAAGCGATAGATTAACATCCGTTGTTGGGAAGAATCCGTAAACTGTTTTCAGAAATCTTTGAAGTTTGAGGAGGAACCGGTGTAGGGGTTCCTGATGATGAGCTCGTGTAAAACTGCATCTGGATAAATCTGGAATAAGCATTAGAATGTTGCCGTGTCTGGGTCACATCCGAACTATTCCTGGAAAGAAATCTCGAAAGATAATGATTTTAGTCTTTCGACAGATCTTACCTGAAAAGGTAAAGAGTTAGTTATATGCAATGTCATGATGCATGATACAATGTATGTTATGTGATATGAATGTAAATGAATGCGCATGTAAGCTGGAGAGCTGTCTTGCAAAGGATAGATGAATCCGAGATGGCTGAAGATAACAGTATCTTGACTGCTGCCGGGAAGAATAATTCCTGGTTGTTGCTTGAGAATAAGGAGCTTGGGTTGCATACCAATCTTCTGGGGAATTCCTGATGACTTCTACTGGGGAGTTCCAATCTAATAGACTCATGCTGGGGAGGTAAGACTGAGAATCTTCAGTTTGGTGGGAAGTATCTCTGGCGACTTCATCGGGGGACTCAAGATTTGCCCTCCCAAAATTCTGTGGGGAGAAGGTTCACTAATCTGACTCTGCTGGGGATTGATAATTTGAAGCTTTAGCTTTGCCGGGGATACTGAAACTTAGTTCTGAGGGGAATTGAGTTCTGGAGGATTCTCTGGCTGGGGATAGGAAAGACAAACTCCTCTGGCGATTGTATTGATAAGTTATGTTGGGGAACTCCGATGAACTCCGCTGGGGATAGGAATAAATTTGGCGAGTGCGATCTTTTGTGGCAATAAGTTGAGGATAACCCAGTTATAATCCCTTGTGAGGAATAACTTTGAATAAAACTCGGGAGAGACGTCCGTACTCTGCAGGGGATAAGCTTCCAGAATCTACTGGGAGTAAGCTTCACAACTTGCTGGGGATATGGATTCCAAATCTCCTGGGGGTTTCCTTTGAAGGGTATCAAGATATCCAACTGCACCTTTGACCTATCAGTAATCCTCTTTCTTGATTCGTAAGGAAATGATTATGTTCAGATGCATATGCCTATTTAACAAAACATTGGACGTTTCTCAAAATAAAACAAATAGTGCAAGAGAAAAGAAAAGGAAATGACACAAATTTCTGGGAAAAGTATTTGTATTGACTTTCTATGAGTACATTTGTACAAAGGAGACAATCATCCTAGTAAGAGGATTTTGTCGTAAATATTTGAAAGATTTACAAAATAAAGATGACTATGTGAAATAATTCCATGGCATTCCATTCCGCTATAGCTTTCACAACTCTGAATATCTGTCCATTCAATGCTTCGTTTGTCGATGGCTGGATTGATCAGAATCCTGGAACTGGTTGATGAAGAGATTGTCTTTGAAGTGATCCGACGAGACATAGTCATACGCTTTAATTCCCTAACTTTTGCCTGAATCGCCCTTTCGGGTTTTCGATCCACCGGGAAACCCCTTTTTGCCCAAGCCGCCCTTTCGGGTTTTCAACTTGCCGGGTGTACAGATTTTTTTTATTTTTATCCCTAACTTTTGCCTGAACCGCCCTTTCGGGTTTTCGGTTCACCGGGATGCCCATTTTTGCCCAAGTCGCCCTTTCGGGTTTTCGACTTGTCGGGTTATTTTATGCGTAGTATCTTTTGACTATGTCTGCGTTCGCAGGGTGCGGCAAATCGTCGCCGTCCATGGTGGTCAGAATCATTGCACCACCAGAAAATATGCTCTTGATCACAAATGGTCCTTCATATGTAGGAGTCCATTTGCCCCTGGGATCACTTTGCGGCAAGATAATCCGCTTGATTACGAGATCTACGACTTGATACACTTGACGTCTGACTTTCTTATTGAAGGCCTTGATCATCCGTTTTTGATACGTCTGACCATGGCATATAGCAGCGAGTCGCTTCTTGTCGATCAAATTGAGTTGATCAAGTCGGGTCTGCATCCAATCATCTTCATTCAAACCCGCGTCCTTCATAATCCTTAGAGAAGGAATCTGAACTTCCATAGGCAAGACAACCTCCATGCCATATACCAAAGAAAATGGGGTTGCCCCGGTTGAAGTACGTGCCGTCGTACGGTATCCATGTAGAGCAAACGGTAACATCTCATGCCAATCTTTGTAAGTGACTGTCATTTTCTGAATGATCTTCTTAATGTTTTTGTTCGCAGCTTCAACAGCACCGTTCATCTTCGGCCGATAGGGAGATGAATTGTGATGATAAATCTTGAACTGTTCGCACAATGCGGTGATCATTGTGTTATTCAGATTTGTACCGTTGTCTGTGATGATCCTGTCTGGAACACCATACCGACATATGAGATTTTGCTTGATAAAGCGGGCAACCACATTTTTAGTAACAGAGGCGAAGGAAGCTGCTTCGACCCATTTAGTGAAATAGTCAATGGCAACCAGGATGAAGCGATGTCCATTGGAAGCCGTGGGCTTGATCTCTCCAATCATGTCAATGCCCCACATTGCAAAGGGCCACGGAGCAGTCAGAACATTGAGAGGAACCGGAGGGATATGAACTTTGTCAGCATAGACTTGGCATTTGTGGCAAGTACGAGAATGTTGATGGCAGTCAGCTTCCATGGTAGACCAGTAATAGCCTGCCCTTAGGATCTTCTTAGCCATTGTATGCCCGCTCAAGTGAGTGCCAAATGTGCCGCTGTGTATATCAGTCATAATCAACTCTGCTTCAGCTTTGTCTATGCATCGGAGTAACACGCAATCATGGCTTCGTTTGTAAAGGATGCCGTTGCTCAGGAAGAACTTAGCAGCAAATTTCCTTAAGAACTTCTTGTCATTTACGGAAGCTCCTTCGGGATAATCTCTAGTCTCGAGATACCTTTTGATTTCATGGAACCAAGGTTGTTCCACTACTTCTTCGGTATTAATCTCGTGACAATGCGCAGGTTCATCCATTCGCTCGATGGTGATTTGGGGAGCCTCGTTATCCCAGTTGAGTTTAAACATGGAGGACATTGTGGCTAGAGCATCTGCTAGCTGATTCTCTTCTCGCGGGAAATGCTCGAAGGTAATTTGCTCGAAATGAGGCAACAATGTCAGGACATGTTCTTTGTATGGGATAAGATTAGGATGCTTGGTATCCCACTCTCCTTTGATTTGAGTGATAACCAAAGCCGAGTCTCCAAATACGATCAAAGATTTGATCCCCAAGTCTATAGCAGCCTTGAGACCAAAGATGCAAGCTTCGTATTCAGCCATGTTGTTTGTGCAGCTGAAGCAAAGTCGGGCCGTGAAAGGTGTGTGACAACCTTCCGGGGAAATGAGTACCGCGCCGATACCGTTTCCAAGTGCATTTGAAGCACCATCAAAGTACAGGGTCCATCGGGATCCCTTTTCAGGTCCGTCATACGGTCCGTTACCTTCAATGTTGTCCAAATTCATGATGTCCTCGTCTGGGAAGTCAAATCTCATGGGTTGATAATCTTCGATAGCTTGATGAGCCAGATGGTCAGCTAGTACACTCCCTTTTATAGCTTTTTGGGTGGTGTACTGGATGTTATACTCAGTTAGGATTATTTGCCATCTGGCTATCCTTCCAGATAAAGCGGGCTTTTCGAAGATATACTTGATAGGATCCATTTTGGAAATCAATAAGGTAGTATGAGTCAACATATACTGTCTTAGTCGGCGAGCAGCCCATACCAAAGCGCAGCAAGTTTTCTCGAGCAGTGAATAGTGAGTCTCACAGTCGGTAAACTTTTTGCTAAGGTAATAAATAGCATGCTCTTTTCGACCAGACTCGTCATGCTGGCCCAAAACACACCCCATTGAGTTATCCAAGACGGTCAAATACATGATCAACAGTCTTCCTTCGACGGGTGGCATCAGAATAGGAGGTTCTAGCAAATACTCCTTGATCTTATCAAAAGCAGCTTGGCAATCATCGTTCCATTCAACTACCTGATCTTTCTTCAAGAGTTTGAAAATTGGCTCACAGGTAGAAGTCAGATGCGAGATGAATCTGGCAATATAGTTCAAGCGCCCCAAGAATCCTCTAACCTCCTTTTCAGTACGGGGAGCAGGCATCTCTTGTATTGCTTTCACTTTTGCGGGATCGACTTCAATGCCTTTGTTGCTTACAATGAATCCCAGGAGTTTACCAGACCTAACTCCAAAAGTGCACTTACTTGGATTCAGCCTGAGTTTGTATTCTTTCAATCTGGCAAACAGCTTTTCTAGATGTTCAAGGTGCTCTTCCTCTGTTTGTGACTGAGCTATCATATCGTCTACGTAAACTTCGATCTCATGATGTATCATATCATGAAATAAAGCTACCATGGCGCGTTGATAAGTTGCTCCTGCGTTCTTCAGCCCGAACGGCATCACCTTGTAACAGAAAGTGCCCCATTGTGTGACAAAAGTTGTTTTCTCCATATCCTCGGGGGCCATTTTGATTTGATTGTAGCCTGAGAATCCATCCATGAAGGAAAACACTTTATGCTGAGCTGTATTGTCGATCAAAATGTCAATGTGTGGAAGTGGAAAATCATCTTTGGGGCTGGCCCTATTCAAATCCCGGTAGTCCACACACATCCTGACTTTGCCATCTTTCTTAGGTACTGGCACGATGTTAGCGACCCATTGAGGATAGGACGTAACAGCCAGAAAGCCAGCGTCGAATTGCTTCATCACTTCTGATTTGATCTTTTCAGACATGTCAGGCCTCATTCGGCGAACTTTTTGCTTGATCGGTGGACAGTCCTCTCTTGTGGGGAGACGATGAACCACGATGTCTGTGTCTAAACCCGGCATGTCTTCATAAGACCAAGCGAAGATTTCAACATACTCATTCAACAACTGTATCAGGCGCTCCTTGACTCTTGGTTCCAGATTGGCACCCACTTGCACCTCCTTCCGGTCTTCCTCGGTCCCTAAGTTGACAGTTTCCAATGACTCTTCGTGCGGTAAGATGGCCCTTTCCTCTTGCTGTAGAAGTCTGGCTAGTTCCCCTGGTACTTCATAACCTTCGTCATCTTCATACTCGGCTTGATTGACCAGATCTTCAGAGTTATTGAAGGATATAGCAGAATCGTCACCCATGGAATCCGGAGTGGATGGGTACCTGCATTGGTGAGTGTGGGTGTGTGTAAGGGATAGCCATCCTTAAACAAAAAAATGCAAAAGGAAAGAAAATGAACACAAGCAGTTTATCAAATGAAAAACGTCCAATGAATCATTAAACATGGCATATGGATATGAAAAATAATCAAAACCCTTACAAATGGACTTACATGCCCCGGGCAAGGCATGAGGTGAAAAGATAGTGTACGGATTGTTCGAAAATAAATATTACAGACCAAATAGGAAATGTTTGACAGATAAATTACCGATGAATAAAAGTGATGGGGACAAAGTCTTTTGCCTCCCAGTTGCACAATCCTCCCTTGACAGTTGGGTAAATCCACTCTTCGATGTTGCTCTCTTTGTCTTCGTCCTCCAAAGCATTGATTCCGTAGGGAGAAATCTTGACTGGCGCTCTTTCAATCTTCGAACGGCGCATGGCTTTCTGGCCTGCGGTAGTGAACCCTAATCCAAATTTGTCTGTTTTATGTGGAATATCAGGCAACTGCCCCCATGCTGAATTCTTCCCTTCTTTTATTGCAGCCCTTGCGTCCTCCAGAGATGCCATCCTGGCCATCTGCCTCGGTGCTTCAGCTGCCAACTTTGCTACTGTTATTTCAGGAAGGACTTCTTCGAAATGCTGAAAAGGCGTCTCAATGAACTCCCCTTCTACCTCCACATACCGGAAAGAGTTCAAGTGGCTAATCATGTACTCCTCTTCGCCATGGACAGTAATGATCTTTCCCTTGACAGGATACTTCAACATCTGATGCAAGGAGGAGGTGACTGCCCCAGCATGGTGTATCCAAGGCCTACCCAACAAGCAAGAGTATGACGGACGGATGTCCATCACATAGAAAGTAGACTTAAACACCTCAGTGCCTATCTTGATGGGAATTTCAACCTCCCCATGGACCATTCTCTTCGAACCATCGAAAGCTCTGACCACAATATCACTCGGTTTCAACTCCAACCCTTCACAATCTAGTCGGTCCAAGGCCTTCTTAGGTAGTACATTCAGCGACGAACCAGTGTCGACCAAGACATGTGCGAGAGTAGTTCCTCGACACTCGACTGAAATGTGCAAAGCGTCATTGTGGTTTCTACCTTTAGGAGTTAGGTCGGCATCAGAGAAACCTAATCCATTGTCCGCAGTAAGGCTAGCCATGCAATTTTGAAATTGATCTGCAGAGGTTTCCTGGGGCACATGGGCCGCCTTCAGGAATTTTATCAGAGCTTTAGCGTGCGCTTCCGAGCAAAGTAGTAGTGCCAGCATGGAGATCTTTGAGGGGGTTTGCCCCAGTTGTTCTACCACATAGTAATCACTCCTTTTGATTATCCTCGAGATCTCATCCATTTCCTTCTTGGAGGTCTCCGGGATGACTAAGGGTTGAGCTCTCGTCCTGACGAGCTCATCTTGGATTCCCTTACCTTTATCAACAGCGGTAGGAGGGATAATACTAGGAACAACAACATCTTCAATCAATGGGGTTCTAGCGGAGAGTTTTATTGGTGCAGGGATAACTTTGTCAGCTGATGAGGGTCCAAAGATTGCTCTTGGAGGGGCAATCTCTGGAGAAAATATTCTCCCGCTCCGGGTGATTTTGCTCGTGCCTGCAATGTTACCAATGTTGGCTTCTTCATCATCCGAACTTTCTTCAGTTATTTCGATTTGTTTAATACCATGGTAATAGACGTCGCCGCCGTAGTTCCATGGTATCGACTTCTCAGAAACATAGGGGACAGGCCCTGGCATTGTTATCTTCAAAGGAACAGATTTCGTAGCTGGTGTAATCTTAACAGGCTTTCTGACGGCCTTGGAAAGATTGGCGTGAATGGTTATGATTGAGACATCTTCAGTATGAGTTGGAACAGCAGAAACTTTTTCAAACAAAATTTGTCGACTATCCATAAGGCCTTGGATGCCTTTCTTCAATAACAGACAATCAAACGGCAGAGAGTAACAACAATAGCAGTCTTCTTTACATCCCGGGAAGATCCCGGCCCTTAACAAATTCAACTTGATGGTTAACAATGGAGTAATCAGATCATTGACATCAGCAACATACAAATCTTCTTCAATGGCATTGACATTTCGGCCGTGCTTCGGCATGGGAGCAGATATCACATTAGGCTACTCCGGAGCGTCAAACTCTACTTCCTTCGCCTCTATCAGGTCTTGGATTTTATGCTTGAGTGCCCAACAATCATTGGTGTCGTGCCCAACACTGTCAGAATGGTAGGCGCATTTAGCATTAGGATGATAATATGGAGAGGACGTATTCACATTCTTTGGTGCCTCCTTGATAGTGGCGAGATTCAATTTTAACAGATGGGGAAGCACTTGCGCTGGAGTCATATTAATGCGGGTGAACTGCCGTTGTGGCCGTTCCACCCGTTGTTGATTTGGTCTGGACTGGTTATAGCGAGGCTGCTCACTTGAAGAGTTTTGTATCATTACGGCCCCCACAGTTGGCCGACGCTCCGTCTTCCCTGCTCTTCTCTGAGAATATACCACAGTCGTTTCCTTCTTAAAAGGCTTCTTCTCAACACTTGCAGCAACACCCTTCTGAATCTTTCCTGACTTGATGCCAGCTTCTATTCTTTCGCCTGTTAAGATCAAATCGGTAAACCCCGCAGAAGAGTTACCAATCAGATGATTGAAAAATGGCCCAGATAGGGTCCCTAGAAACATATCAACAAGTTCGCGGTCGGTTAAGGGAGGCTGCACCCTGCCAGCCAAATCCCTCCATTTTTGTGCATATTCTTTGAACCCTTCGCCTGTTCCTAGTGACATACCCTGAAGTTGGGTACGAGTAGGAGCAAGGTCAGAATTGTACTGGTATTGTTTGTAAAAAGCGGTGGCCAAGTCTTCCCAATTTCGGACGCTGGTTCCCTCTAGCTGATAAAACCACTCCAATTGAGCTCCAGAAAGGTTGTCTTGAAAGAAATGAATCCAAAGATTTTTATCTGCCGTATAGGGTTGGATCTTTCTTACGTAGGACCTGAGATGCATTTTTGGACAGGACAGCCCATCATACCTCACAAACACTGGCACTTTAAATTTTGGGGGAATCACAATCCCGGCGACCAAACCCAAGTCTTCAAAATCCAAACCCGGTACTCTTTGTAGCTCCATGGCGGCCAACCTGTCTTCTAGCCCTTTGTATTTATCATCAGCTGGAGGGTATTGTTGATCAGAATAATCTTCATCCTCTTCGACCTCTTCTTCTTCCACATCGGACTCAGAAGGTACCGCAGCCCCACCTCCTTTGCTGGTTCCTTCATCAGAAGTAGGAGGAAATTCAAGCACTCTCCGAGCTTCTCCGTTAAATCTTCTCCCTAAAGTAGCCACCCCGAGTCTCTTTTCCTTCTTTTTCACTGGGTCTTTATTCCCCAGCAAGGTCTTGAGATCCTCCTGACCTTTAGCCAAGGTTGTCAGGAGTTGCTGGAACTGTGCATTTTGAGCTTGCAGGTCTTTGACTGTTTGCTCGAGATCTATCCTACTGAAATAAACAGCAGACAGATAAGGAAACCTGGAGTGAGACCTGATTATGCACATGATGAATGGTATGCTTATGTATGCAATGCATTCAAGGATTTAGAATATTCAAACTTGTTGCAGACAAAAAAGAACGCACGTCATATTAATAAGAAGAAATTTGTTAGTACATAAATGCCCCATGGGCCAAATATTACAAAATAACTTCTCAAGGCAAAAAGACATTGCGCATCCTCTTTGGTACGATGTAGGTGTTGAGGGCCTCTTGCTCATGGAGTCGGCGGGTAAGCTCTAAAACCTTCTTCTCACTAGCGTAGAAGCTGGCTTCAAAAGTGTTCCGTTCCTCCTTGAGTTGAATCCAACTTTTCTGCATTTCCTCCCACGATGTAGGCATGTCTGGATGTAGGATGGTGTAGGGAACCTCTCCTTCCTTGACGGGCTCTTTAATCACCGGGAGTACATGAGGATAAGGCATCATTAGACTTTGGGCTCGGGCTCGTACCCACTTGAGATAAGGCTCAAGAGGGATAGAGTTCTTGTGTCCCAGAGTCTTGCTATTAACCTTGTTGGGTCTTCCCCAAGCTCTGATGAATCTTTGGCGAAGTCCTTGCGCATCATTGTCGAAGTCAAAAACTAGGTCAGGAATCAACATGTCATGAGGGCCATCCCTCCGTGCATATCCAAATTGCCTCAAAGCTAGGCAAGGGTTGTAGGTGATACCTCCTCTGATTCCAAGTAAAGGAACAATAGGAAATTCTCCACAACGATCGACGATGATGACATTTTCTCTGGACCGAGAACACCAATGTACATCAGAGTGAGTAAGAGTCATCAACCGTTGGGACCACCTTGAGCCTTGGTCATTCTTCAAGACATATTGTGGAAGGTGCGAAATAAACCACCTTGCAAGGAGAGGAGTACAGCACATGAGAACACCCCTCTTTCTCATTGTTCGTGTGTAAAATGAGTGAAGAATGTCCCCAAGCAATGTTGGTATTGGATTTCTGGACAAGAAGATTTTGACGGCGTTGACATCTACCAATTGGTCAGGATTTGGGAACAAGACCAACCCATAGATAAGGAGTGCCACAATCTCTTCAAAGGCTTGAATGTCCAACGAATTCCAACATTCTTGTGCCTTCTCAAACAAGAATTTTGCTAAGAATACTTTGACGCCGCTTCTGGTTTCCCAATTCCCCTTGATGTCGGATGGTTGTAGATGTAGTGCTCGAGCAACATCTTCCGGCTTTGGTTCCTTTTTCGCACCGTTGAAGGGTAGTTGATTAAGGATAGGAATTCTCAGGAGTTGAGAAAACTCCTCCAAAGTGGGCACCAACTGGTAATCAGGGAAAGTGAAACAGTGGTGAAGAGGGTCAAAGAACTGGAATAGCACTTTCATCATGTCTTCTTCAATGTTGGTGTTGACTAGGCTGAGCAGTCTACCATGTCTTTCACTGAAGGATGAGCTTTCCAGAATTCTTGAGGTGAGCTCCTTGAGTTGAGGAGAAATTCTCACAAGGTTGACTTGAATGGTGTTTCTGCGAGGAATTTCCATGACCTACAAAACAGGAACAAAGATGAAGATCCAAACCCTTGAAATGGTTAGTGAATGCATATGATGTTTTATGATGTTTATGATGTATGCACAGAACATATGTACAAGCAATTCACACCAAACCCTAGTTTCAGGCTTGCATGGGGTTTCATAGGTAAGTACCCTCTTGAGTGTAGTTGGCTTAAAAACCTGTCCTATAAATAGTAACTGGGTTCTAAGGAGCTCAATATCATTGGATTGTTTTCATCGTTCATTGTTTTGGTTTAGCCACTTAACTAGCGACCAAAATATTCCAAGAAAACAACCCTCAATGAGTGTAGTATCGAGTATCTACCAACTTCGGACTGCACCAAAGCCGGTCATCTCACTACCCCTAATAAAAGGCCAAGATGGTCAAGTAAGGTTCTAGGTCATTAGTGCTTAGTGACATCACTCAGCGGCCCCGTACTCTCCTTGATTGAACTCAAGGGTTACCGGTACTCACAAATATGTCGCACTAATATAGCTATTGCTTCGACCGTGTCGGTATACCCCGCACAGTTTCCACAACGTATTGCTATCTATGAATGTTTCCAAAATCCGGGTGTAGGATTGCAAACCCAAACAATAGAGCCAAGATATAAAGCAAACAATTCAAACAATTAGTCATGCAAAGGGGGTGATCTAAGACCTAAGGTTACTCCACTTTTAAAATTATCCCCAGTAGAGTCGTCAGTTCTGTGATACGGTGGGAGAACTGACTATGGTTTTGCGTTTGTTTTCGCAAATGTTTCGGTTGAGCAAGAGTCGCCACCGACTTTTTATTTTATCCTAAGGAAAGGTTTAAAAAGCACAGCAAAAACCTTTGAGATTTTTCTTGGGTTCGGGGAGTAGATTATAGAAAGGAAAGGTATTAGCACCCTTTCTATCCATGGTTATCCATGGGCTCTTAGGTACTTGCTTAGATCAACTTGCCTTGGTTTTCAATTGTTTGAAATGGTGCTTTGTGTGTGTGGCTTTTGAAAATGTTTTGAAAAAGATGCCTTGTCTAGGCTACCCTTGTAACAATTCTTTACTCGAATGTTTTACAAAAGGTGTTTGTCTTTTTGAAAAGATGTTCCAAGGTTTCTTTGAAAGTTTGTTTTGAAAGTGTTTGTGAAGTGTGGTTTGGAAAATAGGCAAGTGTTTTGTTTTACAAGTTGACAAGTACTTAAGACCTATCTACCCTAAAGTTCTCAAAGATTTATGCTATGTTTTAACCCTTTTGACAATTTTGTTCCACCATTGCATTTGGTGGACAATCTTGTGTTAGGAGGTGAAAGGGACGGGTGCGGGTCATCGTTTAGACCATAATTGCAATAGTGCTAAGCATTTTTGGGCAATTTTTCTTTGAAAGGGACTTGATCATTTTAGGCAACTTTTCGAAAGCGTCATCGAGGGACTATGATCAATTGATTTGTATTTGTTTTGCCCAAAGAGACCTAACATGCAATATGGCCCATTTATTGAAGGCAACAAGTGGAGTACCTTAGGGGTGCAAGTGTGGTATGTGTTGTCCATTTTCATGCTTGATTATCTTGAAATTAGGTCAAACTACTTTGTTCTTTTTATTTGCATACAAACCCTAGTTCTAGCATGGTATATTTAGAAAGCGTTAAAATGCGAAAAGTAAAATTCCTACACTATTACAACACAATATGGGAAGGGGGGTACAAATGTTCAAATGGGGGGATATTTAGACAAGGAATTTAAACCTAGCTATTACATCAATTTTGGAATATTTACAAGATAATTAATTGCATAAATTAAATGGAAAATAAAATAAAGATGCAAAATGCAAAAAGGGTTTTCCTATGTATGGAAAAAGGATATTTTTTATGTCAAATAAACAAAAATGAATAAAATAAAAAATAACATTTTTGGAGTTTTTGTGTTTTAAGGGTAAAACCCTAATTTTTATTAAGTAAATATATACATTATTTAATTTATACAAGTATTTATTTATTATATAAAAAAATAAAATAAAATGAAGTATATTTATAAAAAGTATTTTTTTGAGGTCAAATATTAATAAAATAAAAATGTATATATTTTTTGTATTATTTACCTAAATATACTAATATATATAAATATCTTTATTACTTACTAAATAAATATTATATATACAAAATAATAATATTTAATATTTATAAAAAAAATATTTTTTGATACAAAATGTTTTCAAAAGAGAAAATGAAATAAAAATCAGAAATAAAATATATTTGCATTTTTTTCTAGTTTTTCTAAATAATAGTATATATATATATATATATATATATATATATATATATATATATATATATATATATATATATATATATATATATATATATATATATATATATATATATATATATATATATATATATATATATATATATATATATATATATATATATATATATATATATATATATATATATATATATACAAATGTCCATATAAACAAATAAATACCTAAAAAATATAAAAATGGTGTAAAAAATATTTTTTATGTTTTTAATATTATTAGCAAAAATAAATAAGTCAGGATAAAAAAAGAAAAGTCAAAAAATCATGCAAATAAACAAAATGGGTCTAGGGGGTGTAAAACCAAAAACATGGTGTAAAAAGGAATAACACAACAGGCCCAGCCCATGAAGACCTTTCTTCAACCTTCAGCCAGCTTTTTGTTCAACAAACACGCGCCTGTACTCAAGTTCAAACATCTGGATTCTTTGATCTTTTGCACAAACTTTCAACATAAGAAATGTTAAGCATTGAATCATGATTCTAAATATGTAAAGAACTCATCCTAACTCTCAGAAATGAGAGAGAATTTTAACATTCCCAAATCTTGACCTAACTTTTCTTCCATATTCAAACCTTAAATTCTCATAGCTCAGGCAAAATAAATGAAAAGTAAAAGCATGTACAGATTCAGGGGCATGAGTAGAACACTTCTTATTCACAAACTTAGAGCTAATGATGCCTACACTAAGAGTTAGAAGTTCAAGAAGATACATGTTCAGTTGAAGTTCTATCTGGCAATGGGGGAGCTTTCAGGGCAAGATGATGATCTGTACAGCTTGCCTGAAGTGTAGTGATGCTATTCCAATGCTTACTTTGCTTTGAAACACCTTGAATCGAGCTATGGACCTTCAACTGCAAAACAAGAAAGTGAAAATGGTGGAACTGACTAGAGGAGTTACAGGTCGTGTTTTATGTTTGGATTAGCTTCAAGTGATGCTAGGGAATGTGTTTGATAGGCTTTTAGCAAGAATGCATGAAAGGAATGAGAGATGGCACTCAAACTGCAGCAAGCCCTGCTTTTGTGCAGTTCAATGGTGATTTTGAGTTTGTGGAGGTATTGGAGGTGTTGGGGTCGTGTTCTAGCTTGGTTAGGATGTCTTGAATGTGTACAAAATATTTGCTTAAGGGTTCTAATGCTGAGATCAAAGTTATGTTGTGTTATGCCACATTTCTTCACACTTAAGCAAGCAAATGTCCACTTGAGTTTTAGGCAGCTAGAGGCCCCCCTAATGTGCTGTTAACCCTCCCCTTGATCAGTGTGTTTTGTTCATAATCTTGTGCCAAAGTGATTTGATTTGTACTTGTTGATTTGCAACTTTGACATAAAGCTTAACTTTTCAAAAATGGCTATTTCACTTTTTCCATAAATGGATTAAACTTGCATGTAATGTTTGAACTCATAGAACAACACTTTGGCACAAAGGATTGGTATTAAATTTATGAGTGTTGGATGGTTTAGGGGCCTGTAATCAAGGGAAGCATGCTGATTTGAAAAATTGCACAAGTTATGAACATGGAAATTGGCCAATTCAAAAGTGAGTTTTTGCCATATTGCAAAATTCGATTCTCTCAAGTCATGAGGTTGTTTTATGAGTTCTTGGACATTTTGGAAAGCTTGGAATGTGTACTACAATCCATCTTTGAAATGCAAATTGAAATTCCAAGTGGAAGTATGTGAAAAATGGTCTTGAAGTTAGGTAAAAACCTTGCCTAAAAAGGTCAAAATTTCACTAAGTCAAGAATGGTTTAGTATCCTTATTCCAAAAATTGTAACTTGAGATACAAGCCTCTTTTGTGAAAACTTTGTGAATCAAAGTTGTATATTATGCAATAGGCTACAACTTTCATGTTTTGACTTTTTCTTGAATCCAAATGAATCTTGGTGAGAGAGTGGGGCAAAGTTGGGAAAAAATTAGGGTTTTTCATAACTTAGAAAAATTCTAAGTTATGAAAAATTCTCATTTCAAACCCTAATTTGCAATTTTTGATTTCTTGGTGAACAAGTTTCATGATTTGGCATGTTTTTATGAAAAATGAATCTTGACTCTTGATTTTGACCAAAAAGTCAAAGTTTGACTTTTCAGTATACAGTCAAAATTGATCAATTGACTGGGAAATTCAACTGTCAATCTTGTGTACTTGGGATCTTTTGAACTTGTTGAGCATGTCAAGACAATTCCATGGGGGCCTTGAGTCCATATGTGAGCTTGGTTTTCCATTGGCTAGGTCAAACAGTCAAAAATTGCCTTTGTGCAGTCAAAACCCTAAAAATGACCATTTTGCCCTTTTGGTGATCTGATCAAATTTCTTGTGGAATTGTGATCCAAATTTGATCAAATGGTCCATGTGAGTTCATGATGTTGATGTGGGTCAATTTTCATGAGGTTTGACTGTCAATTGGCCACAGTTGACTTTTTCCCCAATACAGCTCATTTCTAGGTCAACTGTCCAATTGACTGGGCAAAACTTGGAATCAAGACTTGAAACTTGATGTGGATAAACTTGGGAGTCCAATATGAAGTATGAAAGTCATCTTAGGCAAATTAGGTCAAAACATCTCTGTGCAACCACAAACCCTAATTTGGGTCAACAGTGCAAGGAGAAGTCTTGAGCAGATGAAACCCTAACTGGATCTTGATCTCAAGGGCTTGGTGATGAGAAATGTTGAGAAAATGGGAGGGAAAATTTTGGGGTACAACACGAGGCCTCTCCATATCCACCATGTTTACCTCAACATCTTCCCCCTTAGCTTCATCATCTCCCCATCCTGTGGGTTTTATATCTTCAATGTGGACTTTTGAACTCTCTGGGGCAGAATATTTGACCAAATAGTCAAATTTTCCACCGGGTTCCCCTAAAGTGTCCCATATTTCTTTATGAGGGGAAGTTGGCTTCGTGATTTGGACTTTCTCCAATTCCAGCCTCAGGCCTTCAGTGACCTGTGTCAATTCTTGGTTTTGATTTTCCTGGTCTTCAGTAGCCTGGATTTCTTTTGCAACAGCTAAAGGTGCTGCTTCAATCGAAGTCTCTGGTTGCTTCTGGACATCTTCAGTGACCTCCTTATCGACTTCGACTATCACCCAACTTTCGTTTTCAGTACCTTTCTCTCCTATTGGGGCATCAATTTGGTCAGCTTCCACCATGTTAATCTCTCCAATGCATGCAGGCTCGGAGTAGTTGGTGTCTACGACGTCCAAGGGATCTTCGTCCACTTTCATCTTTGCTTTATCAGCAAACTTCAGTCTGCCATCTTTGATTGCATTCTGAATTAGGTCCCTGAAAAGAAAACACTGTGAGGTTTTGTGGCCTAGGAAACTATGATATTTGCAAAATCCTCTCTTCTTTCTTTGATCTAAAGGAGGTATTTTGACATTTGATGGCACAATGAGTTGGCCATCTTTGACAAGTAAATCAAAAATCTCGTCACATTTAGTGACATCGAAGGTATAAACCTTCTTTGGGAATTTGTCACTTTTCTAATTTTCAACAATCTCTTTTCCTTTTGTGGGAACCAATAATTTGTAGGAGTAGGGTGGTGCCTGTTTTAATTCAGCGAGGTCGATTTCGACCTCTTCGAATTCGAATTCAGGATAATCTTCTGCTTCCTCAGTTCCAACATAGGAGATCCTTTCCTTCTTATTATTTTTAAAGACTCTGGCCTTTTCGTCCTTTAGCCTTTCGACCTGTCGAACCCTGTAGGCTAACTGAGCCATGTCCCTTAAATATTAAGTGTCTAGTTTCTTTCGAATAGAGTAATCCAAGCCACCAGCGGCCATTTCGACTAACTCATGTTCAGGCACCACTGTGTAACATCTGGATTTCAAAAGCCTAAATCTATTCAGATAATCATCTATGGGTTCAGTGAACTTTCTCTTGACACTGGCTAATTCCTTCAAGCTTATTTTTGACTGTCCCATGTAAAACTGTTCATGGAATAATCTCTCCAAAAGAGCCCAAGTATCAATGAACCCAGGAGGCTAAGTGGTGAACCATGTGAAGGCGTTTTTAGTCAGGGAACTTGGGAAGTATTTGATCCTGAGGTCTTCATTATTGGCTATATCTCCCGCTTCGGTTAGATATCTGGCTATATGTTCGACTGTTGACTCATTGGTATCCCCAACGAACTTTGTAAATTTAGGGACTTTATATCCCCGTGGTAAATCAGTATGCATTATGCAATCTAATATAGGAGAAGCATAATTTGGCCTTCTAATTCCTGTGTTGAGGCCATTCTGGGCCATGACTCTCTCTATCATGGTGGTTAAATTGTTTTCTGCCAAGATGTTATCGTTTCGAATTCTATGAACGACATCATCAGCATCTTGATTTCGACCCACCATGACAACCCCCCTAGGTTGTTCTTCTCGAAACTCTGGGACTTCCAGCCTTTCGACCCTTGCCCCTGGTTCCATAATTTCTCTTTGTGGGCCTGGGATCATTGGGGCTTCTAGCCTTTGTGCCCTTGCCCCCAAGTTAACTTCTTCTCTAGGTGGTCTATAGGTTGGGCCGTTAGCAACTTGTTCCACAATAGGTATGTTTGCTCGAACTCCCGCCTGATTCTGCCTACGCCTATCTGGGGGAGCAAAGAAATCTGTTATTCGACTCATGTTAACTGTGTTTTCTCTATTTGTCACAGTCACATTTTGTACTATTGGGGCAAATATTTCCTGCATAGTTTATGCTAATACCCCTATCATATTATGGTTACTGTCATCCATCAATTGCCTAAAAGCCAACTGGTTTTCTGTGGTTAAAATAGGTATTATGCTATAACCCACTGACCCTTGGTTATTTGTCATAAACTGATTCGCCCCAGACCCAGACCCTAATTGTGGTGATGAATTCGATGTGGAATTGTGTAAACCTGTCATAAAAGATGTTGGCATTCCATAAGAGGAATTTCTGGTTCTATTACCATCGAAACCGGGTGGTCTAGTTAGTGGAGTGGCGAAATGGGTTTGTGTCCCTGATGGTGGAACAAATCCCCCAGGATAACCAATGGTTCCAGTATTTCCTAAGATCGAACTATTAGTTGATATGCCATTTACTCCATTAGTGGCTATATTACTGGTAGAAGATGCAACAGACTGTGCATTCGAAGGGATCACGTTAGATGTTCCCATTGAAGCAGATACATTAGTGCCTGTTGTATGTGGGGCATTTTGTTCCCCTTGTTGATTGTCAGAATTAGACATCTTGTTCAAACGTTTTCTTCTAGATAAGGGTTGGTTGCTGTTGGTTATTTTACCACTTCTCAGGTTCATAAAACAACAAACTTCTTAGATTCCAACGTTTTTATAATGGTTACGTCTCAACAATCTTTATTTCTGTTCTAAATTCCGTAATGTCCAACGATGGGTCCCACCGGGTGTGCCAATTTGTTTACAGTGATTTCTGGTAAACAACCGCTAGTCCTCCAAACTATCGAATAAACTTACTGACTGTTATTCAATTTCTCTGGTAACTCGCAGGATCGACTAGATTGATCCTAGGACGTGTTGGTCATTAGGGTAACTCTCATGATCGAACTGGTATTCATGGTTGGTATTTAGAATGTTGTGTAGGTGTTTAACTTATTTCGATTTCTCTCTTAAAGATCTAAAGGTGCGATCAAATAAACGTGCACGAAACTAAATTGCATGAATAAAGGTCAATTGTAAAGACATGTAAAAACTGCATAAAAGACAAATAAATGGCTTCGAATCGTAAAGAAAACAGTTAATGTAAAAGATTCGAAATATGAAGAAAGCGTTTAATGCAAGAAAACTGTAAAATGGCTTTAAGTAAAAAAGGTATTCAAAGGATAAAAATTTGAAGATAAAGGCATGAAATGTATAACAGTTTCTGAAATGTAAAGTATTTGAAATGGAAGGAAAGCATTTAAATGTAAGGCATCAGTGAAAAGATTTCGAATAAAAAGACTTTAGATGCAAAAACTTGTAAATGGTATTGATATAAAGATAAAGGAAAGTACTGGAATTGATAAAGAGTTTTCATTAAATCATAAACATGTGGTGTTATCATACGTACATTGCTCTTGCATTCGTTTCCCTAGCCATGTGGTAATTTGAATGTTTACTGAGTTTTCTTGTACAATAGATATGACACACGAAATCCTAATGCTAAGACTTCTATTTATACTACTTCGACCATAACGGTCTTGCTATAAGATTCTGCCACGTTCAGAACATGCAGAGCAATGCCTCTCTCTTGCTTCCACGCGTCTTCGAATGCTCCAGCGCATAAATTTCAAATTTCGAACATCCCGCTTGCATTTGATTTTCAAATGTTTTGGCATTTCTTCGCTTCGAACGCATTCCTTAGATACAACCTTGTTATCATTTAGAGACTTCTTTGGATATATTCTCATAACTGTCACTCGAAGCTCCAAGCTTTGATATGCTCATTCGAAGCATTGCTTCTACTATTTCGAAACATGACGTTTTGTTTCATTTCAATCGAAACGTCCAATTTACTTTGCTTCTAATAATATTATCAAAATCTTCAGCCAACAGTTGGAAACAAAAGATGAAGTTCTTAACGTTGAAAAAAGTTGTTAACGTTCTGATCGATGACATTCTGTTGCTCCTTCTGGATCAATCGAACAAACTAACGGTAGTAAATATGAAGATTTAGAAGGAACACTTAATAGTCTTGAAGTTGAATCTGCTGCACAGATTAAAGCGAACGATTTACAACATAGGAAAGAAATCACCTTATAGAAAAAGAATGAAAATCTTTACAAAATCATATTTTGAATAGACTCGCAAATGATCTGTATGATAATTACAGTTGATGTGATACTGCAAAACAAGATTGAGAGACTCAGAAAAAGAAGTATGACGTAGAAGCTGAAGCAAAGAAGTATGTTGTTAGCCGCTACTTCAAGTATCAAATGCAAAGATATAAGGTCGATGGAGGCTCAATGTTACGAACTTCAAAAGATTGCTTAAAAGATCATCACAAAAGGTATGTGTTTAAATGAACAATTTTAATTGGTTTTACTATTGACAAACTACTTCATAGTTTGAATGTTTTAAAAAAAACTTTGCTTCGCCACAAAACAAAAGAATTTTTGATTGAGAATCCGATTATTCGCCTTGAGTTAAAAAAAAGAAATCTTAGAGACAATATCAAAAAGAAAAAGTTTTAGTTGTTTCAAACAACAAAAAGAAATTCGGTGTAGTTCTGAAGCCATTTGGCAAATGATTAAAGAATAAGAACCACAATATTGTGAACCGAATTAAGAATGAGAACCCTTTTATAATCCCAATAGCTCCAACTAGGCAACAACCACCACCTAAAAGAAATGATGTTGGTTTCCCTTTGTTTTAACTATGGAAAATCAATTCATATGACTAAGAAATGTAGAAGTAAGCTTGAACTTGGTGTTATCCCTAATACACAGGTCAACTTGACTAATGGGCAATTTATTGCTATAGTCATTGAAATCAACATGGTTGATGGATATGTTGGTTGGTGGATAGACACATGCGTTTCTCGTTGTATCTGTTATGATCGTGTTATGTTTAAAACATACACGAATACTAAAGATAAGAAAGTGTTGTTGGGAAATGGCCAGACCACGAATGTGAAGTTGTGAGGGATGCTTTTCCACATCTCCAAAAGCTTTCTATAGTGCGATGTTTAAATCTTCAAGACAAATTGCCTAATAAACTTGCTTGCTTAGTGGATTTAGAAATTATTGATTGCAAACAACTTGTGGCTTCCGTTCCATTCTCTCCTTTCATTCATGAATTATGTCTCACTAATTGCAGAAAGTTACAATTTGATTATTATTCCTCTACTCTAAATTTTTTTGATATTCGTCGATGTTGCATGGGAGGATCCTCCACGGAATGGATTGGACATATCTTATCTCATTGTGATTCCTCAATTAAAACCGTGAAAATTGAAGATTGTCTAACTATGAACATTCCCCTACACGGTTGCTTCAGTTTCCTTGTAAAATTGGGCAACACTAGTAGTTGTGACTCTTTAAGGACCTTCCCGCTGGATCAGATTGTCCACAGTTAGAGTCGTTCTTCGATGAACGCTTGCCTTCAAGCCTAAGGAACCTCTTTCTTGTGAAATGCTCTAAACTTCTCATCTACTCGCTGAAATGGCCTTTGCCAATCAACAGTTCGATGTGTGACATGTATATTCAAGAAGTTGATATGAAGTCATTTCCTAGTGAAGGATTGCTTCCCCTCTCTCTTACTCGTCTTACTATCACTTGTTGTCAAAACCTCAAACAACTTAACTACGAGGGTATCAACCACCTCCCCTCTCTTACAACATTGATTTTTAATAACTGTCCCAACATCCAATACTTACCAGTGGATAGTCTTCCTAAATCCATTACATCTCTACAAATTCGGGGAAATTGTCTTTTGCTCAAACAACGATGCAAGAAACCAAATGGCAAAGATTGAGAGAAGATTTCACGGATCGAATGTGTAGTGATTGATAATTAGCTCAGGTACCAACTCTGGCAAATATATAATTTGGAGTTATTTACATGTTTTCTTTTGGTATATCTCATATCAAGTGTTGCAATCTTCATGTTTTCTTTTGGTTACATATAATTTGTAGTAATAATAAAAATATTACGCGGGATCTTTCATGAATTCCAATCTTCATTACACTATAACTTAATATTGCGCTTAATAATAGCTTTCTCTGATGCTTGTTGGGTTTCTCAAACTTTGCTTGGCCAATGTTAACAAGCTTCTAGCTTGCAATTACTATAAGATGATTATGTTGATGCTTAGTTAGGGTCTTAGGAATATATAGAGGATAAATATAATGTAACACCATAACGGTGTTGATGGTTAGCTAGACATTATTATTCTTGGAATTCAGTAAGACTCTCAATTTTGACCATTCTACTTCTTCGAACAAAAATATATCTTATTCAGTTTTCATTGTTAAAAGCTTAAAATTGTAATAATCAGATTCAATAATTTTGGTTAATTTCTCGCAAACATTGGTAAAGGTCAAGATTCTCCACCGTCTTCGTTCAAAATCGCAACGTCGCATTGGGCAATGGCCAGGATTTGAAACAATTATGAAATGGGAGACTCCAAACTTTATAACAACAACATTAAAGTGGCCAAGTATTGAAAAATCCATGTATTGAAGAACATATGATTTGATTTATCCATATGTTACTTTTGAATTTTTATTTTATGGAAAATTTAAATTTTAAGCCTATATTGTCTTGATTATGCAGTCAAAGCAAGAACGACATAGTTTGAATTTGTATTTGGGTTAAATCATTATGGATTTTATTTGGGATGCTCACAAAGCTCAACGACATAGTTTTGATTTGTATTTGGGTTAAATCATTATGGATTTTATTTTGGGACGTTCACAAAGCTTTGTGAACGACATATTTTTGGTTTGTATTTAAGTTAAATCATTATGGATTTGAGACGCTCACAAAACTCAGAATGAATAAACCCAATACTGAAGCAAGGAAGCACTTTCAAGAAAGAAATGTTCCTCAATCCTCACCTAGAGCAGACGATTTCGTCTCTAAAGCACTCTCAATCGTCCAGATCAATCAGACATTCAACTAAGGTTCATGACCCACTCTTCGTTTTTCAATTTAAACCGCCTCCACTATATAAGAAAGTGTTTAATTCTCATGTATTCAAATTCATTTTCACTCTCACATCACTTTTCATTCTCTTACTAACTTGGACGTTGGAGTGTTAACATTAGAGACCGACTCCTTCTTCCATTATACCAAAAGCCTACTCTACCTCGCCAGAGTCATTGTTCTCCGTTCACCGAACAATTATGGTTGTACACCAAAATAGTGACACCATATATGGGAATCAAAATTTTATTCCCACGATTTAGATCTCCTCTGATCAAAAAATTCAAATCTCTTCTCTTAAAAGATTCAAATATATGTTTCTTGATCTTCAACCTTGAAGCTTCGTGTTCTTGTTCGACATCCAACTTATCCATCCTAAATTCATCAACAAAGATGGCATCCAAAGCTATTCGATCCGTCGTTCAACTGCAAATTAGGATGCAACTGCTGAATCTATTAAAGTTCCACCTATTCCTCCTCAAGAGGACAATCCAGTTTTAGTATGATCTCCTTCCAATCCTTCACAACATCATCTCGGTCTACGAGAGTTGGACAAGGGACCTTCTAAGCTCACTCATTCTTCATATCTACGCAACAATTCCGTCAAGGCAAACCATCACACCGGCCTTCACTACCACCTGTGGCACTTAGACAAGAAAGACTCTATGGCCTTCAATTGTTATAAGCCAACCTTGGGACACATAGAGCTGGTGACTTGTTGAATATTGTTTATAATATGGTGCAACAACAAAATTTAGAGTTTGTGGCAGAGAGGATCAACATGATCGAAGAGAGCCTGCAACACATAACGCCTAAAAGCAATTTTGTTCGAGATACAGACTCTCAGGACCATTAAGTCGTCATTCAATTTGCCTCAGTTAGAAAAGCAACACCACGAGGAAAGACCGAGTAATTTACTTCACGCGTCCATCGCCTAAGGCATAAGACTCCTATATTCATGAAAGGATGAATGATAACCACACTCCCACATAAGTTCATAGTCCTTAAAGGATAGAGGGGCATGATACACGTAAGTTTCAGAGCGGAAAAAGAGCCCTCTCAAGCCTAAGGATAACAAAAATTATTGATCCCATGAGAATTACATTAAACATAATGATTTTTATGCAAAAGTTTTTAATTATGCAAGAACTCAATTTTTGATGTCTACAACGTAAAAATGTGCAGTTATTCAGTATGAAATTTATGTATAAGTGTTACAATATCATCAATACACTGCATATAGAAGCTTGTTATGTTTATCCATATGTCCTTGGCCCTTTCTACATAACCATTTCAATTTTAAAACCCATTTATTAAACAATATTTCAACCTAATAAAGTATTATTATCTACTCCTAAAATGATCATCCAAAGCAATACATATATAGAAATAAATCACAAGAACTAAATATACCACAATAACACATTCATTTCATTCAAAAAATTATTATTTCATTAGAATTTACATTATACAACCACGGAAATTTAACTCATGTTCAATAAAGTAAATACAACAGGATGAGAAATTAAGTTTTATATATATATATATATATATATATATATATATATATATATATATATATTCAAAATAAGAGAATAGAAATGATACATCTAAGAATGACACTTCGCCGCTAATCTATCAACATATTTGACTTCAGGTAATGTGTCCTCAAATATTGTGTTACTTCATAATTGAGGAGGGCAAAAGATGAAATTGAGAACTATGGTTCTTTCTTCATCCATGCTCCGGAACTGTCTCTAATCCAGTGCCACCATTCAAGTCACAACCTCGTTTAGCATCTTATGGTTTAAAGCATGCTGAAATTGGCATTGTTTAGCTGTTGCGACAATGCTCTTCATAATTGTTATAATCACACACACTAAAAACAAAGTAAAACTAAAAGAAAGAGCATTTAGTATGCTCACTACTAAACATTAAAACTTACTTTAAAACATATAAGTAACTCTAAACATTTAATATGTAAGAGAAATCAAACTATTTTGGAGTTAACTAACATAAATGTAGTTATCAACAATATTCTTGTTTATAGTCCTATTTGGTCTGCCTATTTACTCCATTTAGAAAATATTTTGCATTTACTTCTTCAAAACAAATTTTATGCTAAACTATCTAATGTAATTTTGGAGTTACCTTTCTGAATTATCTAGGAATATTATTACTATGAAGGTAATACATGTTGATCCAATGAAAGTGAAAGGCATTTTTCCGTGGCTTATTCCAAAATCATTCCCATAACAAAGTTTTTTTCTTGGATTGACAAGCTTCTACCAAGAATTTGTGCAACATTATGCAACTAAGGTTTACAGCAGAAAAAACATTTAATCAATTAAAAAAAGCTACTAATCCACTTTTTTTTAGCATTACTTGATTTTTCTATGCCTTTGAGGTTACCATTGATGCATTCAGTGTCGCAATAGGATTGTGATTTCTCAATAGGGATATCTGACTTCTTGGTTCACTAGGAAAATGTGCCATAAGTTAAGTTCATCTTCTGGGTGGTCATTGCAGAATTTAGGCGACATTATTTTGCTTATCTATTAGTTTTCTACTGACCTAGTATGCATTTTGATGTAAAAACTTGTATCCATAGTTTCTCTACATGTCAATATGAAAAGTACAACACTCAAGCGCCTTATGGACTTTTACGGCCACTTTCAAATTTCGTAACAAGTTTGGGAAGATATCTTCATGGACTTTATCGCCAACTTACCTCTATCTTCGAATTCCATTGCAGCATCAAGAATCACGCTACTTCTATCATTGGCCGCCAAACAATATCAGAGCAAATTGAACCTGAAGAGGAATTTCTTGTTTATTAGGAGGGATTAAATGCAGCTGAAGCTATCTGAGTTACCTAAAAATTGTAGGGTAATTAATTGCAAGTGAGTTTTCAAACAAATAAAGATGTTGATCGCAATATTGAAAGGTTTAAGACTAGAGTAGCGACAAAAGGTTTTACACAGAAATAATGTATTCACTATAATGAAACGTTTTCACTTGTATAGACAAGAAATTCTTCTAGGTTATTATGGCGCTTGTGATCTATATCTATATACTCTATTAAATCTAATACATATTATCAATTATAGCAAGATATCATCAATTATAACTATAACATATTATCAAATATAATTTTAAGTTTGTCATATCAACTTATAGTTCTATGTGACACATTTCAAAACTTATTGTTATCATATACTTTTATAAATTAGTCATTATAGCAAGACATCATCAATTATAACTATAACATATTATCAAATATAACTTTAAGTTTGTCATATCAACTTATAGTTCTATGTGACACATTTCAAAACTTATTGTTATCATATACTTTTATAAATTAGAGATGTGAAAATTCAAGTACAATAAAATATTTTTTATTTTTTTAAAACTATAACAATAAAAGTAACACTTGAAATAACATTTTTAATCTTAGAAAAATTCTTTCAAAGTTACAAGTATAAGTCACTCTAAACTTATTTTAAATATTATATATGCAAAAAAAAAAAATTAAAATGCCTATATACTTTACTACTATAATGTTTATATAATATCAAATAATAAACTAATGACAAATAACAAAATAATACGCAAAAGAGATAAGAGAATTTAAACACAATAAAATATTATTATATTATTTTGAATAAAATGATCTAACAAGCCAATCATTACTCTAACTATATATTCACTTATATTAAAGAGATATCCAAATCCAAACACAATAAAATATTTTTTATTTTTCAAAAATTATAAAAATAAAAATTATACGTGAAATAATTTTTTTTTTAATTTTAAAGTAATTCTTACACAATTTTCAAATATAGATTATTTTAAGTTAATCTTAAAAAATAATATAATATACAATAATCTGATAAATTTCGAAAAAATAAACATAAATTTTATAAAATTAGTGAAAGTTTTACTTGATAATTATTGTAAACAAACTTTTAATTTTTTTTAACAATAAAAATAAATACATATATTTAATAAATTAAAATAAAATAGATAAGTGTTACAAATATGAGAATCAAACAAAACAAAAACAGAATAAAAAACTATTTTGAACAAATTTATCTAAAAATCCAATCATTAAATTAAAAGTTTTTTTTCTTCATATTTCAAATATAAAAGACATGTGGAAATTCAAGGACAATAATTTTTTTTCTTCTAAATTATACCAATAAAAGTAACATTTGAAATAAATATTTTTAATCTTAAAATAGTTTTTACAAATTTTCAAGTATAAATGACTCTAAATTTATTTAATTAAACTTTTAATTTTGTTTAACAATAAAAATAAATACATATGTTTAACAAATTAAATTAAAATATCTAAATAAAAGATAAGTGAAAAAAACTTGAGAATCAAACAAAACAAATATATCACTTTATAGATATGTAAGTTTGTCAGTCAAAGTTACAGATATCACTCTTAATTTACACATATGTATTTTCTTTTCAAATAAAATGTATATTTATCTATGTGATTAATTTATATTATTGTTTCTATTATAATTCATATAAATTTAATAATCATATTTTCTCAAAACCAATTTTTAATATATTTAAAGTTCAATAAAAAAACTAATAAATTAATTTAAAGCAGCGTATCGGGCGAGTCATAATCTAATTTACTATTATTTGAAATTATATCAAATAGATGCGAAGACATCCTTCTAAATATTTATTTGAAAGAGGAAATATATATGCAACAACCCGAAGATTTTCACATTGGAAGTGTTGAAAACTTAGATTGTAAGCTAAAGGGATCAATTTATGGCCTAGAACAAGTTTTTAGACAATGATATCTGAAATTTAATTTGATAAAATGGTTACAGTTTTGGAATTAGAAGAGAATAAAGTTGGCCAGAACATATACCGCAATGTTAGTGGGAGCAAGTATATCTTCCTCGTATTATATGTCGTTGACGTATTGTTGGCTTCTAATAACTTTGTTATGTTGTAAAACAAAACGAATCCTTTTGTAAGTTTTCCTTTTGAACCTTATGTATATGGCAGATAATGTGACAGAGATTATCTTTAATTGCACTATTTGTTATGGTAAGACATTTATTAAGTGACTCAAGGATAAATAGTACATTTGATCTTACTATTTGGGTATTTGAGTTTGGATATTTGTTTAGGATGAATTTAATACTCTTAGGATAAGAAACGATATCCTCGCAGAAATCAACATTTCAATCGATGACATCATGCCACTAAATAAGCTACAATCAAAATTGAAGAAAAACTTTCTCATAAGAGATTTCTTATTATTTTTGATGAGGTTTGGAATGAGAACTAAAATAAATGTATAGCTTTTCTAGCTCCTCTTAATCATGGGGCTGAGGAAGCAAAATATTGGTCACTACATATGCATTAAGCTGATTGTGACCGCTGTGAAATCATCTAAAATGTATATGCTAGATAAAATAATAAACATATTGAAAATTACTCAATTCATTTTAAAATAATTATCATATTTAAAAAAAATTGTTCCAAAATATTTGTTTTTAAAATTTTTAATATAATTTTATATTTAATTTTTCAATTATATCCTCTAATAAATAATTTTAATTTATTATTTTCTCATATAACATTAATGATCATTTGAATATATTTATAATTAATTAGAATAATTTAGTAAAGTCATTATTCTCTCATTTATTTATTATTTTTTAATTAATTTGTGTAAAATAATCAATTATAACAAATAATATGAAACAAATGAAATATTTTGTGAGCAAGCGTTTCAAGATAAAGTTATTCCTCAATTAGAACTTATAAGATCATCAATAAATGCAATTAATTGCTTCTAGCCTTGAAATCATTGGGAGTTCTATTGTCCATAAAATCAACTTTATTGGAATAAAACGAGATATTGGAAAATGAGATAGGTACTTAAAAAGTAGAAATCCTATCAACTTTGATAGAGTTATAAAAACCTTTCATCTCATCTTAAAAAGGTGTCTTGCTTATTACGCACTATTCTTTAAAGGTTACCTATTTGAAATGAATCATTTAACTTTCTTCTAGATAGCTAAAAAAATATTTGTCATTCCAATATGAAAACTTGTTATGAAAGATACTTCAATTATCTACTATCGAGAATACTTTTTCAACGGTCAAGAAAAATACTAATATTGTTTTGTAATGAATCATTTAGCAAATTATGTATGTAGAATTTTCTACTTCACCCTAAAAGTTCAAAAATCATAAATTATATGGCAAACAACTCGTCATTTTTCATTTATGTGCGATGAACTTCAAGTTTTTTCAGTGTCAAATCGTTACACGACCTTAATAATCTGTACAAATTTCTAATATTGTTTATGAATTCCAATCAACCTCAATGTTTGTCAAGCATGAAAGTCTAAGGGGTTGTTCAAAATTTTCTCCCTACTCAAATTATTGTCTTATCTTTATTTGATTATTGAATTGTCAAATACAATTAACGACATTAAACATCTATGTCATCTCGATCTTTTTTAGAGTTGAATAAGAAAACTTGGTGATTCTTTATGCTCTCTTTTAAAGTTAAAAATACTAAAATTGGAGGAAGATGAAGGAAGGTGGAAATTTTGAAAACTTTCTCATGAATTTTCATAAACTCGTTAACCTTTGCTATTTGGATTTAACAACTAAAGTGAGAAAAATATCAAAGAAAATGGGAAAATAATAGAACCTTGAAGTACTTAGTTCTTTTTACGTGGACAAGGGTAGCGAACCCAACATCCAACCGTTAGAATCATTGTAAAATTTTAGACCTTCAAATCTATTGGAAGCATTTTTAATCAATATGAAAAGTTAACCTTGAGAAATTGGAGTTAACCTGGAATATAAAGAATGATAACTCACATAAAGTAAATGAAGTTTATTAGAATTCATAGAGATTTTAATATAGGTATTACAATGAGATAAGATATGTCTAATCCATTATATAGAGGATCCTTCTATGCTCGATAACCATCGAAGTTTATTAGAATTCATAGACCATGATTGAAGTAGTCTATAAGGATTATGTAATGACTTGGCTGCTTTGGAAACTCCGAGTTCATCACACAAGTCAATTGCAATATACTTTGTACTTTTTGAACCTTTTAAGGTGAAGCATAAATTCTCACATGCATAATTTACTAAATCATGCATTAAGTGGTGCATTACAAAACAATGTTACTATTTTCGTGACTAGTGGAAAAATGATATCGATAGTAAATAGTTGAAGTATCTTTTACCGATTTTTTCATACTCCTACTCTTCTGTTGAGGGGATGGCGAAAAACTTACAACTATCTAAAGAGAAGTTAAAATGATCTAATTCAAATAAATAACCTTTAGGGAATGTTGTATATCTTGCTTTCCAATATCTCGTTCCACTCTAATAAAGTTGACTTTGTAAAAAAAACTCAAAGATTACAAGGCAATAGGAAATTCATGGCATTTGTTAACGATCTTCTTACCAATATATTCAAATCAAGGAACAATTTTATCTTGAATGCATTTCTTACAAAACAATTCCCATCAAGGTTATTCTTTTATAAGCTCAAGTATATGAAATTTCACATTAGTACCAACTCTTTATTGTAACACTCCAAAAATCTAGATTAACTATTTAATTAATTTAGTGTACATATCAGTGATTATTGGTGAATATATGAATTATGGTAGGTTATGTGATACATGGTGAGACATTGGTGAATACAATACTATGAGTAGTATAGGAATAAGAGTAATATGAGGATTTAATTAGTTTATAATTATTTAGAACTTAAATGATTATGTGGGGTTAATTAGATTTAATAATAATATTTAGAATTATTATTTATAATAATATGAGGAGAATAATAGTGTAAAACAAGAGGGGCAAGATGGTAATGTTGTGTTGAACAAGTGAGAGAAAAGTTGGGATTATGATTTAGGGGTCCAAAGGTTATTCTAGTCATAAAAAGGAAAAAGAGAGTGAGATCCATCATTTGGAACGATCGTACTCTGAGAAGTTGAAGCAAGGAAGGGAGAACAAGCAAGAGAAGAAAAATCCATTGTTGGAGCTTAGGGAGTCTTCAATCTAAGGTAAGGGTGAGGTTGTAACTCTATAACAGATTGCACAATGCTAGGTTATGGTAGTGGTTAGGTTTTCCATGGTTATGTATTCTTGCATCCTCATGATTTTTGTATGTGTGAATGAATCTTGTTGATGTTTTGTGATTAATTGATGAAATTGATTATGTGAATTGAGTAATGATGTGTTTATTCCCCTTGATTCAAGTATTATATGATATGCTATGTTTTGGGGTTGTTGGAGTTCAAAACTAGGAATTTGGGGTTTGTTAAAAGGCTGAAAAACAAGAAAAATCTCATAAAATCGCGTGAAAATAATGATTTTCCGGGCTCTGTTACGGCCTGTAACATACATTACAGGTGCCCGTAATAGCCTTCTAGACTTTGGTACCGGAAATGTGAGAAAAAATGAAATTATGGATTTTTAGCATTACAGGTCGTAACGTACATTACATGTGGCCGTAACAGATCTCGAATTTTTGCACTGCGAAATCGTTTCGGCCATAACTTTTGAATCGTAAGTTGAAATCGATTACCGTTTGAAGCATTGAGCTAACACGATGAACTCTATTTTGGTGGAATGAAATTAGTAAAATACTGTAGTTTTCCAGTGTCTATACATGAGGAATGCATGTTGTATATGTTGACTTAATAATATGATGTATGCTTTCTATGATGAAGTGATGTGATTATGAGTTGATGTAATATGACGTATGCTTTCTATGATTAAGTGATGTGATTATGCATAGATGTAATATGATGTATTCTTTCTTTGATGAAGTGATGTGATTATGCGTTGATGTAATATGATGTATGCTTTCTTTGATGAACTGATATGATCATGCGTTAATGTAACATGATGTATGCTTTCTATGATGAAGTTATGTGGTTATCATGATGATATATTTATTATGAAGATGTTGTATGAAGTTGTATGACTATTTTGAATAGTATGTGCATAATGATGACGATGATGGTGTTGTTGGTCTGTATGACGTAATGTTGAGGGCTCATGCCCTGTAATTGCATAATTATGTTGTTGCATGTTGCATGTATGCATTGTTGAGGGCTTATGCTATGTTGTTGGCCTGGATTGACAAATTGTTGAGGGCTTATTCCCTGTTGTTTCCCTATTTGGCATTTTGGAGAGGGCTTATGCCCTGATGGTACAACATGCATTTGCATCAGTGTCAGTCGCATTGCATATTATCGATTTGTTTATACGACGATGATGTTGGTGTTGCATTATATAGATGATGTATGTTGATGTTGTATTATGAAGATGAAGTATGTTGATTGTAAGTGTTTAGTTATTGGCATGTATTTTTGGTAAAACCAGGTGTGTAAATGTCATGACTGATGTCATAACATTCTGGTTTATTAGGTACTTTATGCAGAAAAAGTATGGCATACAGTAGCTACTGTTTATGAGTGTGTATCTGAGCATTTTGCAATGATCACATTTATTGCCTTCTACCAAAATCAGTAAACAGGAATTCTGATGTCATAACAAATGTTAAGACATCCTGTACTGATCTAACAGATATGCAGTTTGGTTAATTCTGAGATTTTTTAGGAAGTTGGCTCATTCCTTCCAGAACAGAACCTCACGTGGACTTTGGGTTAACCTAGCTCAACCCTAACCTGGTTGATAAAGTCTTGTGACCAAGTCTTAAGGTTAAACCTAATTAACCCTAGCTTTTTGTGGAAACCCTAACTGAAGAAACAACTGCATATATATTCAACAGGAATGCTGGCTGTAGAGTAACTCTTTTGACTGAAGATCAATTAGGAGCTGTATAGTTTTAACTGTTGTAATCCAAGCAAGTATCATTGTGATAAGTGACTTGGAATAGGTTTTGATTGTAAGGGTTTTTGTATCACTCAAAGCTTTGAAGCAAGAGTGTTTGTGTCTCTTGACTAAAGCTTTGAAGCAAAGTCAAGTTAGGTTTTTGTATCACTCAAAGCTTTGAAGCAAGAGTGTTTGTGTCTCTTGACTAAAGCTTTGAAGCAAAGTCAAGTTAGGTTTATGTATCACTCAAAGCTGTGAAGCATGAGTGTTTGTGTAACTTGATTAAAAAGCTGTGAAGCATAATCAAGTGTATGTTCTGAAGAATGTCTTCATTAATTCATTAGTCAATTGTTTTAAGTATCACTGCTGTGATTGGGGGGGAGTGAGTAGGAACTCAGGTTTAAGTTGAACTTAGATTGAAGTTGCATTGGGTAGGTCTTAAGTGAAGGAGATAAACTGGTTGGTTTATTCCTGAATTAATATCTCTTATAGTGGATTTCCTCCATGGCTTGGTAGCCCCCAGAGTAGGTGTTGTTTCACACTGAACTGGGTAAACAATTGACTGTGTTCTTTACTGTTTTTATTTAATGTCTTATAGAAAGTCAGATACGGTGTCATAACATTCACTGTGACATTGAGTATCTGCTGCCAGAATTTCAATTGGTATCAGAGCAGGCACCATGCCTGTATTACTGGGTGAGATCTAGGGATATCACTTTCTGGCACTATGGACAAAGAAGGAGTTTTTGGAAACAGACCACCCATTCTGGATGGAACAAATTATGACTACTGGAAACCTCGTATGATTGCCTTCTTAAAATCACTGGACAAAAAGGCTTGGAGAGCTGCTGACAAAGGATGGAACCATCCCACCATAACTGAGAAAGATGGGACAATCAGTCTGAAGCCTGAGGAAGAATGGAGCAAAGAAGAAGATGAGTTAGCCCTGGGTAATTCCAAAGCTTTAAATTCCTTGTTCAATGGAATTGATAGAAACATATTCAGACTAGTACATCAATGTGAACTGGCCAAGGAAGTATGGGACACTCTCAAAACTACCCATGAGGGCACATCCAAAGTAAAAATGTCAAGGCTTCAGATACTGACTACCAAGTTTGAGAACCTAAGGATGAAGGAAGATGAAACCATTCATGAGTTTCACATGAACATCTTGGAGATTGCCAACACCTCAGGAGCATTGGGTGAAAAGATGTCTGAAGAAAAACTAGTGAGAAAGATTCTCAGATCCCTGCCTAAAAGATTTGCAATGAAGGTAACTGCTATAGAGGAAGCCCAGGACATCAGCAAGTTAAAGGTGGATGAACTCATTGGGTCTCTTCAGACTTTTGAGATGGGGATCAGTGACAATGTTGACAAGAAAAACAAGAGCATAGCACTTGTATCCAACTCTGAAGATAAAAACAAGGAGGATGAGGAAGAAAATATTTCAGAAGCTATAGCCATGCTTGGAAGACAATTCAACAAACTCATCAAGAGAATGGATCCAAAGTCAAGGTCAAATGTTGAGAACATCCCCTCTGACATTAACAGATCTTATGACTCCAGCAGAAGACCAAGGTCTGAAGAGAAGGGAAATCAAGGCAGAGGAATTCAATGCCATGGTTGTGAAGGATATGGGTATATTCGAGCTGAATGTCCTACCTTTCTTAAGAAACAAAAGAAAGGAATGACTGCTACCTGGTCTAACTGTGATTCAGAAAGTAATTCTGAAGAAGAATCTGCCAAACTAGTTACTGCACTAACTGGTGTTTGTACCTCTGAATGTGACACTAGTGATGAGGAAGTAACTTTTGAAGAACTGGCTGATACTTACAAGAAATTGTGTATCAGAAGTGCTGAAGTCTGTGTGCAAAATGAGAAACAAACAAAACTCATCATAAAGTTGGAGGCTGAAAAAAGGGCAGACCTTGAAACTATAAGTCATCTATAAGGGGAAGTTCAAATGCTGAACTCAAAACTGAACCAAATGACCAAATCTGTCAAGATGCTGTCAAATGGAACTGACAAATTGGAAGAAATCCTTCAGGTTGGACAAAATGTGGGAAACAAGTCTGGTCTAGGATTTGTGGCAGCAAAGAAATCTGGTGCAGACAAGAAGATCAGGTATGATAAACAAAGGTCAAAGCAGATGTCACAACATAACACTCAACATCGGGAACAGAGAAATATGAAGAAAAAGTACCAAAGATGGAGATGTCATCATTGTGGGAGGTTTGGTCACATAAAGCCTTTCTGCTTCAGATTGTATGGATACCCTAATCAGAACCCAGGTGTCAAACCCAAGTCTAACAGGGTACCACATACTCCTCAATGGAAGAAAAAGGCTACTGCCCTGATAGCCCACACTTCCCTGAGAGTCTCTGCAAAGGAAGACTGGTACTTTGACAGTGGGTGTTCTAAGCACATGACTGGAATCAAGAACCTTCTAAATAATGTTAAACCTCACACCACTAGTTATGTGACCTTTGGAGATGGTGCTAGAGGTGAAATCAAAGGAGTTGGTAATTTGGACTGCCCTGGAGTTCCAAATCTGAATGAAGTACTATTGGTAAAAGGCCTGACTGCTAATCTCATTAGTATCAGTCAATTATGTGATATAGGATTCAAGGTCAACTTCTCAAAATCTGAATGTCTTGTAATTAATGAAAAACAAGAAGTTGTAATGAAAGGAGTCAGATCTAAAGACAACTGTTACTTGTGGGAGCCTGAGAACACTAATTACTCCACTGTGTGTTCTATTGCCAAAGAAGAAAAAGAGGTGAAACTATGGCACCAAAAACTTGGCCATCTTCATCTAAGAGGAATGAAAAGGATTATCTCCATGGAGGCAGTCAGAGGGATTCCAAGACTGCAAATTGATGAAGGGAGAGTTTGTGGTGAATGTCAGGTTGGTAAGCAGACTAGGATGTCACATCCAAAGTCAAGACATCTGACCACCTCTAAGGTTCTAGAACTTCTTCATATGGGACCAATGCAGGTGGAAAGTCTTGGTGGAAAAAGATATGCCTATGTTGTGATGGATGACTTTTCCAGATTCACCTGGATTAACTTCATTAGGGAAAAATCTGATGTGTTTGAAGTTTTTAAAGAACTGTGCAAAAGAATTCAAAGAGAAAAAGAAGGGTGTAGTGTCAGAATCAAAAGTGATCATGACAAGGAATTTGAAAATAGTAAGTTCTGTTCCTCAGAAGGAATTAGTCATGAATTCTCTTCTCCTATAACTCCTCAACAAAATGGAGTTGAAGAGAAGAAAAATAGGACCATACAGGAATCTGCCAGAGCTATGATACATGCCAAAAGACTTCCTTTTCATTTTTGTGCTGAAGCTGAATACATTGCAGCTGGTAGTAGCTGTTATCAAATTATCTGGATGACACAGATGCTCACTAAGTATAATGTCACACAAGATGTTATGACATTGTACTGTGACAATCTGAGTACAATTAACATTTCCAAGAACCCTATTCAGCATAGAAGGACCAAGCACATTGACATTAGACATCACTTAATCAGAGACCTTATAGAGGAGAAAACAATTAATCTGGAACATGTTGCCACTGAGCTACAACTGGCTGACATGTATACCAAGGCACTTGATGCAAATCAATTTGAAAACTTGAGGGGCAAGTTGGGTATTTGCCAACATGAGAAATTGTAGCAATTAAGTTTGCTTAAAACAAGGGTTGAAGGAGTTATTTTTGTTAAGTCTATTTTGAGTGGGTTAATCATATGTTTTCCCAATTCATTCAAAATTATTAAGAAGTTGAATAGACACTCATTTGCCACCTTCCCCTCTCGACTTTGTAACAAATCCCTTTCTCTCAATCAAAGTTTTCTCTCTAGTTACTACTGGTCTTCTAAGTCAATCAAAATGTCTCAAACATCATCCTCATCCAAGACGACCGTTTCATCTTCATCATCTGATCAAGATTCTCGGGCAATCACCTCATGCATGGATTCTGAAGTCCTGGAGATTACTCCTCTTAGAGAAATGGCAACTAACCCATCCAAGATCAAAAAGCTAAGAACAAGGCATGCAAGAAGGTCTCAAGCTACTTCATCCGGTAATCCCTCTCAACCTTCATCTTCTGTACCAAATAGGGAAGGATCAGCTTATGTACATCAAGCAATAGCGAGGCTTGTTACAAGAATACTGAGTGAGAACCACTCTGTACCGGGGATTTCTGTTCCTTTAAATCAAGAATCAGCAAGCCCAAATGTTGAAGCAAATCCAGATGTCTCTGAGAATGTTGAGACACCAAATGACAACATTCAGAAATCATCTGAAAACCTTGATGATATTCAGAACCCTTCAGAGAAGAATGTTGAACCACCTGTTATTGATGTGGATGAGGAATACTCAGACAATGACCTAATTGCAAATATCAACCCTAGCATAGCTAGGAGAATGATGAACATAAAGGGTAATCAGGATGCTGCAAAATGTCTGACCAAAGAGAAACCTGCTAATAAGAAAACCAGGTCTGAAGGCAAGACTGGGGCAGAAACTGTGAAGACTGGACTGTCCAAAGGGAAGGTGAAAGCCCAAGTGCATACTGGGAGTCTCTCAAAGCTTGCAAGACAACCAATAACAAAGAAGAGAAAAGAACCCGAGTCTTCTGATTCTGATGAGGAATCAGAATTTGAAATTGATGCTGAAGACATTCCTCTCAGAAGGAAACTCCCTTCCAGCAAAATGGCTAGAGTTCCTGAAGTCCCCACTGACAACATTTCATTTCACCACCCTGAAAATGCCAACAGATGGAAGTATGTTTGCTTGAAGAGAATAGCCTTGGAAAGAGAACTAAACAATGGTGCCATGGATTGCAAGGAAATCATGGACCTGATCAAAGCTGCTGGACTAATGAAGACTGTGGTAAAATTTACCAAATGCTATGAAAATCTGGTCAAGGAATTCATAGTGAATTTGTCTGATGAATGTGCTGATGGAAGGTCAGCTGACTTTGAATGTGTCTATGTGAGAGGAAGAAGGGTTAATTTCTCTCCATCTGAAATTAACAAATTTCTTGGAAGATCAAATGAGGCTTACCGTGAACTAGAAGTCACTGACAATGAAGTATGCCAAACCATCACAGCAAGATAAGTCTAGTGCTGGCCCTTAAAAGGCAAGCTGAATGCCAGCAAACTAAGCATAAAATTTTCCATCCTGCACAAGATTGGTGCAGCCAACTGGGTCCCTACCAACCATAAATCAACCATCTCCACAGGATTGGGGAGATTCATTTATGCTGTTGGAACCAAGACTGAATTTGACTATGGCAGGTATATTTTTTATCAAACTTTAAAACATGCTAGTAGCTATGCTGTGAAAGGCCCTATTGCCTTTCCCTCCCTCCTATGTGGAATTATCCTTGCTCAGTACCCTGATACCTGGTGGAAAGAGATACTGCTTGCAAAAGAGCTCCTGCTCTTGGGTTACACTACAAGCTATTTCAGGGATCTCATGTTCCTGACATTGTCATAACATCAGCTGAGACATCATATGTAAAAACTCATTCCAAGACATCTGATGTTATAGTTGTATTAAAAGAGACCTGCAAAGAGCTGGAGACAAGGAAAAAGACTCTAGGAAATCTAATTGCCATATTAGAACAGGAGGAGACTGAAGGAAACAGAAGGGAAGAGGGTGCTGCTGAAGATCAGCTCAATGCTGAAGAAAGTAGCTCCTCTGAAGATGACAGTGCTTAAAGTTTGGTGGAGTTGACAAGCCTGATGCTGGTTCCTGTTGATGCAAGTGTTTTCAGATTTTATTTGTTGTTTTTATTACTTATTTTGGATGATTGTATAACATATAAGTACATGTATCTTTGGCCCATTTGTGGCTAAAGAGGGGGAGATATTTTGTGTTAATTCTTGGTAGACATCATATTTTTTCTGCAGTCATATTCATTCTGCTGCTCTCTATTCTCTGATTGCTTAGGGGTTTTAGCCAAAAATCTACCAAAGGGGGAGTTTGTAAGTGTTTAGTTATTGGCATGTATTTTTGGTAAAACCAGGTGTGTAAATGTCATGACTGATGTCATAACATTCTGGTTTATTAGGTACTTTATGCAGAAAAAGTATGGCATACAGTAGCTACTGTTTATGAGTGTGTATCTGAGCATTTTGAAATGATCACATTTATTGCCTTCTACCAAAATCAGTAAACAGGAATTCTGATGTCATAACAAATGTTAAGACATCCTGTACTGATCTAACAGATATGCAGTTTGGTTAATTCTGAGATTTTTCAGGAAGTTGGCTCATTCCTTCCAGAGCAGAATCTCACGTGGACTTTGGGTTAACCTAGCTCAACCCTAACCTGGTTGATAAAGTCTTGTGACCAAGTCTTAAGGTTAAACCTAATTAACCCTAGCTTTTTGTGGAAACCCTAACTGAAGAAACAACTGCATATATATTCAACAGGAATGCTGGCTGCAAAGTAACTCTTTTGACTGAAGATCAATTAGGAGCTGTATAGTTTTAACTGTTGTAATCCAAGCAAGTATCATTGTGATAAGTGACTTGGAATAGGTTTTGATTGTAAGGGTTTTTGTATCACTCAAAGCTTTGAAGCAAGAGTGTTTGTGTCTCTTGACTAAAGCTTTGAAGCAAAGTCAAGTTAGGTTTTTGTATCACTCAAAGCTTTGAAGCAAGAGTGTTTGTGTCTCTTGACTAAAGCTTTGAAGCAAAGTCAAGTTAGGTTTATGTATCACTCAAAGCTGTGAAGCATGAGTGTTTGTGTAACTTGATTAAAAAGCTGTGAAGCATAATCAAGTGTATGTTCTGAAGAATGTCTTCATTAATTCATTAGTCAATTGTTTTAAGTATCACTGCTGTGATTGGGGGGGAGTGAGTAGGAACTCAGGTTTAAGTTGAACTTAGATTGAAGTTGCATTGGGTAGGTCTTAAGTAAAGGAGATAAACTGGTTGGTTTATTCCTGAATTAATATCTCTTATAGTGGATTTCCTCCCTGGCTTGGTAGCCCCCAGAGTAGGTGTTGTTTCACACTGAACTGGGTAAATAATTGACTGTGTTCTTTACTGTTTTTATTTACTGTCTTATAGAAAGTCAGATATTGTGTCATAACATTCACTGTGACATTGAGTATCTGCTGCCAGAATTTCATTGATGTTGAATTATTTAGATGATGTTTGTTAATGTTGTATTCATGAAGATGATGTATGTTGATGTTGAGTTAGGTAGAGGATGTATGTTGATGTTGAATTATTTAGATGATTGTGTTGATATTGTATCATGAAGATGATGTATGTTGATGTTGCATTTTGTTGATGTAGAATATTTTACATGCCAAATGGTTGTGGTAAAATGATATGGAGTTGTGAGATGAAGGATGTATGACTATGCATAATAAATTGTTATCTACTTATTATTATGCATTCTTTTATATAGTTATGATATCTCATCCATTCTATTTGAATGTTGGCTCTACGTGGGTAACGTGCAGATGATCCGAAGTAGCTTGAGTTAGTGGTTAGCTGAGGAGATTGTCTCGTGTTGTGTAGATTGAGTCAGTGTCAACTCTGATATGTAACATTGGGGATAACTGCGCTTGTTTTATTATGTTGGGAGTAAACTATTTTAGAACTCCATTTGTTGGATTTAATTGATGTTTTATGTTGAATTTTGAATTATGATAATTATCACTCATGTTGAGAATAACCGCTATTAATGTTTTCCGCCGTGAATAAATGAAATGAAGTTCATACATGATGAATAAGTGACTATGTGTTGCATATATTTTTATATGAGTATGTAAGATGTATGAAGGTTACATCCTAATTGATGAAAATTGTTTTAATTTCTCTGATTTATTTAATTATTTACGTTGGGGAAATTAGGGTGTTACACTTACTAGGTGTAGTTACTAGTATTTTGCTTCACTTGCCCTATATGATTAAGTGGAGCCACCAAAGCTTTCCATTCACTATGGTTCTCATTCCAAGCACCATCCAGAACACTAAGAAATATCATTCCTTCAACACTAATTTTGTTCTACGGGATAATGTCATTGATATAAATGTTAATTTTCGCGAGGATATCCTTTGTTATCTTAAGGTTCCATTTGGGACTTAGTTTTTGGAAGGTTTGGAAGGGAAAGACTCTGAAATATTGTGTCTATATATTGAAATGTCTATGTCTTGAAATGTGTTTGATATTTCTAAAAAATTAAAAAAAAACAATATGATTTTATATTACACACATTTTAAGATAAAGGCGCTAAGAGTACTAAATTGATATCTGATCTTACCGGTGACCAGATCCTGTAAGGGGCCAATATCTGCGTCGGTAAGTTTGGAATCAAAGAGGAGGAGTGTATATGCAAGGCACTCTAATGCTTAAGTAAGTAAGTGTGAAAAGAGATATAAGCGAGAATATAGGGTTTTAGAAGTGAATATTGAATACCTAACTCTAGAAAGTGCAAGGGGTTTATATAATTCCCCCGACGCTTGGCCATTAGTCCCTATTTTTTGGCATGGATATTAGGCCCCCATAGGTAATTGCCAAGAGAAGGCAACATGTGCGTGTCATCTTGGGGATAGGTGCTTGAAACTAGCCGTTGTCTTAGGTAGATATGGGAAACTAGTCGTTTCCACAAGCAGGGACGTGGTCACGAGCAAGCCTGGTCTTGGCGTTATTAGGGCCACGTGACCAAAGCTGTCAGGGAGCAGGGAAAGACTGCCTTTCGCTAGCTCAAGATGATTGGGCCAATTCTTTTGGGCCGTTTTAGAGCAGGAGTGGATTGGGATGTGTATGTTTGCTGGCCCAGTCCAGAACAGAAGCCCCCCAAATCGTTGCTTCTAGACACATGAGCAATGATTTAGAGTTAGCTCTTGGGTCGATGAGGGAAGCGTGTCGCCGGTGTGGGCTGTTTGAGACGAGGACGTTTCATGATATCTCCAAGGACATGCTCGTATAAGAATGTGAGAGTTTGTCGTTTGTGCTCGACGAGGGGTGTTTGTCGTTCGAGGAGACAAAAAGTTATGGAAGTTGACACGTCGCATGCCTTGAGTCACGTGCCTTGTTGCATGCATGATGATGTCACATGCTTTGAGTCATGTTCCTTAGGCGTGTGCATGCGTGACTGTTTACTCAGAGGTTTATAAATAGGGGATTAAGGGGAATCATTTGCAAAAGTTTCAAAATTTCTTCTTCACCTACTCTCACTCTTGGGGATTCCATCTTTGTTGTTGTAGCTTTTATCGTCGAAACACCTTTAATTGCCACCCACCATCGTCCCTCAAGTAAGTCTCTTAGCTCTTTCTTGGTATGTATGTTCATAGTATTAAGAATGCCAATTAGAATGATATTTAGGCTAGCTTGTTAAACTTAGGTCCGGCGAGTTGTTAGTGTTTGACGGTGGTTAAGCCATTTTCAAACGCCGATCGCCTTGTATCTCCCCTGAGGGGTTGTTACACCCCAAAATTTGCCCTCTTCATTTTAACCTTAACTGGCTTATAATTATTCATCATATGCATACATACATGTCATAGGGTCCATACTCATGGAATCAAGGGTTTTCTCTGTGAAAAGAATTGCGAAAGATGAATGTTTCGTTAAGAAGCATTATGAAGCAAAACTCAGGGTTTTATGCATTTGTATGCATGTCGCATGTGTTTCGAGCTATCCAATCAGGGCTTAATCAATTCATCATCACATCAATCTCTCATGTGTCTTAACACGCTCAGAATTGTGTAGAAAGTCAATCGTTTCAATCAATTTGAGACAGTGCAGACAAAAATTCAGTATTGTGCCTTTCAAGCTCAGAAATTCATAACTTGAGACCGTAAAATGGTTTAGGAATGATTCTACAGTCTTTAGAACCGTCTCTAAATCTTCTTCAATTCATTTGTTCATGTTGAAGGCTAATTTTGTGAGGAAGATTTTAAAAGTGCCAAATACCTGAAATCACATTGTACAGTGAATTTGCTGGTTCAATGGTTTTCAGATGCTTAAAAATTTGCAACTTCTGACCAAAAGATCATCTTTGAGTGGTTCTTAGAGCATTTTAATCATCTTGTTATTTCCTTCAATCTTTGTGTTCGGTCCGGAAGCCAATTCATTGAGGAAGATCTCTGAACGTGCAAATACTTTGAAGATATACAGTGAAAATACAATGAAAATAATGTGTTGAACCACTATTTTTCAGAAGTTCAAAAATTTATAACTTTTGCCCGGTTCGACATTTTTGGAAGATTCTTTGGGAGAAAAATCCGTCTTGATTTTATCTTTGATTCGTACGTTCGAGTCAAAAGTTAATTCTTTACATAACATCTTCGAAAGTGCGAATAACCAGATAAAATTGCACCTCGAAATGGTTTTTTACCGGACTGTTTCTCGATATTGAAAAAACCATAACTTTATCAATTTTTATCGTATCGGGACGAATCTTGAAGCTTGAGATCACAATTTTTATTGGCTACAACTTTGATTCAGGTCCTGAGTTCGGATTGTGCTTCAAAGGCTTCAGTTTGTGGCTTGCTTCCCAAAGTGCATATGAAAATAAGCTGAAAATTTCAAGAAAACAAAATAAGTCAATTGTCTCTCGCCATTCAAAAAATCATAGCTCTAATAAGTGCAAGTTGTAGTTATTTTTGTATATACTTTTTGTTGCACTTATCGACTCTTTGTTGTTAATAATCGTTGAATAAACCCGACTTTTGTGTAAATACATTTACTTTGTGTTTATTTGTATTTTTGTGTACATAGTACGTTTGATGTTTTTCCATTCATTTTGTAGGTATTTGTTGCATTTTGTAGCATCGAGGAATAAGGTGTCGAAGGCACTACTCCGGATGCATGTTTTCAGAATAAAAGACCAGTTTTGAGAAGTTTTGCCTAGAAGAGCCCGCTTAGCGCGCAAAGCGCGAGTGCGCTCAGTTCATTTTGTAGTGTGCTGCTTGAATTTTGAGATTTTGGAAGAAGCATTGTTTTGGAGCCCACTTAGTTTGGATAGCGCGCTTAGCATGGTTTAGGTCGGATTAATGTGTAAATATCACACAACCCTCTTAGTGCGGTGAGCTCGCTAAGCGCGGTCTGCCAAGATTTATTTTACAACTTCTTTTTTAGTTCATTTTTTGTTATATTTTTGGGGAATTTTTTGCTCCCAACTCCATCAACCTTCAATTTTGTTAGGATTATTGTTGTATCCCAAAATTTACCCTCTCTTTTCTCAAGACATTTCTCACCAAAGATCTCAAATGCTCAAGGGTTCTCAAGGGTTTGATCATATAAGCTCACCTCCTAAGCACTGAGCCTCCAAATTAGGGTTTTGATTTTATCAAGGAAAATTGGACTTTTTATGCCTCAAATGACTTTCATGGTTCATTATAGGTCTTCAAGATTGCTCATACCAAGTTTCAAGCTTTGCATAACAAATTTGCTCAGTCAATTGCTCAGATGACTAAAAATCAGTTGTATTAGGTAAAAAGTTAATTGTGGTCAATATACAGTTAAAATTCATGATTTTTGGCTAACATCAACATTTTGAAGTGATATTTATCATTTGACCAAGGATTGGTCACAATGCCTCAAGAAAAGCACTCAAATCATCAAATGGGCAAATTTGTCAAAATTAGAATTTTGACTGAGAACGACTGATCAGTGATTTTTGACCCTGTACATGACCTATATTGCACCAAAGAGGAAGTGTCCGTGGGAGACATGAGTAGATGAAGTTGGATAATTTTTCATTAATTCAAATCTACCTAAGAGTGAATTATTTAATTTATTTTTGGTGATTTGAATTAGTGATATATTTAGTACTTTAATCCACCAAGAAGAGTGGTTGAATTTAAAGATGAAAGAATTTTGAGGTTGTGATCCAAATTAGCTTATCATTCCCCTCCCTCTTCATCTTATACCTTTCTTGTTTTTACTTGTGCTACATGTTTTTGGAGAATGATTTACATATCATTTCTCTAAAATGTATGGTACATATATTTCTATTGACCGGCCTCAAAATAGGTGTGACTTCTACATAAGTCCACTTACGATTGCTTAACATAGCGCTAAATTTGTCCCGTTTTGAAAAATGATCATTCATGGCCCAATCTTTATGTTTGAAAGATCAAGTATAATTGATTATTTGATTTTGGTTCAAAACCTTTGAATCTTGTTGTTAGGAGGCTTTGGTCTTACCAATCCTCTAACAAGCCTTCATCAACTTTTTCCTAAGTTTGATCTTCAATTATCGTTGGTCATATGTGTTGGCTTTGAGTACTTGAAATGAATGATATATTTGACAAAAAGAAAATGAAACTTATTGTTGGGAGACTTTGATTTTATCAATCTTCTAATGAGTTTTCAAAAGCAAACTTCAATATGATCATTCAACTAACCTTTTGTTATACTTGACCTATAACTTCTAATTCACTAACAATTAACTTTAATTTATGCCTTTATTTTGTACCTTTACTTTTATGTACCATTTTTTTAGCATTTACATTTCATGCCAATTTTCTTTTGCTCACTTGAGCATTTATTTTTATGTCATTTTTTTCTTTTTGCTCACTTGAGCATTTATTTTTATGTCATGTTTTTCTTTGCTCACTTGAGCTTTCTTTTCTTTTAAAGACACTTAACAATCAACTTGAATCTTAAAATACTTATTTCTTTGTATATTACTTGGTTACTATCCTTGGCACTGTAGAGTTTTGTATCTCTCGAACTTAGGATTAGAAGTCTTGATACTTTGAGACCTTGGAACTCTATAATCTTTGGTTGATATTTTTGTGAGGATCTTTTGAAATCCTTGGGGTTTACTCCAAGGAATTGGTTAGATTTTTTTTCTGTGTGCAGGTTATTATGATTTTCATGCTTTGTATGTGATTGAGAATTCCTCTATATACAGTTGTTACTCTGGCCAATTTTTGTCAATGAAGACTTTGCTTGGTTCTTAATTCATCTGAAGCTTGGTATTCCTCAGAAGTTCGATATTTTTTGCTTGCCTGATATTATCCAAAGGATGGGAATTCTAAATTCACTTCTTTATGTCAAGTGTTGGCTTCTTTTTGGTTAGACCGTCCCTTACCTTAGCTTTTACTTTTTGTACATATGATAGTCCCTTCATCTTCTCATATCTTCTTTAATTTAAAAAATCTTCTCCCTCCTTTTCAAAACTCTTCTTGTTTTCTAACTTGAACCGCGTTTATAATAAACTTGGACTTAGGTCCATGCATTTTCAAAAATCTTTTCTTAATTAAACTTTAATCAATTTAATCATACTTTGACATCTTTCTCAAGACTAAAAGTCAACTAAACTCATTCAAACCATTTTGCTACTTTGGATTTTTACTTTTAAACCTTTCTCTAAAGATTAGAATCTTTTCGATTCTTGTAGTTATGTGAGCTATTATACTTCTACGATATGTAGTGAAATAAGCTATTTCCACTTGGGTGTTGAGTGATGGATTTTAAATCCAAATTATATCCTCCACTTTGAGATGACGCAAATGCCCCTTTCTCATATTCGTGGGTAGTAAGTATGTTTTCCTCTCAGATATAACAATGATATTTCTTCTCTTAAAATTAACCAACAAGCATGTGTTTTAAAATTTTTAAGGTGAACTACGAGTACCCTGATCCCCTATTGCATGGAAGGTGTTATGTAGTCACTAAAGGTTTGCAAATGCGGAGGGTGCAAAATTGTAAAAAATACTTCTTTTCTCATCTCCACCATCTATTTTTTGTATACACCTTTTATAGCCAAAATACACATATTTTCAAAGAGGTTCATGCGGAGTACCGTAGATGTTTAGGATGCTAATACCTTCCATTTGCATAACCAACCCCCGTACCTAGATTCTCCCCCCTCTTTTTTGGGTTTATTCGCTCTTTTCCCATTTCCTTTGGAAACAATAAAGCGCGGTTGTGATTTTTTAGTTGATCTGTACGAGTTAAGTCAATCCAATGACTTAGTCTTAACATTTCTAGCGCTACAAAAAACTGGCGTCTCTACTGGGTAAAGGCATATCTCTAAGTGGGTTGAGTCTATCTTTGTTTATCTGTGTATGTGCTATTATTTGTTGTATATATGTATGCCTGATTTGTTTTTGGTTTTCAGGGTGCTTGGTGATCTCTTATAAGTCTTATACTCAGACTTGAGAAAACTTAAGATATGATGGACGGTATAGTCATGTTAATATTGAGGAAGTAATTCCTAAAAAGGAGACATGCGATCTCTCACTTAGTGGAGGCCTCTTTGACTGTAGTATTTGTTTACCGAGCAATCAGGAAGACATTGCTGCTTTCGACCTGGGAGCCCGCGAAGCTGAGAAGCTGTAGAACCCTTAACTCATCTTATCCTTCTAGGTGTAGTGTAGAGAATATAACAGAGAAATCCAGAAGTAGTTGCCACGCGATGCTGCACTCAGACGAGTTTTTCTTGAGAATATTGCTAATTACTGAGCTAATCAGAATGGTGGTGATATTCGAAGGAAGAATGTAGACTATGGGATTTCCTTAGAACCTTGTCTGGAAGGTGATAAACCATTAGTCATTACCTTGTGGGTAGTAGCTTTGACTTCATGCTCGTGACATTGAACCTACGAACTCCATGTTTGTGATCTTGTGTGTAGTTATTGCATCATCATGCATTCATGCACCCATGAGCATTCTTTAAATAGTTTTTCAAGGAACTCAAGGTTAACTTTTTCAAATATCTCAGGTACTCTTTTGACCATGGATTTTGGAAAGAGGAAGACTCAGAAGTACAGTTTCAAGGATCCTAAGATAGAGAAACTAATGGGTTTGATTCCTGAGATTGAGAGTCCTACAGATTTCTGAAAGAAGTATGGAGCCATTGTGCCTCTTATGAAGCTCAAGATGAATGTGGGTATTCTTTCTACATTTGTCCAGTTCTATGATCTGTTATACCAGTATTTTACTTTTCCTGATTATCAGCTGATGCCCATATTAGAGTATTCTTACTTACTTGTATTACCTATTACTCATTATGTTCCGTTCATCAGCTTAGAAGGAGAGCCCGAGTCTCATGATATTGCTACCATAACTCACTTGAAGAAGTCTTAGATTAAGGTTAACATGACTACCAAAGGAGGAATCAAGGGTTTACCTTCTCAGTTTCTATTGGAGAGAGCTCGTTAATTTATCAAGATGAAGAGTACAACTGATTTTGAGGCTATCTTTGCTTTGCTTGCCTATGGGTTGTTCTTGTTTCTAAACGTCGATAAATTTGTGGATGTTAATATTGTAATAGCCGATTTTAAAATAAGATTCGCCACTATTAGTTTTCATCTTAGGGAATGGAATATAACGGATAACCCTAACTTGGTCAGAGATTCTAAATTGCTGACTCGTTTTAGACGAAGGGGAGGTGTTAGGCACCCTCACCTACCTTGTTCACAAGGATACTAGGGTTTATATTTATGATTCAGGAAATAGAGGTTTAACTTTTATTAGGGGAACTCGCCACGATTTTAAGTCGTATGCCTACGTATCCTCTTATGAGGAATCAGAGTCCCAATTCATAGTTCATAGTTGTTTGGTTAGTGTTTTATATGGATTATAGAAATATCTCGAATTCTCCTTGAACCAAGTCTGGTTTGTAAATTGAGAAGTTGTTAGAAGAAGTTCGCAATTAATGAGAAATATCTCCATAATCCTTTTTGAAAATAATATCCTGAGTTCATTAAGTTAGTAGAAAGTTGTTAGTAATTTGTTTGGTTAGATATTTGCAAATATAATATGTAATATGAGAAAATACATTTTTAATGCATGAGAAAAATAATTTTAATGCAATTAAATTATTTAAACGAGTTAATAATAAAAAATAATTTGAATTAATAAAATAAATTTAGAATTTGTTATAAAATTTATTAATTCAAAATATTAATTATGCAAAAAAATAATCATAAATGAATAAAAATAAATTGGTTTTAATTAAAAACGCAGGGGGGTGCGAAATCAATTGATTAGTAAAAGGCTAGGGGTATGAATAGCAAGGCCCTAAATCCAGATATTGGATTTAGGACCAACACACAAGGGGGTGTGAATTTGAACTGGTTAGTAAAAACTAGGGGTTCAGAGAGTAAGGGCCCAAGTCCAGATGTTGGACTTGGCCCAATAGTGCAGGCGGTAAGAATTATAGTTGATGAAGTAAAACAGGGGGTGTGATTAGAATAGGCTTGGCCCAAAACAATTTTGTTTGATTTTTTGGATAGAGTATGGGCGAGACCAGGGAGTTGCATTGGACGCATGGTTTATGAATGTTTGATTATGATCACACGGTCGTGACTGAAAGTGTATGGTAAAGAGTGCTTCACTGGAACAGATGGGGTGTTATACAACTATCACCCGGGCCTGAAGCCCATTTCTCTCTTTTCTTTCTCTCTCTACCCCTCTTCTCTAAAAAAACAAAAAATTTAGAGAGAAGAGCTCTCGCTTCTCTCTAGGAGATCAAAAATCACTCCTCCGGCCAGAAATCACTTTCGCTTGAAGCTCTAACCTTTAGCCATCGTAGGGCACCCTGTTCCCCCAGATCTCTGATTGAAGTTCAACCGGGATCTTCATGTGTTCATCTGCTCCGCTGTAAGGAACCCAGAATCGTTGAAGATCTTCAACCAAACCTTAAAACCCTAAGAAACCTAAGGATTCACGAAGAACCCTAACCTAACCCAAAACCTAGAAACCAAAAATCGTTAGAACCCTGACCTAACCCTGATGAACCCTAACCCTAAACAAGAACCATGATGAACCCTAACCCTAAGTTTTTTTTTCCAAAAATTCAAAATAAAACACAAATTGTAGATTCAACAATTACAACCCTAAGCTAAGTGAATCGACTTACCTCCCTTGCAGTGATTCTTCTTGCATTAGTCCTTTTATGGTTTTATGATTCTCCCTTTTAATCTCTTTTCCTTTCTTTGGTTCACAGGTACATGGTGCGATGTATATGATGTCGTGGCGAGGGATTAAAACACAAATATAGGGTTTCAGAAATTGAAACCCAGATCTCAAGTGTGATACGGTGGGAGAATTGACTTAAAGGTTTTGCGTTTAATCGCAAATGTTGCGGTTAGCAAGAGTCGCCACCGACTTTTCTTTTATTCAAAAGGAGAGGTGAAAAAGCACAGGAAAGACCTTTGAGATGTTTTCTTGAGTTCGGGGGGTAGATTATGAAAATGGAAGGTATTAGCACCCATTTCATCCATGGTTTTCCATGGGCTCTTAGTTACTTGCTAGATCACTTGCTTTTGTTAGAAATTGTGCTTTGTATGGTTTTTGAAAGTATTTTGTAAAGAGACCATTTGTTTAGGCAAACTTTGTAATGATTCTCATTCGTAAGAATGTATACAAAGATGTTGATCTTTTGAAAATGTTTTCAAGTTGAAAGATGTTTTTTGAAAGTGTTAGTATTTGTTTTTAAAAAAAATAGCAAGGATGTTTTGTTTGAAATTGAGCAAGTAATTAGGAGCATTCTACCTACTCAAAAGTCTTTCTTGTTCATTTTCTTTTCCTTTGATATTGTTATCTTACCATTGATTTGGTAAGTAACCCTATCTTTGGATGTAAACGGGACGGGCGTGGGTCATTGTATAACCATGATTAGAAATATTGAAAGGTATCTTAGCATTCTTTTTTTAGTGACTAAGATCATTTGAAAGGCAGCTTAGATAGCGTCATCGAGGGACTATGATCTTGTATTTGCTTTGTGTTTTTGCTAAGATACCTCACATGAATAATATGGCCATTTTGTAAAGACAACCAAGTGGATTTACCCTAGGGGTGCTTGTGTGCAAGTGTATTGTTTTCATGCTTGATTTTGTTTTGAATTAGGGTTTTCTAAGTATTGGTTTTAGTCTTGCCATATGTGATCGATGGAAATATAACTGACTGTTTTGAAATGATGGTTCGCAAAATGTCGCGGTAAGCAAGAGTCGCCACCGTCTTTTATGTTCTCCAACAAGGAAAGGACAAAAGCACAGCAAAATTCCTTTTCGAGATGTTTCTCGGTTCGGGAGGTAGATTATAGAAAGGGAAGGTGTTAGCACCCTTTCTATCCGTGGTTATCCACGGGCTCTTAGGTACTTGCTCACTATGTTTTCAAAAATGTTTACTTTTCTTGTATTTGTGGGTTTTGAAAAATTTTAGTTTGAAAAACTTCTAGGTAACTCTTGTATCAGTCCTCAAGAGTGTATGAAGTGTTTGTTTGAAAACTTTTTGAAAGTGTAGGTGCGAAAAGTTGTTTTTTTGTTTTGAAAGAGCAAGTACCCAGGAGAAATCTACCTACTCTAAGGAATTAAGTTGTGTAAGAGTCCTTTAGACAGTGCTATCCCACTATTGAGAAGTAGGTAGCATCGTCGTTGGAGTTATTCGGGTCAATTCGATTATAGGGACATGTGTGGTCACCAAAGCAATAGTAGGACGTCTTAGCGGTAACACTAATGTCCTAGATCCTTTTTATCCGAGGCAACCGTTTCGAGGCAACTGGATCTTTAGACAGGAGAGCGACCTCTAAAACACCCTATACTTGATGACCACCTCGAGGTAACCAAGTGAGGCGTACCCTAGGAGTGGCATGTGCATGTGTGTCAGGATTCAATTTATTTATCTTTGCACATGTATTATGGTGAGCTACGAGTTGGTTTTATTTTTCAGGCAAGTCTTGCATGCATAATTAACAGTTAATAATTTGCGGGAAATAAATTGCGGAAAGTAAATCTACGCTATTACAAGGCGTCGGGTATTTACATCGCCAAAAACATAACCCTTGAAAATAAATGCGAGAAAATAAAGAAAGCGATAAAAGTTCTAATTATCTATTACATTCTTGGAGCAGATACATAAATATGATCAAAATAATAATAATGCACGGAAGAAATTGAATCGGGAAAAGTCTTAGGGTTTTGACCCTTTTTGAGAAAAGAATGAATCTTGGTCTTTTTTGCAATTAATTAAATATTAAACCTATTTTACTAATTAATTAGTTAATTAAAAGAAAAAGTATTTTTTAGTTTTTTAGGTCTTTAATGAAAATAAAAAAATAAAAGAAATTAAAAGTATCAAGAAAACCCTAATTCTATGTTAATTTTATTTATTATGAAAAAAGATTAAAATTAAACCTAATTAATAAAAAGACTAAATTAATTAATTTACATTTATTTACAAAAAATAATTAATAGTGAAATTACTAAATAATAATAATAATAAAAATATTTACATTTTTTAATTGTCTGAATTTATTATGAAACAAATAGTTAAGTTAATTAAATGATAATAATATTAATAATATTTATAATTAGTAAAAGAAAATAAAAAGAAAATTATGAAAGAACCAGGGGGGCGATGGGCCAAATATGGAGGTATTGAAGCAATTTCCAGGCCCATTTGTTGATTCAGCCACGTTTGACTTTCTGGGTCAGGTGTTTGTTGGTTGACTGAGAGTACCATAGTCATCACCTCATGGCCACTGGATTGCTGTTTCAAGACACATGGCATGCTGATATTTGGAGGTATATGGTGGAATGTATTGGAAAGCCTGCACATGAACATGTTATGAAAAACAATAGAAATATTTTGGGTGGACCTGGGAATCGAACCCAGGTCCCAACGCTTACTGAACACCTGGCAAACCACTCCACCAACTTGCACGCTTTGTTATATGAATAAGAAGAAAATATAATATATAAAAATTAATGAGTATGCTGAAACACAAAACAAGCGCGCATTTTATTTGAATCAACCAACCAGGAATCAGCACGTCATCGTCTTCTTCACCAAACCTGCAAAATAACAAATAGATAGTGGGGGTTTTTAACCCCCACAAAGCAGAACGACCAATAATAGCGAATAACCCTACGCTAAATATAAATATGGCGTGATGGTCTCATTGTGTTCGTCTCGTTCCAGCGGTCTCAACCATATGCATTAGGGGTTCCAATTTTTCCTATATAGCAAAGCCCTAATTCAAGAACTCAAGAACCCTAAAATTCGTTAATGGCAATTCACAATTCTGTGCATTATAATCCAATTAATTAATACCATTAGCTTTCTATGGATGCAAGCAATACAAAACAAACCATAAATCACATCAAATGCTTATGAATCATGAGTTTCGTTTATGGACAAAGTATGCAAACCGTGTGACTGTTTGGAGTGATTTCTTAAGCTTTAGCGTGTGATTTTGATTGCAAAAGGTCCTCGGGAGTTCCTGCAATGTATTAGAAACAAGAAAACGCTTTGAATCACGTTAGAATGTGGAAATCAGTTTTCACTTTTCTTTGATTTTTCTCAATATGCTTATGGTTTTTCTGCATCAATTTTCACGTCCATGGCATTAGGGTTGGCTTCTGTATATATAATAGAATGAAACTAGGTTAAATCCTTGAGCAAAGATCCATGGAATGATGGTTTCAATATTTGATTTTCAATCATATATTTTTGAATCTTTTTGATTGGAAAATCTTTCCAAACTTGGAGATTCTTGTCCCCTTGATGTGCACACGAATTTGCCAGCTTGATTAGGTTATTCTTGCTTCACAAAAAGATTGAGAAATCATATCTTTGAATTTCCTACAATTTAAATTAATTAAATGAATTAAAATTGATTAAAAATCCAATTAATTAATAAAAAATAAGAAAATAAATCAATTTAGGCTTGATGGGTCGTGCATAGGCCTTGGATAAAGTTTCAAGAAGGAATTTGAGGCCCATTAGCAAAAATGAGGTGTTTTGAGCAAAGTTGACTTTTGCAAATTCACCCAACTTCTCCAATGCATATCTTGCTCAATTTGGATCATATGAACATGTTCTTGGACATTTTGGAAAGGTCTTGAAGTCCTATAACCAATGACTTTGGTCCCATGTCATTTGGATTTACCAATCTCAAGTTATGGTCTTTGACTTAAAGTGCATTTTTGTTGACTTTTGAAATTGACCTATAATGTAGAAATTGATCTTTTTGTGAGAGCATTTCTTGGACTTGGAATGTGAAGATGAGTTGTAGTAAATGTCATCCCCCTCAAAATGAGCATTGGATGGTATTTTTCTGATGAACCATGAAAAAGTTATGCCCTGGTTAAGATACAATTGACTTTTCTACTGTCCAAAAATAGTAACTTTTTGCATCTTGATGATTTTTGAGCCATGCTTGTGGAATCATGATCAAGGCTTGATCAAATGATGATTGTGAGCTCAAAATAAGATGTTGACCAAAATTTTTGACTTTTGACTGTAAAATGACCATTTTACCCCTGTAGTTGATTGTGAAGCAAATGAAGCTTTTGACTGTGGAAATTGATACTATGAATCTTGAAACTTGACATGTAGATGCTTGACAATATATATGGGCCCATGAGACTTGACTGAGCCATTGAAAACCTCAAATTCCTTGCAAGAATCAAAACCCTAATTTGGACTGGCTTAGGAGGCATTTGGACTGTGCAACCTTTGAGTAGTCTTGAACCATTTGAAGATGATCCTTGACAAACCTTGAAGAAATATGGGAGGGAAAATTTTGGGGTACAACAATTGCCCCTGTTCAATCTTCTTAGACCTGAGGATGTAGATTGGCTTGCGTGCCTTTCGTGATCCGAAGGTGGAAGATGATTGAACACTAGAGTGCCCAGAAATTTGCACTCGCATAGTGGAGTATCAGCAATGTGATGGCGGGAATGGGCTTATAGATGCCATTTGGAGATATGATGGATAGGAGGATGGGCTTATAGATGCCATCGGGAGATTTGTCGATCGCGTAAGAGATTCCTTAGCGAGAACTTTCGTACCTGAGAAAGAAAGATAATTTCCTGGCCTATTACAGGTGTTGATCTTCAAACTCTTCATGCAGATACTTTCCTGGCTAGATACAGGTATAGATCTACAATCAATCGCTCACAGATATGCCCTGGCTAGATACAGGTATCGAATCTGGAACTTCAACAGGTTGATCGAGATATCTTTCCTAGCTGGATACAGGCGTAGACCTCTAATCAGTCGCTTACAGATATGCCCTGGCTAGATACAGGTATCGAATCTACAAACAATCGCTCACAGATATGCCCTGGCTAGATACATGTATCGAATATGGAACTTCAAAAGGTTGATCGAGATAGCTTTCCTGGCTGGATAGAGACGTAGACCTCTAATCAGTCGCTCACAGACATGCCCTGGCTAGATACAGGTATAGAATTTGGAACTTCAAAAGGTTGATCGAGATAACTTTCCTGGCTGGATACAGGCGTAGACCTCTAATCAGTCGCTCACAGATATGCCCTGGCTAGATACAGGTATCGAATCTGGAACTTCAAAAGGTTGATCGAGATAGCTTTCCTGGCTAGATACAGGTGTAGACCTCTAATCAGTCGCTCACAGATATACCCTGGCTAGATACAGGTATCGAATCTGGAACTTCAAAAGGTTGATCGAGATAGCTTTCCTGGCTGGATACAAGCGTAGACCTATAATCAGTCGCTCACAGATATGCCCTGGCTAGATACAGATATCGAATCTGGAATTAGTCGTCCACAAATATGATCTGGCTAGATACAGGTATCGAATCCGGAATTAGTCGTCCACAGATATGCCCTGGCTAGATACAGGTATTGAATCCGGAACTTCAAAAGGTTGATTGAGATAACTTTCCTGGCTGGATACAGGCATAGACCTCTAATCAGTCGCTCACAGATATGCCCTGGCTAGATACAGGTATCGAATATGGAACTTCAAAAGGTTGATCGAGATGACTTTCCTGGCTGGATACAGGCGTAGACCTCTGATCAGTCGCTCACAGATATGCCCTGGCTAGATACAGGTATCGAATCTGGAACTTCAAAAGGTTGATCGAGATAACTTTCCTGGTTGGATACAGGTGTAGACCTCTGATCAGTCGCTCACAGATATGCCCTGGCTAGATACAGGTATCGAATCTGGAACTTCAAAAGGTTGATCGAGATAGCTTTCCTGGCTGGATACAGGCGTAGACCTCTGATCAGTCGCTCACAGATATTCCCTGACTAGATACAGGTATCGAATATGGAACTTCAAAAGTTGATGGTAATATCTTTGGATTGATCTTTTCCTGAAAAGGCAAAACATTAGTTGTATGCAATGTCATGATGTATGAAATGCATGATGTCATGATGTTCTCAAAAATAAAGGAGATTGTGTGATATGATGCGTATATGCATGTATTATGATGTATGAAAATGTGATGTTTGTGAATGTATTTTCGTCTGGAAAATAAATCTTTGACGAATGCCGAGAGTTTGTTGAATGCTGGGCTGATGTTGAGGAGTAGAGTTCTTCGTTTCCGCTGGGGATGATGATTGCAAGAATAAACCGGTAGGAGAAGATGACTCCGTTGGGGAATAAACCTGTTGAAGAGATTACTCTGCGGGAAATTACTCTGTGGGAAGAGATACTTCGCTGAGATTTTGATGATAACTCCGCTGGGGATACCGTTGATAAGCTCTATTAGGGGATTTGATGAACTCCGCTGGGGATAGGAAGAACTTTGCCGAGGACGATCTTTCCGTTGTAACTTGCTGAGGATAACCCAGTTAGACTCTGGTGGGGATAACCTTTAAACATGGTCGGGGAGAGATATTTGTACTCTGCAGGGGACCAGCTCCCAGAATCTACTGGGGATAAGCTTCCAGAATCTACTGGGGATAAGCTTCCAGAATCTACTGGGGAGATGGTTCAACTCTCCTGGGGAAACTTTTGGACTGCACTGGGGAAATGGCTCCACTGGGGTGTCTGGTATTCCGTTGGGGAACAATCTTATATTAAGACTGCCGGGGATGCTTGCTGAGGGATATCTGTATACTCTGCTGAAGAATATTGAGATCTTCTGGGGATATCCAACTTCCTTAAGGCTGACAGTAGACTAACTCTGCTTGGGGCGAGTGTTGCTGACTTGCTGGAGATATCGTGCCTTTTTAGGGCTGATTAGGAGACCAACTCTGCTTGGGGGATTATTGCTGACTTGCTGTCTTACTCTGCGGGGAGTGAAGGCATCTTGGTCATATTCTTCAGCTGAACTTACCTTGGTACCTCGGTGGACAGAGCAACTAGATCGCTTGGACAACTCATTATTGCCCCTATTTCTGATGTTACCTGTAATTAGTCCTTTGTTTCGCATGAAAGTATTTATGAGTTAGCAATTAATGTCAAATGCATATATCAAAAATGAACATTGGACGTTCTTTTCAAAACAAAACGGATAAAGAAAAAACAATTGGCAATTTGTCTGAAAAAGATGAGTTTGTATTGATTTTGAAATTTGCCTGTAAATAGGCGTTGTGTACAAGAGGCTGACGTCCTAGTAAGAGAACGCCGCCGAACATCATAGAATTTATATAATTTTGTGAAAAGAAAACAAAACAGCTATGTGAAAAATCCCACTGGGTTCCAACTCTGCTATCGCCTTTATGTCTACAAGCGTCTCATCACTTTGCTGCTTAGTTGAAGATGAAGCTGACTGATTGGTGCCGTCTGAGCCTGATAGTTGATGTCGAATTCTGGATGCAAGGTGATCCAATGAGACATAGTATTACGCTTATCCCTAATTTTTGCCTGGACCACCGTTTCAGGTTTTCAGTCCACCGGGATACCCATTTTTGCCCAAGCCGCCTTTTCAGGTTTTCGACTTGCCGGGTGTACAAATTTTTTTCATTTCATCCCTTATTTTTGCCCGAACCCTTTTGGTTCGCCGGGAAGCCCTTATTTTTTCCTAGGCGTGTCAACCTAGCGGGTCTTTAGTCATGCGTAGTGTGATACGGTGGGAGAACTGACTATGGTTTTGCGTTTGTTTTCGCAAATGTTTCAGTTGAGCAAGAGTCGCCACCGACTTTTTATTTTATCCTAAGGAAAGGTTTAAAAAGCACAGCAAAAACCTTTGAGATTTTTCTTGGGTTCGGGGAGTAGATTATAGAAAGGGAAGGTATTAGCACCCTTTCTATCCATGGTTATCCATGGGCTCTTAGGTACTTGCTTATATCAACTTGTCTTGGTTTTCAATTGTTTGAAATGGTGCTTTGTGTGTGGTTTTGAAAATATTTTGAAAAAGATGCCTTTGTCTAGGCTACCCTTGTAACAATTCTTTACTCGAATGTTTTACAAAAGGTGTTTGTCTTTTTTGAAAAGATGTTTCAAGGGTTTTTTGAAAGTTGTTTTGAAAGTGTGGTTTGAAAAATAGGCAAGTGTTTTTGTTTTTCAAGGTGACAAGTACTTAAGAGCTATCTACCCTAAAGTTCTCAAAGATTTATGCTATGTTTTAACCCTTTTAACAATTTTGTTCCACCATTGCATTTGGTGGACAATCTTGTGTTAGGAGGTGAAAGGGACGGGCGTGGGTCATCGTTTAGACCATAATTGCAATAGTGCTAAGTATTTTTGGGCAATTTTCTTTGAATGGGACTTTGATCATTTTAGGCAACTTTTCGAAAGCGTCATCGAGGGACTATGATCAATTGGTTTGTATTTGTTTTGCCCAAAGAAAACTAACATGCAATATGGCCCATTTATTTGAAGGCAACAAGTGGAATACCCTAGGGGTGCAAGTGTGGTATGTGTTGTCCATTTTTTATGTTTTGATTATCTTTGAAATTAGGTCAAACTATTTTGTTCTTTTTATTTGCATACAAACCCTAGTTCTAGCATGGTATATTTAGAAAGCGTTAAAGTGCGAAAAGTAAAATTCCTACACTATTACAACACAATATGGGAAGGGGGGTACAAATGTTCAAATGGGGGGGTATTTAGACAAGGAATTTAAACCTAGCTATTACATCAATTTTGGGATATTTACAAGATAATTAATTGCATCAATTAAATGGAAAATAAAATAAAGATGCAAAAATGCAAAAAGGGTTTTTATATGTATGGAAAAAAAGATATTTTTTATGTCCAATAAACAAAATGAATAAAATAAAAAGTAACATTTTTGGAGTTTTTGTGTTTTAAGGGTAAAACCCTAATTTCATTAAATAAATAAATATATATATATATTATTTAATTTATACAAGTATTTATTTATTATGTACAAAAAAAATAAAATAAAATGAAGTATATTTATAAAAAGTATTTTTTGAGGTCAAATATTAATAAAATAAAAAATGTAGGTATTTTTTGTATTTTAACCTAAATATACTAATATATATATATATATATATATATATATATATATATATATATATATATATATATATATATATATATATATATATATATATATATATATATATATATATATATATATATATATGTATTAATTTCTAAATATGTATTATATATATAAAAATAATAATATTTAATATTTATATAAAAAATATATTTTACATAAAATATTTTCAAAAGAAAAAGAGAAATAAAAATCAGAAATAAAATATATTTACATTATTTTTCTAGTTTTTTCTAAATAATAGTGTATATATATATATATATATATATTTATGTATAAATGTCCATATAAACAAATAAATACCTAAAAAATGCAAAAATGGTGTAAAAATAATTTTTCAAGTTTTTAATATTATTAGCAAAAATAAATAAATCAGAATAAAAAAAGAAAAATCAAAAAATCAAGCAAATAAATAAAATGGGCTCAGGGGGTATGAAACCAAAAACAAGGTGTGAAAAGAAATAACACAACAGGCCCAGCCCATGAAGCTTCTTCTTCAACCTTCAGACAAAAAATGTTCCAAAACGCGCGCCTGTTTTCCAAGTTCAAACATCTGGATTCTTTGATCTTTTGCACAAACTCACAACATAAGAAATGTTAAGCATTGAATCACGATTCTAAATATATAAAGAACTCATCCTAACTCTCAGAAATGAGAGAGAATTTTGACATTCCCAAATCCTGACCTAACTTTTCTTCCATATTCAAACCTTAAATTCTCACAGCTCAAGCAAAATAAATGAAAAGTAAAAGCATGTACAGATTCAGGGGCATGAGTAGAACACTTCTTATTCACAAACTTAGAGCTAATGATGCCTAGACTAAGAGTTAGAAGTTCAAGAAGATACCTGTTCACTTGAAGTTCTATCTGGCAATGGGGGAGCTTTCAGAGCAAGATGATGATCTGTATAGTTTGCCTGAAGTGTGGTGATGCTATTCCAATGTTTACTTTGCTTTGAAACACCTTGAATCGAGCTATGGACCTTCAACTGCAAAACAAGAAAGTGAAAATGGTGGAACTGGTTAGAGGAGTTACAGGTCGTGTTTTATGCTTTGGTCAGCTTCAAGTGATGCTAGGGAATGTGTTTGGTGAGCTTTGGGCAAGAAATCATGAAGGGAATGAGAGATGGGATTCAATCTGCAGACCCTGCCCTGTTTCTGCAGTTTGAGAGTGATTCTGGGAATGGGAGTGTTTGAGACCTTGTTTGCTCGTGTTCTAGCTTGTGCTTGATGATTAGAAAGTGTATACAATATTTGCTTAGGCTTGCCTGTGCTCAGATCCAAGTTATGTTGTGTTATGCTAAGTTTCTTAACACTTAAGCAAGCAAAGGCCACTTGAGTTTCTAGGCAGGTAGAGGCCCCCTAAACATGCTGCAAAACCTCTTCTTGATCAGTGTGTTTTGTTCATAATCTTGTGCCAATTAGATTTGATCTGTACTTCTTGGATTTGCATTATGACATAAAGCTTGCTTTTGCAAAAATGGCTATTTCACTTTTTCCATTTATGGCCTAATCCAACATGTAATGCCTAAACTCATGAAACAAGTCCTTAGCACAATGAACATGCATTAAATTATTGAGTGTTGGATGGTTTAAGGGCCTGTAATCAAGTGGCATGCTGGTTTGAGAAATTTGCACAAGTTATGAACATGTACATGGTCATGAATCAAAGTGACTTTTTGCCATATTGCAAAATTCGATTCTTTCAAGTCATGAGGTTGTTTGATGAGTTCTTGGACATTTTGGAAAGCTTGGAATGTTTACTATAATCCATCTTTGAAATGCAAATTGAAATTCCAAGTGGAAGTATATGGAAAATGGTCTTGAAGTTAGGTAGAAAACCTTGCCAAAATAGGTTAAAATTTCACTAAGTTAAGAATGGTTTAGTACCCTTATTCCAAAAATTGTAACTTGAGATACAAGCCTCCTTTGGGAAAACTTTGTGAATCAAAGTTGTAGATTATGCAACAAGATACAACTTTCATGTTTTGACTTTTGCTTAAATCCAAATGAATCTTGGTGAGAAAGTGGGGCAAAGTTGGGAAAAAATTAGGGTTTTTCATAACTTAGAAAAATTCTAAGTTATGAAAAATTCTCATTTCAAACCCTAATTTGCAATTTTTGATTTCTTGGTGAACAAGTTTCATGATTTGGCATGTTTTGATGAAAAATGAATCTTGACTCTTGATTTTGACCAAAAAGTCAAAGTTTGACTTTTCAGTATACAGTCAAAATTGATCAATTGACTGGGAAATTCAACTGTCAATTTTGTGCATTTGGGATCTTTTGAACTTGTTGAGCATGTCAAGATAATTCCATGGGGTCCTTGAGTCCATATGTGAGCTTGGTTTGCCATTGGCTAGGTCAAACAGTCAAAATTTGCCTTTGTGCAGTCAAAACCCTAAAAATGACCATTTTGCCCTTTTGATGATCTGATCAAATTTCTTGTAGAATTGTGATCCAAACTTGATCAAATGGTCCATGTGAGTTCATGATGTTGATGTTGGTCAATTTTCATGAGGTTTGACTGTCAATTGGCCACAGTTGACTTTTTCCCAATACAGCTGATTTCTAGGTCAACTGTCCAATTGACTGGGCAAAATTTGGAATCAAGACTTGAAACTTGATGTGGATAAACTTGGGAGTCCAATATGAAGCAAGAAAGCCATCTTAGGCATTTTAGGTCAAAACATCTTTGTGCAAACACAAACCTTAATTTGGGTCAACAGTGCAAGGAGAAGTCCTTGAGCAGATGAAACCCTAACTGGATCTTGATCTCCAAGGGCTTGGTGATGAGAAATGTTGAGAAAATGGGAGGGAAAATTTTGGGGTACAACAGTTGCCCCTGTTCAATCTTCTTGAATCCGAAGAGTTAGATTGGCAATTTTGCCTTTCGTGACTCGAGGGTAAAAAGAGATTGGACACTAGAGCGCCCTTAAATTTGCACTCGTCAAAGAAATGGATGCGGGAATGGGCTTAGAGATGCCATTTGGAGATGGGCTTAATGATGCCATCTGGGAGAGTGACAGACACTTGTCGGGGATGGGCTTAAAGATGCCATCTGGAAATGAGTATCAGGAAGGTGTCCATGCTTTGGACCATCTCTGAACTGGGGGTCTGAATAAGCAATAGATTGGCATCCGTTGTTGGGAGGAATCCGTAAACTGTTTTCAAAAATTGCATCTGAACAAGTTGATAGATTAACATCCGTTGTTGGGAAGAATCCATAAATTGTTTTCAGAAGTCTGGAGAAGAATCTGAACAAGCGATAGGTTAACATCCGTTACTTGGAGAACCCGTGAACTGTTTTTAGAAATCTTGAAGTTGAATAAGCAATAGAGCAGCATCCGTTGTTGGGAAGCGTCCGTAAACAGTTTTCAAAAATTGAGAAGAGTCTGAACAAGCGATAGATTAACATCCGTTGTTGGGAAGAATCCGTAAACTGTTTTCAGAAATCTTGAAGTTGAATAAGCAATAGAGCAACATCCGTTATTGGGAAGCGTCCGTAAACTGTTTTCAAAAATTGAGAAGAGTCTGAACAAGCGATAGATTCACATCCGTTGTTGGGAAGAATCCGTAAACTGTTTTCAGAAATCTGGAGAAGAACCTGAACAAGTGATAGGTTAACATCCGTTACTTGGAGAACCCGTGAACTGTTTTCAGAAATCTTGAATTTGGAGAAAGAACCGGCGTAGGGTTCCCTGATGATGAGCCCGTGTAAAACTGCATCTGGATAAATCTGGAATAAGCATTAGAATGTTGCCATGTCTGGGTCATATCTGAATTATTCCTGGAAAGAATATCGGAAGATAATGATTTTAGTCTGTCGACTAGTCTTACCTGAAAAGGTAAAGAGTTAGTTGTATGCAATGTCATGATGCATGATACAATGTATGTTATATGACATGAATGTAAATGGATGCGCATGTAAGCTGGAGAGCTGTCTTGCAAAGGATAGATGAATCCGGGATGGCTGAAGATAAAAGTATCTTGACTGCTGCCGGGAAGAATAATTCCTGGTTGTTGCTGGAGAATAAGGAGCTTGGGTTGTATACCAATCTTCTGGGGAATTCCTGATGACTTCTACTGGGGAGTTCCAATCTAATAGACTCATGCTGGGGATGTAAGGCTGAGAATCTTCAGTTTGGTGGGAAGTATCTCTGGCGACTTCACTAGGGAACTCAAGATTTGCTTTCCCAAAACTCTGTGGGGGAGAAGGTTCACTAGTCTGGCTCCGCTGGGGATACTGAAATTTAAACTCTGAGGGAAATGAGTTCTGGAGGATTCTCTGGCTGGGGATAACAAAGATAAACTCCTCTGGGGATTGTATTGATAAGCTATGTTGGGGAACTCTGATGAACTCCGCTGGGGATAGGAAGAATTTGGCGAGTGCGATCTTCCGTGGCAATAAGCTGAGGATAACCCAGTTATAAGCCCTTGTGAGGAATAACTTTGAATAAAACTCGGGAGAGACGTCCGTACTCTGTAGGATAAGCTTCCAGAATCTACTGGGGATAAGCTTCAAGACTTGCTGGGGGATATGGATCCCAAATCTCCTGGGGGTTTCTTTCGAAGGGTATCAAGATATCCAACTGCACCTTTGACCTATCAGTAATCCTCTTTCTGGATTCATAAGGAAATGATTATGTTCAAATGCATATGCCTATTTAACAAAACATTGGACGTTTCTCAAAATAAAACAAATAGTGCAAGAGAAAAAGTGAAAGGAAATGACACAAATTTCTGAGAAAAGTATTTGTATTGACTTTTTATGAGTATATTTGTACAAAGGAGACAATCATCCTAGTAAGAGGATTCTGTCGTAAATATTGAAAGATTTATACAAAATAAAGGATGGCTATGTGAAATAATTCCATGGGATTCCATTCCGCTATAGCTTTCACAACTCTGAATATCTGTCCATTCAATGCTTCGTTTGCCGATGATTGGATTGATCAGAAGCCTGGAACTGGTTGATGAAGAGATTGTCTTTGGAGTGATCCGACGAGACATAGTCATACGCTATAATTCCCTAACTTTTTCCTGAATCGCCCTTTCGGGTTTTTGATCCACCGGGAAACCCCTTTTTGCCCAAGCCGCCCTTTCGGGTTTTCAACTTGCCGGGTGTACAGATTTTTTTTGTTTTTATCCCTAACTTTTGCCTGAATCGCCCTTTCGGGTTTTCGATCCACCGGGATGCCCATTTTTTGCCCAAGCCGCCCTTTCGGGTTTTCGACTTGTCGGGTTATTTTATGCGTAGTATCTTTTGACTATGTCTGCATTCGCAGGGTGAGGCAGATCGTCGCCGTCCATGGTGGTCAGAATCATTGCACCACCAGAAAATATACTCTTGATCACAAATGGTCCTTCATATGTAGGAGTCCATTTGCCCCTGGGATCACTTTGCGGCAAGATAATCCGCTTGATTACGAGATCTCCGACTTGATACACTTGACGTCTGACTTTCTTATTAAATGCCTTGATCATTCGTTTTTGATACGCCTGACCATGGCATATAGCAGCGAGTCGCTTCTCGTCGATCAGATTGAGTTGATCAAGTCGGGTCTGCATCCAATCATCTTCATTCAAACCTGCATCCTTCATAATCCTTAGAGAAGGAATCTGGACTTCCATAGGCAGGACAACTTCCATGCCATATACCAATGAAAATGGGGTTGCCCCGGTTGAAGTACGTGCCGTCGTACGGTATCCATGTAGAGCAAACGGTAACATCTCATGCCAGTCTTTGTAAGTGACTGTCATTTTCTGAATGATCTTCTTAATGTTTTTGTTCGCAGCTTCAACAACACCGTTCATCTTCGGCCGATAGGGAGATGAATTATGATGATAAATCTTGAACTGTTCGCACAATGCAGTGATCATCGTGTTATTCAGATTTGTACCGTTGTCTGTGATGATCCTGTCTGGAACACCATACCGGCATATGAGATTTTGCTTGATAAAGCGGGCAACCACATTTTTAGTAACAGAGGCGAAGGAAGCTGCTTCGACCCATTTGGTGAAATAGTCAATGGCAACCAGGATGAAGCGATGTCCGTTGGAAGCCGTGGGCTTGATCTCTCCAATCATGTCAATGCCCCACATTGCAAACGGCCAAGGAGCAGTCAGAACGTTGAGAGGAACCGGAGGGATATGAACTTTATCAGCGTAGACTTGGCATTTGTGGCAAGTACGGGAATGTTGATGGCAGTCAGCTTCCATGGTAGACCAGTAATAGCCTGCCCTTAGGATCTTCTTAGCCATTGTATGCCCGCTCAAGTGAGTGCCAAATGTTCCGCTGTGTATATCAGTCATGATCAACTCTGCTTCAGCTTTGTCTACGCATCGGAGTAATACACAATCATGGCTTCGTTTGTAAAGGATGTCGTTGCTCAGGAAGAATTTAGCAGCGAATTTCCTTAAGAACTTCTTGTCATTTACGGAAGCTCCTTCGGGATAATCTCTAGTCTCGAGATACCTTTTGATCTCATGGAACCAAGGTTGTTCCACTACTTCTTCAGTATTAATCTCGTGACAATGCGCAGGTTCATCCATTCGCTCAATGGTGATTTGGGGAGCCTCGTTATCCCAGTTGAGTTTAAACATGGAGGACATTGTAGCTAGAGCATCTGCTAGCTGATTTTCTTCTCGCGGGAAATGCTCGAAGGTAATTTGCTCGAAATGAGGCAACAATGTCAGGACATGTTCTTTGTATGGGATAAGATTAGGATGCTTGGTATCCCACTCTCCTTTGATTTGACTGATAACCAAAGCCGAGTCCCCAAATACGATCAAAGATCAGATCCCCAAGTTTATAGCAGCCTTGAGACCAAAGATGCAAGCCTCGTACTCAGCTATGTTGTTTGTGCAGCTGAAGCAGAGTCGGGACGTGAAAGGTGTGTGACAACCTTCCAGAGAAATGAGTACTGCGCCGATACCGTTTCCAAGTGCATTTGAAGCACCATCAAAGTACAGGGTCCATCGGGATCCCTTTTTGGGTCCGTCATACGGTCCGTCACCTTCAATGTCGTCCAAATTCATGATGTCCTCGTCTGGGAAGTCAAATCTCATGGGTTGATAGTCTCCGATAGCTTGATGAGTCAGATGGTCGGCTAGTACACTCCCTTTTATAGCTTTTTGGGTGGTGTACTGGATGTCATACTCAGTTAGGATCATTTGCCATCTGTGATCGATGGATCTGGAACTGACTGTTTAACGCTGGTTCGCGAAATGTCGCGGAAGCAAGAGTCGCCACCGTCTTTTATTTTCTCCAAATAGAAAGGACAAAAGCACAGAAAAATTCCTTATAGAGATTGCTCTCGGTTCGGGAGGTAGATTATAGAAAGGGAAGGTGTTAGCACCCTTTCTATCCATGGTTATCCATGGGCTCTTAGATACTTGCTCACTTGTGTTTTCAAAAATGGTTTGTTTGCTTTTCAACTGTGGGTTTTAAAAAGTTTCTTTGAAAATTTCAGTTCGACTCTTGTATCGGTCCTCAAGAGTGTTTGAAAAATGCTTTCGAAAGCTTTTTGAAAATGTGTTGGTGTGAAAAGTATTTTTGATTTGTTTTGTTTTGAATTAGAGCAAGTATCCACGAGTCGTCTACCTACCCTAAGGAATTCGTCTGTGTAAATGTCCTTTAAAGTAGTGCCATCCCACCATTGAGAGGTAGGTAGCACCACCGTTGGAGGTGTTCGGGTCAATTCGAGTTTGTAGGGACATGGTGATCACCAGAGCAATGGGAAGACACCTTAGAAGCTACCCTCATGCCAGGTTCCCGGATCATGAGGACTTACTAAGACATCCTCTACTCGACGATCACCTTTCGAGGCAAGGCAACAGTGAGGCGTACCCTAGGGGTGGTGTGTGGTTTGTGTGTCGTTTTCAGATATTTTTGTCTTTTGTCATGTTATTGGTGATCTAGCATTTGTTTTTATTTTTGTCCATTCATTCTTTCATGCCTTGATTAACAGTTAAAAGTGCGAGAAAAGTAAAGTTCTAAGCTATTACAAAAGGCGCGGGTCCACATCGCCAAAATTTCTTGAACCCGATTTGACAGAAAAAATAAAGAATTAAAAGTGCGACAAATAAAAGATGTTACATGGCCTTGGGAGAGATACATAAATATTATAAAGAAATAGAAAATAAACACGCGAATTAAATAAGAATTAAAAAACGAGGGCGTTGGACCCTTTTTGCAAAATTAAATTAAATGATGCAATTAATTAATATTAAAAAGAAAAGGAATTGTTTTTTTGGTATTTTTGTATTTATATGAATTTAATGCAATTAAACCTAATTCTACAATTTTTATTTATTATGAAAACATATTAAAATTTAACCTAAAATTAACCCTAATTATTTTACATGCAATTTAATTACAAAAATAAATAATAGTAAATATTTAATTATTATGAAAGAAAATAAAAAGGGATAAAAAATTAATTAAACCCTAATTCTACCAATTTTAGATTTTTTATTAAAAAATGTTAAGATTAAACCTAATTTAATAACTAAAATTAATTAATGTAATTTATTTGCAAAAATACTAAAACAAAATATTTATTATTTTTATATCTTTTCTGATTTTTTATTGTTTTGGTGTTTTTATGAAAAATAATTAAATTAACAGAATTAATTAAAAATAATAATTGAAAGTAAAAAAAAAGAATGAAAAAAGGAAAAATATTGCAAACCTCAGGGGGGTGTTGTCCCCAGTTGTGAGGCTTTTCTTTAGCAATTTGAGCCCATCTATCCTTGGCCTGGTGGACTTTTGTGCCAGCACGTATACGCGTTGACTAGAGTTCACCGTGCTCTCCAGATCATGACCCTTGATTGAATCCAGTGGGACGCGTGGACGTTTGATTTTGAAGGCGTACAGTGGTCCACTATGTTGAATCTGCATATGAACATTACATGAAGAAAAATATGAAAGGGGGTGAGGACCTGGGGCTCGAACCCAGGTCCCAGGGGTTACCAGTCTTGCACTTTACCAAACGCGCTGCTTTGTTCATCTGTACATTATATAACAAATAAATATAATAAAACAAAACGAGAGTTAATGCTACTTTTTCGCGCGAAATTCAAACCAACCAACCATTGCTTCACACCTCAGCATCTTCTTCCTCGTTGTTTTGCTTTCCTGAAAATATAAAAACATTGGCAACGGTTTTCAAACGTTCCTATAGACACTATATTAGAAAATAGCGAATAGCCCCTGGGGCCTCATAAATTAGGCGCGATGGTCTCCTTCTCTTCGTCCAAGCGTGCTGAGTTGAATGGCCTAGGTTTCAAGCTCCAATTTTTCCATATTCAAAAACCCCTAATTTGAAAACTTAAGAACCCTAAAAAGCAACAATGGTAGATTCGCACACAGTGTATAAAAACGCAATTAATCCATGTGGTTAGCTTCAGAATGCATCATTTAGTAAGAATACATAAACAAAATGCCATGAAAATGCCTCAAAATTAAAATACGAATATGCATTTTTATGAGAAAATTTTTGATTCTGTACAATGATTTAAGGCTGTAGGGTTGGTGTTCTCGATCCAGGTACGTTGCTTGATGTCCCAGGGATGCAATGGAATGAATTTCTTGGCTTCAATCGACCTGCAAAAGTGTTTTCAGATTTGAGTTTTCTTTGAAAAATTCCAAGTTTGTGTAAGGATTTCTGGCGCAGCTTTTGGTAATGAGCATTAGGTCTTGCTTGTGTATGTATAGGAGAGTGATCTAGGTCAAAAATCTGATCAAAAGAATCAAAGAATTGATTATGCAATATTTGATTTTTCAAGCCATTATTTTTCAATCTTTTTTCATGCTTTTTAGCTCTCAATCATATCCAATCATCCTAATTCTTCCCTAATCTGATTTGCACGAAATATTATAGATATTATATGCATAAAAAGATTTGAAACATTAGGTTTTATATTTTTCATGTATTTTAATTGATTTAAATGAATTATTAATAATAAAAATCCAAATAAATAAATAAAAATGAAGAAAAACTTCCCTTTGGGCCAAGTGGTCGTGCACATGCCTTGGATAATGAATTGTGGAAGAAAAAGAGGCCCATTAGCAATTTTAGGTCATTTGAAGCAATGTTGACTTTTCAAAATATCCAAAAATTTCCCAACTTCTACAAGGCATAACTTGCTCAATTTTTAAGCTTTGCTCATGTTCTTGGACATTTTGGAAAGGTCTTTGGGTCCTCTAACCAATGCCTTTGGTACCATGTCATTTTGATTTACCAATCTCAAGTTATGGCCTTTGACTTAAAGTCCCTTTTTGTTGACTTTTGAAAATGACCTATAATGTTGAAATTGATAACTTTTTGTGAGAGCATTTCTTGGACTTGGAGTGTGAAGAGGAGTTGTAGGAAATGTCTTTCTCTTAAAAATGAGCTTTGGATGGAATTTTTCTGATAATCCATGTGAAAGTTATGCCCTGGTCAATTTACAGTTGACTTTTTCAGCTGTCCAAATAAGGAAACTTTTGCATCTTGATGATTTTTGAGCCAAGCTTTGAGAATCATGATCAAGCATTGATCAAATGATGTTTGTGGCTTCAAAATGAGATGTTGACCAAAAATTTGGACTTTTGACTGTCAAATGACCATTTTGCCCCTACAGTTGACTGTAGTGCAATTAGGGTTTTGACTGTGCAATTTTGTGCTGAAAGCCTTGAAACTTTGTATGAGGATGCTTGACCATATTTGTAGGCATATGGGACTTGATTGGACCCTTGGAAACTTCATTTTCTTGATCAGAACCAAAACCCTAATTTTGACTGTTTAGGAGGCTCTTACACTGTGCAACCCTTGGGGAATCTTGAAGCTTTGACTTGGCAATTCTTGAAGAATATGGGAGGGCAAATTTTGGGGTACAACAGTTGCCCCTGTTCAATCTTCTTAGACTTGAGGATGCAGATTGGCTGACGTGCCTTTCGTAATCCGAAGGTGGAAGATGATTGAACACTAGAGTGCCCAGAAATTTGTGCTCACATAGTAGCAGTGTGATGGTGGAATGGGATTATAGATGCCATTTGGAGATTGATGAATAGGATGATGGGCTTATAGATGCCATCTAGATGTTGATCGCGTAAGAGATTACTTAGCGAGAACTTGCGTACCTGCAAAAGAAAAATGAGTACCTGACATGTTGCAGGAGCTGGTCTTCAGATGCTTTGTGTAGATATGTCCTGACTGGTTACAGGAACTGAATCTTTAAACTCTTCAGACGTGCCCTGGCGAGATACAGGAATTGAGTCTGGTAATGTTAGTCTTCAACGGATACACCCTGGCAAGATTCAGGTATCGGATCCTCGAACTCTTCAGACACACCCTGGCAAGATACAGGAATCGGATTTGGTAATGCTAGTCTTCAACGGATACACCCTGGCAAGATACAGGTATCGGACCCTCGAACTCTTCAGACACACCCTGGCAAGATACAGGAATCGGATCTGGTAATGCTAGTCTTCAACGGATACACCCTGGCAAGATTCAGGTATCGGATCCTCGAACTCTTCAGACACACCCTGGCAAGATACAGGAATCGGATCTGGTAATGCTAGTCTTCAGCGGATACACCCTGGCAAGATACAGGTATCGGACCCTCGAACTCTTCAGACACACCCTGGCAAGATACAGGAATCGGATCTGGTAATGTTAGTCTTCAACGGATACACCCTGGCAAGATTCAGGTATCGGATCCTCGAACTCTTCAGACACACCCTGGCAAGATACAGGAATCGGATCTGGTAATGCTAGTCTTCAACGGATACACCCTGGCAAGATACAGGTATCGGACCCTCGAACTCTTCAGACATACCCTGGCAAGATACAGGAATCGGATCTGGTAATGCTAGTCTTCAACGGATACACCCTGGCAAGATACAGGTATCGGACCCTCGAACTCTTCAGACACACCCTGGCAAGATACAGGAATCGGATCTGGTAATGCTAGTCTTCAATGGATACACCCTGGCAAGATTCAGGTATCGGATCCTCGAACTCTTCAGACACACCCTGGCAAGATACATGAATCGGATCTGGTAATGCTAGTCTTCAACGGATACACCCTGGCAAGATACAGGTATCGGACCCTCGAACTCTTCAGACACACCCTGGCAAGATACAGGAATCGGATCTGGTAATGTTAGTCTTCAACGGATACACCCTGGCAAGATACAGGAATCAGATCCTCTAACTCTTCAGACACACCCTGGCAAGATACAGGAATCGGCTCTGGTAATGTTAGTCTTCAACGGATACACCCTGGCAAGATTCAGGCATCGGATCCTCGAACTCTTCAGACACACCCTGGCAAGATACAGGAATCGGATCTGGTAATGTTAGTCTTCAACGGATACACCCTGGCAAGATACAGGAATCGGATCCTCAAACTTTTTAGACGTGCCCTGGCAAGATACAGGAATCGAGTCTGGTAATGTTAGTCTTCAACGGATACACCCTGGCAAGATACAGGAATCGGATCCTCAAACTCTTCAGACGTGCCCTGGCAGGATACAGGAATCGAGTCTGGTATAGTCGTCAACAGATACACCCTGGCGAGATACAGGAATCGGATCTTTAGTTGCGACAGTTGATAGCAATTATCTTTGTATTGATCTTTTGTCCTGAAAAGACAAAAAGTTAGTTGTATGCGATGTCATGATGTATGACCTGCGTGATGAGATTGTATAAGTGAGATTGTAGGTTCATGATGCATATATGCATGCTGTAATGTATGAAGATGTTTATGAATGTATTCTTTCGTCTAGGAAAGTAAATCCTTGACGGGTGCCGGGAAGTCACTCCTGGACTGATGTTGGAGAATAGATTTTGCTTCCGCCGGGGATGATAATTGCAAGTATACCGGTAGGAGAAGATAACTCCGTTAGGAAATAAACTTGGCGAATGGAATAACTCTGCGGGGAGGAAAGTACTCTAACGATCTTGTTGGGAAGCAATACTCTGTGGGGAGAGAGATACTTTGCTGAGTTGTTGATAATAACTTGCTGGGGATATCTTCGTTATATTGGAAGTTTTAATAGACTTCGCTGGGGATAAGAAAGAACTGTGTTAACGACGACCTTTCTGTGGCTTTTGGCTGAGGATAACCCAGTTATATCCTGGTAGGGAAATAACTCTTTGAATAAAGCCGGACGACGCGTTCGTGCTCTGCGGGGATAAGCTTCTAGAATCTACTGGGGATAAGCTTACTGCTTGGGGAGATGGGTTCCAACTTTCCTGGGGAACTAGATTGGACTCTCCTAGGGAAGTTTTGAATTGCGGGGGAAGTGATTCCTTTGAATGTTGATATACCGCCGGGGAACAATCTTTAGGCCAAGACTGCCGGGGATGCTTGTTAAGAATACATATGCTGTTGGGGAATGTTGAGATCTGCTGGAGGATACTCAACTTCCTTAAGGTTTGATAACTTTGCTTGGAGAAGAGTGCAATGACTTGCTGGCTCACTCTCTGGGGAATTGAGATATGCCGGTTACGTTTTTTTAGCTGAACCTACCTTGGTACCTTGGAGGACAGAACAATTAGATTGCTCAGACAACTCTTTATTGCCCCTGTTTCTAATGTTACCTGTAATTAATCCTTTGTTTCGTATGCAAATATTCATGAGTTAGCAAATTATTGTCAATGCATATATCACAAATTGAACCTTGGACGTTCTTCGCAAAACAAAACAGAAAAAGAAAAACAATTGGCACTTTTAACTGAAAAGTATATTTGTATTGATTTTTTGAATGGCCTGAAAATAGGCGTTTTGTGTACAAGAGGCTGACGTCCTAGTAAGAGAACGCCGCTGAACAAAAGAGTTTATACAAATTTTGTACAAGAGAAAAATAAAACAGCTGTGTGAAATATGAATGATCCACTGGGTTTCAACTCTGCTATTGCCATTATATCTCCGAGCGTCTCATCACTTGATGACCTTGGTTGAAGGTGAAGCTGACTGATTGATGCCGTCTGAACTTGATGTAGATACCGGATTCTGGATGCAAAGTGATCCAATGAGACACAGTATTACGCTTTTATCCCTAACTTTTGCCTGGACCGCCCTTTCGGGTTTTCAGTCCACCGGGATACCCATTTTTGCCCAAGCCGCCTTTTCAGGTTTTCGACTTGCCGGGTGTACAGATTTTTTTTTCATTTCATCCCTTCATTTTGCCCGAACCCTTTTGGTTCGACGGGAAGCCCTAATTTTTGCCTAGGCATGTCATCCTAGCGGGTCTTTTTTCATGCGTAGTATCTTTTTACTATGTCTGCATTGGCGGGGTGAGGAAGGTCGTCACCATCCATGTTGGTAAGAAACATGGCTCCTCCTGAGAACACATGTTTAACCACAAACGGCCCTTCGTACGTAGGGGTCCATTTGCCCCTTGGATCACTCTGAGGAAGGATGATTCGCTTGATTACCAGATCCCCAACTTGATATTCCTGTGGTCTGACCTTTTTGTTAAATGCCCTGATCATCCGTTTTTGATACGTCTGACCATGACAGATAGCAGCGAGTCTCTTTTCATCAATAAGGTTGAGCTGATCAAGTCGTGTTTGGATCCAATCATCCTCGTTCAGATTTGCATCCTTCATTATCCGGAGAGAGGGTATTTGCACCTCGATCGGTAAGACTGCCTCCATACCATAAACCAAAGAGAAAGGAGTTGCCCCGGTTGACGTCCTGGCTGAGGTACGGTATCCATGTAGAGCGAACGGTAACATCTCGTGCCAATCTTTATAAGTCACTGTCATCTTCTGCACGATTTTCTTAATGTTCTTATTTGCTGCTTCTACAGCCCCATTCATCTTCGGTCTGTAAGGGGAAGAATTGTGGTGCTGTATTTTGAACTGCTCGCAGAGCTCAGTGATCATCTTGTTATTCAGATTGGTACCGTTGTCTGTAATGATCCTCTCTGGGACGCTGTACCGACAGATCAGATTATGCCGAATGAACCGTGCCACAACAGTCTTGGTTACCGTAGCGTAGGAAGCTGCCTCGACCCACTTCGTGAAATAGTCAATCGCTACCAGGATGAAGCGATGCCCGTTAGATGCCGTAGGTTTAATCTCACCGATCATGTCTATGCCCCACATTGCAAACGGCCAAGGCGCAGTCAGAACATTCAGGGGAACTGGAGGAACATGCACCTTGTCTGCATAAATCTGGCACTTATGGCATGTCCTGGAATGTTGGTAGCAGTCAGCTTCCATTGTGGACCAGTAATACCCTGCCCGAAGGATCTTTTTTGCCATTGTATGCCCACTGGAATGTGTACCAAAGGTCCCTTCATGTAGCTCTTCCATGATCCTTTCTGCTTCATTCTTATCCACACAACGCAGTAAGGTTGAATCATGGTTTCGCTTGTACAAGATGCCGTTGCTAAGGAAGAATTTTGCCGCGAACCTTCTCAGGAACTTCTTATCATTGACTGAGGCTCCTTCAGGGTATTCCCGAGCTTCCAAATATCTCTTCACCTCATGGTACCAAGGCTTCTCAGTCACCAATTCAGTCTCGAGATCGCAACAGTATGCCGGTTCGTCCAGTTTCCAGATGATGATCCGGGGAGCCTCATTATCCCATTTGACTTTGAACATAGAAGACATTGTAGCTAACGCGTCCGCTAACTGATTCTCTTCTCTCGGAAAGTGTTCAAAGGTTATCTTCGTGAAGTGGGGGATCAAGGTCAACACACATTCTCTGTAAGGAATCAGGTTTGAATGTTTCGTATCCCACTCTCCTTTGATCTGATTGATCACGAGAGCGGAATCTCCGAAGACACTCAGAAACTTGATCCTTAAGTCGATCGCAGCTTGAAGACCCATGATGCATGCCTCATACTCTGCCATGTTGTTGGTACAGTTGAAACATAGCCGGGCAGTGAGTGGAGTATGAGTGCCTTGAGGAGATATGATTACAGCGCCGATGCCGTTACCCAAAGCATTGGATGCTCCGTCAAAGTGCATAGACCATCGGGATCCTTCCTCAGGTCCTTCATCCGGTCCAGGTACTTCACAATCAGTCACTATCATGATGCTCTCGTCTGGAAACTCGAAGTTCATTGACTGATAGTCGTCTACTGCTTGATGTGCCAAGTGGTCTGCCAATACACTTCCCTTGATGGCTTTCTGGGTCATGTACTGAATGTCGTATTCCGTCAAGATCATTTGCCATCTTGCTATTCTCCCAGACAGAGCAGGTTTTTCGAATATGTACTTTATAGGATCCATCTTTGAGATCAACAAGGTAGTGTGAGTCAGCATGTACTGTCTCAGCCGGCGAGCAGCCCATACCAAAGCGCAGCAAGTTTTCTCAAGCAGTGAGTATCGGGTCTCACAGTCGGTAAACTTTTTGCTAAGGTAATAAATGGCATGCTCTTTTCGGCCAGACTCGTCATCCTGCCCCAGCACACACCCCATTGAATTGTCAAGTACTGTCAGATATAGTATCAGAGGTCTCCCTTCAACCGGTGGCATCAGGATGGGTGGTTCTTGGAGATACTCCTTGATTCTGTCAAAAGCAGCCTGACATTCATCATTCCAACGTACTACCTGATCTTTCTTCAGCAGCTTGAAGATTGGCTCACAGGTAGCAGTCAGGTGTGAAACGAACCGAGCAATGTAATTCAGGCGTCCTAAAAAGCCTCTGACCTCTTTCTCTGTCTTAGGAACTGACATCTCTTGAATAGCTTTAACCTTAGCGGGGTCCACTTGAATACCCTTATCACTTACCACGAAGCCTAGCAACTTCCCAGATCTTACCCCGAAGGTGCACTTGTTCGGGTTCAACCTCAGCTTGTATAGTTTCAACCGATCAAACAATTTCTGCAGATGATCTAGGTGCTCTTCCTCAGTCTGGGACCTTGCGATCATGTCGTCAACATACACTTCTATCTCATGATGGATCATATCATGAAATAAAGCAACCATGGCACGTTGGTAGGTTGCCCCAGCGTTCTTTAGTCCAAAAGGCATGACCTTGTAACAGAAGGTGCCCCACTGAGTAACAAATGTAGTCTTTTCCATGTCTCCAGGTGCCATCTTGATCTGATTGTGACCTGAAAAGCCATCCATGAAAGAGAATACCTTGTGCTGAGTTGTATTATCAACAAGGACATCAATGTGAGGTAGAGGGAAGTCATCCTTGGGGCTGGCCCTGTTCAGATCCCTGTAGTCGACACACATTCTGACCTTTCCATCCTTCTTTGGTACTGGCACCACATTAGCAACCCACTGAGGGTAAGAAGTCACTGCAAGAAACCCGACATCAAACTGCTTCATAACCTCGGCCTTGATCTTCTCAGACATCTCTGGACGCATACGGAGGACCTTTTGCTTAACTGGAGGGCAGTCTTCCTTAGTTGGCAAGTGATGAACCACAATATCGGTATCCAACCCGGGCATGTCTTCGTAGGACCAGGCAAAGATTTCCATATAATCATGTAGCATCTTAGTCAACCGTTGCTTCACGCTGAGCTCTAGGTTGGCACCAATCTTTACCTCTTTCCTGTCTTCCTCAGTACCCAAGTTTATTGTTTCCACTGGCTCTTCATGGGGTTGAATTGCCTTCTCTTCCTGAAGCAACAGTCTTGCAAGCTCGCCAGGCACTTCGCAATCATCTTCACCTTCGTCTTCGGCTAAGTTGATCGGATTTTCGAAGTCATAACTGGCAGTAGCAGAGTCGTTACCAGTGAGATCCAGAGTGGATTGAAACCTGTATGAGTGAGTGTGTGTGTAAATACAGCTGTTTTGAAATATATGTAAAGGAAGAAAAGACAGAAAAGGAGCATAAGATTTGCAATGCGAGAAAACGTCTAAGATTTTCATTTATGATATATGAAATGACAATTTATATGCCCTCACAAATGAAACCACGGTGCCTCGGGTAAGACACCGGGCCACAGAGTTTATTTATTGTTTATTACAAATAACAAAACAAGGGAATTCATTACTCAGTAACAAGAGAAACAGATAGATTGTCCTTTGCACTCCAATTGTTAGGTCCACTGTCGGTTGCCGGGTAAATCCAGCTATCAAACTCAGCTTCATCCACTTCATCCTCGTCCCTAATAGCATTCACTCCATGCGCAGGCAGGGGAGCTGTCACTACATTAGGCTTCTCAGATGCCTCAAACTGTACCTCTTTGGCGTCAATAAGGTCCTGCAGCTTGTTCCTTAATGCCCAACAGTCATCAGTGGAATGCCCCGGGCTATCGGAGTGATAAGCACAGCGGGCATTTGGGTTGTATTTAGGAGATGTAGTATTGGGAAACTTCGGAGCCTCTCTGACGGTTACTAAGTTGGTTGAGAGCAACTGTGGTAAGATCTGCGACAAGGTCATACTCAAACGGGTGAATTCCCTTCTGGGTCTCTCAGCCCTTGGTTGGTTAGCTTGCCGAGGAGCGGCTGCAGGCTTAGCAATCACCAATGCGTTGACAGATTGGCGGCGCTCTGGTTTTTCCTGCCTTCTAGGCCCATACACCACACTGGTCTCTTTTTTGAAGGGTTTCTTCTCAGAACTAGACGATGCACCCTTCGGAATCTTACCAGACTTCAACCCAGCCTCAATTCTCTCTCCAGTCAAGATAAGATCAGTAAACCCTGCAGACGAGTTACCGATAAGATGGTTAAAAAATGGCCCAGACAGGGTTCCCAAGAACATGTCTACCAACTCCCGATCAGTCAACGGAGGCTGCACCCTGCCAGCCAGATCCCTCCACTTCTGAGCGTATTCTTTAAAACCTTCACTTGAACCGAACGACATACCCTGGAGCTGGGTACGTGTAGGGGCAAGGTCGGCATTATATTGATACTGCTTATAGAAAGCAGTAGCCAACTCCTCCCAGTTACGAACCTTGGTCCCATCCAGCTGATAGAACCATTCGAGATGAGTCCCTGAAACACTCTCCTGGAAGAAGTGGATCCACAAATTCTTATCCGCTGAGTACGGTTAGATTTTCCGAACATAGGACCTGAGATGTAGCTTGGGACAAGACGCCCCGTCATATTTAGTGAAAGATGGTGCTTTGAACTTCCGAGGAATGATCACACCAGTAGACAAACCCAGATCTCCAAAATCCAGCCCAGGTACCTGTTGTATTTCCATAGCATTCAGCCTGTCTTCCAGCTGCTTGTAACGGTCTTCTGCCGGAGGATATTGCTCTTCATCAAAATCAGTCTCGTTGTCGGAGACTACCGGACTAGGACCCTTTTCTGCTTGAGGAGTACTCTTGCCAATAGAAGAACCAGCCTCTTCATTCTGCAGAGTATTGCCAAACCTTCGGCCTGAGCTGAACAGAACAATCCTTCTCTTCTTCTTCTTTTCCTTCTTCAGGAGCAGAGCCTTCAGCTCTTCTTGGCCCTGAGCCAAACCCATGATTAGTTCCTGAAATTGCGCATTCTGTGCCTGAAGAGCCTTGATGGATGTCTCAGTTGATGACGAGTCGGGATTCATGATGCTGAAATAAACAGCGAAGAACTGTAAGCAACCTGAAAAGAGGAAAAACCTGCTATGCACATGATGAATGATATGTGTTTATGCAATGCATTCAAGGGTTCGAAAGTTCAAATTTGTTGTAGACAAAAAAGAACACACGTTATCATTAAGGAAGTAATTCTTTAATACATCAAAGCCTCATGGGCAAAATAATACAAAAGCAAATCAATCCCAAAATATACTACGCATCCTCTTTGGAGCTATGTAAGTGTTGAGATTCCTCTTCTCATGCAACAGGCGGGTGAGCTCCAAGACCTTCTTTTCACTAGCATGTAGACTGGTCTCAAGAGAATCCCGTTCTTCCTTAAGCTGGATCCAGCTCTTCTGCATCTCTTCCCAGGATGTGGGCATATCAGGGTGCTGAATAGTGTAGGACACTTCTCCTTCCAAGACTGGCTCTTTGATTACTGGGAGCATATGAGGATAAGGCATTACCAACTTCTGGGAGCGGGCGCGTACCCACTTGAGATAAGGTTCCAACGGGATGGAGTTCCTGTGCCCCAGTGTCTTGCTGTCTATCCTACTTGGCATCCTCCAGGCTCTGATAAATCTCTGGCGAAGTCCTTGAGTATCGTTGTCGAAGTCAAAAACTATGTCAGGAATTAACATGTCATGAGGACCATCCCTCCGAGCATAACCAAACTGTCTCCAAGCCAGGCATGGGCTGTAAGTAATACCTCCTCTGATTCCAAGTAAAGGAACATTAGGGTACTCCCCGCAACGATCAATGATAGTGACATCCTCTCTGGACCTAGGGCACCAATGTATATCCGCATGTGTAAGAGTCATCAACCGTTGTGACCATCTCAAACCCCGCTCATTCTTCAAGACTGATTGTGGAAGGTGCGAAATAAACCACCTTCCCAGGAGGGGAGTGCAACACATAAGGACACCTCTTTTTCTCATGGTTCGAGTGTAACATGAGTGAAGGATGTCCCCCAACAACGTAGGTATAGGATTCTTGGACATAAAGATCTGGACAACACTGATATCTATAAGCTGATCTGGGTTAGGGAACAACACCAAACCATAGACAAGGAGGGCCACAACTTCTTCAAAAGCTTGCAAGTCAAGGGAGTTCCAACATTCATGGGCTTTTTCAAACAGAAACCTGGCTAAGAACCCTTTGATACCACTTCTAACTTCCCAATGTCCCTTAAGGTCAGATGACTGTAGGTGCAAGGCTTTAGCAATCTCTTCAAGCTTAGGTTCCTTTTCTGTACCGTTGTAGGGTAGTTGATCAAGGATAGGGATCTTCAAGAGCCGGGAGAACTCCTCCAATGTAGGTACCAGCTGATAGTCCAAGAAGGTGAAACAGTGATGCAGAGGGTCAAAGAACTGGAACAGGACCTTTATCATGTCTTCCTCAATGTTGGTATTGACCAAACTGATGAGGCTTCCATGTCTTTCACTGAATGAAGAGTTCTCGGGAATCCTGGATATAAGCTCCTTAAGCTGAGGAGGGATCGTTACAAGACTGATTTGAATTGTCTTTCTACGAACGGTTTCCATGTCCTACAAAACAAGAACAAAGATGAAAATTCGAACCCTTGAAATGGTTAGTCAATGCATATGATGCTGGATGATGTCATGATGCTATGATTAAACACACCACAAATATTTACAAAGACAAACATGTAAGGCACACAAGGCACACAAGACAAGCCCTTAGGATTTAAGGCCAGCATGGGGTTTGGGTAGTACCCTCTTGAAGTTGGTGGGCTCAACCTGTCCCATTAGAAGTAACCGGGTTCTAAGGGTCCCAATATCACTGGATTGCTTTCATTGTTCATCGTTTCGATTTAGCCACTGAACTGGCAACCAAAATATTCCAGGAAAGCAACCCTCAATTGAGTGTAGTATCGAGTATCAACCAACCTCGGACTGCACCAAAGTCAGTTATCTCACTACCCTAAAGAGGCCAAGATAGTTCAATTAAGGTTCCTAAGGTCTGTTGATGCTTCACGACACCACGCGGAGGCCCCGTACTCTCCTTGACTGAACTCAAGGGTTACCGGTACACACCAAAGTGCCACATCAACGTAGCAGACTATTTCAACCATGTCGGTATACCCCGCACAGTTCCCTCACAACCTTGTTGCTACTTTCTAAGAAGGTATCCCCCAGATCCGGGTTAGGATCTATAGAACTCCCAAGACAGTCCCACAATTTAAAGCAAGCAAAGCAATACAATTGAAAACACAGTTATGAACTAACCCTAAGGTACACCTCACTTTATTAGTATTGTCCCCAGCAGAGTCGCCAGTTCTGTGATCGGTGGATCTGGAACTGACTGTTTAACGCTGGTTCGCGAAATGTCGCAGAAGCAAGAGTCACCACCGTCTTTTATTTTCTCCAAATGGAAAGGACAAAAGCACATAAAAATTCCTTATAGAGATTGCTCTCGGTTCGGGAGGTAGATTATAGAAAGGGAAGGTGTTAGCACCCTTTCTATCCATGGTTATCTATGGGCTCTTAGATACTTGCTCACTTGTGTTTTCAAAAATGGTTTGTTTGCTTTTCAACTGTGGGTTTTAAAAAGTTTCTTTGAAAATTTCAGTTCGACTCTTGTATCGGTCCTCAAGAGTGTTTGAAAAATGCTTTCGAAAGCTTTTTGAAAATGTGTTGGTGTGAAAAGTATTTTTGATTTGTTTTGTTTTGAATTAGAGCAAGTATCCACGAGTCGTCTACCTACCCTAAGGAATTCGTCTGTGTAAATGTCCTTTAAAGTAGTGCCATCCCACCATTGAGAGGTAGGTAGCACCACCGTTGGAGGTGTTCGGGTCAATTCGAGTTTGTAGGGACATGGTGATCACCAGAGCAATGGGAAGACACCTTAGAAGCTACCCTCATGCCAGGTTCCCGGATCATGAGGACTTACTAAGACATCCTCTACTCGACGATCACCTTTCGAGGCAAGGCAACAGTGAGGCGTACCCTAGGGGTGGTGTGTGGTTTGTGTGTCGTTTTCAGATCTTTTTGTCTTTTGTCATGTTATTGGTGATCTAGCGTTTGTTTTTATTTTTGTCCATTCATTCTTTCATGCCTTGATTAACAGTTAAAAGTGCGAGAAAAGTAAAGTTCTAAGCTATTACAAAAGGCGCGGGTCCACATCGCCAAAATTTCTTGAACCCGATTTGACAGAAAAAATAAAGAATTAAAAGTGCGACAAATAAAAGATGTTACATGGCCTTGGGAGAGATACATAAATATTATAAAGAAATAGAAAATAAACACGCGAATTAAATAAGAATTAAAAAACGAGGGCGTTGGACCCTTTTTGCAAAATTAAATTAAATGATGCAATTAATTAATATTAAAAAGAAAAGGAATTGTTTTTTTGGTATTTTTGTATTTATATGAATTTAATGCAATTAAACCTAATTCTACAATTTTTATTTATTATGAAAACATATTAAAATTTAACCTAAAATTAACCCTAATTATTTTACATGCAATTTAATTACAAAAATAAATAATAGTAAATATTTAATTATTATGAAAGAAAATAAAAAGGGATAAAAAATTAATTAAACCCTAATTCTACCAATTTTAGATTTTTTATTAAAAAATGTTAAGATTAAACCTAATTTAATAACTAAAATTAATTAATGTAATTTATTTGCAAAAATACTAAAATAAAATATTTATTATTTTTTTATCTTTTCTGATTTTTTATTGTTTTGGTGTTTTTATGAAAAATAATTAAATTAACAGAATTAATTAAAAATAATAATTGAAAGTAAAAAAAAAAGAATGAAAAAAGGAAAAATATTGCAAACCTCAGGGGGGTGTTGTCCCCAGTTGTGAGGCTTTTCTTTAGCAATTTGAGCCCATCTATCCTTGGCCTGGTGGACTTTTGTGCCAGCACGTATACGCGTTGACTAGAGTTCACCGTGCTCTCCAGATCATGACCCTTGATTGAATCCAGTGGGACGCGTGGACGTTTGATTTTGAAGGCAGTGGTCCACTATGTTGAATCTGCATATGAACATTACATGAAGAAAAATATGAAAGGGGGTGAGGACCTGGGGCTCGAACCCAGGTCCCAGGGGTTACCAGTCTTGCACTTTACCAAACGCGCTGCTTTGTTCATCTGTACATTATATAACAAATAAATATAATAAAACAAAACGAGAGTTAATGCTACTTTTTCGCGCGAAATTCAAACCAACCCACCATTGCTTCACACCTCAGCATCTTCTTCCTCGTTGTTTTGCTTTCCTGAAAATATAAAAACATTGGCAACGGTTTTCAAACGTTCCTATAGACACTATATTAGAAAATAGCGAATAGCCCCTGGGGCCTCATAAATTAGGCGCGATGGTCTCCTTCTCTTCGTCCAAGCGTGCTGAGTTGAATGGCCTAGGTTTCAAGCTCCAATTTTTCCATATTCAAAAACCCCTAATTTGAAAACTTAAGAACCCTAAAAAGCAACAATGGTAGATTCGCACACAGTGTATAAAAACGCAATTAATCCATGTGGTTAGCTTCAGAATGCATCATTTAGTAAGAATACATAAACAAAATGCCATGAAAATGCCTCAAAATTAAAATACGAATATGCATTTTTATGAGAAATTTTTTGATTCTGTACAATGATTTAAGGCTGTAGGGTTGGTGTTCTCGATCCAGGTACGTTGCTTGATGTCCCAGGGATGCAATGGAATGAATTTCTTGGCTTCAATCGACCTGCAAAAGTGTTTTCAGATTTGAGTTTTCTTTGAAAAATTCCAAGTTTGTGTAAGGATTTCTGGCGCAGCTTTTGGTAATGAGCATTAGGTCTTGCTTGTGTATGTATAGGAGAGTGATCTAGGTCAAAAATCTGATCAAAAGAATCAAAAAATTGATTATGCAATATTTGATTTTTCAAGCCATTATTTTTCAATCTTTTTTCATGCTTTTTAGCTCTCAATCATATCCAATCATCCTAATTCTTCCCTAATCTGATTTGCACGAAATATTATAGATATTATATGCATAAAAAGATTTGAAACATTAGGTTTTATATTTTTCATGTATTTTAATTGATTTAAATGAATTATTAATAATAAAAATCCAAATAAATAAATAAAAATGAAGAAAAACTTCCCTTTGGGCCAAGTGGTCGTGCACATGCTTTGGATAATGAATTGTGGAAGAAAAAGAGGCCCATTAGCAATTTTAGGTCATTTGAAGCAATGTTGACTTTTCAAAATATCCAAAAATTTCCCAACTTCTACAAAGCATAACTTGCTCAATTTTTAAGCTTTGCTCATGTTCTTGGACATTTTGGAAAGGTCTTTGGGTCCTCTAACCAATGCCTTTGGTCCCATGTCATTTTGATTTACCAATCTCAAGTTATGGCCTTTGACTTAAAGTCCCTTTTTGTTGACTTTTGAAAATGACCTATAATGTTGAAATTGATAACTTTTTGTGAGAGCATTTCTTGGACTTGGAGTGTGAAGAGGAGTTGTAGGAAATGTCTTTCTCTTCAAAATGAGCTTTGGATGGAATTTTTCTGATAATCCATGTGAAAGTTATGCCCTGGTCAATTTACAGTTGACTTTTTCAGCTGTCCAAATAAGGAAACTTTTGCATCTTGATGATTTTTGAGCCAAGCTTTGAGAATCATGATCAAGCATTGATAAAATGATGTTTGTGGCTTCAAAATGAGATGTTGACCAAAAATTTGGACTTTTGACTGTCAAATGACCATTTTGCCCCTACAGTTGACTATAGTGCAATTAGGGTTTTGATTGTGCAATTTTGTGCTGAAAGCCTTGAAACTTTGTATGAGGATGCTTGACCATATTTGTAGGCATGTGGGACTTGATTGGACCCTTGGAAACTTCATTTTCTTGATCAGAACCAAAACCCTAATTTTGACTGTTTAGGAGGCTCTTACACTGTGCAACCCTTGGGGAATCTTGAAGCTTTGACTTGGCAATTCTTGAAGAATATGGGAGGGCAAATTTTGGGGTACAACACCATCTAGCTATCCTTCCAGATAAAACGGGCTTTTCGAAGATATACTTGATAGGATCCATTTTGGAAATCAACAAGGTAGTATGAGTCAACATATACTGTCTTAGTCGGCGAGCAGCCCATACCAAAGCGCAACAAGTTTTCTCGAGCAGTGAGTAGCGAGTCTCACAGTCGGTAAACTTTTTGCTAAGGTAATAAATAGCATGCTCTTTTCGACCAGACTCGTCATGCTGGCCCAAAACACACCCCATTGAGTTATCCAAGACGGTCAAATACATGATCAATGGTCTTCCTTCGACGGGTGGCATCAGAATAGGAGGTTCTAGCAAATACTCCTTGATTTTATCAAAAGCAGCTTGGCAATCGTCGTTCCATTCAACTACCTAATCTTTCTTCAAGAGTTTGAAAATTGGCTCATAGGTAGAAGTCAGATGCGAGATGAATCTGGCAATATAGTTCAAGCGCCCCAAGAATCCTCTAACCTCCTTTTCAGTACGGGGAGCAGGCATTTCTTGTATTGCTTTTACTTTTGCTGGATCTACTTCAATGCCTCTGTTGCTTACAATGAATCCCAGGAGTTTACCAGACCTAACTCCAAAAGTGCATTTACTTGGATTCAGCCTGAGCTTGTATTCTTTCAATCTGGAAAACAACTTCTCTAGATGTTCAAGGTGCTCTTCTTCTGTTTGTGACTGAGCTATCATATCGTCTATGTAAACTTCAATCTCATGATGTATCATATCATGAAACAAAGCTACCATGGCGCGTTGATAAGTTTCCCCTGCGTTCTTCAGCCCGAACGGCATCACCTTGTAACAGAAAGTGCCCCATTATGTGACAAAAGTAGTTTTCTCCATGTCCTCGGGGGCCATTTTGATTTGATTGTAACCCGAGAATCCATCCATGAAGGAAAACACTTTGTGCTGAGCTGTATTGTCGATCAAAATGTCAATATGAGGTAGCGGAAAATCATCTTTGGGGCTGGCCCTATTCAAATCCCGGTAGTCCACACACATCCTGACTTTGCCATCTTTCTTAGGTACTGGCACGATGTTAGAGACCCATTGAGGATAGGACGTAACAACCAGAAAGCCAGCGTCGAATTGCTTCATCACTTCCGCTTTGATCTTTTCAGACATGTCAGGCCTCATTCGGCGGACTTTTTGCTTGATCGGCGGACAGTCTTCTCTTGTGGGGAGACGGTGAACCACGATGTCTGTGTCTAAACCCTGCATGTCTTCATAAGACCAAGCGAAGATTTCAACATACTCATTCAACAACTGTATCAGGCGTTCCTTGACACTCGGTTCCAGATTGGCACCCACTTGCACCTCCTTCCGGTCTTCCTCAGTCCCTAAGTTGACAGTTTCCAATGACTCTTCGTGCGGTAAGATGGCCCTTTCCTCTTGCTGTAGAAGTCTGGCTAGTTCCCCTGGTACTTCACAACCTTCGTCATCTTCATGCTCGGCTTGATTGACCAGATCTTCAGAGTTATTGAAGGATATAGCAGAATTGTCACCCATGGAATCCGGAGTGGATGGGTACCTGCATTGGTGAGTGTGGGTGTGTGTAAGGGATAGCCATCCTTAAACAAAAATGCAAAAGGAGAGAAAATGAACACAAGCAGTCTATCAAATGAAAAACGTCCAATGAATCATTAAACATGGCATATGGATATGAAAAATAATCAAAACCCTTACAAATGGACCTACATGCCCCGGGCAAGGTATGAGGTTAAAAGAGAGTGTACAGATTGTTTGAAAGTAAATATTACAGACCAAATAGGAAATGTTTAACAGATAAATTACTGATGAATAAAAGTGATGGGGACAAAGTCTTTTACCTCCCAGTTGCTCAATCCTCCTTCGACAGTTGGATAAATCCACTCTTCGATGTTGCTCTCTTTATCTTCATCCTCCAAAGCGTTGATTCCGTAGGGAGAAATTTTGACTGGCGCTCTTTCAATCTTCGACCGGCGCATAGCTTTTTGGCCTGCGGTAGTGAACCCTAAACCGAATTTGTCTGTCTTATGCGGAATATCAGGTAACTCCCCCCATGCTGAATTCTTCCCTTCCTTTATTGCGGCCCTTGCGTCTTCCAGAGATGCCATCCTGGCCATCTGCCTCGGTGTCTCAGCTGCCAACTTTGCTACTGCTATTTCAGGAAGGACTTCTTCGAAATGCTGAAAAGGTGTTTCAATGAACTCCCCTTCTACCTCCACGTACCAGAAAGAATTCAAGTGGCTAATCATGTACTCCTCTTCGCCATGGACAATAATGATCTTTCCCTTGACAGGATACTTCAACATCTGATGTAAGGAGGAGGTGACTGCCCCAGCATGGTGTATCCAAGGCCTACCCAGCAAGCAAGAGTATGACAGACGAATGTCCATCATATAGAAAGTAGACTTAAACACCTCAGTGCCTATCTTGATGGGAATATCAACCTCCCCATGGACCATTCTCTTCGAACCATCGAAAGCTCTGACAACAATATCACTCGGCTTCAATTCCAACCCTTCACAATCTAGTCAGTCCAAGGCCTTCTTAGGCAGTACATTCAGCGACGAACCAATGTCGACCAAGACATGTGCGAGAGTAGTTCCCCGGCACTCGACTGAAATGTGCAAAGCATCATTATGGTTTCTACCTTTAGGAGTTAGGTCGGCATCGGAGAAACCTAATCCATTGTCCGCAGTCAGGCTAGCCACGCAATTTTGAAATTGATCTGCAGAGGTTTCCTGGGGCACATGGGCTGCCTTCAGGAATTTTATCAGAGCTTTAGCGTGCGCTTCCGAGCAAAGTATTAGTGCCAGCATGAAGATCTTTGAGGGGGTTTGCCCCAGCTGTTCTACCACATCGTAATCACTCCTTTTAATTATCCTCAAAATCTCATCCATTTCCTTCTTGGAGGTTTCCGGGATGACCAAGGGTTGAGCCCTCGTCCTGACGAGCTCATCTTGGATTCCCTTACCTTTGTCAGCAGTGGTAGGAGGGACAGTACTAGGAACAACAACATCTTCAATCAAAGGGGTTCTAGCAGAGAGTTTTATTGGTGCAGGGATGACCTTATCGGCTGATGAGGGTCCAAAGATTGCTCTTGGAGGGGCAATCTCTGGAGAAAATATTCTCCCGCTCCGGGTGATTTTGCTCGTGCCCGCAATGTTACCAATGCTGGCTTCTTCATCATCCGAGCTTTCTTCAGTTATTTCAATTTGTTTGATACCATGGTAGTAAACGTCACCGCCATAGTTCCATGGTATGGACTTCTCAGAAACATAGGGGACAGGCCCTGGCATTGTTATCTTCAAAGGAACAGATTTTTGTAACTGGTGTAATCTTAACAGGCTTTTTGACGGCCTTGGAAAGATTGGCGTGAATGGTTATGATTGAGACATCTTCAGTATGGGTTGGAACAGCATAAACTTTTTCAAACAAAATTTGTCGACTATCCATAAGGCCTTGGATGCCTTTCTTCAGTAACGGACAAACAAACGGCAGAGAGTAACAACAATAGCAGTCTTCTTTACATCCCGGGAAGATCCCGGCCCTTAACAAATTCAAATTGATGGTTAGCAATGGAGTTACCAGATCATTGACGTCAGCAACATACAAATCTTCTTCAATGGCATTGACATTTCGGCCGTGCTTCGGCATGGGTGCAGATATCACATTAGGCTTCTCCGGAGCGTCAAACTCCACCTCCTTCGCCTTTATCAGGTCTTGGATCTTATGCTTGAGTGCCCAACAATCATTGGTGTCGTGCCCAACACTGTCAGAATGGTAGGCGCATTTAGCATTAGGATGATAATGTGGAGAGGATGTATTCACATTCTTAGGTGCCTCCTTGATGGTGGCGAGATTCAACTTTAACATATGGGGAAGCACTTGCGCTGGAGTCATATTAATACGGGTGAACTGTCGTTGTGGCCGTTCCACCCGTTGTTGATTTGGTCTGGATTGGTTATAGCGAGGCTGCTCACTTAAAGGATTTTGAATCATTACGGCCCCCACAGTTGGCCGACGCTCCGTCTTCCCTGCTCTTCTCTGAGAATATACCACAGTTGTTTCCTTCTTAAAAGGCTTCTTCTCAACACTTGCAGCAACACCCTTCTGAATCTTTCCTGACTTGATGCCAACTTCTATTCTTTCGCCTGTTAAGATCAAATCGGTAAACCCCGCGGAAGAGTTACCAATTAGATGATTGAAAAATGGCCCAGATAGGGTCCCTAGAAACATATCAACAAGTTCACGGTCGGTTAAAGGAGGCTGCACCCTGCCAGCCAAATCCCTCCATTTTTGTGCATATTCTTTGAATCCTTAGCTTGTTCCTAATGACATACCCTGAAGTTGGGTACGAGTAGGAGCAAGGTCAGAATTATACTGGTATTGTTTGTAGAAGGCGGTGGCTAAGTCTTCCCAATTTCTGACACTGGTTCCTTCTAGCTGATAAAACCACTCCAATTGAGCTCCAGAAAGGCTGTCTTGAAAGAAATGAATCCACAGGTTTTTATCTGCCGTATAGGGTTGAATCTTTCTCACGTAGGACCTGAGATGCATTTTTGGACAGGACAGCCCATCATACCTTACAAACACTGGCACCTTGAACTTTGGGGGAATCACAATCCTGGCGACCAAACCCAAGTCTTCAAAATCCAAACCCGGTACTCTTTGTAGCTCCATGGCGGCCAACCTGTCTTCTAAACCCTTGTATATATCATCAGCTGGAGGGTATTGTTGATCAGAATAATCTTCATCCTCTTCGACCTCCTCTTCTTCCACATCGGACTCGGAAGGTACCGCAACCCCACCTCCTTTGCTGGTTCCTTCATCAGAAGTAGGAGGAAATTCAAGCACTCGCCGAGCTTCTCCGTCAAATCTTCTCCCTAAAGTAGCCACCCCGAGTCTCTTTTTCTTCTTTTTCACTGGGTCTTTGTTCCCTAATTGGGTCTTGATATCCTCCCGACCCTTAGCCAAGGTCATCAGGAGTTGCTGGAACTGTGCATTCTGAGCTTGTAGGTCTTTGACTGTTTGCTAGAGATCCATCCTACTGAAATAAACAGCAGACAGATAAGGAAACCTGGAGTGAGACCTGCTTATGCACATGATGAATGGTATGCTTATGTATGTAATGCATTCAAGGATTTAGAACATTCAAAATTGTTGCAAACAAAGAAGAACGCACGTCATATTAATAAGAAGAAATTTGTTAGTACATAAATGCCCCATGGGCCAAATATTACAAAATAACTTCTCAAGGCAAAAAGACATTGCGCATCCTCTTTGGTGCGATGTAGGTGTTGAGGGCCTCTTGCTCATGGAGTCAGCGTGTAAGCTCTAGAACCTTCTTCTCATTGGCGTAGAAGCTAGCTTCAAAAGTGTTCCGTTCCTCCTTGAGCTGAATCCAACTTTTCTGCATTTCCTCCCACGATGTAGGCAAGTCTGGATGTAGGATGGTGTAGGGAACCTCTCCTTCATTGACGGGCTCTTTAATCACAGGGAGAACATGAGGATAAGGCATCATCAGACTTTGGGCTCGGGCTCGTACCCACTTGAGATAAGGCTCAAGAGGGATGGAGTTCTTGTGTCCCAGAGTCTTGCTATCAACCTTGTTGGGTCTTCCCCAAGCTCTGATGAATCTTTGGCGAAGTCCTTGCGCATCGTTGTCGAAGTCAAAAACTAGGTCAGGAATCAACATGTCATGAGGGCCATCCCTCCGTGCATATCCAAATTGCCTCAAAGCTAGGCAAGGGTTGTAGGTGATACCTCATCTGATTCCAAGTAAAGGAACATTAGGAAACTCTCCACAACGATCGACAATGATGACATTTTCTCTGGACCGAGAACACCAATGTACATCAGAATGAGTAAGAGTCATCAACCGTTGGGACCACCTTGAGCCTTGGTCATTCTTTAGGACAGATTGTGGAAGGTGCGAAATAAACCACCTTGCAAGGAGAGGAGTACAGCACATGAGAACACCCCTCCTTCTCATTGTTCGTGTGTAAAATGAGTGAAGAATGTCCCCAAGCAATATTGGTATTGGATTTCTGGACAAGAAGATTTTGATGGCGTTGACATCTACCAATTGGTCAGGATTTGAGAACAAGACCAACCCATAGATAAGGAGTGCCATAATCTCTTCAAAGGCTTGTAGGTCCAATGAATTCCAACATTCTTGTGCCTTCTCAAACAAGAATTTTGCTAAGAATCCTTTGACGCCGCTTCTGGTTTCCCAATGCCCCTTGATGTCGGATGGTTGTAGATGTAATGCTCAAGCAACATCTTCCGGCTTTGGTTCCTTTTCCGTACCGTTGAAGGGTAGTTGATTAAGGATAGGAATTCTCAGGAGTTGAGAAAACTCCTCCAAAGTGGGTACCAACTGATAATCAGGGAAAGTGAAACAGTGGTGAAGAGGGTCAAAGAACTGGAATAGCACTTTCATCATGTCTTCTTCAATGTTGGTGTTGACTAAACTGAGCAGTCTACCATGTCTTTCACTGAAGGATGAGTTTTCCGGAATTCTTGAGGTGAGCTCCTTGAGTTGAGGAGAGATTCTCACAAGGTTGACTTGAATGGTGTTTCTGCGAGGAATTTCCATGACCTACAAAACAAGAACAAAGATGAAGATCCAAACCCTTGAAATGGTTAGTGAATGCATATGATGTTTTATGATGTTTATGATGTATGCACAAAACATATGTACAAGCAAATCACATCAAACCCTAGTTTCAGGCTTGCATGGGGTTTCATAGGTAAGTACCCTCTTGAGTGTAGTTGGCTTAAAAACCTGTCCTATAAATAGTAACCGGGTTCTAAGGAGCTCAATATCACGGGATTGTTTTCATTGTTCATTGTTTCGGTTTAGCCACTTAACTAGCGACCAAAATATTCCAAGAAAACAACCCTCAATGAGTGTAGTATCGAGTATCTACCAACTTCGGACTGCACCGAAGCCGGTCATCTCACTACCCCTAATAAAAGGCCAAGATGGTCAAGTAAGGTTCTAGGTCATTAGTGCTTAGTGACATCACTCAGCGGCCCCGTACTCTCCTTGATTGAACTCAAGGGTTACCGGTACTCACAAATATGTCGCACTAATATAGCTATTGCTTCGACCGTGTCGGTATACCCCGCACAGTTTCCACAACGTATTGCTATCTATGAATGTTTCCCAAAATCCGGGTGTAGGATTGCAAACCCAAACAATAGAGCCAAGATATAAAGCAAACAATTCAAACAATTAGTCATGCAAGAAGGTGATCTAAGCCCTAAGGTTACTCCACTTTTAAAATTATATCCCCAGCAGAGTCGCCAGTTTTGTGATACGGTGGGAGAACTGACTATGGTTTTGCGTTTGTTTTCGCAAATGTTTCGGTTGAGCAAGAGTCGCCACCGACTTTTTATTTTATCCTAAGGAAAGGTTTAAAAAGCACAGCAAAAACCTTTGAGATTTTTCTTGGGTTCGGGGAGTAGATTATAGAAAGGGAAGGTATTAGCACCCTTTCTATCCATGGTTATCCATGGGCTCTTAGGTACTTGCTTAGATCAACTTGCCTTGGTTTTCAATTGTTTGAAATGGTGCTTTGTGTGTGGTTTTGAAAATGTTTTGAAAAAGATGCCTTTGTCTAGGCTACCCTTGTAACAATTCTTTACTCGAATTTTTTACAAAAGGTGTTTGTCTTTTTTGAAAAGATGTTTCAAGGGTTTTTTGAAAGTTGTTTTGAAAGTGTGGTTTGAAAAATAGGCAAGTGTTTTTGTTTTGCAAGGTGACAAGTACTTAAGAGCTATCTACCCTAAAGTTCTCAAAGATTTATGCTATGTTTTAACCCTTTTAACAATTTTGTTCCACCATTGCATTTGGTGGACAATCTTGTGTTAGGAGGTGAAAGGGACGGGCGCGGGTCATCGTTTAGACCATAATTGCAATAGTGATAAGTATCTTTGGGAAATTTTCTTTGAATGGGACTTTGATCATTTTAGGCAACTTTTCGAAAGCGTCATCGAGGGACTATGATCAATTGGTTTGTATTTGTTTTGCCCAAAGAAAACTAACATGCAATATGGCCCATTTATTTGAAGGCAACAAGTGGAATACCCTAGGGGTGCAAGTGTGGTATGTGTTGTCCATTTTTCATGTTTTGATTATCTTTGAAATTAGGTCAAACTATTTTGTTCTTTTTATTTTCATACAAACCCTAGTTCTAGCATGGTATATTTAGAAAGCGTTAAAGTGCGAAAAGTAAAATTCCTACACTATTACAACACAATATGGGAAGGGGGGTACAAAAGTATATTTTACATAAAATATTTTCAAAAGAAAAAAAGAAATAAAAATCAGAAATAAAATATATTTACATTATTTTTCTAGTTTTTTCTAAATAATAGTGTATATATATATATATATATATATATATTTATGTATAAATGTCCATATAAACAAATAAATACCTAAAAAATGCAAAAATGGTGTAAAAATAAATTTTCAAGTTTTTAATATTATTAGCAAAAATAAATAAATCAGAATAAAAAAAGAAAAATAAAAAAATCAAGCAAATAAATAAAATGGGCTCAGGGGGTATGAAACCAAAAACAAGGTGTGAAAAGAAATAACACAACAGGCCCAGCCCATGAAGCTTCTTCTTCAACCTTCAGACAAAAAATGTTCCAAAACGCGCGCCTGTTTTCCAAGTTCAAACATCTGGATTCTTTGATCTTTTGCACAAACTCACAACATAAGAAATGTTAAGCATTGAATCACGATTCTAAATATATAAAGAACTCATCCTAACTCTCAGAAATGAGAGAGAATTTTGACATTCCCAAATCCTGACCTAACTTTTCTTCCATATTCAAACCTTAAATTCTCACAGCTCAAGCAAAATAAATGAAAAGTAAAAGCATGTACAGATTCAGGGGCATGAGTAGAACACTTCTTATTCACAAACTTAGAGCTAATGATGCCTAGACTAAGAGTTAGAAGTTCAAGAAGATACCTGTTCAGTTGAAGTTCTATCTGGCAATGGGGGAGCTTTCAGAGCAAGATGATGATCTGTATAGTTTGCCTGAAGTGTGGTGATGCTATTCCAATGCTTACTTTGCTTTGAAACACCTTGAATCGAGCTATGGACCTTCAACTGCAAAACAAGAAAGTGAAAATGGTGGAACTGGTTAGAGGAGTTATAGGTCGTGTTTTATGCTTTGGTCAGCTTCAAGTGATGCTAGGGAATGTGTTTGGTGAGCTTTGGGCAAGAAATCATGAAGGGAATGAGAGATGGGATTCAATCTTCAGACCCTGCCCTGTTTCTGCAGTTTGAGAGTGATTCTGGCAATGGGAGTGTTTGAGACCTTGTTTGCTCGTGTTCTAGCTTGTGCTTGATGATTAGAAAGTGTATAAAATATTTGCTTAGGCTTGCCTGTGCTCAGATCCAAGTTATATTGTGTTATGCTAAGTTTCTTAACACTTAAGCAAGCAAAGGCCACTTGAGTTTCTAGGCAGGTAGAGGCCCCCTAAACATGCTGCAAAACCTCTCCTTGATCAGTGTATTTTGTTCATAATCTTGTGCCAATTAGATTTGATCTGTACTTCTTGGATTTGCATTATGACATAAAGCTTGCTTTTGCAAAAATGGCTATTTCACTTTTTCCATTTATGGCCTAATCCAACATGTAATGCCTAAACTCATGAAACAAGGCCTTAGCACAATGAACATGCATTAAATTATTGAGTGTTGGATGGTTTAAGGGCCTGTAATCAAGTGGCATGCTGGTTTGAGAAATTTGCACAAGTTATGAACATGTACATGGTCATGAATCAAGGTGACTTTTTGCCATATTGCAAAATTCGATTATCTCAAGTCATGAGGTTGTTTGATGAGTTCTTGGACATTTTGGAAAGCTTGGAATGTGTACTACAATCCATCTTTGAAATGCAAATTGAAATTCCAAGTGGAAGTATATGGAAAATGGTCTTGAAGTTAGGTAGAAAACCTTGCCAAAATAGGTTAAAATTTCACTAAGTTAAGAATGGTTTAGTACCCTTATTCCAAAAATTGTAACTTGAGATACAAGCTTCTTTTGGGAAAACTTTGTGAATAAAAGTTGTAGATTATGCAACAAGCTATAACTTTCATGTTTTGACTTTTGCTTGAATCCAAATGAATCTTGGTGAGAAAGTGGGGCAAAGTTGGGAAAAAATTAGGGTTTTTCATAACTTAGAAAAATTCTAAGTTATGAAAAATTCTCATTTCAAACCCTAATTTGCAATTTTTGATTTCTTGGTGAACAAGTTTCATGATTTGGAATGTTTTGATGAAAAATGAATCTTGACTCTTGATTTTGACCAAAAAGTCAAAGTTTGACTTTTCAGTATACAGTCAAAATTGATCAATTGACTGGGAAATTCAACTGTCAATTTTGTGCATTTGGGATCTTTTGAACTTGTTGAGCATGTCAAGATAATTCCATGGGGTCCTTGAGTCCATATGTGAGCTTGGTTTGCCATTGGCTAGGTCAAACAGTCAAAATTTGCCTTTGTGCAGTCAAAACCCTAAAAATGACCATTTTGCCCTTTTGATGATCTGATCAAATTTCTTGTAGAATTGTGATCCAAACTTGATTAAATGGTCCATGTGAGTTCATGATGTTGATGTGGGTCAATTTTCATGAGGTTTGACTGTCAATTGGCCACAATTGACTTTTTCCCCAATACAGCTGATTTCTAGGTCAACTGTCCAATTGACTGGGCAAAATTTGGAATCAAGACTTGAAACTTGATGTGGATAAACTTGGGAGTTCAATATGAAGCAAGAAAGCCATCTTAGGCATTTTAGGTCAAAACATCTTTGTGCAAACACAAACCCTAATTTGGGTCAATAATGCAAGGAGAAGTCCTTGAGCAGATGAAACCCTAACTGGATCTTGATCTCCAAGGGCTTGGTGATGAGAAATGTTGAGAAAATGGGAGGGCAAATTTTGGGGTACAACACGTAGTATCTTTTTACTATGTCTGCATTGGCGGGGTGAGGAAGGTCGTCACCATCCATGGTAGTTAGAATCATAGCTCCTCCTGAGAAAATGTTCTTAACCATAAATGGCCCTTCGTACGTAGGGGTCCATTTGCCCCTGGGATCACTTTGAGGTAGGATGATGCGCTTGATTACCAGGTCCCTAACTTGATACTCTTGTCTTCTGACTTTCTTGTTAAATTCCTTGATCATCCGTTTCTGGTACGTCTGACCATGACAAATAGTAGTGAGTCTCTTTTCGTCAATTAGGTTTAATTGATCAAGCCGAGTCTGGATCCAGTCGTCTTCGCTCAAACCTGGATCCTTCATTATCCGGAGAGAGGGTATCTGGACTTCAATGGGCAAGACCGCTTCCATGCCGTATACCAAGGAAAAGGGTGTTGCCCCTGTTGACGTCCGTGCTGAGGCACGGTACCCATGAAGAGCAAACGGTAACATCTCGTGCCAATCTTTGTAGGTCACTGTCATCTTCTGCACAATCTTCTTGATATTCTTATTAGCTGCTTCTATAACCCCATTCATCTTCGACCGGTAGGGAGAAGAGTTGTGGTGCTGTATCTTGAATTGCTCGCAGAGCTCAGTGATCATCTTGTTGTTAAGATTGGTACCATTATCCGTAATGATCCTCTCAGGTACGCCGTATCGACAGATCAGATTATGCCGAATGAACCATGCCACGACGTTCTTGGTTACGGTAGCATAGAAAGCTGCTTCAACCCACTTCGTAAAATAATCAATCGCTACCAGGATGAAGCGATTCCCGTTGGATGCCGTGGGTCTGATCTCGCCGATCATATCAATGCCCCACATTGCAAAAGGCCAAGGTGCTGTCAAGACGTTCAGAGGAACCGGAGGAATGTGCACCTTATCTGCATAGATCTGGCACTTGTGACATATCCGAGAATGTTGGTAACAGTCAACTTCCATTGTGGACCAGTAATATCCTGCCCGAAGGATTTTCTTTGCCATGGTATGTCCACTGGGGTGCGTTCCGAAGGTGCCTTCATGAAGCTCTGCCATGATCCTTTCTGCTTCGGTCTTATCCACACAACGCAGTAAGGTTGAATCATGGTTTCGCTTGTAGAGAATGCCATTGCTGAAGAAGAATTTTGCCGCGAACCTTCTCAGAAACTTTTTGTCATTGATAGATGCGCCCTCGGGGTATTCTTGAGCTTCCAAGTACCTCTTCACCTCATGATACCAAGGATTTTCTGTTACCTCTTCGGTCTCAAGATCACAGCAATGTGCAGGTTCGTCCAACTTCCAGATAATGATCCGGGGAGCTTCGTTGTCCCATTTGACTTTGAACATAGAAGACATTGTAGCTAACGCGTCCGCCAACTGATTCTCCTCTCTTGGGAAGTGTTCAAAGGTTATCTCCTCGAAATGGGGAATCAATGTCAATACATACTCCTTGTAGGGAATAAGATTTGGGTGTTTCGTATCCCACTCGCCTTTGATCTGACTGATCACGAGAGCGGAATCTCCGAACACACTCAGAAACTTGATCCTTAGGTCAATTGCAGCTTGAAGACCCATGATGCATGCCTCATACTCTGCCATGTTGTTGGTGTAGTTGAAACATAGCCGGGCGGTAAGTGGAGTATGAGTGCCTTTAGAGGATATGATCACAGCGCCAATGCCGTTACCCAACGCGTTTGAGGCTCCATCAAAGTGCATAGACCATCAGGATCCTTCCTCAGGTCCTTCATCCTGTCCAGGTACTTCACAATCAGTCACTACCATGATATTCTCGTCTGGAAATTCAAAGTTCATAGATTGGTAGTCATCCATTGCCTGGTGTGCCAAGTGGTCTGCCAATACACTTCCCTTGATTGCTTTCTGAGTCGTGTACTGGATGTCATATTCAGTCAAGATCATCTGCCATCTTGCTATTCTTCCGGACAAGGCAGGCTTTTCGAAGATGTACTTGATTGGATCCATTTTTGAAATCAATAGAGTAGTGTGAGTCAACATATACTGCCTTAGCCGGCGAGCAGCCCATACCAAAGCGCAGCAAGTTTTCTCGAGCAGTGAGTATCGGGTCTCACAGTCGGTAAACTTTTTGCTAAGGTAATAAATGGCGTGCTCTTTTCGGCTAGACTCGTCATGCTGCCCCAGCACACACCCCATTGAGCTATCAAGTACTGTTAAGTATAAGATTAGAGGTCTCCCTTCAACCGGTGGCATAAGGATGGGTGGTTCTTGGAGATACTCTTTGATTCTTTCGAAAGCGGCCTGGCATTCATCGTTCCAACGTACTACTTGATCTTTCTTCAGCAGCTTGAAGATTGGTTCACAGGTAGCAGTTAGATGCGAGATGAATCGGGCAATGTAGTTCAAACGTCCTAGAAAGCCTCTGACTTCTTTTTCTGTCTTGGGAACTGGCATTTCTTGTATGGCTTTCACTTTGGCAGGGTCCACTTGAATACCTTTGTCGCTCACGACGAAGCCTAGTAGTTTTCCAGATCTCACCCCGAAGGTGCACTTGTTTGGATTTAATCTCAGCTTGTACAACTTCAACCGGTCAAACAGCTTATGTAGATGGTCAAGGTGTTCCTCCTCAGTTTGGGACCTTGCAATCATATCGTCGACGTATACTTCAATCTCATGATGGATCATGTCATGAAACAGAGCAACCATGGCGCGCTGGTAAGTTGCCCCGACATTTTTCAACCCAAAAGGCATGACCTTGTAGCAAAAGGTGCCCCACAGAGTAACAAAAGTGGTCTTCTCCATGTCTTCGGGAGCCATCTTGATTTGATTATAACCGGAGAAACCGTCCATGAAGGAGAATACCTTATACTGAGCAGTGTTGTCAACCCGAACGTCAATGTGAGGCAGAGGGAAATCATCCTTGGGGCTCGCCCTGTTCAAATCCCTGTAATCAACACACATTCGGACCTTACCATCTTTCTTCGGCACCGGAACCACGTTGGCAACCCACTGAGGGTAAGAAGTCACTGCTAGAAAACTGGCGTCGAATTGTTTCATAACCTCAGCTTTGATTTTCTCGGACATCTCTGGACGCATACGGTGAACCTTCTGTTTTACCGGAGGGCATTCTTCCTTGGTAGGCAGATGATGAACCACAATGTCAGTATCCAACCCAGGCATGTCTTCGTAAGACCAGGCAAAGATTTCCACGTAGTCATGCAACATCTGAATCAACCGTTGTTTCACACTAGACCCCAGATTTGCACCAATCTTGACTTCCTTTCTGTCTGTCTCAGTACCCAGATTTACCGTTTCCACTGGCTCTTCGTGTGGCTGAATGGCCCTCTCTTCCTGGAGTAACAGTCTTGCAAGCTCACCAGGAACTTCGCAATCATCTTCACCTTCGTCTTCGGCTAAGTTGATCGGATTTTCGAAGTCATAAGTGGCAGTAGCAGAGTTGTTACCAGTGGGATCCAGAGTGGATTGGAACCTACCTGTATAGGTGAGTGTGTGTAAATATAGCTGTTTTGCAATATATATATAATAAAGAAAGACAAGGAGCGCAAGATTTGAAATGCAAAAAACATCCAATGCTTTTATTAATGATATATGAAAATGACACACAAAATCCCTCACAAATGAAGCCACGGTGCCCCGGGTAAGACACCGGGCCATAAAGTTTCAAATTATTGTTTGTTACAAATTCAAAACAAAGGAGTTCATTACTGAGTGACAAAAGTAATAGGTACGAAGTCTTTCGCAGTCCAGTTGTTCGGTCCACCGTCGGTCGTTGGGTAGATCCAGCTGTCGAATTCAGATTCCTCCATGTCGTCTTCTATGGCATTTACTCCTGGGTTGGTGATGAACACAGGAGGTCTTCCAATCCTTGCTTTACGAACAACCCTTTGAGCTTCTGCAGTGAAACCCAAACCAAATTTGTCAATCTTCGGAGTGAAGTCAGGAAGTCGGCCCCAATTTGCGTACTCACCCTTCTCAATCACAGCCCGGGCATCCTTTAAGGAAGCCATCTTTAATGGAGAATCTTCGATCACAGTTTCAGCTGATGCCAGTGTTGGAGGAACCTCTTCAAAATGTTGAAAGGGGGTCTCAATGAATTCCCCATCCATCTCTATGTACCGGAATGAGTTAAGGTGGCTGACCATATACTCCTCCTCCCCTTGAACTGTCACAATTTTCCCTCTGACCGGGTACTTCAGCTTCTGATGCAATGTGGAGGTCACGGTTCCAGCCTTGTGGATCCAAGGACGAACCAACAAACAAGAGTAGGACGGTCGAATGTCCATCACGTAGAATGTAGAATCAAAGACCTGCGAACCAACCCTGATTGGAATGTCAACTTCACCATGTACCATCCTTTTGGACCCATCAAAGGCCCGAACAACAATGTTACTTGGCTTGAGCTCTAAACCCTCACAATCCAGCCTGTCTAGAGCTTTCTTGGGTAATACGTTCAACGAAGAACCAATGTCAACCAGCACATGGGCAAGAGTAGTGCCCCTGCATTCGATGGAGACATGCAGGGCATCGTTATGGTTCTTCCCTTTAGCGGTCAGATCAGCGTCGGAGAAACCCAAACCATTATCAGTGGTTAAGTTGGCCACACAATCGGTAAATTGATCAGCAGATGTCTCTTGTGGCACGTGGGCCGTCTTCAGGAAGGTAATCAGGGCCTTGGCATGGGCCTCTGAACACAACAACAGTGATAGCATATAAATTTTAGATGGGGTATGCCCCAGCTGCTCAACTACATTGAAATCACTCTTCTTGATAATCTTAAGAATTTCTTCCATCTCCTGTTTGGAAGCTTCAACAGTGGTTGTCTTCGGTGCCTCCATCTGGGCAGGCACATCAGTAGAAATCCCTTTGCCCCGAGCGTCAGATGACTCGGCAGTAGGGGTAGAAATAGGAACTTGATCAGGCAGGGAAGCAGGCACACTGGCAGGTGTGATGACAATAGGTCTCTGGATAGCTGGTGGCGCAATATCTGGTGAGAACAGTCTACCATTACGAGTGACTTTGGAAGGCCCGGTGATGTTGTTGATGCTGGTACTAGTATCAAACTCTTGTTTTACTCCAAGAACATAAACATCTGCCCCATAGTGCCAAGGGACAGCTTTGTCGGATGTGTAGGGGAGGGGCCCCGGTACAGTGATGATGATAGGAGCAATCTTCTGAGCAGACATGATTTTGACAGGCTTCTTTGAGGGAGCCTTAGGAGGGTTGTTGAAAATAGTAACAATGGACACTTCTTCAGTAGGGATAGCAGGAACAACAATCTTCTCGAACAAGATCTCTTTATTATCCATCAGGCTTTGGATACCTGATTTCAACAAAGGACAACCAGCAGGTGAAACAGAACATAGAAGGCAACCTTTACTACAACCCGGAAATAAACCAGCTAGTAACAGGTTCCTTTTGACAGTCAACAACGGAGTAACAATCTCATCCACAGAGGCTACATACAGGCCTTCTTCCACAGCATTCACTCCATGCTGGGGCATGGGAGCAGTCACAACATTGGGCCTTTCAGGCGCCTCGAACTGTATTTCTTTAGCATCAATAAGGTCCTGAACCTTATTCCTCAGAGCCCAACAATCATCCGTAGTATGCCCCGGGCTGTCAGAGTGATAAGCGCAGCGGGCATTGGGGTTGTACTTTGGAGAGGTTGTGTTCACAACCTTTGGAGCTTCCTTGACAGTTACCAGATTGATTGACAGTAGTTGTGGCAATATCTGAGACAGGGTCATACTGAGCCGAGTGTACTGCCTTTTAGGTCTCTCACCCCTTGGTTGGTTGTATTGCTGAGGAGCAGCAGCAGGCTTTGAGATTACCACCGCGTTGATAGCTTGGCGGCGTTCCGGTTTATTTTGTCTCCTTGAACCATAAACAACACTTGATTCTTTCTTAAAGGGCTTCTTTTCAGTGCTCGAGGAGGCACCTTTCTGTATCTTCCCATACTTGATACCAGCTTCTATCCTCTCACCAGTCAAGATCAGATCTGTAAACCCGGCAGAAGAATTCCCAATCAGATGGTTGAAGAAAGGACCAGACAGGGTCCCCAAGAACATGTCAACAAGCTCACGGCCAATCAAAGGTGGCTGCACCCTTCCAGCCAGGTCTCTCCACTTTTGCGCATACTCCTTGAATCCTTCACCCGTCCCTAGTGACATACCCTGGAGTTGGGTACACGTAGGAGCGAGGTCGGAATTATACTGACACTGCTTATAAAATGCAGTAGCCAAGTCCTCCCAGTTACGAATACTGGCTCCATCCAGCTGATAGAACCATTCGAGTTGAGTCCCTGAAAGACTATCCTGGAAGAAATGGATCCATAGGTTCTTGTCTGCAGTGTAAGGTTGGATCTTCCTTACATATGATCTGAGATGCAGCTTAGTTCAGGAAGCTCCGTCGTACTTTGCAAAAGCAGGTGCCTTGAACTTGTGTGGGATCACCACACCAGAAGATAAGCCTAGGTCTCCAAAGTCCAACCCGGGCACTTGCTGAATCTCCATAGCACTCAGGAGGTCCTCCAACTGTTTGTACCTGTCCTCAGCAGGAGGATACTGTTCATCATTATAATTTGTCTCGTTGTCAGAGACCACTGGACTAGGAACCCTTCTCTCTTGGGGACTGTCTTTCCCTACAGAGGAAGTAGCCAGATCAGCCTCATTTTGCAGTCCATTTCCAAACCTCCGTCCGGTGTTGAACAACACAGTCCTCTTCTTCTTCTTCTTCAGAATCAGAGTCTTCAACTCTTGTTGACCCTGGGCTAGGCTCATTACCAACTCTTGAAACTGGGCATTCTGGGCCTGGAGGGCCTTGATAGCTTGTTCAGTAGTAGGTTCAGAAGTCATGATGATTGCTGAAATAAACAGCGAAGAAGATAAGTGACCTGTAAAAGGAGTACCTGCTATGCATATGATGAATGGAATGCGTATGAATTATGTTTTCAAAGACAATCGGGATTCAACGTTGTAGACAAAAAGGAAACAAACTTTATTAGATTCAACTTTGGAATTTAAATTGTTCAACAAATCGCCCTTAGGCGTTACAAGAATGAAAATACTGAAAAGGAAATAAAAGCTGCAAAAGAAACATCCAAAGTCCCTCATTGCTTCCATGGCCTCCTCTTCTCAGTACGGATATAGTCATTCAGGATCCGCTCATTCTCCAATTGCTTGGTCAGCTTCTGGATTTTCTGTTCTTGTTCATTGAACCTTTCCCGATAAGAATCCTGCTCTTCTTGCAGTTGCGCCCAAGACCTTTTTAGTGTGTCAACATTAGTGGGTATCTGAGGAGGGAGTACAGTTGGAGGAACCCCGTCTCTATCAGGAAATTCAAGAATAATAGGTCTGACAGCTTCGTACGGCATACCTAACTTCTGAGCACGGGTGCAGACCCATCTGTAGTAGGATTCCATAGGCAGAGAAGCCTTCGGTCCCAACTCATGTGGGTCAGCTTTGTGAATTCTGTCCCAAGCCCTGATGAATCTACGGTGCAGCTCGTCACTATCTACCTGAAACTCAAAACTGATGTGAGGTACCAACATCTCATGAGGCCCTGCTCTTCTGGCTCTTCCAAACTGATAGAGAGCTAAACGTGGATTATAAGAGACTCCTCCCTGGGTACCAATCAATGGAACATTAGGATATTCTCCGCAACGATCAATAACAACCACTTCATCTAAACCTCTGAGAGTCCAAATGATGTCATTATCAGTGAGAGACATTATCCTATGAGCCCAGCCTCTTCCTTCTTTGTTCTTCAGCACGAACTTAGGGAGGTGCGAAATAAACCACCTTACTAACAAAGGAGCACAACACCATAGAGTTCCCCGTCTTCGGGCAGTACGAGCATAGAGTTGTTGCAGGATGTCACCCAAGAGAGTGGGTACAGGGTTCCAAGACATGAAGATCCTTATGGCATTGACATTAATAAAGGCATCAGGATTTGGAAACAATACTAGACCATAGATTAAGAGATCCAGAATGTCTTCGTACACCCTGAAGTCTAAGTCATTCCAGAAACTATTAGCTTTACCAATCAGAAATTTAGCCAAAAATCCCTTAACTCCACTTCTAGTCTCCCAGTTATCCATTACCTCTTTGGTGGTCAAGGGAAGGGTTGCAGCAATCTCCTCGAGCCTAAGAGTCTTTTCCCAACCAGTGAATGGAGTCTGTTCCAAAACAGGGATACCAAGAAAAACAGAGAATTCTTCCAGGGTAGGGACCAGCTGGAAGTCTTGAAAGGTGAAGCAATGGTACAGGGGATCATAAAACTGGGTCAGGACACTCATCAGCTGTTGGTCCCACTTTGAAGTGACTAAACCAAGAAGAGAACCATGCCTCTGGATGAAGGAAGTAGTGTTTGGAATCCTGTCAACCAATTCTTTAAGAAAATCAGGTGGGTGAACAAAGTTGAGCCGGATAGTATTCCTTCGCACGGGCATCATGATGTCTTACAAAACAGAGCAAAGATGAAACCCTCTTGTCTTTGAAATGGGTTAGTCCTTATGCAAGATGTATGCAATGTTATGATGGTATGATGTTATGATAAAGCACACCACAAGTATTCACAAAAGGCAAACATGGTAAGGCACACAAGTCACACAAGACAGCCCTTAGAGTTAGACCAGCATGAAGTTTAGGTACTACCCTCTTTCAGTTTCGTTGGTTAAGACCTGTCCTAGAAAATAGTAACCGGGTTCTAGAGGATCTCAATATCACTAACTACCCTCAATCAGTCATAACTCCAGCTTCGCAATCATTTCTTGCAGCCAGAACCATCACGAGAGTTTAGCCTCAATGAGTGTAGCATACTGCTACTGTTCTATGGCCAAGTTGGGTCAATGTAGGGTTCTAAGGTCAGTTGGTGCTTAATGACTCCTCAGAAGACCCATATTCTCCTCGTTCCAACACAAGGGATATCGGTACAGACCAAGGTGTCACACCAACGTAGCCACTGCTTCACCCGTGTCGGTCTACGCCGGACAGGTCCCTCACAGCTTATGCTACCTAAAGGGTATTCCCCAGATCCGGGTTAGGATCTATGAAACTCCGATGCAAGCCCATAATATTAAAGCAATCAAAGCAAGCAATTGAAAACAAGAGTGGTCTAATCCTAAGGTACACCTCACTTATAGATCTCCCCAGCAGAGTCGCCAGTTCTGTGATCGGTGGAAATAGAACTGACTGTTTTGAAATGCTGGTTCACGAAATGTCGCGGTAAGCAAGAGTCGCCACCGTCTTTTATGTTCTCCAACAAGGAAAGGACAAAAGCACAACAAAATTCCTTTTCGAGAGGTTTCTCGGTTCGGGAGGTAGATTATAGAAAGGGAAGGTGTTAGCACCCTTTCTATCCGTGGTTATCTACGGGCTCTTAGGTACTTGCTCACTATGTTTTCAAAAATGTTTGCTTTTCTTGTGTTTGTGGGTTTTGAAAAAGTTTAGTTTGAAAAACTTCTAGGTAACTCTTGTATCAGTCCTCAAGAGTGTATGAAGTGTTTGTTTGAAAACTTTTTGAAAGTGTAGGTGCGAAAAGTTGTTTTTTTGTTTTGAAAGAGCAAGTACCCAGGAGAAATCTACCTACTCTAAGGAATTAAGCTGTGTAAGAGTCCTTTAGACAGTACTATCCCACTATTGAGAAGTAGGTAGCACCATCGTTGGAGTTATTCGGGTCAATTAGATTATAGGGACATGTGTGGTCACCAAAGCAATAGTGGGACGTCTTAGCGGTAACCCTAATGTCCTAGATCCTTTTTATCCGAGGCAACCGTTTCGAGGCAACTGGATCTTTAGACAGGAGGGCGACCTCTAAAACACCCTATACTTGATGACCACCTCGAGGCAACCAAGTGAGGCATACCCTAGGAGTGGCATGTGCATGTGTGTCAGGATTCAATTTATTTATCTTTGCACATGTATTATGGTGAGCTACGAGTTGGTTTTATTTTTCAGGCAAGTCTTGCATGCATAATTAACAGTTAATAATTTGCGGGAAATAAATTGCGGAAAGTAAATCTACGCTATTACAAGGCGTCGGGTATTTACATCGCCAAAAACATAACCCTTGAAAATAAATGCGAGAAAATAAAGAAAGCGATAAAAGTCCTAATTATCTATTACATTCTTGGAGCAGATACATAAATATGATCAAAATAATAATAATGCGCGGAAGAAATTGAATCGGGAAAAGTCTTAGGGTTTTGACCCTTTTTGAGAAAAGAATGAATCTTGGTCCTTTTTGCAATTAATTAAATATTAAACCTAATTTACTAATTAATTAATTAATTAAAAGAAAAAGTATTTTTTATTTTTTTAGGTCTTTAATGAAAATAAAAAAATAAAAGAAATTAAAAGTATCAAGAAAACCCTAATTCTATGTTAATTTTATTTATTATGAAAAAAGATTAAAATTAAACCTAATTAATAAAAAGACTAAATTAATTAATTTACATTTATTTACAAAAAATAATTAATACTGAAATTACTAAATAATAATAATAATAAAAATATTTACATTTTTTAATTGTCTGAATTTATTATGAAAAATAATAGTTAAGTTAATTAAATGATAATAATATTAATAATATTTATAATTAGTAAAAGAAAATAAATAGAAAATTATGAAAGAACCAGGGGGGCGATGGGCCAAATATGGAGGTATTGAAGCAATTTCCAGGCCCATTTGTTGATTCAGCCACGTTTGACTTTCTGGGTTAGGTGTTTGTTGGTTGACTGAGAGTACCATAGTCATCACCTCATGGCCACTGGATTGCTGTTTCAAGACACATGGCATGCTGATATTTGGAGGTATATGGTGGAATGTATTGGAAAGCCTGCACATGAACATGTTATGAAAAACAATAGAAATATTTTGGGTGGACCTGGGAATCGAACCCAGGTCCCAACTGTTGTACCCCAAAATTTTCCCTCCCATTTCTCAATATTTTCTCACCACAAGACCCTTGGAGCTCAAGATCCAGTTAGGGTTTGCTCTGCTCAAGACTCCTCCTTGCACTGTTGACCCAAATTAGGGTTTGTGTTTGAACAAATATGTTTTAACCTAAAATGCCCAAGATGACTTTCATGCTTCATGTTGGACTCACAAGTTTATCCATACCAAGTTTCAAGCCTTGATTCCAATCTTTGCCCAGTCAATTAGACAGTTGACCTAGAAATCAGCTGTATTGGGGAAAAAGTCAACTGTGGTCAATTGACAGTCAAACCTCATGAAATTTGACCCACATCAACATTATGAACTCATACGAACCATTTGGTCAAGTTTGGATCACAATTCCACAAGAAATTTGATCAGATCACCAAAAGGGCAAAATGGTCATTTTTAGGGTTTTGATTGCACAAAGGCAATTTTTGACTGTTTGACCTAGCCAATGGCAAACCAAGCTCACATATGGACTCAAGGACTCAATGGCATTGTCTTGACATGTTCAACAAGTTCAAAAGATCCCAAATGCACAAGATTGACAGATGAATTTTCCAGTCAACTGATCAAAATTTGACTGTATACTGAAAAGTCAAACTTTGACTTTTTAGTCAAAATCAAGTGTCAAGATTCATTTTTCATCAAAACATGTCAAATTATGAAACTTGTTCATCAAGGAATCAAAAATCACAAATTAGGGTTTGAAATGAAGAAATTTCATAACTTAGAATTTTTCTAAGTTATAAAAATTCCTAATTTTTTCCTAACTTTGTCCCATTTTTTCATCAAGATACATTTGGATTCAAACAAAACTCAAAACATGAAAGTTATAGTCCATTGCAAAATCTACGACTTTGATTCACAAAGTTTCCTCAAAAGAAGCTTGTAGCACAAGTTATAATTTTTGGAACAAGGGTGCAAAACATTCTTAACTTAGAAATTTTTTTGACCTATTTTAGGCAGGATTTTTGCCTAACTTCATGGCCACTTTTCACATGCTTCCACTTGGAATTTCAGCTTGCAATACAAAGATGGATTGTAGTACATATTCCAAGCTTTCCAAATTGTCCAAGAACTTCTCAAACACCCTTGTGGTTAGGGAGAATCGAATTTGTCAATATGGGCAAAAGTCACTTTGATTCATGGCCAAATGCATGTTCATAACTTTGCATTTTTGAAATCAGCTTGCACAAGCTAGTTACAGGCCTCTAATCTCATTTACACTCAATAATTAAATGCCAATCCATTGTGTTCTAGCATTATTTTGCTCATTTGGTCATTACATGAAGAATTAAGCCATAAATGGAAAAAGCACATTATCCATTCTTGTAAAGTGGCACTTTATGTGAAGTTTACAATCTATGAGGTACAATGCATATCTTCTAGGCACAAGTTTATGGAATAATCCCACTAATCAAGGGAAGATTATGCAGCATGCTTGAGGGACCTGCCTTGCCCTATAACTCAACTTGACAACTTTTGCTTACATAAGAAAGAAACTTGCATATTGAACACCAACTCTCATACCTGTAAGAACAAGCTTAAGCAAACTTTCTCCACACATTCCATACTCCCTAACAGACCTAAAATACGAGCCATTAACCCTCAATACCTCCTCATCCATCAAAGCATCTTTTTTCTGCAAAACAGAGTCCCTGTTGCAGATTGACCTCCACAGTTCATTTCCTTCGTGCGTTTTCATCCAAACCAGTTCATACACATTCCCTACCATCCATACAAACTATCCCAAGTCTTGGAAACAGACTGTAACACCTCTAACCAAGTTTGCCATTTTCACTTTTCTCTCTTGCAGGTTGACTTCTGTAGCTTGATACAACAAGATTCAAAACACACCAAGCATTGGAGAAGCATCCCTGAACTTCAAGCAAGCTGTACAAGTCCTCACATTGCCTTGAAAGTGCCTCCATTGTTGTACACGATTCAAGCTAAACAGGTAAGTTCTTGAACTTCAATCTCTCTATCCAAGCATATCTAGGCTTAAGTTTGTGAAGAAGTTATGTCCTACTCATGGCCCTGAATCCACCCATATCATTACTTTTCATTTATGTTGTGTGTACTGAGAGAATTTGGGACCTGAATGTTGAACAAAACTTAGGTCAGGAATTGGGGGAGAAGAAATTCTCTCTCATTTCTGAGAGTTAGATCATGTTCTTTATATGTATGAATTCGTGATTTAATGCTCTACATTTTTGGTGTTATGAGTTTTGCTTGAAAGTCCAAGAATCAGGATGTTTGAATCAGCATGAGAAACGCGCGTTTTTGAGATAAACTGACTGGAGGTTGAAGAAGGTAGACTTGGGCTGGGCCTGAGTTTTGTTTTCCTTTTTGCACCACTTTATTTCACATACACCCCCTTGGCCCATTGTGTTTATTTTTATCATTTTTTGACTTTTTCTTTTTGTTTCTGACTTATTATTTTTTTTGTTAAAATATAAAAAACATAAAAAATATTTTTTCACTTTTTTTGTATTTATTAGACATTTATTTGTTTTAATTTGATATTTGTACATATAAATAAACATATATACTTTTTATGTAAAATACTAAAAATAATACTAATACATTTTTATTTTCTGATTTTTATTTTATTTTATCTCTTGAAAACATTTTCTAAAAAAATATACTTTTTTTGTAAATAATAAATATTTTCTTTTTGTACATATTTAATATATTTAGTAAATAATATAAATACTTATATATTTATTAGAATATTTAGAAAAAAATACAAAAATAATACATTTTTATTTTTATTAATATTTGACCTCAAAAATACTTTTTTTACAATATACTTCCTTTTTATTTATTTTTTGTATATAATTAATAAATATGGCATACATGAAATAATTAATACCTTTTATTTGTAAAATTAGGGTTTTGCCCTAAACATGAAAAATACCCAAAAATTATCCTTTTTATTTTTGTTTATTTGTCACATAAAAAACCCTTTTACATACATATAAAAATCATTTTTTGCATCTTGCATATTTTATTTCATTTAATTATGGTATATTAAATAATTTGAATATTCAATTTGGATGTAATAGCTTAGATTTAAATTTCTTGCTCAATATCCCCATTTGAACATTTGTACCCCCCATCCCATAATTGTGTAATAATTTAGGACTTTAAATTCCGCATTTTAAAGCTTTCTAAATATGCCATGATAGACTTAGGTTTTGTATGCAAAAATCAAACAACAAATAGCTTGGCCTAATTCAAAGATAAAAAAGCATGAAAATGGACAACACCAATCACACTTGCACCCCTAGGGTTACTCCACTTGATGCCTTCAATAATGGGCCATGTTGCATGTTGAGTTTATTTGGCAAAAACAAACAAATATCAAATGATCATAGTCCCTCGATGACGCTTTCGAAAGTTGCCTAAACATGATCAAGTCCCTTAAAGGAAAAATTGCCCAAAGACACTTGGCACCATTGCAATCATGGTCTAAACGATGACCCGCGCCCGTCCCATTCACACCCTAACACAAGATTGTCCACCAAATACAATGGTGGAACAAAATTGTTAAAAGGGTTAAAACATAGAGAAAACCTTTGAGTAAATTTAGGGGTAGACAACTCTTGGTTACTTGCCAACTTGCAAAACAAAAACACTTGCCTATTTTTCAAAACCACACATCACAACACACTTTTAAAACAAAAACATTGAAAACTTTTCAAAAGATATACACCTTTGTATACATCCAAACATGGGTCATTACAAAGGTTGCCACAACAAATGGCCTCTTTTCAAAAAAAATTCAAAACCCACACACAAAGCACCATTTCAAACAATTGAAAATCAAGGCAAGTTGATCTAAGCAAGTAACTAAGAGCCCATGGATAACCATGGATAGAAAGGGTGCTAATACCTTCCCTTTCTATAATCTACTCCCCGAACCCAATAAAACATCTCAAAGGTTTTTGCTGTGCTTTTTAACCTTTCCTTAGGATAAAATAAAAAGTCGGTGGCGACTCTTGCTCAACCGAAACATTTGCGAAAACAAGCGCAAAACCCAAGTCAGTTCTCCCACCGTATCACAGAACTGGCGACTCTGCTGGGGATAATTTTAAAAGTGGAGTAACCTTAGGGCTTAGATCACCCTCTTGCATGACTAATTGTTTGCTTTGATTGCTTTATATCTTGGTTCTCTTGTTTGGGCTTGAAATCCTACACCCGGATTTGGGGAAACATTCATAGATAGTAATACGTTGTGGAAACTGTGCGGGGTATACCGACACGGTTGAAGCAATAGCTATATTAGTGCGACATATTTGTGAGTACCGGTAACCCTTGAGTTCAATCAAGGAGAGTACGGGGCCGCTGAGTGATGTCACTAAGCACTAATGACCTAGAACCTTAATTGACCATCCTAGCCTTTTTAGGGGTAGTGAGATGACCGACTTTGGCGCAGTCCGAAGTTGGTAGATACTCGATACTACACTCATTGAGGGTTGTTTTCTTGGAATATTTTGGTCGCTAGTTAAGTGGCTAAACCAAAACAATGAACATGGAAAACAATCCAATGATATTGAGCTCCTTAGAACCCGGTTACTATTTATAGGACAGGTTTTTAAGCCAACTTCACTCAAGAGGGTACTTACCTATGAAACCCCATGCAAGCCTTAAACTAGGGTTTTGTGTGATTTTCTTGTACATATGTTTGTGTATACATCATGAGCATCATGAAGCATCATATGCATCCACTAACCATTTCAAGGGTTTAGATCTTCATCTTTGTTCTTGTTTTGTAGGTCATGGAAATTCTTCGCAGGAAAACTATCCAAGTCAACCTTGTGAGAATCCCTCCTCAACTCAAGGAGCTTGCATCCAGAATTCCGGAAAGCTCTCCCTTCAGTGAAAGACATGGTAGACTGCTCATCCTAGTCAACACCAACATTGAAGAGGACATGGTAAAGGTGTTGTTCCAGTTCTTTGACCCCCTTCACCACTGTTTCACTTTCCCCGACTACCAATTGGTGCCTACTTTGGAGGAATTTTCTCAACTCCTGAGAATTCCTATTCTTAATCAACTACCCTACAATGGTACGGAAAAAGTACCAAAGCCTGAAGATGTTGCTCAAGCACTACACTTGCAACCATCTGACATCAAGGGGCATTGGGAAACTAGAAGCGGTGTCAAAGGCTTCTTGGCAAAATTCTTGTTTGAGAAGGCACAAGAGTGTTGGAATTCATTGGACCTACAAGCCTTTGAAGAAATTGTGGCACTCCTTATTTATGGGTTGGTCTTGTTCCCAAATCCTGACCAGCTTGTGGATGTCAACACCGTCAAAATCTTCTCATCCAGGAATCCAATACCAACATTGCTTGGGGACATTCTTCACTCATTTTACACATGAACAATGAGAAAGAAGGGTGTTCTCATGTGCTGTACTCCTCTCCTTGCAAGGTGGTTTATTTCGCACCTTCCACAATCTGTCTTAAAGAATGACCAAGGCTTAAGGTGGTCACAACGGTTGATGACCCTCAGTCACTCTGATGTACATTGGTGCTCTCGGTCCATAGAAAATGTCATCATCGTCGATCGTTGCGGAGAGTTCCCTAATGTTCCATTACTTGGCATTAGAGGAGGCATTACCTACAACCCTTGTATAGCTTTGAGACAATTTGGATATGCACGGAGGGATGGCCCTCATGACATGTTGATTCCTGACCTAGTTTTTGACTTCGACAACGATGCGCAAGGACTTCGCCAAAGATTCATCAGAGCTTGGAGGATGCCTAACAAGGTAGACAGCAAGACACTAGGGCACAAGAATTCCACCCCCCTTGAGCCTTATCTCAAGTGGGTACGAACCCGAGCCCAGAGTCTAATGATGCCTTACCCTCATGTTCTCCCTGTGATTAAAGAGCCCGTTAAGGAAGGAGAGGTTCCCTACACCATCCTATATCCTGACATGCCAACATCGTGGGAGGAGATGCAGAAAAGTTGGATCCAACTCAAGGAGGAGCAAAACACTTTTGAATCTAGCTTTTACGCCAGTGAGAAGAAGGTTTTAGAGCTTACCCGCCGACTCCATGAGGAAGAGACCCTTAACACCTACATCGCACCAAAGAGGATGCGCAACGTCTTTTTACCTTGACAAGTTTTTTTGTAATATTTGGCCCATGGGGCATTTATGTACTGACAAAATTTCTTCTTATTAATATGACGTGTGTTCTTTTTTGTCTGCAACAATTTTGAATTTTCTAAATCCTTGAATGCATTGCATAAACAAACATATCATTCATCATGCGCATAAGCAGGTCTCCACACCAGGTTTCCTTATCTTTCTGCTGTTTATTTCAGTAAGATGGATCTCGAACAGACGGTCAAGGACTTGCAGTCTCAAAACTCACAGTTTCAACATCTCCTGATGACCTTGGCAAAGGTTCAGGAGGATCTAAAAGCCCTGCTTGGGAACAAAGAGCAAGTGAAAAAGAAGAAGAAGAGAGTCGGGGTGGCTACCCTAGGAAGAAGGTTTGAGGGTGAAGCCAGAAGAGTTCTTGAATTTCCCCCTACATCTTAAGAGGGAACCAGTAAAGGGAATGCGGCTGCGGTACCTTCCGAATCCGAAGCTGAAGAAGGAGAGGCTGAAGAAGACGAAGACTACTCTGAGCAATAATACCCGTCCGCCGGTGACAAGTGCAAGGGGTTGGAAGACAGGTTGGCAGCTATGGAGCTGCAGAGAGTTCCCGGCTTAGATTTCGAAGATTTGGGATTAGTTGCTGGAATTGTGATCCCCCCGAAGTTCAAAGTGCCAATCTTTGCAAGATATGACAGGCTGTCTTGCCCAAAAATGCATCTCAGATCATATGTAAGGAAGATCCAACCTTACACTGCAGACAAGAACCTGTGGATCCATTTCTTTCAGGATAGCCTTTCGGGGTCTCAACTCAAATGGTTCTATCAGCTGGATGGAGCCAGCATTCGAAACTGGGAGGACTTGGCTACTGCATTTTATAAGCAATATCAGTACAATTCTGACCTCGCTCCCACGCGTACCCAACTCCAGGGTATGTCACTAAGGACGGGCGAAGGATTCAAGGAGTATGCGTAAAAGTGGAGGGACCTGACTGGCAGGGTGCAGCCACCGCTGACTGACCGTGAACTTGTTGACATGTTCCTGGGGACCCTGTCTGGTCCGTTCTTCAATCATCTGATTGGTAATTCTTCTGCTGGGTTTACAGATTTGATCTTGACTGGTGAGAGAATAGAAGCTGGTATCAAGTCGGGGAAGATACAGAAAGGTGCCTCCTCGAGTACTAAAAAGAAGCCCTTCAAGAAAGAAGCCATTGCTGTTTATGGTCCCAGAAGACAAGTTAAGCCGGAACGCCGCCAAGCTGTCAATGCGTTGGTAATTTCAAAGCCTGCTGCTGCTCCTCAGCAGTTTAACCAACTAAGGGGTGAGAGACCCAAAAGGCAGTATACTCGGCTCAGCATGACCATGTCTCAGATTTTGCCGCAACTACTGTCAACCAATCTGGTAACTGTCAAAGAAGCTCCAAAGGTAGTAAACACAGCTTCTCCAAAGTACAACCCCAACGCCCGTTGCGCTTATCACTCCGATAGCCCGGGGCATACTACGGATGATTGCTGGGCTATAAGGAATAAGGTTCAGGACCTTATTGATGCTAAAGAAATACAGTTCGAGGCGCCCGAAAGACCCAATGTTGTGACTGCTCCTATGCCCCAACATGGAGTGAATGCTGTGGAAGAAGACCGGTATGTAGCCTCCGTGGAAGAGATTGTTACTCCGTTGTTGACTGTCAAAAGGAACCTGTTGCTAGCCGGTTTATTTCCGGGATGTGGTAAAGGTTTCCTTCTATGTGTTGTTTCACCTGTTGTTTGTCCTTTGTTGAAATCAGGTATCCAAAGCCTGATGGATAGCAAAGAAATCTTGTTCGAGAAGATTGATGTTCCTGCTGTCCCTACTGAAGAAGTGTCTATTGTTACTATTTTCAACAAACCTCCTAAGGCTCCTTCGAAGAAGCCTGTCAAAATCATGTCCACTCAGAAGATTGCTCCTATCATCATTACTGTTCCGGGGCCCCTCCCCTATACATCCGACAAAGCTGTCCCATGGAACTATGGGGCAGATGTTTATATGCTTGGAGTTAAACAAGAGTTCGATACTAGTACCGGCATTAGCAACATCACCGGGCCTGCCAAGGTTACTCGCAGTGGTAGGCTGTTCTCGCCTGATATTGCGCCACCAACTATTCAGAAACCCCTTATCATCACACCTGCAAGTGTGCCTGCTTCCCTTCCTGATCAAGTTCCTGTTTCTACCCCTACTGCCGAGTCATCTGACGCTCGGGGCAAAGGGGTTGCTGCTGATTTGCCTGCCCGGACGGAGGCACCAAAGACAACCACTGTTGAAGCTTCCCAGCAAGAGATAGAAGAGATTCTCAAGATTATCAAGAAGAGTGATTTCAACGTAGTTGAGCAGCTGGGGCACACCCAATCAAAAATTTCTATGCTATCACTATTGTTGTGTTCAGAGGCCCATGCCAAGGCCCTGATTTCCTTCCTGAAGACGGCCCATGTGCCACAAGAAACGTCTGCTGATCAATTTACCGATTGTGTGGCCAACTTGACTGCCGATAATGGGTTGGGCTTCTCTGACGCTGATCTGACCGCCAAAGGAAAAAACCATAACGACGCATTGCATGTCTCCATTGAATGCATGGGCACTACTCTTGCCCATGTGTTGGTAGACACCGGTTCTTCATTGAACGTCTTACCCAAGAAGGCTCTAGACAGGCTGGATTATGAAGGTTTAGAGCTCAAGCCAAGTAACATTGTTGTCCGGGCCTTTGACGGTTCGAAAAGGATGGTACATGGGGAAGTTGACATTCCAATCAGGGTTGGTTCTCAAGTTTTTTATTCTACTTTCTATGTGATGGACATCCGACCATCCTATTCTTGTTTGCTGGGTCGTCCATGGATCCACAAGGATGGAGCTGTGACCTCCACACTACATCAGAAGCTAAATTACCCGGTCAGGGGGAAGATTGTTACAGTTCAGGGGGAAGAAGAGTATATGGTCAGCCACCTCAACTCGTTCCGGTACATAGAAATGGATGGGGAATTCATTGAGACCCCCTTTCAACACTTTGAAGAGGTGCCTCAGACATTTGCATCAACTGAAACTGTGATTGAAGACCCTCCTTTGAAGATGGCTTCCTTGAAGGATGCCCGGGCTGTGGTTGAGAAGGGTGAGTGCGCAAACTGGGGCCGACTTCCTGATTTTACTCCGAAGACTGACAAGTTTGGTCTTGGTTTCACTACAGAGGCTCAGAGGGATGTTCGTAAGGCAGGGATTGGAAAACCTCCTGTGTTCATCACCAACCCGTGAGTAAATGCTATTGAAGACGATGTGGAGGAATCTGAATTCGACAGCTGGATCTACCCAACAACCGACGGTGGACCAAACAACTGGACTGCCAAAGACTTCACACCTATTACTTTTGTCACTCAGTAATGAACTCTTTTGTGTTGAATTTGTAACAGACAATATTTTGAAACTTTTTATGGCTCGGTGTCTTACCCTGGGCACCGTGGCTTCATTTGTGAGGGCTTTTGTGTGTCATTTTCATATATCATCAATAAAAACATTGGACGTTTGTTGCATTTCAAAATCTTGCGCTCCTTTTATTTCTTTATTATATATTGCAAAACAGCTATATTTACACACACTCACCTATACATGTTCCAATCCACTCTGGATCTCACTGGTAACGACTCTGCTACTGCCAGTTATGACTTCGAAAATCCGATCAACTTAGCCGAAGACGAAGGTGAAGATGATTGTGAAGTGCTTGGTGAGCTTGCAAGACTGCTACTCCAGGAAGAGAGGGTCATTCAGCCACATGAAGAGCCAATGGAAACGATAAATCTTGGTACTGAGACAGACAGAAAGGAAGTCAAGATTGGTGCCAATTTAGAGCTCAGTGTGAAACAACGGTTGATTCAGATGCTGCATGACTATGTGGAAATCTTTGCCTGGTCTTACGAAGACATGCCTGGGTTGGATACCGACATTGTGGTTCATCACCTGCCTACCAAGGAAGAATGCCCTCCGGTAAAACAGAAGGTCCGCCGTATGCGTCCAGAAATGTCCGAGAAAATCAAAGTCGAGGTTATGAAACAATTTGATGTCGGGTTTCTAGCAGTAACCTCTTACCCTCAGTGGGTTGCCAACGTGGTTCCAGTGCCGAAGAAGGATGGTAAGGTCCGAATGTGTGTTGATTACAGGGATTTGAATAGGGCGAGCCCTAAGGATGATTTCCCTCTGCCTCATATCGACGTTCTGGTTGACAACACTACTCAGCATAAAGTATTCTCCTTCATGGACGGTTTCTCCGGTTATAATCAGATCAAGATGGCTCCTGAAGACATGGAGAAGACCACCTTTGTTACTCAGTGGGGCACCTTTTGCTACAAGGTCATGCCTTTTGGGTTGAAGAATGCTGGGGAAACTTACCAACGTGCCATGGTTGCTCTATTTCATGATATGATCCATCACGAGATAGAAGTATACGTTGACGATATGATTGCAAGGTCCCAAACTGAGGAGGAATACCTTGACCATCTACGGAAGCTGTTTGATCGTCTGAAGTTGTACAAGCTGAGGTTGAACCCAAACAAGTGCACCTTTGGGGTGAGATCTGGAAAATTGCTAGGCTTCGTCGTAAGCGACAAAGGTATTCAAGTGGATCCTGCCAAAGTGAAAGCCATACAAGAGATTCCAACTCCCAAGACAGAGAAAGAAGTCAGAGGCTTTCTAGGATGTTTGAACTACATTGCCCGATTCATCTCACATCTAACTGCTACCTGTGAACCAATCTTCAAACTGCTGAAGAAAGATCAAGTAGTACGTTGGAACGATGAATGTCAGGCCGCTTTCGAAAGAATCAAAGAGTATCTCCAAGAACCACCCATTCTTATGCCGCCGGTTGAAGGGAGACCTCTAATACTATACTTGACAGTACTTGACAACTCAATGGGGTGTGTGCTGGGGAAGCATGACGAGTCTGGCCGAAAAGAACACACCATTTATTACCTTAGCAAAAAGTTTACCAACTGTGAGACCCGATACTCACTGCTCGAGAAAACTTGCTGCGCTTTGGTATGGGCTGCTCGCCGGCTGAGACAGTATATGTTGACTCACACTACTCTGTTGATTTCAAAAATGGATCCAATCAAGTACATATTCGAAAAGCCCGCTTTGTCTGGAAGAATAGCGAGATGGTAGATGATCTTGACAGAATATGACATCCAGTACACGACTCAAAAAGCAATCAAGGGAAGTGTGTTGGCAGACCATTTGGCACATCAGGCAGTGGACGATTACCAGTCGATGAACTTTGAATTTCCAGACGAGGATATCATGGTAGTGACTGATTGTGAAATACCTGGACCGGATGAAGGACCTGAGGAAGGATCCCGATGGTCTATGCACTTTGACGGAGCCTCGAACGCTTTGGGTAATGGGATCGGCGCTGTGATCATATCCCCTAAAGGCACTGATACTCCACTCACCGCCCAGCTATGTTTCAACTGCACCAATAACATGGCGGAGTATGAAGCATGCATCATGGGTCTCCAAGCTGCAATTGACCTAAGGATCAAGTTTCTGAGTGTCTTCGGATATTCCGCTCTCGTGATCAATCAGGTCAAGGGCGAGTGGGATACGAAACACCCGAATCTTATTCCTTACAAGGAGTATGTGTTGACGTTTATTCTCCACTTCGAGGAGATAACTTTTGAACACTTCCCAAGAGAGGAGAATCAGTTAGCGGACGCGTTGGCTACGATGTCTTCTATGTTCAAAGTCAAATGGGACAATGAGGCTCCCCGGATCATTATCTGGAAGTTGGATGAACCTGCACATTGCTGCGATCTCGAGACCGAAGAGGTAACAAAAAAACCATGGTATCATGAAGTGAAGAGGTACTTGGAAGCTCGAGAATACCCCGAAAACGCATCTGTTAATGACAAGAAGTTCATGAGAAGGTTTGCGGCAAAGTTCTTCCTCAGCAACGACATTCTGTACAAACGAAACCATGATTCGACATTACTGCGTTGTGTGGATAAGACTGAAGCAGAAAATATCATGGCGGAGCTACATGAAGGTACCTTCGGAACACATTCCAGTGGACATACCATGGCAAAGAAAATCCTTCGGGCAGGATATTTCTGGTCCAAAATGGAAGCCGACTGTTATCATCATTATCGAACTTGTCATAAATGCCAGATCTATGCTGATAAGGTGCACATTCCTCCGGTTCCTCTGAATGTCTTGACAGCACCTTGGCCTTTTTCAATGTGGGGCATTGATATGTTCGGCGAAATCAGACCCACGGCATCCAACGGGCATCGCTTCATTCTGGTAGCGATTGATTAATTCACAAAATGGGTTGAAGCAGCTTCCTATACTACCGTAACCAAGAATGTCGTAGCACGGTTCATTCGGCACAACCTGATCTGTCGATACGGTGTACTTGAGAGGATCATTACTGATAATGGTACCAATCTTAACAACAAGATGATCACTGAGCTCTGCGAGCAATTCAAGATACAACACCACAACTCTTCTCCCTACCGGCCGAAGATGAATGGGGCTGTAGAAGTGGCGAATAAGAATATCAAGAAGATTGTGCAGAAGATGACAGTGACCTACAAAGATTGGCACGAAATGTTACCGTTTGCTCTTCATGGGTACCGTACCTCAGCACGGACGTCAACAGGGGCAACTCCCTTTTCCTTGGTCTATGGCATGGAGGCAGTCTTGCCTATTGAAGTCCAGATACCCTCTCTCCGGATAATGAAGGATGCAGGCTTGAGCGAAGATGACTGGATCCAGACTCGGCTTGATCAATTAAACCTAATTGACGAAAAGAGACTCACTGTTATTTTTCATGGTCAGACGTACCAAAAACGGATGATCAGGGCATTTAACAAAAAGGTCAGACGACAAGAGTATCAAGTCGGAGACCTGGTAATCAAGCGCATCATTCTACCTCAAAGTGATCCCAGGGGAAAATGGACCCCTACGTACGAAGGGCCATTTGTGGTTAAGCATATCTTCTCAGGAGGAGCCATGATTCTAACCACCATGGATGGTGACGACCTTCCTCACCCCACCAATGCAGACATAGTAAAAAGATACTACGCATGAATTAAAGACCCGCTAGGTTGACACACCTAGGCAAAAATAAGGGCTTCCCGGCGAACCAAAAGGGTTCGGGCAAAAATAAGGGATGAAATGAAAAAAATTTGTACACCCGACAAGTCGAAAACCTGAAAAGGCGGCTTGGGCAAAAATGGGTATCCCGGTGGACTGAAAACCCGAAAGGGCGGTCCAGGCAAAAGTTAGGGATAAAGCGTAATACTATGTCTCATTGGATCACCTTGCATCCAGAATTCGGCATCAATTATCGGGCTCAGATGACTCCAATCAATCAGCTTCATCTTCAACTAAGCAACAGAGTGATGAGACGCTTGAAGACATAAAGGCCATAGCAGAGTTGGAACCCAGTGGGATTATTTTTTCACATAACTGTTTTTGTTTCCTTTTCAAAATTGTATAAACTCTATGCTGTTCGGCGACATTCTCTTACTAGGACGTCAGCCTCCTGTACATAAAACGCCTATTTACAGGAAAAATCAATACAAGTTTCATTTTTCAGACAAATTACTCATCGTTTTTCCTTTTTCTGTTTTGTTTTGCGAAGAACGTCCAATGTTCATTTTTGATATATGCATTTGACATTAATTGCTAATCATGAATATTTGCATATGAAACAAAGGACTAATTACAGATGACATCAGAAGCAGGGGCAATAAAGAATTATCTAAGCGATCTAGTTGTTCTGTCCACCGAGGTACCAAGATAGGTTCGGCTGAAGAATGTAACCAAGTTACCTCAACTCCCCACAGAGTAAGACGAGATTCACCAATACTCGCCCCAAGTAGAGCTGGTCTCCCGTCAGCCCCGAAAAGGCACAATGTTCCCCTAGCAAGTCAGCGATACTCTCCCCAAGCAGAGTTAGTCTACTGTCAGCCTTAAGAAAGTTGGGTATCCCCAGAAGATCTCAACATTCCCCAGCGGAGTATAGACATTCCTCAACAAACATCCCCGGCAGTCTTAATCTAAGATTGTTCCCTGGTGGAATACCAGACACCCCAGTGGAACCATTCCCCAGTACAATCTGAAAGGTTTCCCCAGGAAAGTGGAATCCATATCCCCGACAGATTCTGGAAGCTTATCCCCAGTAGATTCTGGAAGCTTATCCCCTGCAGAGTATGAACGCATCTCCCCGGCTTTATTCAAAGGTTATCTCCCACCAGGGTATAACTGGTTTATCCTCAGCTTAATTACCACGGGAAGTTCGTCCTCGGCGAAGTTCTTCCTATCCCCAGCGGAGTTCAACAAATTCCCCAACATAACTTATCAGTGGAATCCCCAGCGGAGCTCTCATCAAAACCTTAGCGAAGTATCTCTTCCCACGGAGTAATTCACCGCAGAGTAATCTCTCTAACAAGTTTAACCCCCGACAGAGTCATCTTCTCCTACCGGTTTATTCTTGCAACCATCATCCCCAGCGGAAACGAAGAACTCTACTCTTCAACATCAGCCCAGGATTCCACAAACTCCCGGCACTCGTCAAGGATTTATTTTCCTAGACGAAAATACATTCATAGGCATTTCACATTTCATACATCCTGCTTACATACATGATAAAGTGCATACAACACTATCTCATTTTGAGCATCATGACATCATGCATTTCATACATCATGACATTGCATACAACTGATGTCTTGCCTTTTCAGGAAAAGATCAATCCAAAGATGATTACTATCAACTATCGCAGTTCCAGATTCGATTCCTGTATCTAGCCAGGGCATATCTGTGAGCGATTAATTGTAGATTCGATGCCTGTATCCAGCCAGGGCATATTTGCACGAAGAGTTTTCCAGATTCGATACCTGTATCCAGCCAGGGCATATCTAAAGACGACAATTCCAGATTTGATACCTGTATCCAGCTAGGGCATATCTGAAGACGACAAATTCCAGTTTCGATTCCTGTATTCAGCCAGGGCATATCTGTGAGTATTTGATTGTGGATTCGACACCTGTATCTAGCCATGGCACATCTGCATGAAGAGTTTAGAGATTCGATACCTGTATCCATCCAGGGCATATCTAAAGACGACAAATTCCAGATTCGATACCTGTATCCAGGCAGGGCATATCTGAAGACGACAAATTCCAGATTCGATTCCTGTATCCAGCCAGGGCATATCTGTGAGTATTTGATTGTGGATTCGACACCTGTATCTAGCCAGGGCACATCTGCATGAAGAGTTTAGAGATTCGATACCTGTATCTAGCCAGGGCATATCTGTAGACGACCAAATTCTAGATTCGATACCTGTATCCAGCCAGGGCATATCTGTAGACGACAAATCCCAGATTCGATTCCTGTATCCAGCCAGGGCATATCTGTAGACAACCAATTCCGAATCCGATTCCTGTATCTAGCTAGGGCACATTTGTGAGCAACTAATTGTAGATTCGATACTTGTACCTAGCCAGGGCATATCTGCATGAAGAGACTGAAGATCAACACCTGTAACAGGCCAGGAAACCATCTTCCATTTCTCAAAGTACGCAAGTTCTCGCTAAGGAATCTCTTACGCGATCGACACCTCCAAATGGCATCTATAAGCCCATTCCTGACAAGGTTCTGTCACGTCTCTAGATGGCATTTATAAGCCCATCCTCCTATCCACCATCTCTCCAAATGGCATCTATAAGCCCATTCCCGACATCACACTGCTGATACTCTACTATGTGAGTGCAAATTTCAGGGCACTCTAGTGTCCAATCTCCTTTTACCTTCGAGTCGCGAACGACAAACTTGCCAATCTAACTCTTCAGGTCCAAGAAGATTGAACAGGGGAAACTGTTGTACCCCAAAATTTGCCCTCCCATTTCTCAATATTTTCTCACCTCAAGACCCTTGGAGCTCAAGATCTAGTTAGGGTTTGCTCTGCTCAAGACTCCTCCTTGCACTGTTGACCCAAATTAGGGTTTGTGTTTGCACAAAGATGTTTTGACCTAAAATTCCCAATATGGCTTTCATGCTTCATATTGGACTCACAAGTTTATCCATACCAAGTTTCAAGCCTTGATTCCAATCTTTGCCTAGTCAATTGAACAGTTGACCTAGAAATCAGCTGTATTGGGGAAAAAGTCAACTGTGGTCAATTGACAGTGAAACCTCATGAAATTTGACCCACATCAACATTATTAACTCATATTAACCATTTGGTCAAGTTTGGGTCACAATTCCACAAGAAATTTGATCAGATCACCAAAAGGGCAAAATGGTCATTTTTAGGGTTTTGACTGCACAAAGGCAATTTTTGACTGTTTGACCTAGCCAATGGCAAACCAAGATCACATATGGACTCAAGGACTCAATGACATTGTCTTGACATGTTCAACAAGTTCAAAAGATCCCAAATGCACAAGATTGACAGATGAATTTTCCAGTCAACTGATCAAAATTTGACTGTATACTGAAAAGTCAAACTTTGACTTTTTAGTCAAAATCAAGTGTCAAGATTCATTTTTCATCAAAACATGTCAAATTATGAAACTTGTTCATCAAGGAATCAAAAATCACAAATTAGGGTTTGAAATGAAGAAATTTCATAACTTAGAATTTTTCTAAGTTATGAAAATTCCTAATTTTTTCCTAACTTTGTCCCATTTTTCATCAAGATACATTTGGATTCAAATAAAACTCAAAACATGAAAGTTATAGTCCATTGCAAAATCTACAACTTTGATTCACAAACTTTCCTCAAAAGAAGCTTGTAGCACAAGTTATGATTTTTGGAACAAGGGTGCAAAACATTCTTAACTTAGAAATTTTTTTGACCTATTTTAGGCAGGATTTTTGCCTAACTTCATGGCCACTTTTCACATGCTTCCACTTGTAATTTCATCTTGCATTACAAAGATGGATTGTAGTACACATTCCAAGCTTTCCAAATTGTCCAAGAACTTCTCAAACACCCTTGTGGTTAGGGAGAATCGAATTTGTCAATATGGGCAAAAGTCACTTTGATTCATGGCCAAATGCATGTTCATAACTTTGCATTTTTGAAATCAGCTTGCACAAGCTAGTTACAGGCCTCTAATCTCATTTACACTCAATAATTAAATTCCAATCCATTGTGTTCTAGCATTATTTTGCTCATTTGGTCATTACATGAAGAATTAAGCCATAAATGGAAAAAGCACATTATCCATTCTTGTAAAGTGGCACTTTATGTTAAGTTTACAATCTATGAGGTACAATGCATATCTTCTAGGCACAAGTTTATGGACTAATCCCACTGATCAAGGGAAGATTATGCAGCATGCTTGAGGGACCTGCCTTGCCCTATAACTCAACTTGACAACTTTTGCTTACATAAGAAAGAAACTTGCATATTGAACACCAACTCTCATACCTGTAAGAACAAGCTTAAGCAAACTTTCTCCACACATTCCATACTCCCTAACAGACCTAAAATACAAGCCATTAACCCTCAATACCTCCTCATCCATCAAAGCATCTTTTTTCTGCAAAACAGAGTCCCTCTTGCAGATTGACCTCCACAGTTCATTTCCTTCGTGCGTTTTCATCCAAACCAGTTCATACATATTCCCTACCATCCATACAAACTATCCCAAGCCTTGGAAACAGACTGTAACACCTCTAACCAAGTTTTCCATTTTCACTTTTCTCTCTTGCAGGTTGACTTCTGTAGCTTGATACAACAAGATTCAAAACACACCAAGCATTGGAGAAGCATCCCTGAACTTCAAGCAAGCTGTACAAGTCCTCACATTGCCTTGAAAGTGCCTCCATTGTTGTACACGATTCAAGCTAAACAGGTAAGTTCTTGAACTTCTATCTCTCTATCCAAGCATATCTAGGCTTAGGTTTGTGAAGAAGTTATGTCCTACTCATGGCCCTGAATCCACCCATATCATTACTTTTCATTTATATTGTGTGTACTGAGAGAATTTGGGACCTGAATGTTAAACAAAACTTAGGTCAGGAATTGGGGGAGAAGAAATTCTCTCTCATTTCTGAGAGTTAGATCATGTTCTTTATATGTATGAATTCGTGATTTAATGCTCTACATTTTTGGTGTTATGAGTTTTGCTTGAAAGTCCAAGAATCAAGATGTTTGAATCAGCATGAGAAACGCGCGTTTTTGAGACAAACTGGCTGGAGGTTGAAGAAGATAGACTTGGGCTGGGCCTGAGTTTTGTTTTCCTTTTTGCACCACTTTATTTCACATACACCCCCTTGGCCCATTATGTTTATTTTTATCATTTTTTGACTTTTTCTTTTTGTTTCTGACTTATTATTTTTTTTGTTAAAATATAAAAAACATAAAAAATATTTTTTCACCTTTTTTTGTATTTATTAGACATTTATTTGTTTTAATTTGATATTTGTACATATAAATAAACATATATACTTTTTATGTAAAATACTAAAAATAATACTAATACATTTTTATTTTCTGATTTTTATTTTATTTTATCTCTTGAAAACATTTTCTAAAAAAATATACTTTTTTTTTGTAAATAATAAATATTTTCTTTTTGTACATATTTAATATATTTAGTAAATAATATAAATACTTATATATTTATTAGAATATTTAGAAAAAAATACAAAAATAATACTTTTTTATTTTTATTAATATTTGACCTCAAAAATACTTTTTTTACAATATACTTCCTTTTTATTTATTTTTTGTATATAATTAATAAATATGGCATACATGAAATAATTAATACCTCTTATTTGCAAAATTAGGGTTTTGCCCTAAACATGAAAAATACCCAAAAATTATCCTTTTTATTTTTGTTTATTTGTCACATAAAAAACCCTTTTACATACATATAAAAATCATTTTTTGCATCTTGCATATTTTATTTTATTTAATTATGGTATATTAAATAATTTGAATATTCAATTTGGATGTAATAGCTTAGATTTAAATTTCTTGCTCAATATCCCCATTTGAACATTTGTACCCCCCATCCCATAATTGTGTAATAATTTAGGACTTTAAATTCCGCATTTTAAAGCTTTCTAAATATGCCATGATAGACTTAGGTTTTGTATGCAAAAATCAAACAACAAATAGCTTGGCCTAATTCAAAGATAAAAAAGCATGAAAATGGACAACACCAATCACACTTGCACCCCTAGGGTTACTCCACTTGATGCCTTCAATAATGGGCCATGTTGCATGTTGAGTTTCTTTGGAAAAAACAAACAAATATCAAATGATCATAGTCCCTCGATGACGCTTTTGAAAGTTGCCTAAACATGATCAAGTCCCTTAAAGGAAAAATTGCCCAAAGACACTTGGCACCATTGCAATCATGGTCTAAACGATGACCCGCGCCCGTCCCGTTCACATCCTAACACAATATTGTCCACCAAATACAATGGTGGAACAAAATTGTTAAAAGGGTTAAAACATAGAGAAAACCTTTGAGTAAATTTAGGGGTAGACAACTCTTGGTTACTTGCCAACTTGCAAAACAAAAACACTTGCCTATTTTTCAAAACCACACATCACAACACACTTTCAAAACAAAAACATTGAAAACTTTTCAAAAGATATACACCTTTGTATACATCCAAACATGGGTCATTACAAAGGTTGCCACAACAAATGGCCTCTTTTCAAAACATTTTCAAAACCCACACACAAAGCACCATTTCAAACAATTGAAAATCAAGGCAAGTTGATCTAAGCAAGTAACTAAGAGCCCATGGATAACCATGGATAGAAAGGGTGCTAATACCTTCCATTTCTATAATCTACTCCCCGAACTCAAGAAAACATCTCAAAGGTTTTTGCTGTGCTTTTTAACCTTTCCTTAGGATAAAATAAAAAGTCGGTGGCGACTCTTGCTCAACCGAAACATTTGCAAAAACAAACGCAAAACCCAAGTCAGTTCTCCCAACGTATCACACCAACGTTTACTGAACACCTGGCCAACCACTCCACCAACTTGCACGCTTTGTTATATGAATAAGAAGAAAATATAATATATAAAAATTAATGAGTATGCTGAAACACAAAACAAGCGCGCGTTTTATTTGAATCAACCAACCAGGAATCAGCACGTCATCGTCTTCTTCACCAAACCTGCAAAATAACAAATAGATAGCGGGGGTTTTTAACCCCCACAAAGCAGAACGACCAATAATAGCGAATAGCCCTACGCTAAATATAAATATGGCGCGATGGTCTCATTGTGTTCGTCTCGTTCCAGCGGTCTCAACCATATGCATTAGGGGTTCCAATTTTTCCTATATAGCAAAGCCCTAATTCAAGAACTCAAGAACCCTAAAATTCATTAATGGCAATTCACAATTCTGTGCATTATAATCCAATTAATTAATACCATTAGCTTTCTATGGATGCAAGCAATACAAAACAAACCATAAATCACATCAAATGCTTATGAATCATGAGTTTCGTTTATGGACAAAGTATGCAAACCGTGTGACTGTTTAGAGTGATTTCTTAAGCTTTAGCGTGTGATTTTGATTGCAAAAGGTCCCTGGGAGTTCCTGCAATGTATTAGAAACAAGAAAAAGCTTTGAATCACGTTAGAATGTGGAAATCAGTTTTCTTTGATTTTTCTCAATATGCTTATGGTTTTTCTGCATCAATTTTCATGTCCATGGCATTAGGGTTGGCTTCTGTATATATAATAGAATGAAACTAGGTTAAATCCTTGAGCAAAGATCCATGGAATGATGGTTTCAATATTTGATTTTCAATCATATATTTTTGAATCTTTTTGATTGGAAAATCTTGCCAAACTTGGAGATTCTTGTCCCCTTGATGTGCACACGAATTTGCCAGCTTGATTAGGTTGTTCTTGCTTCACAAAAAGATTGAGAAATCATATCTTTGAATTTCCTACAATTTAAATTAATTAAATGAATTAAAATTGATTAAAAATCCAATTAATTAATAAAAAATAAGAAAATAAATCAATTTAGGCTTGATGGGTCGTGCATAGGCCTTTGATAAAGTTTCAAGAAGGAATTTGAGGCCCATTAGCAAAAATGAGGTGTTTTGAGCAAAGTTGACTTTTGCAAATTCACAAATATTTCCCAACTTCTCCAATGCATATCTTGCTCAATTTTGATCATATGAACATGTTCTTGGACATTTTGGAAAGGTCTTGAAGTCCTCTAACCAATGCCTTTGGTCCCATGTCATTTGGATTTACCAATCTCAAGTTATGGTCTTTGACTTAAAGTGCATTTTTGTTGACTTTTGAAATTGACCTATAATGTAGAAATTGATAACTTTTTGTGAGAGCATTTCTTGGACTTGGAATGTGAAGATGAGTTGTAGGAAATGTCATCCCCCTCAAAATGAGCATTGGATGGGATTTTTCTGATGAACCATGAAAAAGTTATGCCCTGGTCAAGATACAGTTGACTTTTCTACTGTCCAAAAATAGTAACTTTTTGCATCTTGATGATTTTTGAGCCATGCTTGTGGAATCATGATCAAGGCTTGATCAAATGATGATTGTGAGCTCAAAATAAGATGTTGACCCAAAATTTTGACTTTTGACTGTAAAATGACCATTTTACCCCTGCAGTTGATTGTGAAGCAAATGGAGCTTTTGACTGTGGAAATTGATACTGTGAATCTTGAAACTTGACATGTAGAGCTTGAAAATATATATGGGCCCATGAGACTTGACTGAGCCATTGAAAACCTCAAATTCCTTGCAAGAATCAAAACCCTAATTTGGACTGGCTTATGAGGCATTTGGACTGTGCAACCTTTGAGTAGTCTTGAACCATTTGAAGATGATCCTTGACAAACCTTGAAGAAATATGGGAGGGAAAATTTTGGGGTACAACACCATACAAACCCTAATTACTAGCATATTATATATAAAGCGATAAATTGCGGAATTTTAAAATTACTACGCTATTACAATACTTGTGGGATGGGGGGGGGGGGGGGTGTACAAATTGTAAATAGGGATTGCAAGAATATAAACCTAATTAATCTATTACAACCAAATTGAATTTGTACAAGAAATGAAATAAATAATGTACAAGAAATTAAATGGATATAATGTACAAAATGAATAAATATACAAGAATATAAATATGAAGAAGATAAATATTTTTGTTTGATTTTTTTAGGAAAAGGGAGTTGGTTTTAAACTAATTAATTAAAGAAAAATAATTGATTAAAAGTAGTAAAAGGTAAAACCTAAAATTACTAAGAAAAGATTTTAAATAAAACCCTAAATCTTTTTAAGTTTTAAGAAAAGTATTTTTGGTATTTTTTCTCTTGAAAATAATTTATATTATTATAAAATATTGTTGGTCTTTTTTAAATTAAAATAATATATATTTTAATTGGTGTAAAAGAAAATAATTAAACCTAGTTTTAATTAAATTTACAAGAATAATTAGTAAAATAAATAAAGTGTGGTTAAATAAAAATAATTTTTATGAGAAAAAATAAATAAACTATGTCAAAATGAAAATCTAATATTTTTGTATTTTTTATGATTTTTTAATATTAGAAAAATAATTAAGAAAACAAATAAAAAGAAAATAAGAAAATAAAATAAAGTTGGGCCAGGGGTGCTGATAGCCTGCATGGGGTTAGAAAGCAAAAACAAAAAAAAACAAACAAGCCCAACGAAGCCCAGGCCCCAAAGGGTTACAGGCGCGCGCTTCTATCACTGGGATGGCTATACATCCGTTAACATAAGAAAAACAATAAATATATGATACAAAACGCACCCTGATTTACACTTCATCTTCAACCTCCAGCCAGACCAACTGTAACTTGTTCGTTTCTCAACATAAATGAAAACTATAAACATGAAACTTGTAGCAAATTTACTCACAGTTTCAGAAATGTAAAGCATTAAAACTATAGATCAAAGATAAGCATGAATTTCATTGGCCCTAATCTGAACCCTAAAAATCTCAGAAAACTTCAATCTTAAAATTCTCTAAGCTCAAGCAAAATTAATGGAAACTATGGACATGGTTAGCTTTAAGGCAATGATATCTACATGTTTTGTTCACAAATAAATCATTGATGATGCATGTATGAGAAGTTCCAAAGTTATAAAACTTACCTTACAAGAGGGTACCAGGTTTGAAGTTTGAGCAGCTTTCAAGGAGTTCCAATGGTTGAGTTAGCTTCCTCAAGTTCCCAGGAAGCTAATGGAATGCTTAGCTTGAGCTGAAAGGGCCTGAGGAGTTCTGGAGAAGTCCAAGTGCAAATCTCTGTTTTTGAAAATGGTGGATGATGATGGAGGTGTTACAGTGATGCTGCAGGTGTTGGGATTGTTTGTGTATATTGTTTAGAAGCTTTTGAAGACAAAAGGCCAAGAAACGCACGAGTAGATTTGAAGATTGACTTCAAAACTCAGAAGTGACAAGTTTTGAAGTATTTTTTGCGTGATTCTGAGTTCTAGGTGTTTTCATGGCTTAAGCCTTCGTTTATTTGATGCAAATAGTTTGTGTATCTATAAGCAAAAGGATTGGAGTGGTTTGGACAATCAGAATTACAAGTTACAAGCTTTTGGCTAGGTTAATTGATTTTGAAGAAAAGAGGGAAACCAAGTTTCAATGTGTAGTACAAGCATGGGCTGGGTGATTGTAAGTGTCTAAACAATTTCTCATGTATTGTAAGACATGTATGATCAAAAGAGAACAAGTGCAAGGCTCAAGAACAAGTTTTGTGCAAAAAAGCACTTTATCAAAATGGCAATGTACACTTTCTTCCAAAAATGGATATAAAGCATGTCCATGCATTGAATGTTTGAAATGAGACCTCTAACAACTGTGCAAGCCATTAATTATGGAGTGCCTAACAAGTTTGAGGCTTGCAAAGTAGAGTTTATGCAGCATAGTTTGAATTTTGAATTTGGTTCATCACAACATGACTTGTAATTCAAGTGATATAACCCTAACTTCATCTCTTTGATTCTCCCTACTCAAGAATGATCTCAAGGAGTTCTTGGAAATTTTGGAAAGCTTGAAATATGATCTACAACCCATCTTCGAATTTATTTTGAATATTCCCCTTGGAACTATATGAAAAAGTGCTATGAAGTTGAGTCAAAATCTTGACCAAATTAGGGCAAAAATTTCACTAAGTGTTTTGTTTCATGACCACATGTTCTTAAAATTATAACTTGATATTCAAGCACTTTTGGAAGGAGTTGTGTAAAGAAAAGTTGTATATTTCATGGAGATCTACAACTTTCATGTTGGAAGTTTCTCTTGAATCAACTTGCATCATGGTGAAAATTTTGCTCAAAGTTATGAAAAAATAAGAAATTTCCAACACTTAGAAAAATTTCTAAGTTTAAAATTTTTGACTTTTCAAAATGAAATCTTGACTTTTTAATTTCTTGATGAATAAGTTTCACATTTTGACATGTTTTGATGAATTGTGATCTTTGGCATTTGATTTTGACCAAAAACTCAAAGTTTGACTTTTCAGTATACAATTGACTTTTAATCAGCTGACTGCAAAATTCATCTGTCAACCCATTGGACATGCAATGATTTGAGCCATGCCATTAAGTAAAAATGATGCAATTGGACTCTTGAGATCATTCCTTAAACCAATTGATCATTTGCTAGGTCAAAAATCAGAAATTGCCCTTTCCCAGTCAAAACCCTAATTTTGACCATTTTGCCCTTTTGAAGATTTGACCAAATTTCTTGAGGAATTATGGTCCAAACTTGATCAAATGATACATATGAGTTTAAAATGTTGATATGGATAAAAAATTATGAAGTTTGACTGTAAATTGACCATAGTTGACTTTTTCCCCAATACAATTGATTTTTAGGTCAACTGCTCAATTGACTGAGCAAAAGTGTGATCCAAGGCTTGAAACTTGACATGAGTAATCTTGGGGGTCCATAATGATCCATGAAAGTCATATGAAGCATTGAAAGTTCAATTATCCTTGTGCAATCTCAAACCCTAATTTTGATCATCAATGCTTAAGGAGGTGTCTTGAGCTGATCAAACCCTAGTGCAGTCCTGAGCCCAAGAAGATCTTGTGAGCAAATTATTGATAAGTGAGAGGGAAAATTTTGGGGTACAATAGTTTCCCCTGTTCAATATTCTTAAGCCTGAAGAGTTAGATTGGCGAGTTTTGGCATTCGTGACTCAGAGGTGGAAGATGATTGGACATTAGAGTGCCCAGAAATTTGCACTCGGTGATGTGATGGTTGAGGGAATGGGATTAAAGATGCCATTTAGAGAGATGATGGAAAGTTTGTTGGAGATGGGCTTGTAGATGCCATCCAAAAATGATTGATGAACTGAATCTATAAGAGAATCTGAATGAGTATCAGAATGTCGTCCGTGTCTGGAGCGTATCTGTACTGTATCTGAAAGCTTGAATCAGAATGAGTATCAGAATGGCATTTGTGTCCGGAGTATATCTGAACTGTATCTGAAAAGTTGAATCTGAATGAGTATTAGAATTGCGCCCGTGTCTGGAGCATATTTATACTGTATCTGAAAGCTTGAATCTGAATGAGTATCAGAATGGCATCCGTGTCTGGAGCATATCTGAACTGTATCTGAAAAGTTGAATCTTAATGAGTATCAAAATGGCATCCGTGTCTGGAGCGTATCTGAATTGTATCTGAAAGCTGAATCCGAATGAGTATCAGAATGACATCCGTGTCTGGAGCGTATCTGAACTGTTTCTGGAGATTGAATCTGAATGAGTATCAGAATGGCATCTGTGTCTGGAGCGTATCTGAACTATATCTAGAAAACCTTTGAACATTGTTAATGATAGTTGTTGATTAATCTTATCCTGAAAAGGGTAAAATGTTAGCTAATATGCAAAGTCATGTTGTATGGAATGCATGGTATAATGAGATACATGCATTCGTGTTATCGATGTATATGATATATGGATGCGATGTATGCATATGTGAGTTAATCTGCTGCACTGCTGTTGGATTGGGGAAATAAATCCCTGACTGCTGTTGAGGAAATGGAGTGTAAGTCTTCATGTTGTGAAGTGTTGATGAATTTCCACTTAGAGAAATAAACTCTTGTTGTAAGGGAAACGTTGTGTACCGCTTGGGGAATTCTGAACAATTGGACGACTTCTACTGGGGATTGATAACTGGAAGCTTTGTTCCGCTGGGGATTAAACTGCACATTGTGGGGGATTTATGGAAATAGCTTAGAGAGATTTCCCTACCTTAAAGCCATCAGTGATTGTCTTTTTATTTTGTTTATTTGTAAATAGTAATTATGTTCAAATGCATATGTTCAAAAATAAATCGTTGGACGTTTTTGTAAACAAAACATAAGAGTAAAGAAAAACAGATAGTTTTGCACTTTCAAAGGGATTTCTTTGTATTTACTTTGAGTAAGTATTTTTGTACAGTGAGACAAACATTCTAGTAAGAGAATGCCGTCGTAAAAAAAGAATTTGATACAAAGAAAATATAGCTACATGAAATAATCCCATGGGGTTTCCATTTTTCTATAGCCTTCGTATCTCCGAGCATCTTAGCTATTTGTTTCCTTGTCCGAAGTTCATTGAGTTGATCAGAAACTATGAGTTTGTCAGTTGAAGCCAAAGGTTGTCCGTAAGGTGATACAACATGACATAGTCATACACTTTAATTCCCTAACTTTTGCCTGGACCGCCCTTTCGGGTTTTCAGTCCACCGGGAAACCCTTTTTTGCCCAAGTCGCCCTTTCGGGTTTTCAACTTGCCTGGTGTACAAATTTTTTTTGTTTTATCCCTAATTTTTGCCCGAACCTTTTTGGTTTGCCGGGATGCCCTTGTTTTTCCTAGGTGTGTCAACCTAGCAGAGAATATGCTTTTGATCACAAATGGTCCTTCGTATGTAGGAGTCCATTTTCCCCTGGGATCACCTTGCGGTAGTATGATACGTTTGATCACCAGATCCCCGACTTTATATACTTGGCGTCTGACCTTTTTGTTGAAAGCCTTGATCATCTGTTTTTGATACATTTGACCATGACCGACAACAGTAAGCCTTTTCTCATCAATCAAGTTTAGTTGATCAAGTCGAGTCTAGATCCAATCTTCTTCATTCAGCCCTGCATCCTTCATAATTCTCAGAGAGACGATCTAGACCTCAATAGGCAAAACAGCCTTCATACCGTATACCAGAGAGTAGGGTGTTTCCCCGGTTGATGTGCGCGTTGTGGTACGATACCTGTGGAGAGAAAATAGTAGCATATTATGACAGTCTTTGTATGTGACTGTCATTTTCTGTATGATCTTTTTGATGTTCTTATTTGCAGCTTCGACAACACCATTCATCTTTGGCCGGTAAGGGGAAGAATTGTGATACTGAATCTTGAATTGCTCGCACAGGGCGGTGATTATAGTATTGTTTAGGTTTGTACCATTGTATGTGATGATCCTCTCCAGGATACAATATCGACAGATGACATTCTGCTTGATGAACCGAGCGACAACATTCTTGGTCACAGAAGCGAAAGAGGCTGCCTCAACCCACTTTATAAAATAGTCAATGGCCACTAAGATGAAGCGGTGTCCATTAGAGGCTGTTGGTTTTATTTCCCCAATCATATCAATGCCCCACATAGCAAAGGGCCAAGGAGCCGTCAAGACATTCATAGGAACCGTAGGTACGTGCACCTTGTTAGCATAGATCTGACACTTATGGCAGGTTCGAGAGTGTTGATAGCAATCTGCTTCCATGGTAGACGAGTAATAGCCTGCCCATAGGATTTTCTTTGCCATCATATGCCCACTGGAATGGGTTCCAAAAGTGCCTTCATGTAACTCAGCCATGATCCTTTCTACTTCAACCTTGTCTACGCACCGAAGTAACAGAGTCATGGTTACGTTTGTAGAGAATGGCATTACTAAGGAAGGATTTAGCAGAGAATCTCCTTAAGAACTTCTTATCATTGAATGAAGCTCCTTCCGGATATTCTTGAGCCTCGAGATACCTCTTGACTTCGTGAAACCAAGGCTAGTCCACTACTTCTTCAGTATTAATCTCGTGATAGTGATCTGGTTCGTCCATTCGTTCAATGGTGATCTAGGGAGCCTCATTATCCCATTTAAGTTTAAACATGGATGACATTGTGGCTAGTGCGTCTGCTAGCTGATTTTCTTCTCGCGGGAAATGCTCGAAGGTAATATTCTCAAAATGTGGGAGCAATGTCAACACATGTTCTTTGTAAGGGATACAGTTAGGGTGTTTGGTGTCCCATTCCCCTTTGATCTGGCTGATGACCAAAGCGGAATCTCCGAATACACTTAAGGATTTGATCCCCAAATCTATAGCATCTTTGAGACAAAAAATGCACGCCTCGTATTCTGCCATGTTGTTTGTACAGTTGAAGCAGAGTCTTGCCGTAAAGGGAGTATGACACCCTTCAGGAGATATGAGTACAACACCAATACCGTTGCTGAGTGCGTTAAATGCCCCATCAAAAACCAGGGTCCATCGGGATCCTTGTTCAGGTCCGTCATATGGCCTGATTTCTTTAAAGTTGTTTACCATCATGATGTCCTCATCTGGGAATTCGAACTTCATGGACTGGTGGTATTCCACAGCTTGGTGAGCAAGGTGATCATCTAATACATTGCCCTTTATTGCTTTCTGGGTAGTATACTGTATGTCATATTCTGTCAGGATCATCTACCACCTTGCTATTCTCCTAGAGAGGGCAGGTTTCTCGAAGATGTATTTTATTGGATCCATTTCAGATATCAACAAGGTAGTATGGGTCATCATATACTGTCTTAGCCGGCGAGCATCCAATGCCAGAGTGCAACAAGTTTTCTTGAGCAGCGAATATCTTGTTTCACAGTCAGTAAACTTTTTGCTCAGGTAATAAATAGCATGCTCTTTTTGGCCAGACTCGTCATGCTGCCCCAACACACACACACCCCATTGAATTTTCCAAAACAGTTAGATACATGATCAAGGGTCTTCCCTCGACTGGTGGCATTATAACTAGAGGCTCTTGTAGGTACTTTTTGATCTTGTCGAAAGCAGTTTGGCATTCATTATTCCATTTGACTACTTGATCTTTCTTCAGTAATTTGAATATTGGCTCACAAGTAGTTGTCATGTGAGAAATGAATCTGGAAATGTAGTTTAAACGTCCCAAGAATCCTCTGACTTCCTTCTCAGTACGAGGAGCCGGTATCTCTTGTATCACTTTCACCTTGGCGGGATCCACTTCAATACCTTTATTGTTGACAACAAAGCCTATGAGTTTACCATACCTTACTCCAAATGTGCATTTATTTGGGTTCAACCTCAGCTTGTATTTCTTTAGTCTCTCAAAGAGTTTCTATAAATGATCAAGATGCTCTTCTTCTATTTGAGATCTAGCTATCATGTTGTCCATATAGACCTCTATTTCGTGATGTATCATGTCATGAAATAAGGCTACCATGGCACGCTGATAGGTTTCCCCAACATTTTTCAGTCGGAATGGCATAACCTTGGAGCAGAATGTGTCCCACTTTGTGATAAAGGTTGTCTTCTCCATGTCCTTAGGCGCCATTTTGATTTGGTTGTAGCTTGAGAAACTGTCCATGAAGGAAAACACTTTGTGTTGTGCCGTATTGTCAACTAGAATATCAACATGGGGAAGTGGGAAATCATCCTTAGGGCTTGCCTTATTCAAATCTCTATAGTCCACACACATTCGTACCTTACTGTCCTTTTTGGGGACGGGAACAACATTGGCAACCCATTGGGGATAAGAGGTGACGGCCAAGAATCCAGCGTTGAATTGCTTTATGACTTCTGCTTTGATCTTCTCTGACATGTATGGTCGCATGCGACATACCTTTTGTTTTACCGGAGGACAATCCTCTTTTGTAGGTAGACGATGTACTCTGATATCTTCATCAAGTCCTGGCATGTCTTCATACAACCAGGAAAAGACCTCAACATAATCGTGCAGCAACTGAATCAGATGCTCTTTGACATTTGGTTCTAGATTGGAACCCACCTTGACTTCTCTTATGTCTTCTTCGATACCTAGGTTGAATGTATCCACTGGTTCCTCGTGGGGCTGAATGGTCCTCTCTTCTTGTTGTAGTGACCTGGTGAGTTCCCCTGGTACTTCACAATCTCCCTCACCTTCGTCTTCGGCTTGGTATATTAGATTTTTAGAGTCACAAAAAGCCATAGCATAACCGTTACCCATGGGATCCCGAATGGATGTAGACCTGCATTGTGAGTGTGAGTGTGTGTAAGAGTATAGCTATCTTTGAAAGAAATGAAAATGTAAAAAGAAAAACAATGAGCAGAAAGTTTGTATGCAAAAACGTCCATGATTCATTGATGTCATATGGAAATGAGATAATAACCCTTACAAATGGACCATTGTGCCTCGGGTAAGACACAAGGTTTTAAGAGTCTAAACTATTTTAATATTACAGATCCAACAAAATGTAAAGACAAATTACTGTAGGATAAACGTGATTGGGACAAAATCTTTGGCTTCCCAGTTGCTGAGCCCTCCACTGACAGTTGGGAAAATCCAATCCTCTAGGTTGTAGCCATCTTCATCATCCTCTACCATGTTGACTTCACGGTTGTTGATCTTCAAGGGTGGTCCTCCAGCACGAGCGTGGCGTACAGTCTTCTGGCCACCTGAAGTGAAACCCATACCAAATTTTATCAGATTTGTATGGGATATCTGGGAGTTGACCCCAAATAATGCACCCACCTTCTTCTATCACTGCCTTGGCATCCTTCAAAGATGACATCTTGAGTGGAGGCCTTGTGATCTTAGGAACTTGAGACACAACCTTGGTCACTGCCACATCTTGTGGGACTTCTTCAAAGTGCTGGAATGGAGTTTCAATAAATTCACCATATAACTCCACATATCTGAAGGAATTTAGATGGCTGACCATATACTCTTCTTCTCCATGAACACTGATGATCTTCCCTTGAATTGGATATTTCAGCATTTGATGCAACGTTGAGGTAACAACACCAACATTGTGAATCCACGGCCGGCCTAGTAAGCAGGAATATGTAGGGCGAATATCCATTACATAAAAAGTTGAATCAAATGTTTGGGTTCCAATTTTTATGGGGATGTCCACTTCCCCATGTACCATCCTTTTTGAGCCATCAAAGGCCCTCACTAATATGTTGCTTGGTTTCAATGTCAATCCCTCATAGTCAAGCCTATCAAGAGCCTTTTTAGGCAACACATTCATAGACGAGCCGGTGTCAACCAAGACATGAGCCAAGGTCGTGCCCCTGCATTCAACTGAGACGTGCAATGCCTCATTATGCTTCCTCCCTCTTGGCGTTAAATCAGCATCCGAAAAACCTACAGCATTATCTGCAGTCAAGCTGGCTACGTAGTCTTGGAACTGATCGGCAGATGTCTCTTGGGGTACATGGGCAGTTTATAGGAATTTTACCAAGGCTTTTGCATGAGCCTCGGAACATAGTAATAAAGCAAGCATGGAAATTTTTGATGGAGTTTTCCCCAGTTGCTCGACTACATTGTAGTCGCTTCTTTTTATGATATTTAGAATTTCCTCCATCTCTTTCCGGGAGGTCTCAGGGATTGCTACTGATTGCGCCTTCATCCGGACAGGCTCAATCAGAAGACCTTTACCTTGAGTCTCGGTTGACTCGGCAACAGGAATGTCAGTAGGAGTGATAACAGGGATTGTAACAGCTTTGTCAATAGGAGCATTAGCAGAGATGATTGTAGGACTGGGAATAACCTTTGGAGGAGCAACAACAACAAGAATGATTACGGGTCCAGAAACAACCTTTCGAGGAGCAATTTTTGGAGAGAAAACCCTTCCGCTTCGGGTTATCTTACTAGTCCCTGCAATATTACTTATATCAGAGTCAACTTTCTCAGAACTTGAATCTTCAACAGCCGACCAATATTGCTTGATACTGTGGTAGTAGATATCACCTCCATAATTCCACGGAACGGTTTTGTCTGACGAATACAGGATTGGTCCAGGCATTGTAATTACCAAAGGAGCTACTTTAGGAACTGATGTAATTCTAACGGGTCTTTTGGTGGAGAACCTAGAAGAATTGTCGGAAATGGTCACGATGGAAATATCATTATAAGAAACAGTTGGAATAGAAGTCTTCTCGAACAAAATTTCTTTGTTGTCTATTAGGCACTGAACGCCTGCTTTTAACAAAGGACAACTGGTTGGTGAGGACAAACAGAAATGACATCTTTCATCACAGCCTGGGAATACACCGGCATTCAACAAGTTCTTTTTGATAGTTAGGAGCGGGGTCACAAGTTCATCAACTAAAGTAACAAACATATCTTCCTCAATGGAGTTGGCATTATGTCCGTGTTTGGGCATAGGGCAGTAATGACATTGGGCATTTCTGGCGCATCGAATTCAATCTCTTTAGCTTCAAGAAGGTCTTGTACTTTGTTCTTTAGAGCCCAACAGTTGTTAGTGTCATGGCCAGGACTCTCAGAATGGTATGCATAGCGGGCGTTAGGATGATAGTGAGGAGAGGTTATGTTAGGATTCTTTGGAGCTTCTTTCAAAGTCACTAGGTTGGATCTTAACAAATGTGGCAATACTTGAGATAGTGTCATATTAATTCGGGTGAATTGTCTGACTGGTCTTTCCATTCTTGGCTGGTTGCTTCTTTGCTGAGCAGGCGCAAGTTTAGGAATCATGACAGCCCCCACCATTGGACGGTGTTCATCCCTATCTTGATTTCTCTGAGGATATACAACAACCACCTCTTTCTTTCCGATGAATGGTTTCCTTACAGAAGCATAGGATGCATCTTTTTGAATCTTTCCATTCTTTATCCCGGCTTCTACTCTTTCTCCGGTCAATATCAGCTCAGTAAAGCCCGTCGATGAACTCTTAATTAAGTGATTGAAGAAGGGACTGGACAAGGTGCCCAAAAACATGTCTACTAATTCTCTTTCAGACAAGGGAGGATGGACTCTTTTTTCCAAGTCCCTCCATATTTACGCATAGTCCTTGAAGCCTTCACTTGAAACCATGGCCATACTCTGGAGTTGAGTACGGGTAAGCGCAAGATCAGCGTTGTATTGGTATTGTTTGTAAAAGGTGGCGGCCAGATCTTCCCAATTATGAACATTGGCTCTTTCTAAATGATAAAACCAATCAAGTTGAGTTCCAGACAGACTGTCTTGGAAGAAGTGTACCCATAAGTCCTTGTCAATGCTATGGGGATGGATTTTACTCACATAGGACCGGAGATGCATTTTGAAGCATGAAACTCCGTCATATTTGGCGAATACAAGTGCTTTGAATTCTGGAGAAATGACAATCCCCGATACTAATCCCAACTCCTCAAAGTCCAAACCAGGCACTTATTAAATTTTCATTGCACTTAACCGTTCTTCTAGATGTTTATACTTGTCGTCGGCTGGAGGGTATTGTTCTTCAGAATAGTCTTCTTCTTCCTCTTCCTCTTCTAACTCTAACTGGATAACGGTTTCTTTTCCCTTCCCATCTTGATTGTCTTTCTCACCGGATGTCGTTTCAAAGTCTAAGGTCCTTCTTGCTTGTCCTTGGAACCTTCTTCCCATGTTTAAAACTCCGGTTATCTTCTTCGTTTTCTTATTTTTCTCTTCAACCAGCAAGGTCTTCAACTCTTCTTGTCCTTTGGCTAGAGTTAAGAACATCTGTTGAAATTGTGCATTCTGAGCTTGGAGGTCCTTCACCGTTTGCTCGAGATCCATCTTACTGAAATAAATAGTAGAAAGATGAGGAGACTTGTTGCAAGAAACCTTCTTATGTTATGATGAATGGTAAATGCACATGCAATGATTTCAAGTATTTTAAAGATTAAAATTTGTTTTAGACAAAAAGGAACACACGTTATATTAATAAATTAAAGCTTGAGTACATCAATGCTTCCTTGGGCAAAACAAATACAAAAACTCTAAGATAAAAAGGTAGTACGCATCCTCTTTGGTGCGATGTAGGCATTCAGAGTCTGCTCCTCATGAAGTTGCTTAGTGAGTTCCAAAACCTTCTTCTTGCTTGCGTAGAATTGGGCTTCGAAAGTATCTCGCTCCCCCTTGAGTTGTATCTAATATCTTTGTAGGTCTTTAAGAGAGGTGGGCATGTCAGGATGTAGGATAGTGTATGGAAAATCTCCTTCCATGACAGGCTCCACGATTACCGTAAGAATGGAGGGGTAAGGCATCATAAGACTTTGAGCTCGAGTTCGTACCCATTTGAGGTAAGGCTCAAGAGGGATGGAATTATTATGCCCCAAAGTCTTGCTATCTACTTTGTTCAACATTCTCCAAGCTCGGATAAATCTCTGGCGAAAACCTTGATCGTCGTTGTCGTAGTCAAATACCAAACCTTGAATCAGCATCTCGTGCGGGCCATCCCTTCGGGCGTAACCAAACTATCTTAAGGCTAAGCAAGGGTTGTAAGTGATACCTCCCCTAATGCCAAGTAAGGGGACATTAGGGAATTCTCCACAACGGTCGACAATAGTAACATTCTCTATGGATCGGGAGCACTGATGAATGTCTGAATGTTTGAGCGTCATCAACCTTTGTGACCACCTTGAACCTTGCTCGTTCTTTAATACATATTGGGGAAGATGCAAAATAAACCATCTTTCCAAGAGAGGAGTACAACACATAAGGACACCTCTTTTCCTCATAGTGAGAGTGTGAAAAGAATGTAGAATGTCCCCTAGCAAAGTAGGCACCGGGTTGCGGGGTATGAAGATTTTGACGGTGTTCACATCTATGAGTTGGTTAGGATTTGGAAAAAAAACCATCCCATAGATGATGAGAGCCACAATTTCCTCAAAAGCTTTCAGATCCAAAGAGTTCAAACAGTTTTGGGCTTTCTCGAACAAGAACTTTGCTAGGAAACCCTTGACACCACTCCTTGTTTCCCATTGAGTTGTGACATCAGATGATTGCAAGTGTAGAGTAACACCCCTTCTAAAAAACCCCGAATTAAACGATATAATTAAAATCAGAGAAAATAAAATTTGCACGGAAGGAGTGTCACAACATCAATTCACATATTCAAGAAAAACGGATATGACATATTCGTCACTTTAATCTTTTAATAACATAATACATTCATGGCATATACTTTCTTTTTCGTGCAAACGCAACAAAATCATAATAACTTCATCTCCAAAGGAGGAATCAAAATATAAAATTCAAGGCATTAAGCCATACGGTTCATACACCAAACATGTTATCAAGTCATAATATACATACATCAACATAAAATCAAAACAACGGATTATATACAAGTATAATCCATATACAAAATATACGAGTTTGAATGTGGACACCTAACCCCCAAGTGTTACAACTAGAGCATCGACTCGATAAACCAAAATAAAATGGATTACAATCCAAATGCATCCGCTAAGCTAGTGCCTCGCACTACCGTCTTCGGTACCTGAACAATGCCGTAGCAAGCATTTTCCAACAGAAGGGTAAGAATTCCAACAAACATAAGGTATGTAATTTAAAGCAAATGAAATGCATTAAATAAATGAATCTTACTCTTTTTCCAACTCTTGCATAAACCACATAATATATTCATTTAATCCAATTCCCATATTCAACAACTCAAAGAAATCAAACACAATCAATTTCATTTACCAATTAGCATATAATGCATAATATTCAACAAAACATCAGCTTAACAAAGTGTGTATGTGCGACTCGACACAACGACACGACTCATGTATGTGGTACCAATCATCTATTATCCTTTGGATTTACCGATTGTCTATCCCTCAGACGGATAATCATAAAGCCCATTCCCTAAGCTTTCAAACCCCCACTCTGAGTTTGGGACGAGCCACTAGCCTCCACGAGACTAACGGACATCGCCTCTTGACACGACTTATGATGCAGTGTGAAATTCATCAACAGTTATGAAAATCAAGACATCCCTCTATCTCATTTACAAGCATACATCACCATAATTCAACCCTATGAATTAATTCCACAATATTGCACAACAAGCATTATTTAATCATTTCAACATTTATCACACAACACCAAAACATTTATAAACCGAACATGTTATTTCCAGAATCGGTATATCACAACATAATTCAAATATACAACACATCTACAATTTAATTAATCTCCGGTAGAATCCAAAATATCGAGTTTTATCGGTAAACTGTAACCGGTTAAATTCACTATTTTATGCTATATAATAATTTCCTGTTATTTAATAAATCCCAAAACTGATACTGATATCATTTATTACTACAGCCATAAAAATCTAAACTACTATTGCTAATTTATTTCCTACTCAATTACTAAAAGTCCTACTACTTTAATATTATTCAACTATGCATATGTATATATCACACTACTACTATTAACCAAAATATATTAATTCTATTCCACAACTTAAAGTCTCTATATTTAATAAATTGTAATGCTGAAGTAGGTATGCCTTCCATATAAACAAATATATAAGTATATCACTAGTTACAAAGAAACAAGTGCCTGCCATGAAGGAAAAGGCTTCCAATTGCCGCCCATCACGCACACCGCCTTACATGGTGCTGACCGGCACCCATACAACAACAACCACAATTTCATATTATTATTAACAAATTCCAATTTCAGTAACAATCGATACTGAAAAAATGCAATAATCCTATTCTCAGTACCAATTCCTACAACACTAACCTAATTCCTAAATTTATTTTTTTTCTATCAAATACTATAAACAACATACAAGATATTTAGAGGAAGTCTAACCCTTACCGATTAATCTCCGGAACAAACTTTTCGATTTGATTCCAGAAATTTCTCCCTCTTCTCTTCAACCCTAAATTTCCACTTTTCTTCTCTTCTGCTACTTCACTTTCTGTTTCTAATTTTTTCTCCTGATATCTCTCTCTCTTACTATCTAACCACTACTACTTATTATATTTATATAAAACTAACTTATCTAACTTAATATATATATTATATACTTACCTTACTTATATTATATATATATTATAAAAACTAACATACTATAACGTGTATATATATATATATATATATATATATATATATATATATATATATATATATATATATATATATATATATATATATATTATATATATATATATATATATATATATATATATATATATATATATATATATATATATATATATATATATATATATATATATATATATATATATATATATATATATATATATATATATATATATATATATATATATATATATATATATATATATATATTATATATATATATATATATATATATATATATATATATATTTATTTATTTATTTTATATAATAAAATTAATTCATATTATTTAATTAAACTAAATCTTAATATAATTAAATAAATACTTTAATAATTTAATTATCACTAATTAATCGATTAACACACATATTAATATATACACATCAAAAATACGATATTACCATATAAAAATAATCATTTTTCGATAAACCGAATAAACCAAAATAATCAACTACCGGACCGAATAACCGACTAAATAATTATCAAAATAAATATCAACCAGCCATTTTTAGAAAATAATAATATAAATAATATTAATTAAAACATGGTGTTATAACTCTCCCCCACTTAAAAGATTTCCGGCCTCGAAAATTATCTCTAAACGAACAACTCGGGATATGAATCCCGCATCCGACTTTCAAGCTCCCAAGTCATGTTTCCATTAGCCGCACCACCCCACACCACCTTAACCAAAGAAATATCTTTTCCCTAAGTTGCTTCACTTTCCGATCTTCGATTCTTGTCGGCAAGGTCTCAACGGTTAAGTCTTCTCTAACTTCCATATCATCCACTTGCACCACATGTGACGGATCCGCAATATACTTTCGTAATTGCGACACATGAAACACATCATGTAAATTGGAAAGTGATGTTGGTAATGAAATCCTATACGCCATATTACCAATCCTTTCCGAAATTTTATATGGACCAATAAACCGAGGTGTCAACATCTGCGATTTAAGAGCCCGACCAACACCCGTCGTAGGATTCACTCTCAAAAACACATGGTCATCCTTCTTGAATTCAAGAGGCTTTCTCCTCTTATCATGGTAGATCTTTTGGCGACTTTGTGAAATTTGCATCTTCTCTCTAATCAACTTAATCTTGTCCGTAGTTTGTTGCACAATTTTCGGTCCAACCACCACACTTTCTTCCGATTCATACCAACATAAAGGTGTTCGACAATGCCTTCCATACAATGCCTCAAAAGGAGCCATACCTATACTAGAGTGAAAATTGTTATTATAGGTAAACTCAATCAAAGGCAAATAACTCTCCCAAGAACCCCCTTGTTCCAACACACAAGCACGCAAAAGATCTTCGAGTGATTGAATAGTTCTCTCTGTTTGACCATCCGTCCGTGGATGATAAGCGGAACTCAAACGTAATTTAGTACCCAAAGCTCTTTGCAAACCTTCCCAAAATCTAGATGTGAACCGCAGGTCTCTATCCGAAACAATGCACGTCGGAATACCATGCAAACATACAATCCGCTCCACATACAACCTCGCAAGCTTCTCCATCGAGTAATCCATTCTAATTGGAATAAAGTGAGCAGATTTAGTCAATCTATCCACTATAACCCAAATAGCCTCATAGTTACTCGAAGTCCTCGGCAAACCCGAAAAAAAATCCATAGAGATACTGTCCCATTTCCATTCCGGTATAGACAAAGGTTGTAACAAACCGGAAGGCTTTTGATGCTCTATCTTGGACTTTTGACATACCAAACACGAATACACAAATTCCGCAATTTCCTTTTTCATACTAGGCCACCAAAACAAATTTCTCAAATCTTGATACATCTTTGTGGCACTGGGATGAATGCTCAACCCACTTCGGTGTCCTTCCTCAAGGATCCTCTTTTTCACATCTCCAACATCGGGAACACAAACTCTACCACGACATCTCAACACGCCGTTCTCATCAATTATAAACTCTCCTCCTTGACCTTGGTTAACTAAAGTCAATTTGTCAACCAAAACCAAGTCATCTTTTTGTCCTTCTCTTATCTCATCCAATATTCCACTTGTAATCTTCAACATACCAAGTTTCACACCAAAGTAAGTTCCTTCACAAACTAAACTCAAGTCACGAAACTGTTCAAGTAATTCCCACTCTTTAACCATTAGCATAAACATATGCAATGATTTTCTACTCAACGTATCGGCAACCACATTCTCCTTTCCAGGATGGTAATTCAAGCTAAAATCATAATCTTTCAAGAACTCTAACCATCATCTCTGCCTCATATTCAACTCTTTCTGATCAAACAAATATTTCAAACTCTTATGATCACTGAAAACGTCGAATCTCGATCCAAACAAGTAATGTCTCCAAATTTTCAACATAAAAACAACAGCTGCCAACTCCAAGTCATGAGTCGGATAATTCCCCTCGTGTAACTTAAGTTTCCTCGAAGCATAGGCCACTACTTGTCCACCTTGCATCAACACACCACCTAACCCCATCAATGAAGCATCACAATACACTGTAAATGGTTCAGATGGATTAGGTAAAACCAACACAGGAGCAGTAGTCAACCTTCGCTTAAGCTCTTGAAAGCTATCCTCACACTGAGTAGTCCATACAAATAATTTCCCCTTTCTCGTCAATTGTGTCAATGGTAAATCCAACTTAAAAAAACCCTCAATGAACTTACGATAGTATCCGGCTAAACCAAGGAAACTTCGTATCTCAAACACAGATTTAGGAGACTCCCATTCAGACACAACTTCTATCTTGGTCGGATCGACGACAATACCTCCACGAGATATCACATGTCCAAGAAAACTCACTTGCTTCAACCAGAACTCACACTTAGAAAGTTTAGCAAACAACTGATTCTCTTTAAGAATCGACAACACAATTCCTAAGTGCTCGACATTCTCTTTCTCATTCTTCGGATAGATTAGAATGTCATAAATAAAGACCACTACAAACTTATCAAGGTATTCATGAAAGATTCTGTTCATGTATTCCATAAACACACCGGGTGCATTCGTAACATCGAAAGGCATCACAGAGTACTCGTAGTGCCCATATCTGGTTCTGAATGCCGTCTTCTGAATATCACTAGCCTTCACACGGATTTGGTGATAACCATACCTCAAGTAAATTTTACTGAACACGCAAGCTCCTACCAATTGATCCATCAAGTCATCAATCCTAGGCAAAGGATACTTGTTCTTGATAGTAACTTTGTTCAACTGCCGATAATCCACACAAAGACTTATCGTTCCTTCTTTCTTCTTTACTAACAACACCGGTGCACCCCACGGAGATACCCTTGGTCGAATGAACTTCTTAACAAGTAACTCTTCAAATGGCTCTTTAGTTCAACCAATTCCGATGGTGACATCCGATACAGAGCCATCGAAACAGGACTAGTACCAGGGACCAAATCAATAGAAAATTCCACTTCGCGTTCTGGAGGAAAATATGTAACTTCCTTCGGAAACACCTCAGGAAAATCACACATAACCGGCAACTCCTTTCTCACTCCACTTTCACCAAGATTCATGCTCTCCATCACTACAAATAATTCCGCTCCTTCCTTAACACACTTCTTCATCTGTTGAGTAGACAAGAACGCAACGCCTTCTTTCTCGGACTCGAGAAAAATAACCGCTTTAGCAAAACAATTGATATAGACGTGGTTGGCTCTCAACCAGTCCATACCCAGAATGACATCAAGCTGACTCAAAGGAAGACATACGAGATCCACTTCGAAATCTCTACCACACATACGCAAAGGACACTTCATACAAATGAGTGAAGTAGAAACCGAACCCATCGCAGGCATGTCTATCTCCATACTTCTACCCAAATTAGATAACACGAGACCTAAACTAATAGCACAATCCAATGAAATGAACGAATGCGTAACACCCGTATCAACAATAGAAATCAAAGGTACATTATGGATAAATCAAGTACCTCTGATCAACCTCTCATCCGACGAAGTCTCGGCACCAGACAAGGCAAACACTTTTCCTTGCTCCTTCTTTGGCTTCGTGCACTTTGTACTAATGTGCCCTTGCTCGCCACAGTTGTAGAAAGTCATACTAGCACCCAACCTGCACTCGTTAGATCAGTGACCAATCTTCCTACACTTGAAACATGTCGGCTCAGCTTGGCGACACTCCATAGCACGGTGTCCCTCTTTCCCACATCTAAAGCACTTCACCGGAGTAGTAACTCCCCCACTTGGACTCTTGCCCACATTCATCGGTTGCTTCCCTTTCCCGTCATAAGTCTTAGGACGCACTTGCTCCTTGCCTCTCTTGTCACTTAAGCTCTTATAGTAAGCACTACTATCACGACTATCCTCATCATAGATACGACTTTTGTTCACCAATTCGGAAAAGCGGGTAATTTGTTGGTACCCGATTGCTCTCTTCACATCTGGCCTTAATCCGTTTACAAACTTCAAGCGTTTAGATCTCTCGGCATTCACCGTATTATAGTGGGGACAATACTTGATCAATTCTTGGAATTTGACGGCATACTCCGCAACGCTACCACTCCCTTGTTTCAACTCCAAGAACTCCACCTCTTTCTTACCACGGACATCCTCGGGGAAGTAATTCTCCAAGAAAGTATCTCGGAACATGGCCCATGTAACCACGGTGTTCTCTTCATCGAACCTATGACTTGTTTTAATCCACCAATATTCCGCTTCCTTCATAAGCATGTGAGTTCCGAATTGCACTTTTTGAGCATCGGTGCAATTCATCACTCGGAAAATATTTTCAATGGCCTTCAACCACTCTTGAGCTTATTCGAGCGCATGCTCTCCTTTGAAAGTAGGCAGGTTGTTTTTCTGAAAATTTCCAAGAGCATGGAAAGCATCATCAGCTCCACCATGTGGCACCGGATTAGCTTGCGGCATCTGATTCAAGGATCCCACGAGCAATCGCAATGCCTCAGCAAGTGCATTATCATTCCTCCCAGCTACCATCTTCTTCTGAACAACACAAAAGTATCGATCGCGTCAGATACACAATCAAATACAATGGGATTAGTAACATTAAGACTTGACAACTGACCGACAATGCTCTGATACCACTATTGTAACACCCCTTCTAAAAAACCCCGAATTAAACGATATAATTAAAATCAGAGAAAATAAAATTTGCACGGGAGGAGTGTCACAACATCAATTCACATATTCAAGAAAAACGGACATGACATATTCGTCACTTTAATCATTTAATCACATAATACATTCATGGCATATACTTTCTTTTTCGTGCAAACGCAACGGAATCATAATAACTTCATCTCCAAAGGAGGAATCAAAATATAAAATTCAAGGCATTAAGCCATACGGTTCATACACCAAACATGTTATCAAGTCATAATATACATACATCAACATAAAATCAAAACAACGGATTATATACAAGTATAATCCATATACAAAATATACGAGTTTGAATGCGGACACCTAACCCCCAAGTGTTACAACCAGAGCATCGACTCGATAAACCAAAATAAAACGGATTACAATCCAAATGCATCCGCTAAGCTAGTGCCTCGCACTACCGTCTTCGATACCTGAATAATACCGTAGCAAGCATTTTCCAACAGAAGGGTAAGAATTCCAACAAATATAAGGTATGTAATTTAAATCAAATGAAAGGAATTAAATAAAGGAATCTTACTCTTTTTCCAACTCTTGCATAAACCACATAATATATTAATTTAATCCAATTCCCATATTCAACAACTCAAAGAAATCAAACACAATCAATTTCATTTACCAATTAGCACACAATGCATAATATTCAATAAAATATCAGCTTAAGAAAGTGTGTATGTGCGACTCGACACAACGACGCGACTCATGCATGTGGTACCAATCATCTATTATCCTTCGGATTTACCGATTGTCTATCCCTCAGACGGATAATCACAAAGCCCATTCCCTAAGCTTTCAAACCCCCACTCTGAGTTTGGGACGAGCCACTAGCCTCCACGAGACTAACAAACATCTCCTCTTGACACGACTTATGATGCAGTGTGCAATTCATCAACAACAATTATGCAAATCAAGACATCCCTCTATATCATTTACAAGCATACATCACCATAATTCAACCCTATGAATTAATTCCAAAACATTGCACAACAAGCATCATTTAATCATTTCAACATTTATCACACAACACCAAAACATTTATAAACCGAACATGTTATTTCCGGAATTGGCATTTCACAACATAATTCAAATATACAACACATCTACAATTTAATTAATCTCCGGTAGAATCCAAAATATCGAGTTTTATCGGTAAACCGTAACCGGTTAAATTCATTATTTTATGCTATATAATAATTTCCTATTATTTAATAAATCCCAAAACTGATATTGATATCATTTATTACTACAGCCATAAAAATCTAAACTGCTACTGCTAATTTCTTTCCTACTCAATTACTAAAAGTCCTACTACTTTAATATTATTCAACTATGCATATGTATATATTACACTACTACTATTAACCAAAATATATTAATTCTATTCCACAACTTAAAGTCTCTATATTTAATAAATTGTAATGCTGAAGTAGGTATGTCTTCCATATAAACAAATATATAAGTATATCACTAATTACAAAGAAACAAGTGTCTGCCATGAAGGAAAAGGCTTCCAATTTCTGCCCATCACGCACACCGCCTCACATGGTGCTGACCGGCACCCATACAACAACAACCATAATTTCATATTATTCTTAACAAATTCCAATTTCAGCAACAATCGATACCGGAAAAATGCAATAATCCTATTCTCAGTACCAATTCCTACAACACTAACCTAATTCCTAAATTTATTTTTTTTCTATCAAATACTATAAACAACATACACGATATTTAGAGGAAGTTTAACCCTTACCGATTAATCTCCGGAACAAGCTTTTCAGTTTGATTCCAGCAATTTCCCCCTCTTCTCTTCAACCCTAAATATCCACTTTTCTTCTCTTCTGCTACTTCACTTTCTGTTTCTAATTTTTTTCTGATATCTCTCTCTCTTACTATCTAACTACTACTACTTATCATATTTATATAAAACTAACTTATCTAACTTAATATATATATATATATATATATATATATATATATATATATATAATATATATATATATATATATATATATATATATATATATATATATAATATGAAGGTGCTCTTTCAGTTCTTTAATCCCTTACACTATTACTTCACATTTTCTGATTATCAATTTTTGCCAACTTTGGAAGAATTCTCCCGACTCTTGAGGATTCCCATTCTCAATCAACTACCTTTCGACGGTACGGAAAGAGACCCAAAGCCAGAAGAGATTGCTCAAGCTCTACATGTAACACCCCGTTTTAATTTATATTATTATTTTCTAAAAATGGCCGGTTGATATTTATTTTGATAATTATTTAGTCGGTTATTCGGTCCGGTAGTTGATTATTTTGGTTTATTCAGTTTATCAAAAAATGATTATTTTTATATGGTAATATCATATTTTTGATGTGTATATATTAATATGTGTGCTAATCGATTAATTAGTGATAATTGAATTATTAAAGTATTTATTTAATTATATTAAGATTTAGTTTAATTAAATAACATGAATTAATTTTATTATATAAATATATATATATATATATATATATATATATATATATATATATATATATATATATATATATATATATATATATATATATATATATATATATATATATATATATATATATATATATTTAGAAAATAATAATATACGGCCATTTTTAGAAAATAATAATATAAATAATATAAATTAAAACGGGGTGTTACATGTAGAGCTTGAGCAATCTCTTCTGGCTTTGGATCTCTTTCCGTACCGTTGAAAGGTAGTTGATTGAGAATGGAAATCCTCAAGAGTCGGGAGAATTCTTCCAAAGTTGGCAAAAATTGATAATCAGGAAATGTGAAGTAATAGTGTAAGGGATTAAAGAACTGAAAGAGCACCTTCATCATGTCCTCATCAGTGTTAGAGGTGACCAAGTTGAGTAGGCGACCATGTCTCTCGGTGAATGGAGAGTTTTCAGGAATCGTTGAAGCTAGCTCCTTAAGTTGTGGAGGGATCCTTACAAGATTGACTTGAATAGTTTTCCCGCGAAGAGAATCCATATCCTACAAAACAGAACAAAGATAAATCCCAAGATCCTTGAAATGGTTAGTGAATGAGTAGGATGTTATGATGATCATGATGTTATGATGATCATGATGTTATGTACAAGTATGTATATACAAACAAGACATCGTGGCATCAGAATAGGAGGTTCTAGCAAATACTCCTTGATTTTATCAAAAGCAGCTTGGCAATCGTCGTTCCATTCAACTACCTAATCTTTCTTCAAGAGTTTGAAAATTGGCTCACAGGTAGAAGTCAGATGCGAGATGAATCTGGCAATATAGTTCAAGCGCCCCAAGAATCCTCTAACCTCCTTTTCAGTACGGGGAGCAGGCATTTCTTGTATTGCTTTTACTTTTGCTGGATCGACTTCAATGCCTCTGTTGCTTACAATGAATCCCAGGAGTTTACCAGACCTAACTCCAAAAGTGCATTTACTTGGATTCAGCCTGAGCTTGTATTCTTTCAATCTGGAAAACAGCTTCTCTAGATGTTCAAGGTGCTCTTCTTCTGTTTGTGACTGAGCTATCATATCGTCTATGTAAACTTCAATCTCATGATGTATCATATCATGAAACAAAGCTACCATGGCGCGTTGATAAGTTTCCCCTGCGTTCTTCAGCCCGAACGGCATCACCTTGTAACAGAAAGTGCCCCATTATGTGACAAAAGTAGTTTTCTCCATGTCCTCGGGGGCCATTTTGATTTGATTGTAACCCGAGAATCCATCCATGAAGGAAAACACTTTGTGCTGAGCTGTATTGTCGATCAAAATGTCAATATGAGGTAGCGGAAAATCATCTTTGGGGCTGGCCCTATTCAAATCCCGGTAGTCCACACACATCCTGACTTTGCCATCTTTCTTAGGTACTGGCACGATGTTAGAGACCCATTGAGGATAGGACGTAACAACCAGAAAGCCAGCGTCGAATTGCTTCATCACTTCCGCTTTGATCTTTTCAGACATGTCAGGCCTCATTCGGCGGACTTTTTGCTTGATCGGCGGACTTCTCTTGTGGGGAGACGGTGAACCACGATGTCTGTGTCTAAACCCTGCATGTCTTCATAAGACCAAGCGAAGATTTCAACATACTCATTCAACAACTGTATCAGGCGTTCCTTGACACTCGGTTCCAGATTGGCACCCACTTGCACCTCCTTCCGGTCTTCCTCAGTCCCTAAGTTGACAGTTTCCAATGACTCTTCGTGCGGTAAGATGACCCTTTCCTCTTGCTGTAGAAGTCTGGCTAGTTCCCCTGGTACTTCACAACCTTCGTCATCTTCATGCTCGGCTTGATTGACCAGATCTTCAGAGTTATTGAAGGATATAGCAGAATTGTCACCCATGGAATCCGGAGTGGATGGGTACCTGCATTGGTGAGTGTGGGTGTGTGTAAGGGATAGCCATCCTTAAACAAAAATGCAAAAGGAGAGAAAATGAACACAAGCAGTCTATCAAATGAAAAACGTCCAATGAATCATTAAACATGGCATATGGATATGAAAAATAATCAAAACCCTTACAAATGGACCTACATGCCCCGGGCAAGGTATGAGGTTAAAAGAGAGTGTACGGATTGTTTGAAAGTAAATATTACAGACCAAATAGGAAATGTTTAACAGATAAATTACTGATGAATAAAAGTGATGGGGACAAAGTCTTTTACCTCCCAGTTGCTCAATCCTCCTTCGACAGTTGGATAAATCCACTCTTCGATGTTGCTCTCTTTATCTTCATCCTCCAAAGCGTTGATTCCGTAGGGAGAAATTTTGACTGGCGCTCTTTCAATCTTCGACCGGCGCATAGCTTTTTGGCCTGCGGTAGTGAACCCTAAACCGAATTTGTCTGTCTTATGCGGAATATCAGGTAACTCCCCCCATGCTGAATTCTTCCCTTCCTTTATTACGGCCCTTGCGTCTTCCAGAGATGCCATCCTGGCCATCTGCCTCGGTGTCTCAACTGCCAACTTTGCTACTGCTATTTCAGGAAGGACTTCTTCGAAATGCTGAAAAGGTGTTTCAATGAACTCCCCTTCTACCTCCACGTACCAGAAAGAATTCAAGTGGCTAATCATGTACTCCTCTTCGCCATGGACAATAATGATCTTTCCCTTGACAGGATACTTCAACATCTGATGTAAGGAGGAGGTGACTGCCCCAGCATGGTGTATCCAAGGCCTACCCAACAAGCAAGAGTATGACAGACGAATGTCCATCATATAGAAAGTAGACTTAAACACCTCAGTGCCTATCTTGATGGGAATATCAACCTCCCCATGGACCATTCTCTTCGAACCATCGAAAGCTCTGACAACAATATCACTCGGCTTCAATTCCAACCCTTCACAATCTAGTCAGTCCAAGGCCTTCTTAGGCAGTACATTCAGCGACGAACCAATGTCGACCAAGACATGTGCGAGAGTAGTTCCCCGGCACTCGACTGAAATGTGCAAAGCATCATTATGGTTTCTACCTTTAGGAGTTAGGTCGGCATCGGAGAAACCTAATCCATTGTCCGCAGTCAGGCTAGCCACGCAATTTTGAAATTGATCTGCAGAGGTTTCCTGGGGCACATGGGCTGCCTTCAGGAATTTTATCAGAGCTTTAGCGTGCGCTTCCGAGCAAAGTATTAGTGCCAGCATGGAGATCTTTGAGGGGGTTTGCCCCAGCTGTTCTACCACATCGTAATCACTCCTTTTAATTATCCTCAAAATCTCATCCATTTCCTTCTTGGAGGTTTTCGGGATGACCAAGGGTTGAGCCCTCGTCCTGACGAGCTCATCTTGGATTCCCTTACCTTTGTCAGCAGTGGTAGGAGGGACAGTACTAGGAACAACAACATCTTCAATCAAAGGGGTTCTAGCAGAGAGTTTTATTGGTGCAGGGATGACCTTATCGACTGATGAGGGTCCAAAGATTGCTCTTGGAGGGGCAATCTCTGGAGAAAATATTCTCCCGCTCCGGGTGATTTTGCTCGTGCCCGCAATGTTACCAATGCTGGCTTCTTCATCATCCGAGCTTTCTTCAGTTATTTCAATTTGTTTGATACCATGGTAGTAAACGTCACCGCCATAGTTCCATGGTATGGACTTCTCAGAAACATAGGGGACAGGCCCTGGCATTGTTATCTTCAAAGGAACAGATTTTTGTAACTGGTGTAATCTTAACAGGCTTTTTGACGGCCTTGGAAAGATTGGCGTGAATGGTTATGATTGAGACATCTTCAGTATGGGTTGGAACAGCATTAACTTTTTCAAACAAAATTTGTCGACTATCCATAAGGCCTTGGATGCCTTTCTTCAGTAATGGACAAACAAACGGCAGAGAGTAACAACAATAGCAGTCTTCTTTACATCCCGGGAAGATCCCGGCCCTTAACAAATTCAAATTGATGGTTAGCAATGGAGTTACCATATCATTGACGTCAGCAACATACAAATCTTCTTCAATGGCATTGACATTTCGGCCGTGCTTCGGCATGGGTGCAGATATCACATTAGGCTTCTCCGGAGCGTCAAACTCCACCTCCTTCGCCTTTATTAGGTCTTGGATCTTATGCTTGAGTGCCCAACAATCATTGGTGTCGTGCCCAACACTGTCAGAATGGTAGGCGCATTTAGCATTAGGATGATAATGTGGAGAGGATGTATTCACATTCTTAGGTGCCTCCTTGATGGTGGCGAGATTCAACTTTAACATATGGGGAAGCACTTGCGCTGGAGTCATATTAATACGGGTGAACTGTCGTTGTGGTCGTTCCACCCGTTGTTGATTTGGTCTGGATTGGTTATAGCGAGGCTGCTCACTTAAAGGATTTTGAATCATTACGGCCCCCACAGTTGGCCGACGCTCCGTCTTCCCTGCTCTTCTCTGAGAATATACCACAGTTGTTTCCTTCTTAAAAGGCTTCTTCTCAACACTTGCAGCAACACCCTTCTGAATCTTTCCTGACTTGATGCCAGCTTCTATTCTTTCGCCTGTTAAGATCAAATCGGTAAACCCCGCGGAAGATTTACCAATTAGATGATTGAAAAATTGCCCAGATAGGGTCCCTAGAAACATATCAACAAGTTCACGGTCGGTTAAAGGAGGCTGCACCCTGCCAGCCAAATCCCTCCATTTTTGTGCATATTCTTTGAATCCTTCGCTTGTTCCTAATGACATACCCTGAAGTTGGGTACGAGTAGGAGCAAGGTCAGAATTATACTGGTATTGTTTGTAGAAGGCGGTGGCTAAGTCTTCCCAATTTCTGACACTGGTTCCTTCTAGCTGATAAAACCACTCCAATTGAGCTCCAGAAAGGCTGTCTTGAAAGAAATGAATCCACAGGTTTTTATCTGCCGTATAGGGTTGAATCTTTCTCACGTAGGACCTGAGATGCATTTTTGGACAGGACAGCCCATCATACCTTACAAACACTGGCACCTTGAACTTTGGGGGAATCACAATCCTGGCGACCAAACCCAAGTCTTCAAAATCCAAACCCGGTACTCTTTGTAGCTCCATGGCGGCCAACCTGTCTTCTAAACCCTTGTATATATCATCAGCTGGAGGGTATTATTGATCAGAATAATCTTCATCCTCTTCGACCTCCTCTTCTTCCACATCGGACTCGGAAGGTACCGCAACCCCACCTCCTTTGCTGGTTCCTTCATCAGAAGTAGGAGGAAATTCAAGCACTCGCCGAGCTTCTCCGTCAAATCTTCTCCCTAAAGTAGCCACCCCGAGTCTCTTTTTCTTCTTTTTCACTGGGTCTTTGTTCCCTAATTGGGTCTTGATATCCTCCCGACCCTTAGCCAAGGTCATCAGGAGTTGCTGGAACTGTGCATTCTGAGCTTGTAGGTCTTTGACTGTTTGCTAGAGATCCATCCTACTGAAATAAACAGCAGACAGATAAGGAAACCTGGAGTGAGACCTGCTTATGCACATGATGAATGGTATGCTTATGTATGTAATGCATTCAAGGATTTAGAACATTCAAAATTGTTGCAAACAAAGAAGAACGCACGTCATATTAATAAGAAGAAATTTGTTAGTACATAAATGCCCCATGGGCCAAATATTACAAAATAACTTCTCAAGGCAAAAAGACATTGCGCATCCTCTTTGGTGCGATGTAGGTGTTGAGGGCCTCTTGCTCATGGAGTCAGCGTGTAAGCTCTAGAACCTTCTTCTCATTGGCGTAGAAGCTAGCTTCAAAAGTGTTCCGTTCCTCCTTGAGCTGAATCCAACTTTTCTGCATTTCCTCCCACGATGTAGGCAAGTCTAGATGTAGGATGGTGTAGGGAACCTCTCCTTCATTGACGGGCTCTTTAATCACAGGGAGAACATGAGGATAAGGCATCATCAGACTTTGGGCTCGGGCTCGTACCCACTTGAGATAAGGCTCAAGAGGGATGGAGTTCTTGTGTCCCAGAGTCTTGCTATCAACCTTGTTGGGTCTTCCCCAAGCTCTGATGAATCTTTGGCGAAGTCCTTGCGCATCGTTGTCGAAGTCAAAAACTAGGTCAGGAATCAACATGTCATGAGGGCCATCCCTCCGTGCATATCCAAATTGCCTCAAAGCTAGGCAAGGGTTGTAGGTGATACCTCATCTGATTCCAAGTAAAGGAACATTAGGAAACTCTCCAAAACGATCGACAATGATGACATTTTCTCTGGACCGAGAACACCAATGTACATCAGAATGAGTAAGAGTCATCAACCGTTGGGACCACCTTGAGCCTTGGTCATTCTTTAGGACAAATTGTGGAAGGTGCGAAATAAACCACCTTGCAAGGAGAGGAGTACAGCACATGAGAACACCCCTCTTTCTCATTGTTCGTGTGTAAAATGAGTGAAGAATGTCCCCAAGCAATATTGGTATTGGATTTCTGGACAAGAAGATTTTGACGGCGTTGACATCTACCAATTGGTCAGGATTTGAGAACAAGACCAACCCATAGATAAGGAGTGCCATAATCTCTTCAAAGGCTTGTAGGTCCAATGAATTCCAACATTCTTGTGCCTTCTCAAACAAGAATTTTGCTAAGAATCCTTTGACGCCGCTTCTGGTTTCCCAATGCCCCTTGATGTCGGATGGTTGTAGATGTAATGCTCGAGCAACATCTTCCGGCTTTGGTTCCTTTTCCGTACCGTTGAAGGGTAGTTGATTAAGGATAGGAATTCTCAGGAGTTGAGAAAACTCCTCCAAAGTGGGTACCAACTGATAATCAGGGAAAGTGAAACAGTGGTGAAGAGGGTCAAAGAACTGGAATAGCACTTTCATCATGTCTTCTTCAATGTTGGTGTTGACTAAACTGAGCAGTCTACCATGTCTTTCACTGAAGGATGAGTTTTCCGGAATTCTTGAGGTGAGCTCCTTGAGTTGAGGAGAGATTCTCACAAGGTTGACTTGAATGGTGTTTCTGCGAGGAATTTCCATGACCTACAAAACAAGAACAAAGATGAAGATCCAAACCCTTGAAATGGTTAGTGAATGCATATGATGTTTTATGATGTTTATGATGTATGCACAAAACATATGTACAAGCAAATCACATCAAACCCTAGTTTCAGGCTTGCATGGGGTTTCATAGGTAAGTACCCTCTTGAGTGTAGTTGGCTTAAAAACCTGTCCTATAAATAGTAACCGGGTTCTAAGGAGCTCAATATCACGGGATTGTTTTCATTGTTCATTGTTTCGGTTTAGCCACTTAACTAGCGACCAAAATATTCCAAGAAAACAACCCTCAATGAGTGTAGTATCGAGTATCTACCAACTTCGGACTGCACCGAAGCCGGTCATCTCACTACCCCTAATAAAAGGCCAAGATGGTCAAGTAAGGTTCTAGGTCATTAGTGCTTAGTGACATCACTCAGCGGCCCCGTACTCTCCTTGATTGAACTCAAGGGTTACCGGTACTCACAAATATGTCGCACTAATATAGCTATTGCTTCGACCGTGTCGGTATACCCCGCACAGTTTCCACAATGTATTGCTATCTATGAATGTTTCCCAAAATCCGGGTGTAGGATTGCAAACCCAAACAATAGAGCCAAGATATAAAGCAAACAATTCAAACAATTAGTCATGCAAGAAGGTGATCTAAGCCCTAAGGTTACTCCACTTTTAAAATTATATCCCCAGCAGAGTCGCCAGTTTTGTGATACGGTGGGAGAACTGACTATGGTTTTGCGTTTGTTTTCGCAAATGTTTCGGTTGAGCAAGAGTCGCCACCGACTTTTTATTTTATCCTAAGGAAAGGTTTAAAAAGCACAGCAAAAACCTTTGAGATTTTTCTTGGGTTCGGGGAGTAGATTATAGAAAGGGAAGGTATTAGCACCCTTTCTATCCATGGTTATCCATGGGCTCTTAGGTACTTGCTTAGATCAACTTGCCTTGGTTTTCAATTGTTTGAAATGGTGCTTTGTGTGTGGTTTTGAAAATGTTTTGAAAAAGATGCCTTTGTCTAGGCTACCCTTGTAACAATTCTTTACTCGAATTTTTTACAAAAGGTGTTTGTCTTTTTTGAAAAGATGTTTCAAGGGTTTTTTGAAAGTTGTTTTGAAAGTGTGGTTTGAAAAATAGGCAAGTGTTTTTGTTTTGCAAGGTGACAAGTACTTAAGAGCTATCTACCCTAAAGTTCTCAAAGATTTATGCTATGTTTTAACCCTTTTAACAATTTTGTTCCACCATTGCATTTGGTGGACAATCTTGTGTTAGGAGGTGAAAGGGACGGGCGCGGGTCATCGTTTAGACCATAATTGCAATAGTGCTAAGTATCTTTGGGAAATTTTCTTTGAATGGGACTTTGATCATTTTAGGCAACTTTTCGAAAGCGTCATCGAGGGACTATGATCAATTGGTTTGTATTTGTTTTGCCCAAAGAAAACTAACATGCAATATGGCCCATTTATTTGAAGGCAACAAGTGGAATACCCTAGGGGTGCAAGTGTGGTATGTGTTGTCCATTTTTCATGTTTTGATTATCTTTGAAATTAGGTCAAACTATTTTGTTCTTTTTATTTGCATACAAACCCTAGTTCTAGCATGGTATATTTAGAAAGCGTTAAAGTGCGAAAAGTAAAATTCCTACACTATTACAACACAATATGGGAAGGGGGGTACAAAAGTATATTTTACATAAAATATTTTCAAAAGAAAAAAAGAAATAAAAATCAGAAATAAAATATATTTACATTATTTTTCTAGTTTTTTCTAAATAATAGTGTATATATATATATATATATATATTTATGTATAAATGTCCATATAAACAAATAAATACCTAAAAAATGCAAAAATGGTGTAAAAATAAATTTTCAAGTTTTTAATATTATTAGCAAAAATAAATAAATCAGAATAAAAAAAGAAAAATCAAAAAATCAAGCAAATAAATAAAATGGGCTCAGGGGGTATGAAACCAAAAACAAGGTGTGAAAAGAAATAACACAACAGGCCCAGCCCATGAAGCTTCTTCTTCAACCTTCAGACAAAAAATGTTCCAAAACGCGCGCCTGTTTTCCAAGTTCAAACATCTGGATTCTTTGATCTTTTGCACAAACTCACAACATAAGAAATGTTAAGCATTGAATCACGATTCTAAATATATAAAGAACTCATCCTAACTCTCAGAAATGAGAGAGAATTTTGACATTCCCAAATCCTGACCTAACTTTTCTTCCATATTCAAACCTTAAATTCTCACAGCTCAAGCAAAATAAATGAAAAGTAAAAGCATGTACAGATTCAGGGGCATGAGTAGAACACTTCTTATTCACAAACTTAGAGCTAATGATGCCTAGACTAAGAGTTAGAAGTTCAAGAAGATACCTGTTCAGTTGAAGTTCTATCTGGCAATGGGGGAGCTTTCAGAGCAAGATGATGATCTGTATAGTTTGCCTGAAGTGTGGTGATGCTATTCCAATGCTTACTTTGCTTTGAAACACCTTGAATCGAGCTATGGACCTTCAACTGCAAAACAAGAAAGTGAAAATGGTGGAACTGGTTAGAGGAGTTATAGGTCGTGTTTTATGCTTTGGTCAGCTTCAAGTGATGCTAGGGAATGTGTTTGGTGAGCTTTGGGCAAGAAATCATGAAGGGAATGAGAGATGGGATTCAATCTGCAGACCCTGCCCTGTTTCTGCAGTTTGAGAGTGATTCTGGCAATGGGAGTGTTTGAGACCTTGTTTGCTCGTGTTCTAGCTTGTGCTTGATGATTAGAAAGTGTATACAATATTTTCTTAGGCTTGCCTGTGCTCAGATCCAAGTTATATTGTGTTATGCTAAGTTTCTTAACACTTAAGCAAGCAAAGGCCACTTGAGTTTCTAGGAAGGTAGAGGCCCCCTAAACATGCTGCAAAACCTCTCCTTGATCAGTGTGTTTTGTTCATAATCTTGTGCCAATTAGATTTGATCTGTACTTCTTGGATTTGCATTATGACATAAAGCTTGCTTTTGCAAAAATGGCTATTTCACTTTTTCCATTTATGGCCTAATCCAACATGTAATGCCTAAACTCATGAAACAAGGCCTTAGCACAATGAACATGCATTAAATTATTGAGTGTTGGATGGTTTAAGGGCCTGTAATCAAGTGGCATGCTGGTTTGAGAAATTTGCACAAGTTATGAACATGTACATGGTCATGAATCAAGGTGACTTTTTGCCATATTGCAAAATTCGATTATCTCAAGTCATGAGGTTGTTTGATGAGTTCTTGGACATTTTGGAAAGCTTGGAATGTGTACTACAATCCATCTTTGAAATGCAAATTGAAATTCCAAGTGGAAGTATATGGAAAATGGTCTTGAAGTTAGGTAGAAAACCTTGCCAAAATAGGTTAAAATTTCACTAAGTTAAGAATGGTTTAGTACCCTTATTCCAAAAATTGTAACTTGAGATACAAGCTTCTTTTGGGAAAACTTTGTGAATAAAAGTTGTAGATTATGCAACAAGCTATAACTTTCATGTTTTGACTTTTGCTTGAATCCAAATGAATCTTGGTGAGAAAGTGGGGCAAAGTTGGGAAAAAATTAGGGTTTTTCATAACTTAGAAAAATTCTGTTATGAAAAATTCTCATTTCAAACCCTAATTTGCAATTTTTGATTTCTTGGTGAACAAGTTTCATGATTTGGAATGTTTTGATGAAAAATGAATCTTGACTCTTGATTTTGACCAAAAAGTCAAAGTTTGACTTTTCAGTATACAGTCAAAATTGATCAATTGACTGGGAAATTCAATTGTCAATTTTGTGCATTTGGGATCTTTTGAACTTGTTGAGCATGTCAAGATAATTCCATGGGGTCCTTGAGTCCATATGTGAGCTTGGTTTGCCATTGGCTAGGTCAAACAGTCAAAATTTGCCTTTGTGCAGTCAAAACCCTAAAAATGACCATTTTGCCCTTTTGATGATCTGATCAAATTTCTTGTAGAATTGTGATCCAAACTTGATTAAATGGTCCATGTGAGTTCATGATGTTGATGTGGGTCAATTTTCATGAGGTTTGACTGTCAATTGGCCACAATTGACTTTTTCCCCAATACAGCTGATTTCTAGGTCAACTGTCCAATTGACTGGGCAAAATTTGGAATCAAGACTTGAAACTTGATGTGGATAAACTTGGGAGTTCAATATGAAGCAAGAAAGCCATCTTAGGCATTTTAGGTCAAAACATCTTTGTGCAAACACAAACCCTAATTTGGGTCAATAATGCAAGGAGAAGTCCTTGAGCAGATGAAACCCTAACTGGATCTTGATCTCCAAGGGCTTGGTGATGAGAAATGTTGAGAAAATGGGAGGGCAAATTTTGGGGTACAACACGTAGTATCTTTTTACTATGTCTGCATTGGCGGGGTGAGGAAGGTCGTCACCATCCATGGTAGTTAGAATCATAGCTCCTCCTGAGAAAATGTTCTTAACCATAAATGGCCCTTCGTACGTAGGGGTCCATTTGCCCCTGGGATCACTTTGAGGTAGGATGATGCGCTTGATTACCAGGTCCCTAACTTGATACTCTTGTCTTCTGACTTTCTTGTTAAATTCCTTGATCATCCGTTTCTGGTACGTCTGACCATGACAAATAGTAGTGAGTCTCTTTTCGTCAATTAGGTTTAATTGATCAAGCCGAGTCTGGATCCAGTCGTCTTCGCTCAAACCTGGATCCTTCATTATCCGGAGAGAGGGTATCTGGACTTCAATGGGCAAGACCGCTTCCATGCCGTATACCAAGGAAAAGGGTGTTGCCCCTGTTGACGTCCGTGCTGAGGTACGGTACCCATGAAGAGCAAACGGTAACATCTCGTGCCAATCTTTGTAGGTCACTGTCATCTTCTGCACAATCTTCTTGATATTCTTATTAGCTGCTTCTACAACCCCATTCATCTTCGACCGGTAGGGAGAAGAGTTGTGGTGCTGTATCTTGAATTGCTCGCAGAGCTCAGTGATCATCTTGTTGTTAAGATTGGTACCATTATCCGTAATGATCCTCTCAGGTACGCCGTATCGACAGATCAGATTATGCCGAATGAACCATGCCACGACGTTCTTGGTTACGGTAGCATAGAAAGCTGCTTCAACCCACTTCGTAAAATAATCAATCGCTACCAGGATGAAGCGATTCCCGTTGGATGCCGTGGGTCTGATCTCGCCGATCATATCAATGCCCCACATTGCAAAAGGCCAAGGTGCTGTCAAGACGTTCAGAGGAACCGGAGGAATGTGCACCTTATCTGCATAGATCTGGCACTTGTGACATATCCGAGAATGTTGGTAACAGTCAACTTCCATTGTGGACCAGTAATATCCTGCCCGAAGGATTTTCTTTGCCATGGTATGTCCACTGGGGTGCGTTCCGAAGGTGCCTTCATGAAGCTCTGCCATGATCCTTTCTGCTTCGGTCTTATCCACACAACGCAGTAAGGTTGAATCATGGTTTCGCTTGTAGAGAATGCCATTGCTGAAGAAGAATTTTGCCGCGAACCTTCTCAGAAACTTTTTGTCATTGATAGATGCGCCCTCGGGGTATTCTTGAGCTTCCAAGTACCTCTTCACCTCATGATACCAAGGATTTTCTGTTACCTCTTCGGTCTCAAGATCACAGCAATGTGCAGGTTCGTCCAACTTCCAGATAATGATCCGGGGAGCTTCGTTGTCCCATTTGACTTTGAACATAGAAGACATTGTAGCTAACGCGTCCGCCAACTGATTCTCCTCTCTTGGGAAGTGTTCAAAGGTTATCTCCTCGAAATGGGGAATCAATGTCAATACATACTCCTTGTAGGGAATAAGATTTGGGTGTTTCGTATCCCACTCGCCTTTGATCTGACTGATCACGAGAGCGGAATCTCCGAACACACTCAGAAACTTGATCCTTAGGTCAATTGCAGCTTGAAGACCCATGATGCATGCCTCATACTCTGCCATGTTGTTGGTGTAGTTGAAACATAGCCGGGCGGTAAGTGGAGTATGAGTGCCTTTAGAGGATATGATCACAGCGCCAATGCCGTTACCCAACGCGTTTGAGGCTCCGTCAAAGTGCATAGACCATCGGGATCCTTCCTCAGGTCCTTCATCCTGTCCAGGTACTTCACAATCAGTCACTACCATGATATTCTCGTCTGGAAATTCAAAGTTCATAGATTGGTAGTCATCCATTGCCTGGTGTGCCAAGTGGTCTGCCAATACACTTCCCTTGATTGCTTTCTGAGTCGTGTACTGGATGTCATATTCAGTCAAGATCATCTGCCATCTTGCTATTCTTCCGGACAAGGCAGGCTTTTCGAAGATGTACTTGATTGGATCCATTTTTGAAATCAATAGAGTAGTGTGAGTCAACATATACTGCCTTAGCCGGCGAGCAGCCCATACCAAAGCGCAGCAAGTTTTCTCGAGCAGTGAGTATCGGGTCTCACAGTCGGTAAACTTTTTGCTAAGGTAATAAATGGCGTGCTCTTTTCGGCTAGACTCGTCATGCTGCCCCAGCACACACCCCATTGAGCTATCAAGTACTGTTAAGTATAAGATTAGAGGTCTCCCTTCAACCGGTGGCATAAGGATGGGTGGTTCTTGGAGATACTCTTTGATTCTTTCGAAAGCGTCCTGGCATTCATCGTTCCAACGTACTACTTGATCTTTCTTCAGCAGCTTGAAGATTGGTTCACAGGTAGCAGTTAGATGCGAGATGAATCGGGCAATGTAGTTCAAACGTCCTAGAAAGCCTCTGACTTCTTTTTCTGTCTTGGGAACTGGCATTTCTTGTATGGCTTTCACTTTGGCAGGGTCCACTTGAATACCTTTGTCGCTCACGACGAAGCCTAGTAGTTTTCCAGATCTCACCCCGAAGGTGCACTTGTTTGGATTTAATCTCAGCTTGTACAACTTCAACCGGTCAAACAGCTTATGTAGATGGTCAAGGTGTTCCTCCTCAGTTTGGGACCTTGCAATCATATCGTCGACGTATACTTCAATCTCATGATGGATCATGTCATGAAACAGAGCAACCATGGCGCGCTGGTAAGTTGCCCCGACATTTTTCAACCCAAAAGGCATGACCTTGTAGCAAAAGGTGCCCCACTGAGTAACAAAAGTGGTCTTCTCCATGTCTTCGGGAGCCATCTTGATTTGATTATAACCGGAGAAACCGTCCATGAAGGAGAATACCTTATACTGAGCAGTGTTGTCAACCCGAACGTCAATGTGAGGCAGAGGGAAATCATCCTTGGGGCTCGCCCTGTTCAAATCCCTGTAATCAACACACATTCGGACCTTACCATCTTTCTTCGGCACCGGAACCACGTTGGCAACCCACTGAGGGTAAGAAGTCACTGCTAGAAAACTGGCGTCGAATTGTTTCATAACCTCAGCTTTGATTTTCTCGGACATCTCTGGACGCATACGGTGAACCTTCTGTTTTACCGGAGGGCATTCTTCCTTGGTAGGCAGATGATGAACCACAATGTCAGTATCCAACCCAGGCATGTCTTCGTAAGACCAGGCAAAGATTTCCACGTAGTCATGCAACATCTGAATCAACCGTTGTTTCACACTAGACCCCAGATTTGCACCAATCTTGACTTCCTTTCTGTCTGTCTCAGTACCCAGATTTACCGTTTCCACTGGCTCTTCGTGTGGCTGAATGGCCCTCTCTTCCTGGAGTAACAGTCTTGCAAGCTCACCAGGAACTTCGCAATCATCTTCACCTTCGTCTTCGGCTAAGTTGATCGGATTTTCGAAGTCATAAGTGGCAGTAGCAGAGTTGTTACCAGTGGGATCCAGAGTGGATTGGAACCTACCTGTATAGGTGAGTGTGTGTAAATATAGCTGTTTTGAAATATATATATAATAAAGAAAGACAAGGAGCGCAAGATTTGAAATGCAAAAAACATCCAATGCTTTTATTAATGATATATGAAAATGACACACAAAATCCCTCACAAATGAAGCCACGGTGCCCCGGGTAAGACACCGGGCCATAAAGTTTCAAATTATTGTTTGTTACAAATTCAAAACAAAGGAGTTCATTACTGAGTGACAAAAGTAATAGGTACGAAGTCTTTCGCAGTCCAGTTGTTCGGTCCACCGTCGGTCGTTGGGTAGATCCAGCTGTCGAATTCAGATTCCTCCATGTCGTCTTCTATGGCATTTACTCCTGGGTTGGTGATGAACACAGGAGGTCTTCCAATCCTTGCTTTACGAACAACCCTTTGAGCTTCTGCAGTGAAACCCAAACCAAATTTGTCAATCTTCGGAGTGAAGTCAGGAAGTCGGCCCCAGTTTGCGTACTCACCCTTCTCAATCACAGCCCGGGCATCCTTTAAGGAAGCCATCTTCAATGGAGAATCTTCGATCACAGTTTCAGCTGATGCCAGTGTTGGAGGAACCTCTTCAAAATGTTGAAAGGGGGTCTCAATGAATTCCCCATCCATCTCTATGTACCGGAATGAGTTAAGGTGGCTGACCATATACTCCTCCTCCCCTTGAACTGTCACAATTTTCCCTCTGACCGGGTACTTCAGCTTCTGATGCAATGTGGAGGTCACGGTTCCAGCCTTGTGGATCCAAGGACGAACCAACAAACAAGAGTAGGACGGTCGAATGTCCATCACGTAGAATGTAGAATCAAAGACCTGCGAACCAACCCTGATTGGAATGTCAACTTCACCATGTACCATCCTTTTGGACCCATCAAAGGCCCGAACAACAATGTTACTTGGCTTGAGCTCTAAACCCTCATAATCCAGCCTGTCTAGAGCTTTCTTGGGTAATACGTTCAACGAAGAACCAATGTCAACCAGCACATGGGCAAGAGTAGTGCCCCTGCATTCGATGGAGACATGCAGGGCATCGTTATGGTTCTTCCCTTTAGCGGTCAGATCAGCGTCGGAGAAACCCAAACCATTATCAGTGGTTAAGTTGGCCACACAATCGGTAAATTGATCAGCAGATGTCTCTTGTGGCACGTGGGCCGTCTTCAGGAAGGTAATCAGGGCCTTGGCATGGGCCTCTGAACACAACAACAGTGATAGCATAGAAATTTTAGATGGGGTATGCCCCAGCTGCTCAACTACATTGAAATCACTCTTCTTGATAATCTTAAGAATTTCTTCCATCTCCTGTTTGGAAGCTTCAACAGTGCCTCCGTCTGGGCAGGCACATCAGTAGAAATCCCTTTGCCCCGAGCGTCAGATGACTCGGCAGTAGGGGTAGAAATAGGAACTTGATCAGGCAGGGAAGCAGGCACACTGGCAGGTGTGATGACAATAGGTCTCTGGATAGCTGGTGGCGCAATATCTGGTGAGAACAGTCTACCATTACGAGTGACTTTGGAAGGCCCGGTGATGTTGTTGACGCTGGTACTAGTATCAAACTCTTGTTTTACTCCAAGAACATAAACATCTGCCCCATAGTGCCAAGGGACAGCTTTGTCGGATGTGTAGGGGAGGGGCCCCGGTACAGTGATGATGATCGGAGCAATCTTCTGAGCAGACATGATTTTGACAGGCTTCTTTGAGGGAGCCTTAGGAGGGTTGTTGAAAATAGTAACAATGGACACTTCTTCAGTAGGGATAGCAGGAACAACAATCTTCTCGAACAAGATCTCTTTATTATCCATCAGGCTTTGGATACCTGATTTCAACAAAGGACAACCAGCAGGTGAAACAGAACATAGAAGGCAACCTTTACTACAACCCGGAAATAAACCAGCTAGTAACAGGTTCCTTTTGACAGTCAACAACGGAGTAACAATCTCATCCACAGAGGCTACATACAGGCCTTCTTCCACAGCATTCACTCCATGCTGGGGCATGGGAGCAGTCACAACATTGGGCCTTTCAGGCGCCTCGAACTGTATTTCTTTAGCATCAATAAGGTCCTGAACCTTATTCCTCAGAGCCCAACAATCATCCGTAGTATGCCCCGGGCTGTCAGAGTGATAAGCGCAGCGGGCATTGGGGTTGTACTTTGGAGAGGTTGTGTTCACAACCTTTGGAGCTTCCTTGACAGTTACCAGATTGATTGACAGTAGTTGTGGCAATATCTGAGACAGGGTCATACTGAGCCGAGTGTACTGCCTTTTAGGTCTCTCACCCCTTGGTTGGTTGTATTGCTGAGGAGCAGCAGCAGGCTTTGAGATTACCACCACGTTGACAGCTTGGCGGCGTTCCGGTTTATTTTGTCTCCTTGAACCATAAACAACACTTGATTCTTTCTTAAAGGGCTTCTTTTCAGTGCTCGAGGAGGCACCTTTCTGTATCTTCCCAGACTTGATACCAGCTTCTATCCTCTCACCAGTCAAGATCAGATCTGTAAACCCGGCAGAAGAATTCCCAATCAGATGGTTGAAGAAAGGACCAGACAGGGTCCCCAAGAACATGTCAACAAGCTCACGGCCAATCAAAGGTGGCTGCACCCTTCCAGCCAGGTCTCTCCACTTTTGCGCATACTCCTTGAATCCTTCACCCGTCCCTAGTGACATACCCTGGAGTTGGGTACACGTAGGAGCGAGGTCGGAATTATACTGACACTGCTTATAAAATGCAGTAGCCAAGTCCTCCCAGTTACGAATACTGGCTCCATCCAGCTGATAGAACCATTCGAGTTGAGTCCCTGAAAGACTATCCTGGAAGAAATGGATCCATAGGTTCTTGTCTGCAGTGTAAGGTTGGATCTTCCTTACATATGATCTGAGATGCAGCTTAGTTCAGGAAGCTCCGTCGTACTTTGCAAAAGCAGGTGCCTTGAACTTGTGTGGGATCACCACACCAGAAGATAAGCCTAGGTCTCCAAAGTCCAACCCGGGCACTTGCTGAATCTCCATAGCACTCAGGCGGTCCTCCAACTGTTTGTACCTGTCCTCAGCAGGAGGATACTGTTCATCATTATAATTTGTCTCGTTGTCAGAGACCACTGGACTAGGAACCCTTCTCTCTTGGGGACTGTCTTTCCCTACAGAGGAAGTAGCCAGATCAGCCTCATTTTGCAGTCCATTTCCAAACCTCCGTCCGGTGTTGAACAACACAGTCCTCTTCTTCTTCTTCTTCAGAATCAGAGTCTTCAACTCTTGTTGACCCTGGGCTAGGCTCATTACCAACTCTTGAAACTGGGCATTCTGGGCCTGGAGGGCCTTGATAGCTTGTTCAGTAGTAGGTTCAGAAGTCATGATGATTGCTGAAATAAACAACGAAGAAGATAAGTGACCTATAAAAGGAGTACCTGCTATGCATATGATGAATGGAATGCGTATGAATTATGTTTTCAAAGACAATCGGGATTCAACGTTGTAGACAAAAAGGAAACAAACTTTATTAGATTCAACTTTGGAATTTAAATTGTTCAACAAATCGCCCTTAGGCGTTACAAGAATGAAAATACTGAAAAGGAAATAAAAGCTGCAAAAGAAACATCCAAAGTCCCTCATTGCTTCCATGGCCTCCTCTTCTCAGTACGGATATAGTCATTCAGGATCCGCTCATTCTCCAATTGCTTGGTCAGCTTCTGGATTTTCTGTTCTTGTTCATTGAACCTTTCCCGATAAGAATCCTGCTCTTCTTGCAGTTGCGCCCAAGACCTTTTTAGTGTGTCAACATTAGTGGGTATCTGAGGAGGGAGTACAGTTGGAGGAACCCCGTCTCTATCAGGAAATTCAAGAATAATAGGTCTGACAGCTTCGTACGGCATACCTAACTTCTGAGCACGGGTGCAGACCCATCTGTAGTAGGATTCCATAGGCAGAGAAGCCTTCGGTCCCAACTCATGTGGGTCAGCTTTGTGAATTCTGTCCCAAGCCCTGATGAATCTACGGTGCAGCTCGTCACTATCTACCTGAAACTCAAAACTGATGTGAGGTACCAACATCTCATGAGGCCCTGCTCTTCTGGCTCTTCCAAACTGACAGAGAGCTAAACGTGGATTATAAGAGACTCCTCCCTGGGTACCAATCAATGGAACATTAGGATATTCTCCGCAACGATCAATAACAACCACTTCATCTAAACCTCTGAGAGTCCAAATGATGTCATTATCAGTGAGAGACATTATCCTATGAGCCCAGCCTCTTCCTTCTTTGTTCTTCAGCACGAACTTAGGGAGGTGCGAAATAAACCACCTTACTAACAAAGGAGCACAACACCATAGAGTTCCCCGTCTTCGGGCAGTACGAGCATAGAGTTGTTGCAGGATGTCACCCAAGAGAGTGGGTACAGGGTTCCAAGACATGAAGATCCTTATGGCATTGACATTAATAAAGGCATCAGGATTTGGAAACAATACTAGACCATAGATTAAGAGATCCAGAATGTCTTCGTACACCCTGAAGTCTAAGTCATTCCAGAAACTATTAGCTTTACCAATCAGAAATTTAGCCAAAAAGCCCTTAACTCCACTTCTAGTCTCCCAGTTATCCATTACCTCTTTGGTGGTCAAGGGAAGGGTTGCAGCAATCTCCTCGAGCCTAAGAGTCTTTTCCCAACCAGTGAATGGAGTCTGTTCCAAAACAGGGATACCAAGAAAAACAGAGAATTCTTCCAGGGTAGGGACCAGCTGGAAGTCTTGAAAGGTGAAGCAATGGTACAGGGGATCATAAAACTGGGTCAGGACACTCATCAGCTGTTGGTCCCACTTTGAAGTGACTAAACCGAGAAGAGAACCATGCCTCTGGATGAAGGAAGTAGTGTTTGGAATCCTGTCAACCAATTCTTTAAGAAAATCAGGTGGGTGAACAAAGTTGAGCCGGATAGTATTCCTTCGCACGGGCATCATGATGTCTTACAAAACAGAGCAAAGATGAAACCCTCTTGTCTTTGAAATGGGTTAGTCCTTATGCAAGATGTATGCAATGTTATGATGGTATGATGTTATGATAAAGCACACCACAAGTATTCACAAAAGGCAAACATGGTAAGGCACACAAGTCACACAAGACAGCCCTTAGAGTTAGACCAGCATGAAGTTTAGGTACTACCCTCTTTCAGTTTCGTTGGTTAAGACCTGTCCTAGAAAATAGTAACCGGGTTCTAGAGGATCTCAATATCACTAACTACCCTCAATCAGTCATAACTCCAGCTTCGCAATCATTTCTTGCAGCCAGAACCATCACGAGAGTTTAGCCTCAATGAGTGTAGCATACTGCTACTGTTCTATGGCCAAGTTGGGTCAATGTAGGGTTCTAAGGTCAGTTGGTGCTTAATGACTCCTCAGAAGACCCATATTCTCCTCGTTCCAACACAAGGGATATCGGTACAGACCAAGGTGTCACACCAACGTAGCCACTGCTTCACCCGTGTCGGTCTACGCCGGACAGGTCCCTCACAGCTTATGCTACCTAAAGGGTATTCCCCAGATCCGGGTTAGGATCTATGAAACTCCGATGCAAGCCCATAATATTAAAGCAATCAAAGCAAGCAATTGAAAACAAGAGTGGTCTAATCCTAAGGTACACCTCACTTATAGATCTCCCCAGCAGAGTCGCCAGTTCTGTGATCGGTGGAAATAGAACTGACTGTTTTGAAATGCTGGTTCACGAAATGTCGCGGTAAGCAAGAGTCGCCACCGTCTTTTATGTTCTCCAACAAGGAAAGGACAAAAGCACAACAAAATTCCTTTTCGAGAGGTTTCTCGGTTCGGGAGGTAGATTATAGAAAGGGAAGGTGTTAGCACCCTTTCTATCCGTGGTTATCTACGGGCTTTTAGGTACTTGCTCACTATGTTTTCAAAAATGTTTGCTTTTCTTGTGTTTGTGGGTTTTGAAAAAGTTTAGTTTGAAAAACTTCTAGGTAACTCTTGTATCAGTCCTCAAGAGTGTATGAAGTGTTTGTTTGAAAACTTTTTGAAAGTGTAGGTGCGAAAAGTTGTTTTTTTGTTTTGAAAGAGCAAGTACCCAGGAGAAATCTACCTACTCTAAGGAATTAAGCTGTGTAAGAGTCCTTTAGACAGTACTATCCCACTATTGAGAAGTAGGTAGCACCATCGTTGGAGTTATTCGGGTCAATTAGATTATAGGGACATGTGTGGTCACCAAAGCAATAGTAGGACGTCTTAGCGGTAACCCTAATGTCCTAGATCCTTTTTATCCGAGGCAACCGTTTCGAGGCAACTGGATCTTTAGACAGGAGGGCGACCTCTAAAACACCCTATACTTGATGACCACCTCGAGGCAACCAAGTGAGGCATACCCTAGGAGTGGCATGTGCATGTGTGTCAGGATTCAATTTATTTATCTTTGCACATGTATTATGGTGAGCTACGAGTTGGTTTTATTTTTCAGGCAAGTCTTGCATGCATAATTAACAGTTAATAATTTGCGGGAAATAAATTGCGGAAAGTAAATCTACGCTATTACAAGGCGTCGGGTATTTACATCGCCAAAAACATAACCCTTGAAAATAAATGCGAGAAAATAAAGAAAGCGATAAAAGTCCTAATTATCTATTACATTCTTGGAGCAGATACATAAATATGATCAAAATAATAATAATGCGCGGAAGAAATTGAATCGGGAAAAGTCTTAGGGTTTTGACCCTTTTTGAGAAAAGAATGAATCTTGGTCCTTTTTGCAATTAATTAAATATTAAACCTAATTTACTAATTAATTAATTAATTAAAAGAAAAAGTATTTTTTATTTTTTTAGGTCTTTAATGAAAATAAAAAAATAAAAGAAATTAAAAGTATCAAGAAAACCCTAATTCTATGTTAATTTTATTTATTATGAAAAAAGATTAAAATTAAACCTAATTAATAAAAAGACTAAATTAATTAATTTACATTTATTTACAAAAAATAATTAATACTGAAATTACTAAATAATAATAATAATAAAAATATTTACATTTTTTAATTGTCTGAATTTATTATGAAAAATAATAGTTAAGTTAATTAAATGATAATAATATTAATAATATTTATAATTAGTAAAAGAAAATAAATAGAAAATTATGAAAGAACCAGGGGGGCGATGGGCCAAATATGGAGGTATTGAAGCAATTTCCAGGCCCATTTGTTGATTCAGCCACGTTTGACTTTCTGGGTCAGGTGTTTGTTGGTTGACTGAGAGTACCATAGTCATCACCTCATGGCCACTGGATTGCTGTTTCAAGACACATGGCATGCTGATATTTGGAGGTATATGGTGGAATGTATTGGAAAGCCTGCACATGAACATGTTATGAAAAACAATAGAAATATTTTGGGTGGACCTGGGAATCGAACCCAGGTCCCAACTGTTGTACCCCAAAATTTTCCCTCCCATTTCTCAATATTTTCTCACCACAAGACCCTTGGAGCTCAAGATCCAGTTAGGGTTTGCTCTGCTCAAGACTCCTCCTTGCACTGTTGACCCAAATTAGGGTTTGTGTTTGCACAAAGATGTTTTAACCTAAAATGCCCAAGATGACTTTCATGCTTCATGTTGGACTCACAAGTTTATCCATACCAAGTTTCAAGCCTTGATTCCAATCTTTGCCCAGTCAATTAGACAGTTGACCTAGAAATCAGCTGTATTGGGGAAAAAGTCAACTGTGGTCAATTGACAGTCAAACCTCATGAAATTTGACCCACATCAACATTATGAACTCATACGAACCATTTGGTCAAGTTTGGATCACAATTCCACAAGAAATTTGATCAGATCACCAAAAGGGCAAAATGGTCATTTTTAGGGTTTTGATTGCACAAAGGCAATTTTTGACTGTTTGACCTAGCCAATGGCAAACCAAGCTCACATATGGACTCAAGGACTCAATGGCATTGTCTTGACATGTTCAACAAGTTCAAAAGATCCCAAATGCACAAGATTGACAGATGAATTTTCCAGTCAACTGATCAAAATTTGACTGTATACTGAAAAGTCAAACTTTGACTTTTTAGTCAAAATCAAGTGTCAAGATTCATTTTTCATCAAAACATGTCAAATTATGAAACTTGTTCATCAAGGAATCAAAAATCACAAATTAGGGTTTGAAATGAAGAAATTTCATAACTTAGAATTTTTCTAAGTTATAAAAATTCCTAATTTTTTCCTAAGTTTGTCCCATTTTTTCATCAAGATACATTTGGATTCAAACAAAACTCAAAACATGAAAGTTATAGTCCATTGCAAAATCTACGACTTTGATTCACAAAGTTTCCTCAAAAGAAGCTTGTAGCACAAGTTATAATTTTTGGAACAAGGGTGCAAAACATTCTTAACTTAGAAATTTTTTTGACCTATTTTAGGCAGGATTTTTGCCTAACTTCATGGCCACTTTTCACATGCTTCCACTTGGAATTTCAGCTTGCAATACAAAGATGGATTGTAGTACATATTCCAAGCTTTCCAAATTGTCCAAGAACTTCTCAAACACCCTTGTGGTTAGGGAGAATCGAATTTGTCAATATGGGCAAAAGTCACTTTGATTCATGGCCAAATGCATGTTCATAACTTTGCATTTTTGAAATCAGCTTGCACAAGCTAGTTACAGGCCTCTAATCTCATTTACACTCAATAATTAAATGCCAATCCATTGTGTTCTAGCATTATTTTGCTCATTTGGTCATTACATGAAGAATTAAGCCATAAATGGAAAAAGCACATTATCCATTCTTGTAAAGTGGCACTTTATGTGAAGTTTACAATCTATGAGGTACAATGCATATCTTCTAGGCACAAGTTTATGGAATAATCCCACTAATCAAGGGAAGATTATGCAGCATGCTTGAGGGACCTGCCTTGCCCTATAACTCAACTTGACAACTTTTGCTTACATAAGAAAGAAACTTGCATATTGAACACCAACTCTCATACCTGTAAGAACAAGCTTAAGCAAACTTTCTCCACACATTCCATACTCCCTAACAGACCTAAAATACGAGCCATTAACCCTCAATACCTCCTCATCCATCAAAGCATCTTTTTTCTGCAAAACAGAGTCCCTGTTGCAGATTGACCTCCACAGTTCATTTCCTTCGTGCGTTTTCATCCAAACCAGTTCATACACATTCCCTACCATCCATACAAACTATCCCAAGTCTTGGAAACAGACTGTAACACCTCTAACCAAGTTTGCCATTTTCACTTTTCTCTCTTGCAGGTTGACTTCTGTAGCTTGATACAACAAGATTCAAAACACACCAAGCATTGGAGAAGCATCCCTGAACTTCAAGCAAGCTGTACAAGTCCTCACATTGCCTTAAAAGTGCCTCCATTGTTGTACACGATTCAAGCTAAACAGGTAAGTTCTTGAACTTCAATCTCTCTATCCAAGCATATCTAGGCTTAAGTTTGTGAAGAAGTTATGTCCTACTCATGGCCCTGAATCCACCCATATCATTACTTTTCATTTATGTTGTGTGTACTGAGAGAATTTGGGACCTGAATGTTGAACAAAACTTAGGTCAGGAATTGGGGGAGAAGAAATTCTCTCTCATTTATGAGAGTTAGATCATGTTCTTTATATGTATGAATTCGTGATTTAATGCTCTACATTTTTGGTGTTATGAGTTTTGCTTGAAAGTCCAAGAATCAGGATGTTTGAATCAGCATGAGAAACGCGCGTTTTTGAGATAAACTGACTGGAGGTTGAAGAAGGTAGACTTGGGCTGGGCCTGAGTTTTGTTTTCCTTTTTGCACCACTTTATTTCACATACACCCCCTTGGCCCATTGTGTTTATTTTTATCATTTTTTGACTTTTTCTTTTTGTTTCTGACTTATTATTTTTTTTGTTAAAATATAAAAAACATAAAAAATATTTTTTCACTTTTTTTGTATTTATTAGACATTTATTTGTTTTAATTTGATATTTGTACATATAAATAAACATATATACTTTTTATGTAAAATACTAAAAATAATACTAATACATTTTTATTTTCTGATTTTTATTTTATTTTATCTCTTGAAAACATTTTCTAAAAAAATATACTTTTTTTGTAAATAATAAATATTTTCTTTTTGTACATATTTAATATATTTAGTAAATAATATAAATACTTATATATTTATTAGAATATTTAGAAAAAATACAAAAATAATACATTTTTATTTTTATTAATATTTGACCTCAAAAATACTTTTTTTACAATATACTTCCTTTTTATTTATTTTTTGTATATAATTAATAAATATGGCATACATGAAATAATTAATACCTTTTATTTGTAAAATTAGGGTTTTGCCCTAAACATGAAAAATACCCAAAAATTATCCTTTTTATTTTTGTTTATTTGTCACATAAAAAACCCTTTTACATACATATAAAAATCATTTTTTGCATCTTGCATATTTTATTTCATTTAATTATGGTATATTAAATAATTTGAATATTCAATTTGGATGTAATAGCTTAGATTTAAATTTCTTGCTCAATATCCCCATTTGAACAATTGTACCCCCCATCCCATAATTGTGTAATAATTTAGGACTTTAAATTCCGCATTTTAAAGCTTTCTAAATATGCCATGATAGACTTAGGTTTTGTATGCAAAAATCAAACAACAAATAGCTTGGCCTAATTCAAAGATAAAAAAGCATGAAAATGGACAACACCAATCACACTTGCACCCCTAGGGTTACTCCACTTGATGCCTTCAATAATGGGCCATGTTGCATGTTGAGTTTCTTTGGCAAAAACAAACAAATATCAAATGATCATAGTCCCTCGATGACGCTTTCGAAAGTTGCCTAAACATGATCAAGTCCCTTAAAGGAAAAATTGCCCAAAGACACTTGGCACCATTGCAATCATGGTCTAAACGATGACCCGCGCCCGTCCCGTTCACACCCTAACACAAGATTGTCCACCAAATACAATGGTGGAACAAAATTGTTAAAAGGGTTAAAACATAGAGAAAACCTTTGAGTAAATTTAGGGGTAGACAACTCTTGGTTACTTGCCAACTTGCAAAACAAAAACACTTGCCTATTTTTCAAAACCACACATCACAACACACTTTTAAAACAAAAACATTGAAAACTTTTCAAAATATATACACCTTTGTATACATCCAAACATGGGTCATTACAAAGGTTGCCACAACAAATGGCCTCTTTTCAAAAAAAATTCAAAACCCACACACAAAGCACAATTTCAAACAATTGAAAATCAAGGCAAGTTGATCTAAGCAAGTAACTAAGAGCCCATGGATAACCATGGATAGAAAGGGTGCTAATACCTTCCCTTTCTATAATCTACTCCCCGAACCCAATAAAACATCTCAAAGGTTTTTGCTGTGCTTTTTAACCTTTCCTTAGGATAAAATAAAAAGTCGGTGGCGACTCTTGCTCAACCGAAACATTTGCGAAAACAAGCACAAAACCCAAGTCAGTTCTCCCACCGTATCACAGAACTGGCGACTCTGCTGGGGATAATTTTAAAAGTGGAGTAACCTTAGGGCTTAGATCACCCTCTTGCATGACTAATTGTTTGCTTTGATTGCTTTATATCTTGGTTCTCTTGTTTGGGCTTGAAATCCTACACCCGGATTTGGGGAAACATTCATAGATAGTAATACGTTGTGGAAACTGTGCGGGGTATACCGACACGGTTGAAGCAATAGCTATATTAGTGCGACATATTTGTGAGTACCGGTAACCCTTGAGTTCAATCAAGGAGAGTACGGGGCCGCTGAGTGATGTCACTAAGCACTAATGACCTAGAACCTTAATTGACCATCCTAGCCTTTTTAGGGGTAGTGAGATGACCGACTTTGGCGCAGTCCGAAGTTGGTAGATACTCGATACTACACTCATTGAGGGTTGTTTTCTTGGAATATTTTGGTCGCTAGTTAAGTGGCTAAACCAAAACAATGAACATGGAAAACAATCCAATGATATTGAGCTCCTTAGAACCCGGTTACTATTTATAGGACAGGTTTTTAAGCCAACTTCACTCAAGAGGGTACTTACCTATGAAACCCCATGCAAGCCTTAAACTAGGGTTTTGTGTGATTTGCTTGTACATATGTTTGTGTATACATCATGAGCATCATGAAGCATCATATGCATCCACTAACCATTTCAAGGGTTTAGATCTTCATCTTTGTTCTTGTTTTGTAGGTCATGGAAATTCTTCGCAGGAAAACTATCCAAGTCAACCTTGTGAGAATCCCTCCTCAACTCAAGGAGCTTGCATCCAGAATTCCGGAAAGCTCTCCCTTCAGTGAAAGACATGGTAGACTGCTCATCCTAGTCAACACCAACATTGAAGAGGACATGGTAAAGGTGTTGTTCCAGTTCTTTGACCCCCTTCACCACTGTTTCACTTTCCCTGACTACCAATTGGTGCCTACTTTGGAGGAATTTTCTCAACTCCTGAGAATTCCTATTCTTAATCAACTACCCTACAATGGTACGGAAAAAGAACCAAAGCCTGAAGATGTTGCTCAAGCACTACACTTGCAACCATCTGACATCAAGGGGCATTGGGAAACTAGAAGCGGTGTCAAAGGCTTCTTGGCAAAATTCTTGTTTGAGAAGGCACAAGAGTGTTGGAATTCATTGGACCTACAAGCCTTTGAAGAAATTGTGGCACTCCTTATTTATGGGTTGGTCTTGTTCCCAAATCCTGACCAGCTTGTGGATGTCAACACCGTCAAAATCTTCTCATCCAGGAATCCAATACCAACATTGCTTGGGGACATTCTTCACTCATTTTACACATGAACAATGAGAAAGAGGGGGTGTTCTCATGTGTTGTACTCCTCTCCTTGCAAGGTGGTTTATTTCGCACCTTCCACAATCTGTCTTAAAGAATGACCAAGGCTTAAGGTGGTCACAACGGTTGATGACCCTCAGTCACTCTGATGTACATTGGTGCTCTCGGTCCATAGAAAATGTCATCATCGTCGATCGTTGCGGAGAGTTCCCTAATGTTCCATTACTTGGCATTAGAGGAGGCATTACCTACAACCCTTGTATAGCTTTGAGACAATTTGGATATGCACGGAGGGATGGCCCTCATGACATGTTGATTCCTGACCTAGTTTTTGACTTCGACAACGATGCGCAAGGACTTCACCAAAGATTCATCAGAGCTTGGAGGATGCCTAACAAGGTAGACAGCAAGACACTAGGGCACAAGAATTCCACCCCCCTTGAGCCTTATCTCAAGTGGGTACGAACCCGAGCCCAGAGTCTAATGATGCCTTACCCTCATGTTCTCCCTGTGATTAAAGAGCCCGTTAAGGAAGGAGAGGTTCCCTACACCATCCTATATCCTGACATGCCAACATCGTGGGAGGAGATGCAGAAAAGTTGGATCCAACTCAAGGAGGAGCAGAACACTTTTGAATCCAGCTTTTACGCCAGTGAGAAGAAGGTTTTAGAGCTTACCCGCCGACTCCATGAGGAAGAGACCCTTAACACCTACATCGCACCAAAGAGGATGCGCAACGTCTTTTTACCTTGACAAGTTTTTTTGTAATATTTGGCCCATGGGGCATTTATGTACTGACAAAATTTCTTCTTATTAATATGACGTGTGTTCTTTTTTGTCTGCAACAATTTTGAATTTTCTAAATCCTTGAATGCATTGCATAAACAAACATATCATTCATCATGCGCATAAGCAGGTCTCCACAACAGGTTTCCTTATCTTTCTGCTGTTTATTTCAGTAAGATGGATCTCGAACAGACGGTCAAGGACTTGCAGTCTCAAAACTCACATTTTCAACATCTCCTGATGACCTTGGCAAAGGGTCAGGAGGATCTAAAAGCCCTGCTTGGGAACAAAGAGCAAGTGAAAAAGAAGAAGAAGAGAGTCGGGGTGGCTACCCTAGGAAGAAGGTTTGAGGGTGAAGCCAGAAGAGTTCTTGAATTTCCCCCTACATCTTAAGAGGGAACCAGTAAAGGGAATGCGGCTGCGGTACCTTCCGAATCCGAAGCTGAAGAAGGAGAGGCTGAAGAAGACGAAGACTACTCTGAGCAATAATACCCGTCCGCCGGTGACAAGTGCAAGGGGTTGGAAGACAGGTTGGCAGCTATGGAGCTGCAGAGAGTTCCCGGCTTAGATTTCGAAGATTTGGGATTAGTTGCTGGAATTGTGATCCCCCCGAAGTTCAAAGTGCCAATCTTTGCAAGATATGACAGGCTGTCTTGCCCAAAAATGCATCTCAGATCATATGTAAGGAAGATCCAACCTTACACTGCAGACAAGAACCTGTGGATCCATTTCTTTCAGGATAGCCTTTCGGGGTCTCAACTCAAATGGTTCTATCAGCTGGATGGAGCCAGCATTCGAAACTGGGAGGACTTGGCTACTGCATTTTATAAGCAATATCAGTACAATTCTGACCTCGCTCCCACGCGTACCCAACTCCAGGGTATGTCACTAAGGACGGTCGAAGGATTCAAGGAGTATGCGTAAAAGTGGAGGGACCTGGCTGGCAGGGTGCAGCCACCGCTGACTGACCGTGAACTTGTTGACATGTTCCTGGGGACCCTGTCTGGTCCGTTCTTCAATCATCTGATTGGTAATTCTTCTGCTGGGTTTACAGATTTGATCTTGACTGGTGAGAGAATAGAAGCTGGTATCAAGTCGGGGAAGATACAGAAAGGTGCCTCCTCGAGTACTAAAAAGAAGCCCTTCAAGAAAGAAGCCATTGCTGTTTATGGTCCCAGAAGACAAGTTAAGCCGGAACGCCGCCAAGCTGTCAATGCGTTGGTAATTTCAAAGCCTGCTGCTGCTCCTCAGCGGTTTAACCAACTAAGGGGTGAGAGACCCAAAAGGCAGTATACTCGGCTCAGCATGACCATGTCTCAGATTTTGCCGCAACTACTGTCAACCAATCTGGTAACTGTCAAAGAAGCTCCAAAGGTAGTAAACACAGCTTCTCCAAAGTACAACCCCAACGCCCGTTGCGCTTATCACTCCGATAGCCCGGGGCATACTACGGATGATTGCTGGGCTATAAGGAATAAGGTTCAGGACCTTATTGATGCTAAAGAAATACAGTTCGAGGCGCCCGAAAGACCCAATGTTGTGACTGCTCCTATGCCCCAACATGGAGTGAATGCTGTGGAAGAAGACCGGTATGTAGCCTCCGTGTAAGAGATTGTTACTCCGTTGTTGACTGTCAAAAGGAACCTGTTGCTAGCCGGTTTATTTCCGGGATGTGGTAAAGGTTTCCTTCTATGTGTTGTTTCACCTGTTGTTTGTCCTTTGTTGAAATCAGGTATCCAAAGCCTGATGGATAGCAAAGAAATCTTGTTCGAGAAGATTGCTGTTCCTGCTGTCCCTACTGAAGAAGTGTCTATTGTTACTATTTTCAACAAACCTCCTAAGGCTCCTTCGAAGAAGCCTGTCAAAATCATGTCCACTCAGAAGATTGCTCCTATCATCATTACTGTTCCGGGGCCCCTCCCCTATACATCCGACAAAGCTGTCCCATGGAACTATGGGGCATATGTTTATATGCTTGGAGTTAAACAAGAGTTCGATACTAGTACCGGCATTAGCAACATCACCGGGCCTGCCAAGGTTACTCGCAGTGGTAGGCTGTTCTCGCCTGATATTGCGCCACCAGCTATTCAGAAACCCCTTATCATCACACCTGCAAGTGTGCCTGCTTCCCTTCCTGATCAAGTTCCTGTTTCTACCCCTACTGCCGAGTCATCTGACGCTCGGGGCAAAGGGGTTGCTGCTGATTTGCCTGCCCGGACGGAGGCACCAAAGACAACCACTGTTGAAGCTTCCCAGCAAGAGATAGAAGAGATTCTCAAGATTATCAAGAAGAGTGATTTCAACGTAGTTGAGCAGCTGGGGCACACCCAATCAAAAATTTCTATGCTATCACTATTGTTGTGTTCAGAGGCCCATGCCAAGGCCCTGATTTCCTTCCTGAAGACGGCCCATGTGCCACAAGAAACGTCTGCTGATCAATTTACCGATTGTGTGGCCAACTTGACTGCCGATAATGGGTTGGGCTTCTCTGACGCTGATCTGACCGCCAAAGGAAAAAACCATAACGACGCATTGCATGTCTCCATTGAATGCATGGGCACTACTCTTGCCCATGTGTTGGTAGACACCGGTTCTTCATTGAACGTCTTACCCAAGAAGGCTCTAGACAGGCTGGATTATGAAGGTTTAGAGCTCAAGCCAAGTAACATTGTTGTCCGGGCCTTTGACGGTTCGAAAAGGATGGTACATGGGGAAGTTGACATTCCAATCAGGGTTGGTTCTCAAGTTTTTTATTCTACTTTCTATGTGATGGACATCCGACCATCCTATTCTTGTTTGCTGGGTCGTCCATGGATCCACAAGGATGGAGCTGTGACCTCCACACTACATCAGAAGCTAAATTACCCGGTCAGGGGGAAGATTGTTACAGTTCAGGGGGAAGAAGAGTATATGGTCAGCCACCTCAACTCGTTCCGGTACATAGAAATGGATGGGGAATTCATTGAGACCCCCTTTCAACACTTTGAAGAGGTGCCTCAGACATTTGCATCAACTGAAACTGTGATTGAAGACCCTCCTTTGAAGATGGCTTCCTTGAAGGATGCCCGGGCTGTGGTTGAGAAGGGTGAGTGCGCAAACTGGGGCCGACTTCCTGATTTTACTCCGAAGACTGACAAGTTTGGTCTTGGTTTCACTACAGAGGCTCAGAGGGCTGTTCGTAAGGCAGGGATTGGAAAACCTCCTGTGTTCATCACCAACCCGTGAGTAAATGCTATTGAAGACGATGTGGAGGAATCTGAATTCGACAGCTGGATCTACCCAACAACCGACGGTGGACCAAACAACTGGACTGCCAAAGACTTCACACCTATTACTTTTGTCACTCAGTAATGAACTCTTTTATGTTGAATTTGTAACAGACAATATTTTGAAACTTTTTATGGCTCGGTGTCTTACCCGGGGCACCGTGGCTTCATTTGTGAGGGCTTTTGTGTGTCATTTTCATATATCATCAATAAAAACATTGGACGTTTGTTGCATTTCAAAATCTTGCGCTCCTTTTATTTCTTTATTATATATTGCAAAACAGCTATATTTACACACACTCACCTATACATGTTCCAATCCACTCTGGATCTCACTGGTAACGACTCTGCTACTGCCAGTTATGACTTCGAAAATCCGATCAACTTAGCCGAAGACGAAGGTGAAGATGATTGCGAAGTGCTTGGTGAGCTTGCAAGACTGCTACTCCAGGAAGAGAGGGTCATTCAGCCACATGAAGAGCCAATGGAAACGATAAATCTTGGTACTGAGACAGACAGAAAGGAAGTCAAGATTGGTGCCAATTTAGAGCTCAGTGTGAAACAACGGTTGATTCAGATGCTGCATGACTATGTGGAAATCTTTGCCTGGTCTTACGAAGACATGCCTGGGTTGGATACCGACATTGTGGTTCATCACCTGCCTACCAAGGAAGAATGCCCTCCGGTAAAACAGAAGGTCCGCCGTATGCGTCCAGAAATGTCCGAGAAAATCAAAGTCGAGGTTATGAAACAATTTGATATCGGGTTTCTAGCAGTAACCTCTTACCCTCAGTGGGTTGCCAACGTGGTTCCAGTGCCGAAGAAGGATGGTAAGGTCCGAATGTGTGTTGATTACAGGGATTTGAATAGGGCGAGCCCTAAGGATGATTTCCCTCTGCCTCATATCGACGTTCTGGTTGACAACACTACTCAGCATAAAGTATTCTCCTTCATGGACGGTTTCTCCGGTTATAATCAGATCAAGATGGCTCCTGAAGACATGGAGAAGACCACCTTTGTTACTCAGTGGGGCACCTTTTGCTACAAGGTCATGCCTTTTGGGTTGAAGAATGCTGGGGAAACTTACCAACGTGCCATGGTTGCTCTATTTCATGATATGATCCATCACGAGATAGAAGTATACGTTGACGATATGATTGCAAGGTCCCAAACTGAGGAGGAATACCTTGACCATCTACGGAAGCTGTTTGATCGTCTGAAGTTGTACAAGCTGAGGTTGAACCCAAACAAGTGCACCTTTGGGGTGAGATCTGGAAAATTGCTAGGCTTCGTCGTAAGCGACAAAGGTATTCAAGTGGATCCTGCCAAAGTGAAAGCCATACAAGAGATGCCAACTCCCAAGACAGAGAAAGAAGTCAGAGGCTTTCTAGGATGTTTGAACTACATTGCCCGATTCATCTCACATCTAACTGCTACCTGTGAACCAATCTTCAAACTGCTGAAGAAAGATCAAGTAGTACGTTGGAACGATGAATGTCAGGCCGCTTTCGAAAGAATCAAAGAGTATCTCCAAGAACCACCCATTCTTATGCCGCCGGTTGAAGGGAGACCTCTAATACTATACTTGACAGTACTTGACAACTCAATGGGGTGTGTGCTGGGGAAGCATGACGAGTCTGGCCGAAAAGAACACACCATTTATTACCTTAGCAAAAAGTTTACCAACTGTGAGACCCGATACTCACTGCTCGAGAAAACTTGCTGCGCTTTGGTATGGGCTGCTCGCCGGCTGAGACAGTATATGTTGACTCACACTACTCTGTTGATTTCAAAAATGGATCCAATCAAGTACATATTCGAAAAGCCCGCTTTGTCCGGAAGAATAGCGAGATGGTAGATGATCTTGACAGAATATGACATCCAGTACACGACTCAAAAAGCAATCAAGGGAAGTGTGTTGGCAGACCATTTGGCACATCAGGCAGTGGACGATTACCAGTCGATGAACTTTGAATTTCCAGACGAGGATATCATGGTAGTGACTGATTGTGAAATACCTGGACCGGATGAAGGACCTGAGGAAGGATCCCGATGGTCTATGCACTTTGACGGAGCCTCGAACGCTTTGGGTAATGGGATCGGCGCTGTGATCATATCCCCTAAAGGCACTGATACTCCACTCACCGCCCGGCTATGTTTCAACTGCACCAATAACATGGCGGAGTATGAAGCGTGCATCATGGGTCTCCAAGCTGCAATTGACCTAAGGATCAAGTTTCTGAGTGTCTTCGGATATTCCGCTCTCGTGATCAATCAGGTCAAGGGCGAGTGGGATACGAAACACCCGAATCTTATTCCTTACAAGGAGTATGTGTTGACGTTTATTCTCCACTTCGAGGAGATAACTTTTGAACACTTCCCAAGAGAGGAGAATCAGTTAGCGGACGCGTTGGCTACGATGTCTTCTATGTTCAAAGTCAAATGGGACAATGAGGCTCCCCGGATCATTATCTGGAAGTTGGATGAACCTGCACATTGCTGCGATCTCGAGACCGAAGAGGTAACAAAAAAACCATGGTATCATGAAGTGAAGAGGTACTTGGAAGCTCGAGAATACCCCGAAAACGCATCTGTTAATGACAAGAAGTTCCTGAGAAGGTTTGCGGCAAAGTTCTTCCTCAGCAACGACATTCTGTACAAACGAAACCATGATTCGACATTACTGCGTTGTGTGGATAAGACTGAAGCAGAAAATATCATGGCGGAGCTACATGAAGGTACCTTCGGAACACATTCCAGTGGACATACCATGGCAAAGAAAATCCTTCGGGCAGGATATTTCTGGTCCACAATGGAAGCCGACTGTTATCATCATTATCGAACTTGTCATAAATGCCAGATCTATGCTGATAAGGTGCACATTCCTCCGGTTCCTCTGAATGTCTTGACAGCACCTTGGCCTTTTTCAATGTGGGGCATTGATATGTTCGGCGAAATCAGACCCACGGCATCCAACGGGCATCGCTTCATTCTGGTAGCGATTGATTAATTCACAAAATGGGTTGAAGCAGCTTCCTATACTACCGTAACCAAGAATGTCGTAGCACGGTTCATTCGGCACAACCTGATCTGTCGATACGGTGTACTTGAGAGGATCATTACTGATAATGGTACCAATCTTAACAACAAGATGATCACTGAGCTCTGCGAGCAATTCAAGATACAACACCATAACTCTTCTCCCTACCGGCCGAAGATGAATGGGGCTGTAGAAGTGGCGAATAAGAATATCAAGAAGATTGTGCAGAAGATGACAGTGACCTACAAAGATTGGCACGAAATGTTACCGTTTGCTCTTCATGGGTACCGTACCTCAGCACGGACGTCAACAGGGGCAACTCCCTTTTCCTTGGTCTATGGCATGGAGGCAGTCTTGCCTATTGAAGTCCAGATACCCTCTCTCCGGATAATGAAGGATGCAGGCTTGAGCGAAGATGACTGGATCCAGACTCGGCTTGATCAATTAAACCTAATTGACGAAAAGAGACTCACTGCTATTTTTCATGGTCAGACGTACCAAAAACGGATGATCAGGGCATTTAACAAAAAGGTCAGACGACAAGAGTATCAAGTCGGAGACCTGGTAATCAAGCGCATCATTCTACCTTAAAGTGATCCCAGGGGAAAATGGACCCCTACGTACGAAGGGCCATTTGTGGTTAAGCATATCTTCTCAGGAGGAGCCATGATTCTAACCACCATGGATGGTGACGACCTTCCTCACCCCACCAATGCAGACATAGTAAAAAGATACTACGCATGAATTAAAGACCCGCTAGGTTGACACACCTAGGCAAAAATAAGGGCTTCCCGGCGAACCAAAAGGGTTCGGGCAAAAATAAGGGATGAAATGAAAAAAATTTGTACACCCGACAAGTCGAAAACCTGAAAAGGCGGCTTGGGCAAAAATGGGTATCCCGGTGGACTGAAAACCCGAAAGGGCGGTCCAGGCAAAAGTTAGGGATAAAGCGTAATACTATGTCTCATTGGATCACCTTGCATCCAGAATTCGGCATCAATTATCGGGCTCAGATGACTCCAATCAATCAGCTTCATCTTCAACTAAGCAGCAGAGTGATGAGACGCTTGAAGACATAAAGGCCATAGCAGAGTTGGAACCCAGTGGGATTATTTTTTCACATAGCTGTTTTTGTTTCCTTTTCAAAATTGTATAAACTCTATGCTGTTCGGCGACATTCTCTTACTAGGACGTCAGCCTCCTGTACATAAAACGCCTATTTACAGGAAAAATCAATACAAGTTTCATTTTTCAGACAAATTACTCATCGTTTTTCCTTTTTCTGTTTTGTTTTGCGAAGAACGTCCAATGTTCATTTTTGATATATGCATTTGACATTAATTGCTAATCATGAATATTTGCATATGAAACAAAGGACTAATTACAGATGACATCAGAAGCAGGGGCAATAAAGAATTATCTAAGCGATCTAGTTGTTCTGTCCACCGAGGTACCAAGATAGGTTCGGCTGAAGAATGTAACCAAGTTACCTCAACTCCCCACAGAGTAAGACGAGATTCACCAATACTCGCCCCAAGTAGAGCTGGTCTCCCGTCAGCCCCGAAAAGGCACAATGTTCCCCTAGCAAGTCAGCGATACTCTCCCCAAGCAGAGTTAGTCTACTGTCAGCCTTAAGAAAGTTGGGTATCCCCAGAAGATCTCAACATTCCCCAGCGGAGTATAGACATTCCTCAACAAACATCCCCGGCAGTCTTAATCTAAGATTGTTCCCTGGTGGAATACCAGACACCCCAGTGGAACCATTCCCCAGTACAATCTGAAAGGTTTCCCCAGGAAAGTGGAATCCATATCCCCGGCAGATTCTGGAAGCTTATCCCCAGTAGATTCTGGAAGCTTATCCCCTGCAGAGTATGAACGCATCTCCCCGGCTTTATTCAAAGGTTATCTCCCACCAGGGTATAACTGGTTTATCCTCAGCTTAATTACCACGGGAAGTTCGTCCTCGGAGAAGTTCTTCCTATCCCCAGCGGAGTTCAACAAATTCCCCAACATAACTTATCAGTGGAATCCCCAGCGGAGCTCTCATCAAAACCTTAGCAAAGTATCTCTTCCCACGGAGTAATTCACCGCAGAGTAATCTCTCTAACAAGTTTAACCCCCGACAGAGTCATCTTCTCCTACCGGTTTATTCTTGCAACCATCATCCCCAGCGGAAACGAAGAACTCTACTCTTCAACATCAGCCCAGGATTCCACAAACTCCCGGCACTCGTCAAGGATTTATTTTCCTAGACGAAAATACATTCATAGGCATTTCACATTTCATACATCCTGCTTACATACATGATAAAGTGCATACAACACTATCTCATTTTGAGCATCATGACATCATGCATTTCATACATCATGACATTGCATACAACTGATGTCTTGCCTTTTCAGGAAAAGATCAATCCAAAGATGATTACTATCAACTATCGCAGTTCCAGATTCGATTCCTGTATCTAGCCAGGGCATATCTGTGAGCGATTAATTGTAGATTCGATGCCTGTATCCAGCCAGGGCATATTTGCACGAAGAGTTTTCCAGATTCGATACCTGTATCCAGCCAGGGCATATCTAAAGACGACAATTACAGATTTGATACCTGTATCCAGCTAGGGCATATCTGAAGACGACAAATTCCAGTTTCGATTCCTGTATTCAGCCAGGGCATATCTGTGAGTATTTGATTGTGGATTCGACACCTGTATCTAGCCATGGCACATCTGCATGAAGAGTTTAGAGATTCGATACCTGTATCCATCCAGGGCATATCTAAAGACGACAAATTCCAGATTCGATACCTGTATCCAGGCAGGGCATATCTGAAGACGACAAATTCCAGATTCGATTCCTGTATCCAGCCAGGGCATATCTGTGAGTATTTGATTGTGGATTCGACACCTGTATCTAGCCAGGGCACATCTGCATGAAGAGTTTAGAGATTCGATACCTGTATCTAGCCAGGGCATATCTGTAGACGACCAAATTCTAGATTCGATACCTGTATCCAGCCAGGGCATATCTGTAGACGACAAATCCCAGATTCGATTCCTGTATCCAGCCAGGGCATATCTGTAGACAACCAATTCCAAATCCGATTCCTGTATCTAGCTAGGGCACATTTGTGAGCAACTAATTGTAGATTCGATACTTGTACCTAGCCAGGGCATATCTGCATGAAGAGACTGAAGATCAACACCTGTAACAGGCCAGGAAACCATCTTCCATTTCTCAAAGTACGCAAGTTCTCGCTAAGGAATCTCTTACGCGATCGACACCTCCAAATGGCATCTATAAGCCCATTCCTGACAAGGTTCTGTCACGTCTCTAGATGGCATTTATAAGCCCATCCTCCTATCCACCATCTCTCTAAATGGCATCTATAAGCCCATTCCCGACATCACACTGCTGATACTCTACTATGTGAGTGCAAATTTCAGGGCACTCTAGTGTCCAATCTCCTTTTACCTTCGAGTCGCGAACGACAAACTTGCCAATCTAACTCTTCAGGTCCAAGAAGATTGAACAGGGGAAACTGTTGTACCCCAAAATTTGCCCTCCCATTTCTCAATATTTTCTCACCTCAAGACCCTTGGAGCTCAAGATCTAGTTAGGGTTTGCTCTGCTCAAGACTCCTCCTTGCACTGTTGACCCAAATTAGGGTTTGTGTTTGCACAAAGATGTTTTGACCTAAAATTCCCAATATGGCTTTCATGCTTCATATTGGACTCACAAGTTTATCCATACCAAGTTTCAAGCCTTGATTCCAATCTTTGCCCAGTCAATTGGACAGTTGACCTAGAAATCAGCTGTATTGGGGAAAAAGTCAACTGTGGTCAATTGACAGTGAAACCTCATGAAATTTGACCCACATCAACATTATTAACTCATATTAACCATTTGGTCAAGTTTGGGTCACAATTCCACAAGAAATTTGATCAGATCACCAAAAGGGCAAAATGGTCATTTTTAGGGTTTTGACTGCACAAAGGCAATTTTTGACTGTTTGACCTAGCCAATGGCAAACCAAGATCACATATGGACTCAAGGACTCAATGACATTGTCTTGACATGTTCAACAAGTTCAAAAGATCCCAAATGCACAAGATTGACAGATGAATTTTCCAGTCAACTGATCAAAATTTGACTGTATACTGAAAAGTCAAACTTTGACTTTTTAGTCAAAATCAAGTGTCAAGATTCATTTTTCATCAAAACATGTCAAATTATGAAACTTGTTCATCAAGGAATCAAAAATCACAAATTAGGGTTTGAAATGAAGAAATTTCATAACTTAGAATTTTTCTAAGTTATGAAAATTCCTAATTTTTTCCTAACTTTGTCCCATTTTTCATCAAGATACATTTGGATTCAAACAAAACTCAAAACATGAAAGTTATATTCCATTGCAAAATCTACAACTTTGATTCACAAACTTTCCTCAAAAGAAGCTTGTAGCACAAGTTATGATTTTTGGAACAAGGGTGCAAAACATTCTTAACTTAGAAATTTTTTTGACCTATTTTAGGCAGGATTTTTGCCTAACTTCATGGCCACTTTTCACATGCTTCCACTTGTAATTTCATCTTGCATTACAAAGATGGATTGTAGTACACATTCCAAGCTTTCCAAATTGTCCAAGAACTTCTCAAACACCCTTGTGGTTAGGGAGAATCGAATTTGTCAATATGGGCAAAAGTCACTTTGATTCATGGCCAAATGCATGTTCATAACTTTGCATTTTTGAAATCAGCTTGCACAAGCTAGTTACAGGCCTCTAATCTCATTTACACTCAATAATTAAATTCCAATCCATTGTGTTCTAGCATTATTTTGCTCATTTGGTCATTACATGAAGAATTAAGCCATAAATGGAAAAAGCACATTATCCATTCTTGTAAAGTGGCACTTTATGTTAAGTTTACAATCTATGAGGTACAATGCATATCTTCTAGGCACAAGTTTATGGACTAATCCCACTGATCAAGGGAAGATTATGCAGCATGCTTGAGGGACCTGCCTTGCCCTATAACTCAACTTGACAACTTTTGCTTACATAAGAAAGAAACTTGCATATTGAACACCAACTCTCATACCTGTAAGAACAAGCTTAAGCAAACTTTCTCCACACATTCCATACTCCCTAACAGACCTAAAATACAAGCCATTAACCCTCAATACCTCCTCATCCATCAAAGCATCTTTTTTCTGCAAAACAGAGTCCCTCTTGCAGATTGACCTCCACAGTTCATTTCCTTCGTGCGTTTTCATCCAAACCAGTTCATACATATTCCCTACCATCCATACAAACTATCCCAAGCCTTGGAAACAGACTGTAACACCTCTAACCAAGTTTTCCATTTTCACTTTTCTCTCTTGCAGGTTGACTTCTGTAGCTTGATACAACAAGATTCAAAACACACCAAGCATTGGAGAAGCATCCCTGAACTTCAAGCAAGCTGTACAAGTCCTCACATTGCCTTGAAAGTGCCTCCATTGTTGTACACGATTCAAGCTAAACAGGTAAGTTCTTGAACTTCTATCTCTCTATCCAAGCATATCTAGGCTTAGGTTTGTGAAGAAGTTATGTCCTACTCATGGCCCTGAATCCACCCATATCATTACTTTTCATTTATATTGTGTGTACTGAGAGAATTTGGGACCTGAATGTTAAACAAAACTTAGGTCAGGAATTGGGGGAGAAGAAATTCTCTCTCATTTCTGAGAGTTAGATCATGTTCTTTATATGTATGAATTCGTGATTTAATGCTCTACATTTTTGGTGTTATGAGTTTTGCTTGAAAGTTCAAGAATCAAGATGTTTGAATCAGCATGAGAAACGCGCGTTTTTGAGACAAACTGGCTGGAGGTTGAAGAAGATAGACTTGGGCTGGGCCTGAGTTTTGTTTTCCTTTTTGCACCACTTTATTTCACATACACCCCCTTGGCCCATTATGTTTATTTTTATCATTTTTTGACTTTTTCTTTTTGTTTCTGACTTATTATTTTTTTTTGTTAAAATATAAAAAACATAAAAAATATTTTTTCACCTTTTTTTGTATTTATTAGACATTTATTTGTTTTAATTTGATATTTGTACATATAAATAAACATATATACTTTTTATGTAAAATACTAAAAATAATACTAATACATTTTTATTTTCTGATTTTTATTTTATTTTATCTCTTGAAAACATTTTCTAAAAAAATATACTTTTTTTTTGTAAATAATAAATATTTTCTTTTTGTACATATTTAATATATTTAGTAAATAATATAAATACTTATATATTTATTAGAATATTTAGAAAAAAATACGAAAATAATACTTTTTTATTTTTATTAATATTTGACCTCAAAAATACTTTTTTTACAATATACTTCCTTTTTATTTATTTTTTGTATATAATTAATAAATATGGCATACATGAAATAATTAATACCTCTTATTTGCAAAATTAGGGTTTTGCCCTAAACATGAAAAATACCCAAAAATTATCCTTTTTATTTTTGTTTATTTGTCACATAAAAAACCCTTTTACATACATATAAAAATCATTTTTTGCATCTTGCATATTTTATTTTATTTAATTATGGTATATTAAATAATTTGAATATTCAATTTGGATGTAATAGCTTAGATTTAAATTTCTTGCTCAATATCCCCATTTGAACATTTGTACCCCCCATCCCATAATTGTGTAATAATTTAGGACTTTAAATTCCGCATTTTAAAGCTTTCTAAATATGCCATGATAGACTTAGGTTTTGTATGCAAAAATCAAACAACAAATAGCTTGGCCTAATTCAAAGATAAAAAAGCATGAAAATGGACAACACCAATCACACTTGCACCCCTAGGGTTACTCCACTTGATGCCTTCAATAATGGGCCATGTTGCATGTTGAGTTTCTTTGGAAAAAACAAACAAATATCAAATGATCATAGTCCCTCGATGACGCTTTTGAAAGTTGCCTAAACATGATCAAGTCCCTTAAAGGAAAAATTGCCCAAAGACACTTGGCACCATTGCAATCATGGTCTAAACGATGACCCGCGCCCGTCCCGTTCACATCCTAACACAATATTATCCACCAAATACAATAATGGAACAAAATTGTTAAAAGGGTTAAAACATAGAGAAAACCTTTGAGTAAATTTAGGGGTAGACAACTCTTGGTTACTTGCCAACTTGCAAAACAAAAACACTTGCCTATTTTTCAAAACCACACATCACAACACACTTTCAAAACAAAAACATTGAAAACTTTTCAAAAGATATACACCTTTGTATACATCCAAACATGGGTCATTACAAAGGTTGCCACAACAAATGGCCTCTTTTCAAAACATTTTCAAAACCCACACACAAAGCACCATTTCAAACAATTGAAAATCAAGGCAAGTTGATCTAAGCAAGTAACTAAGAGCCCATGGATAACCATGGATAGAAAGGGTGCTAATACCTTCCATTTCTATAATCTACTCCCCGAACTCAAGAAAACATCTCAAAGGTTTTTGCTGTGCTTTTTAACCTTTCCTTAGGATAAAATAAAAAGTCGGTGGCGACTCTTGCTCAACCGAAACATTTGCAAAAACAAACGCAAAACCCAAGTCAGTTCTCCCAACGTATCACACCAACGTTTACTGAACACCTGGCCAACCACTCCACCAACTTGCACGCTTTGTTATATGAATAAGAAGAAAATATAATATATAAAAATTAATGAGTATGCTGAAACACAAAACAAGCGCGCGTTTTATTTGAATCAACCAACCAGGAATCAGCACGTCATCGTCTTCTTCACCAAACCTGCAAAATAACAAATAGATAGCGGGGGTTTTTAACCCCCACAAAGCAGAACGACCAATAATAGCGAATAGCCCTACGCTAAATATAAATATGGCGCGATGGTCTCATTGTGTTCGTCTCGTTCCAGCGGTCTCAACCATATGCATTAGGGGTTCCATTTTTTCCTATATAGCAAAGCCCTAATTCAAGAACTCAAGAACCCTAAAATTCATTAATGGCAATTCACAATTCTGTGCATTATAATCCAATTAATTAATACCATTAGCTTTCTATGGATGCAAGCAATACAAAACAAACCATAAATCACATCAAATGCTTATGAATCATAAGTTTCGTTTATGGACAAAGTATGCAAACCGTGTGACTGTTTAGAGTGATTTCTTAAGCTTTAGCATGTGATTTTGATTGCAAAAGGTCCCTGGGAGTTCCTGCAATGTATTAGAAACAAGAAAAAGCTTTGAATCACGTTAGAATGTGGAAATCAGTTTTCTTTGATTTTTCTCAATATGCTTATGGTTTTTCTGCATCAATTTTCATGTCCATGGCATTAGGGTTGGCTTCTGTATATATAATAGAATGAAACTAGGTTAAATCCTTGAGCAAAGATCCATGGAATGATGGTTTCAATATTTGATTTTCAATCATATATTTTTGAATCTTTTTGATTGGAAAGTCTTGCCAAACTTGGAGATTCTTGTCCCCTTGACGTGCACACGAATTTGCCAGCTTGATTAGGTTGTTCTTGCTTCACAAAAAGATTGAGAAATCATATCTTTGAATTTCCTACAATTTAAATTAATTAAATGAATTAAAATTGATTAAAAATCCAATTAATTAATAAAAAATAAGAAAATAAATCAATTTAGGCTTGATGGGTCGTGCATAGGCCTTGGATAAAGTTTCAAGAAGGAATTTGAGGCCCATTAGCAAAAATGAGGTGTTTTGAGCAAAGTTGACTTTTGCAAATTCACAAATATTTCCCAACTTCTCCAATGCATATCTTGCTCAATTTTGATCATATGAACATGTTCTTGGACATTTTGGAAAGGTCTTGAAGTCCTCTAACCAATGCCTTTGGTCCCATGTCATTTGGATTTACCAATCTCAAGTTATGGTCTTTGACTTAAAGTGCATTTTTGTTGACTTTTGAAATTGACCTATAATGTAGAAATTGATAACTTTTTGTGAGAGCATTTCTTGGACTTGGAATGTGAAGATGATTTGTAGGAAATGTCATCCCCCTCAAAATGAGCATTGGATGGGATTTTTCTGATGAACCATGAAAAAGTTATGCCCTGGTCAAGATACAGTTGACTTTTCTACTGTCCAAAAATAGTAACTTTTTGCATCTTGATGATTTTTGAGCCATGCTTGTGGAATCATGATCAAGGCTTGATCAAATGATGATTGTGAGCTCAAAATAAGATGTTGACCCAAAATTTTGACTTTTGACTGTAAAATGACCATTTTACCCCTGCAGTTGATTGTGAAGCAAATGGAGCTTTTGACTGTGGAAATTGATACTGTGAATCTTGAAACTTGACATGTAGAGCTTGAAAATATATATGGACCCATGAGACTTGACTGAGCCATTGAAAACCTCAAATTCCTTGCAAGAATCAAAACCCTAATTTGGACTGGCTTATGAGGCATTTGGACTGTGCAACCTTTGAGTAGTCTTGAACCATTTGAAGATGATCCTTGACAAACCTTGAAGAAATATGGGAGGGCAAATTTTGGGGTACAACACCATACAAACCCTAATTACTAGCATATTATATATAAAGCGATAAATTGCGGAATTTTAAAATTACTACGCTATTACAATACTTGTGGGATGGGGGGGTGTACAAATTGTAAATAGGGATTGCAAGAATATAAACCTAATTAATCTATTACAACCAAATTGAATTTGTACAAGAAATGAAATAAATAATGTACAAGAAATTAAATGGATATAATGTACAAAATGAATAAATATACAAGAATATAAATATGAAGAAGATAAATATTTTTGTTTGATTTTTTTAGGAAAAGGGAGTTGGTTTTAAACTAATTAATTAAAGAAAAATAATTGATTAAAAGTAGTAAAAGGTAAAACCTAAAATTACTAAGAAAAGATTTTAAATAAAACCCTAAATCTTTTTAAGTTTTAAGAAAAGTATTTTTGGTATTTTTTCTCTTGAAAATAATTTATATTATTATAAAATATTGTTGGTCTTTTTTAAATTAAAATAATATATATTTTAATTGGTGTAAAAGAAAATAATTAAACCTAGTTTTAATTAAATTTACAAGAATAATTAGTAAAATAAATAAAGTGTGGTTAAATAAAAATAATTTTTATGAGAAAAAATAAATAAACTATGTCAAAATGAAAATCTAATATTTTTGTATTTTTTATGATTTTTTAATATTAGAAAAATAATTAAGAAAACAAATAAAAAGAAAATAAGAAAATAAAATAAAGTTGGGCCAGGGGTGCTGATAGCCTGCATGGGGTTAGAAAGCAAAAACAAAAAAAAACAAACAAGCCCAACGAAGCCCAGGCCCCAAAGGGTTACAGGCGCGCGCTTCTATCACTGGGATGGCTATACATCCGTTAACATAAGAAAAACAATAAATATATGATACAAAACGCACCCTGATTTACACTTCATCTTCAACCTCCAGCCAGACCAACTGTAACTTGTTCGTTTCTCAACATAAATGAAAACTATAAACATGAAACTTGTAGCAAATTTACTCACAGTTTCAGAAATGTAAAGCATTAAAACTATAGATCAAAGATAAGCATGAATTTCATTGGCCCTAATCTGAACCCTAAAAATCTCAGAAAACTTCAATCTTAAAATTCTCTAAGCTCAAGCAAAATTAATGGAAACTATGGACATGGTTAGCTTTAAGGCAATGATATCTACATGTTTTGTTCACAAATAAATCATTGATGATGCATGTATGAGAAGTTCCAAAGTTATAAAACTTACCTTACAAGAGGGTACCAGGTTTGAAGTTTGAGCAGCTTTCAAGGAGTTCCAATGGTTGAGTTAGCTTCCTCAAGTTCCCAGGAAGCTAATGGAATGCTTAGCTTGAGCTGAAAGGGCCTGAGGAGTTCTGGAGAAGTCCAAGTGCAAATCTCTGTTTTTGAAAATGGTGGATGATGATGGAGGTGTTACAGTGATGCTGCAGGTGTTGGGATTGTTTGTGTATATTGTTTAGAAGCTTTTGAAGACAAAAGGCCAAGAAACGCACGAGTAGATTTGAAGATTGACTTCAAAACTCAGAAGTGACAAGTTTTGAAGTATTTTTTGCGTGATTCTGAGTTCTAGGTGTTTTCATGGCTTAAGCCTTCGTTTATTTGATGCAAATAGTTTGTGTATCTATAAGCAAAAGGATTGGAGTGGTTTGGACAATCAGAATTACAAGTTACAAGCTTTTGGCTAGGTTAATTGATTTTGAAGAAAAGAGGGAAACCAAGTTTCAATGTGTAGTACAAGCATGGGCTGGGTGATTGTAAGTGTCTAAACAATTTCTCATGTATTGTAAGACATGTATGATCAAAAGAGAACAAGTGCAAGGCTCAAGAACAAGTTTTGTGCAAAAAAGCACTTTATCAAAATGGCAATGTACACTTTCTTCCAAAAATGGATATAAAGCATGTCCATGCATTGAATGTTTGAAATGAGACCTCTAACAACTGTGCAAGCCATTAATTATGGAGTGCCTAACAAGTTTGAGGCTTGCAAAGTAGAGTTTATGCAGCATAGTTTGAATTTTGAATTTGGTTCATCACAACATGACTTGTAATTCAAGTGATATAACCCTAACTTCATCTCTTTGATTCTCCCTACTCAAGAATGATCTCAAGGAGTTCTTGGAAATTTTGGAAAGCTTGAAATATGATCTACAACCCATCTTCGAATTTATTTTGAATATTCCCCTTGGAACTATATGAAAAAGTGCTATGAAGTTGAGTCAAAATCTTGACCAAATTAGGGCAAAAATTTCACTAAGTGTTTTGTTTCATGACCACATGTTCTTAAAATTATAACTTGATATTCAAGCACTTTTGGAAGGAGTTGTGTAAACAAAAGTTGTATATTTCATGGAGATCTACAACTTTCATGTTGGAAGTTTCTCTTGAATCAACTTGCATCATGGTGAAAATTTTGCTCAAAGTTATGAAAAAATAAGAAATTTCCAACACTTAGAAAAATTTCTAAGTTTAAAATTTTTGACTTTTCAAAATGAAATCTTGACTTTTTAATTTCTTGATGAATAAGTTTCACATTTTGACATGATTTGATGAATTGTGATCTTTGGCATTTGATTTTGACCAAAAACTCAAAGTTTGACTTTTCAGTATACAATTGACTTTTAATCAGCTGACTGCAAAATTCATCTGTCAACCCATTGGACTTGCAATGCTTTGAGCCATGCCATTAAGTCAAAATGATGCAATTGGACTCTTGAGATCATTCCTTAAACCAATTGATCATTTGCTAGGTCAAAAATCAGAAATTGCCCTTTCCCAGTCAAAACCCTAATTTTGACCATTTTGCCCTTTTGAAGATTTGACCAAATTTCTTGAGGAATTATGGTCCAAACTTGATCAAATGATACATATGAGTTTAAAATGTTGATATGGATAAAAAATTATGAAGTTTGACTGTAAATTGACCATAGTTGACTTTTTCCCCAATACAATTGATTTTTAGGTCAACTGCTCAATTGACTGAGCAAAAGTGTGATCCAAGGCTTGAAACTTGACATGAGTAATCTTGGGGATCCATAATGATCCATGAAAGTCATATGAAGCATTGAAAGTTCAATTATCCTTGTGCAATCTCAAACCCTAATTTTGATCATCAATGCTTAAGGAGGTGTCTTGAGCTGATCAAACCCTAGTGCAGTCCTGAGCCCAAGAAGATATTGTGAGCAAATTATTGATAAGTGAGAGGGAAAATTTTGGGGTACAATAGTTTCCCCTGTTCAATATTCTTAAGCCTGAAGAGTTAGATTGGCGAGTTTTGCCATTCGTGACTCAGAGGTGGAAGATGATTGGACATTAGAGTGCCCAGAAATTTGCACTCGGTGATGTGATGGTTGAGGGAATGGGATTAAATATGCCATTTAGAGAGATGATGGAAAGTTTGTTGGAGATGGGCTTGTAGATGCCATCCAAAAATGATTGATGAACTGAATCTATAAGAGAATCTGAATGAGTATCAGAATGTCGTCCGTGTCTGGAGCGTATCTGTACTGTATCTGAAAGCTTGAATCAGAATGAGTATCAGAATGGCATTTGTGTCCGGAGTATATCTGAACTGTATCTGAAAAGTTGAATCTGAATGAGTATTAGAATTGCGCCCGTGTCTGGAGCATATTTATACTGTATCTGAAAGCTTGAATCTGAATGAGTATCAGAATGGCATCCGTGTCTGGAGCATATCTGAACTGTATCTGAAAAGTTGAATCTTAATGAGTATCAAAATGGCATCCGTGTCTGGAGCGTATCTGAATTGTATCTGAAAGCTGAATCCGAATGAGTATCAGAATGACATCCGTGTCTGGAGCGTATCTGAACTGTTTCTGGAGATTGAATCTGAATGAGTATCAGAATGGCATCTGTGTCTGGAGCGTATCTGAACTATATCTAGAAAACCTTTGAACATTGTTAATGATAGTTGTTGATTAATCTTATCCTGAAAAGGGTAAAATGTTAGCTAATATGAAAAGTCATGTTGTATGGAATGCATGGTATAATGAGATACATGCATTCGTGTTATCGATGTATATGATATATGGATGCGATGTATGCATATGTGAGTTAATCTACTGCACTGCTGTTGGATTGGGGAAATAAATCCCTGACTGCTGTTGAGGAAATGGAGTGTAAGTCTTCATGTTGTGAAGTGTTGATGAATTTCCACTTAGAGAAATAAACTCTTGTTGTAAGGGAAACGTTGTGTACCGCTTGGGGAATTCTGAACAATTGGACGACTTCTACTGGGGATTGATAACTGGAAGCTTTGTTCCGCTGGGGATTAAACTGCACATTGTGGGGGATTTATGGAAATAGCTTAGAGAGATTTCCCTACCTTAAAGCCATCAGTGATTGTCTTTTTATTTTGTTTATTTGTAAATAGTAATTATGTTCAAATGCATATGTTCAAAAATAAATCGTTGGACGTTTTTGTAAACAAAACATAAGAGTAAAGAAAAACAGATAGTTTTGCACTTTCAAAGGGATTTCTTTGTATTTACTTTGAGTAAGTATTTTTGTACAGTGAGACAAACATTCTAGTAAGAGAATGCCGTCGTAAAAAAAGAATTTGATACAAAGAAAATATAGCTACATGAAATAATCCCATGGGGTTTCCATTTTTCTATAGCCTTCGTATCTCCGAGCATCTTAGCTATTTGTTTCCTTGTCCGAAGTTCATTGAATTGATCAGAAACTCTGAGTTTGTCAGTTGAAGCCAAAGGTTGTCCGTAAGGTGATACAACATGACATAGTCATACACTTTAATTCCCTAACTTTTGCCTGGACCGCCCTTTCGGGTTTTCAGTCCACCGGGAAACCCTTTTTTGCCCAAGTCGCCCTTTCGGGTTTTCAACTTGCCTGGTGTACAAATTTTTTTGTTTTATCCCTAATTTTTGCCCGAACCTTTTTGGTTTGCCGGGATGCCCTTGTTTTTCCTAGGTGTGTCAACCTAGCAGGTCTCTTATGCGTAGTATATTTTGACTATGTCTGCGTTCGCAGGGTGCGGCAGGTCATCGCCATCCATAGTGGTCAGAATCATTGCTCCACCAGAGAATATGCTTTTGATCACAAATGGTCCTTCGTATGTAGGAGTCCATTTTCCCCTGGGATCACCTTGCGGTAGTATGATACGTTTGATCACCAGATCCCCGACTTTATATACTTGGCGTCTGACCTTTTTGTTGAAAGCCTTGATCATCTGTTTTTGATACATTTGACCATGACCGACAACAGTAAGCCTTTTCTCATCAATCAAGTTTAGTTGATCAAGTCGAGTCTAGATCCAATCTTCTTCATTCAGCCCTGCATCATTCATAATTCTCAGAGAGACGATCTGGACCTCAATAGGCAAAACAGCCTCCATACCGTATACCAGAGAGTAGGGTGTTTCCCCGGTTGATGTGCGCGTTGTGGTACGATACCTGTGGAGAGAAAATAGTAGCATATTATGACAGTCTTTGTATGTGACTGTCATTTTCTGTATGATCTTTTTGATGTTCTTATTTGCAGCTTCGACAACACCATTCATCTTTGGCCGGTAAGGGGAAGAATTGTGATACTGAATCTTGAATTGCTCGCACAGGGCGGTGATTATAGTATTGTTCAGGTTTGTACCATTGTATGTGATGATCCTCTCCAGGATACAATATCGACAGATGACATTCTGCTTGATGAACCGAGCGACAACATTCTTGGTCACAGAAGCGAAAGAGGCTGCCTCAACCCACTTTATAAAATAGTCAATGGCCACTAAGATGAAGCGGTGTCCATTAGAGGCTGTTGGTTTTATTTCCCCAATCATATCAATGCCCCACATAGCAAAGGGCCAAGGAGCCGTCAAGACATTCATAGGAACCGTAGGTACGTGCACCTTGTTATCATAGATCTGACACTTATGGCAGGTTCGAGAGTGTTGATAGCAATCTGCTTCCATGGTAGACGAGTAATAGCCTGCCCATAGGATTTTCTTTGCCATCATATGCCCACTGGAATGGGTTCCAAAAGTGCCTTCATGTAACTCAGCCATGATCCTTTCTACTTCAACCTTGTCTACGCACCGAAGTAACAGAGTCATGGTTACGTTTGTAGAGAATGGCATTACTAAGGAAGGATTTAGCAGAGAATCTCCTTAAGAACTTCTTATCATTGAATGAAGCTCCTTCCGGATATTCTTGAGCCTCGAGATACCTCTTGACTTCGTGAAACCAAGGCTAGTCCACTACTTCTTCAGTATTAATCTCGTGATAGTGATCTGGTTCGTCCATTCGTTCAATGGTGATCTAGGGAGCCTCATTATCCCATTTAAGTTTAAACATGGATGACATTGTGGCTAGTGCGTCTGCTAGCTGATTTTCTTCTCGCGGGAAATGCTCGAAGGTAATATTCTCAAAATGTGGGAGCAATGTCAACACATGTTCTTTGTAAGGGATACAATTAGGGTGTTTGGTGTCCCATTCCCCTTTGATCTGGCTGATGACCAAAGCGGAATCTCCGAATACACTTAAGGATTTGATCCCCAAATCTATAGCATCTTTGAGACAAAAAATGCACGCCTCGTATTCTGCCATGTTGTTTGTACAGTTGAAGCAGAGTCTTGCCGTAAAGGGAGTATGACACCCTTCAGGAGATATGAGTACAACACCAATACCGTTGCTGAGTGCGTTAAATGCCCCATCAAAAACCAGGGTCCATCGGGATCCTTGTTCAGGTCCGTCATATGGCCTGATTTCTTTAAAGTTGTTTACCATCATGATGTCCTCATCTGGGAATTCGAACTTCATGGACTGGTAGTATTCCACAGCTTGGTGAGCAAGGTGATCATCTAATACACTGCCCTTTATTGCTTTCTGGGTAGTATACTGTATGTCATATTCTGTCAGGATCATCTACCACCTCGCTATTCTCCTAGAGAGGGCAGGTTTCTCGAAGATGTATTTTATTGGATCCATTTCAGATATCAACAAGGTAGTATGGGTCATCATATACTGTCTTAGCCGGCGAGCATCCAATGCCAGAGTGCAACAAGTTTTCTTGAGCAGCGAATATCTTGTTTCACAGTCAGTAAACTTTTTGCTCAGGTAATAAATAGCATGCTCTTTTTGGCCAGACTCGTCATGCTGCCCCAACACACACACACCCCATTGAATTTTCCAAAACAGTTAGATACATGATCAAGGGTCTTCCCTCGACTGGTGGCATTATAACTGGAGGCTCTTGTAGGTACTTTTTGATCTTGTCGAAAGCAGTTTGGCATTCATTATTCCATTTGACTACTTGATCTTTCTTCAGTAATTTGAATATTGGCTCACAAGTAGTTGTCATGTGAGAAATGAATCTGGAAATGTAGTTTAAACGTCCCAAGAATCCTCTGACTTCCTTCTCAGTACGAGGAGTCGGTATCTCTTGTATCACTTTCACCTTGGCGGGATCCACTTCAATACCTTTATTGTTGACAACAAAGCCTATGAGTTTACCATACCTTACTCCAAATGTGCATTTATTTGGGTTCAACCTCAGCTTGTATTTCTTTAGTCTCTCAAAGAGTTTCTATAAATGATCAAGATGCTCTTCTTCTATTTGAGATCTAGCTATCATGTTGTCCATATAGACCTCTATTTCGTGATGTATCATGTCATGAAATAAGGCTACCATGGCACGCTGATAGGTTTCCCCAACATTTTTCAGTCGGAATGGCATAACCTTGGAGCAGAATGTGTCCCACTTTGTGATAAAGGTTGTCTTCTCCATGTCCTTAGGCGCCATTTTGATTTGGTTGTAGCTTGAGAAACTGTCCATGAAGGAAAACACTTTGTGTTGTGCCGTATTGTCAACTAGAATATCAACATGGGGAAGTGGGAAATCATCCTTAGGGCTTGCCTTATTCAAATCTCTATAGTCCACACACATTCGTACCTTACTGTCCTTTTTGGGGACGGGAACAACATTGGCAACCCATTGGGGATAAGAGGTGACGGCCAAGAATCCAGCGTTGAATTGCTTTATGACTTCTGCTTTGATCTTCTCTGACATGTATGGTCGCATGCGACATACCTTTTGTTTTACCGGAGGACAATCCTCTTTTGTAGGTAGACGATGTACTCTGATATCTTCATCAAGTCCTGGCATGTCTTCATACAACCAGGAAAAGACCTCAACATAATCGTGCAGCAACTGAATCAGATGCTCTTTGACATTTGGTTCTAGATTGGAACCCACCTTGACTTCTCTTATGTCTTCTTCGATACCTAGGTTGAATGTATGCACTGGTTCCTCGTGGGGCTGAATGGTCCTCTCTTCTTGTTGTAGTGACCTGGTGAGTTCCCCTGGCACTTCACAATCTCCCTCACCTTCGTCTTCGGCTTGGTAGATTAGATTTTTAGAGTCACAAAAAGCCATAGCATAACTGTTACCCATGGGATCCCGAATGGATGTAGACCTGCATTGTGAGTGTGAGTGTGTGTAAGAGTATAGCTATCTTTGAAAGAAATGAAAATGTAAAAAGAAAAACAATGAGCAGAAAGTTTGTATGCAAAAACGTCCATGATTCATTGATGTCATATGGAAATGAGATAATAACCCTTACAAATGGACCATTGTGCCTCGGGTAAGACACAAGGTTTTAAGAGTCTAAACTATTTTAATATTACAGATCCAACAAAATGTAAAGACAAATTACTGTAGGATAAACGTGATTGGGACAAAATCTTTGGCTTCCCAGTTGCTGAGCCCTCCACTGACAGTTGGGAAAATCCAATCCTCTAGGTTGTAGCCATCTTCATCATCCTCTACCATGTTGACTTCACGGTTGTTGATCTTCAAGGGTGGTCCTCCAGCACGAGCGTGGCGTACAGTCTTCTGGCCACCTGAAGTGAAACCCATACCAAATTTTATCAGATTTGTATGGGATATCTGGGAGTTGACCCCAAATAATGCACCCACCTTCTTCTATCACTGCCTTGGCATCCTTCAAAGATGACATCTTGAGTGGAGGCCTTGTGATCTTAGGAACTTGAGACACAACCTTGGTCACTGCCACATCTTGTGGGACTTCTTCAAAGTGCTGGAATGGAGTTTCAATAAATTCACCATATAACTCCACATATCTGAAGGAATTTAGATGGCTGACCATATACTCTTCTTCTCCATGAACACTGATGATCTTCCCTTGAATTGGATATTTCAGCATTTGATGCAACGTTGAGGTAACAACACCAACATTGTGAATCCACGGCCGGCCTAGTAAGCAGGAATATGTAGGGCGAATATCCATTACATAAAAAGTTGAATCAAATGTTTGGGTTCCAATTTTTATGGGGATGTCCACTTCCCCATGTACCATCCTTTTTGAGCCATCAAAGGCCCTCACTAATATGTTGCTTGGTTTCAATGTCAATCCCTCATAGTCAAGCCTATCAAGAGCCTTTTTAGGCAACACATTCATAGACGAGCCGGTGTCAACCAAGACATGAGCCAAGGTCGTGCCCCTGCATTCAACTGAGACGTGCAATGCCTCATTATGCTTCCTCCCTCTTGGCGTTAAATCAGCATCCGAAAAACCTACAGCATTATCTGCAGTCAAGCTGGCTATGTAGTCTTGGAACTGATCGGCAGATGTCTCTTGGGGTACATGGGCAGTTTATAGGAATTTTACCAAGGCTTTTGCATGAGCCTCGGAACATAGTAATAAAGCAAGCATGGAAATTTTTGATGGAGTTTTCCCCAGTTGCTCGACTACATTGTAGTCGCTTCTTTTTATGATATTTAGAATTTCCTCCATCTCTTTCCGGGAGGTCTCAGGGATTGCTACTGATTGCGCCTTCATCCGGACAGGCTCAATCAGAAGACCTTTACCTTGAGTCTCGGTTGACTCGGCAACAGGAATGTCAGTAGGAGTGATAACAGGGATTGTAACAGCTTTGTCAATAGGAGCATTAGCAGAGATGATTGTAGGACTGGGAATAACCTTTGGAGGAGCAACAACAACAAGAATGATTACGGGTCCAGAAACAACCTTTCGAGGAGCAATTTTTGGAGAGAAAACCCTTCCGCTTCGGGTTATCTTACTAGTCCCTGCAATATTACTTATACCAGAGTCAACTTTCTCAGAACTTGAATCTTCAACAGCCGACCAATATTGCTTGATACTGTGGTAGTAGATATCACCTCCATAATTCCACGGAACGGTTTTGTCTGACGAATACAGGATTGGTCCAGGCATTGTAATTACCAAAGGAGCTACTTTAGGAACTGATGTAATTCTAACGGGTCTTTTGGTGGAGAACCTAGAAGAATTGTCGGAAATGGTCACGATGGAAATATCATTATAAGAAACAGTTGGAATAGAAGTCTTCTCGAACAAAATTTCCTTGTTGTCTATTAGGCACTGAACGCCTGCTTTTAACAAAGGACAACTGGTTGGTGAGGACAAACAGAAATGACATCTTTCATCACAGCCTGGGAATACACCGGCATTCAACAAGTTCTTTTTGATAGTTAGGAGCGGGGTCACAAGTTCATCAACTAAAGTAACAAACATATCTTCCTCAATGGAGTTGGCATTATGTCCGTGTTTGGGCATAGGGCAGTAATGACATTGGGCATTTCTGGCGCATCGAATTCAATCTCTTTAGCTTCAAGAAGGTCTTGTACTTTGTTCTTTAGAGCCCAACAGTTGTTAGTGTCATGGCCAGGACTCTCAGAATGGTATGCATAGCGGGCGTTAGGATGATAGTGAGGAGAGGTTATGTTAGGATTCTTTGGAGCTTCTTTCAAAGTCACTAGGTTGGATCTTAACAAATGTGGCAATACTTGAGATAGTGTCATATTAATTCGGGTGAATTGTCTGACTGGTCTTTCCATTCTTGGCTGGTTGCTTCTTTGCTGAGCAGGCACAGGTTTAGGAATCATGACAGCCCCCACCATTGGACGGTGTTCATCCCTATCTTGATTTCTCTGAGGATATACAACAACCACCTCTTTCTTTCCGATGAATGGTTTCCTTACAGAAGCATAGGATGCATCTTTTTGAATCTTTCCATTCTTTATCCCGGCTTCTACTCTTTCTCCGGTCAATATCAGCTCAGTAAAGCCCGTCGATGAACTCTTAATTAAGTGATTGAAGAAGGGACTGGACAAGGTGCCCAAAAACATGTCTACTAATTCTCTTTCAGACAAGGGAGGATGGACTCTTTTTTCCAAGTCCCTCCATATTTACGCATAGTCCTTGAAGCCTTCACTTGAAACCATGGCCATACTCTGGAGTTGAGTACGGGTAAGCGCAAGATCAGCGTTGTATTGGTATTGTTTGTAAAAGGTGGCGGCCAGATCTTCCCAATTATGAACATTGGCTCTTTCTAAATGATAAAACCAATCAAGTTGAGTTCCAGACAGACTGTCTTGGAAGAAGTGTACCCATAAGTCCTTGTCAATGCTATGGGGATGGATTTTACTCACATAGGATCGGAGATGCATTTTGGAGCATGAAACTCCGTCATATTTGGTGAATACAAGTGCTTTGAATTCTGGAGAAATGACAATCCCCGATACTAATCCCAACTCCTCAAAGTCCAAACCAGGCACTTATTAAATTTTCATTGCACTTAACCGTTCTTCTAGATGTTTATACTTGTCGTCGGCTGGAGGGTATTGTTCTTCAGAATAGTCTTCTTCTTCCTCTTCCTCTTCTAACTCTAACTGGACAACGGTTTCTTTTCCCTTCCCATCTTGATTGTCTTTCTCACCGGATGTCGTTTCAAAGTCTAAGGTCCTTCTTGCTTGTCCTTGGAACCTTCTTCCCATGTTTAAAACTCCGGTTATCTTCTTCGTTTTCTTATTTTTCTCTTCAACCAGCAAGGTCTTCAACTCTTCTTGTCCTTTGGCTAGAGTTAAGAACATCTGTTGAAATTGTGCATTCTGAGCTTGGAGGTCCTTCACCGTTTGCTCGAGATCCATCTTACTGAAATAAATAGTAGAAAGATGAGGAGACTTGTTGCAAGAAACCTTCTTATGTTATGATGAATGGTAAATGCACATGCAATGATTTCAAGTATTTTAAAGATTAAAATTTGTTTTAGACAAAAAGGAACACACGTTATATTAATAAATTAAAGCTTGAGTACATCAATGCTTCCTTGGGCAAAACAAATACAAAAACTCTAAGATAAAAAGGTAGTACGCATCCTCTTTGGTGCGATGTAGGCATTCAGAGTCTGCTCCTCATGAAGTTGCTTAGTGAGTTCCAAAACCTTCTTCTTGCTTGCGTAGAATTGGGCTTCGAAAGTATCTCGCTCCCCCTTGAGTTGTATCTAATATCTTTGTAGGTCTTTAAGAGAGGTGGGCATGTCAGGATGTAGGATAGTGTATGGAAAATCTCCTTCCATGACAGGCTCCACGATTACCGTAAGAATGGAGGGGTAAGGCATCATAAGACTTTGAGCTCGAGTTCGTACCCATTTGAGGTAAGGCTCAAGAGGGATGGAATTATTATGCCCCAAAGTCTTGCTATCTACTTTGTTCAACATTCTCCAAGCTCGGATAAATCTATGGCGAAAACCTTGATCGTCGTTGTCGTAGTCAAATACCAAACCTTGAATCAGCATCTCGTGCGGGCCATCCCTTCGGGCGTAACCAAACTATCTTAAGGCTAAGCAAGGGTTGTAAGTGATACCTCCCCTAATGCCAAGTAAGGGGACATTAGGGAATTCTCCACAACGGTCGACAATAGTAACATTCTCTATGGATTGGGAGCACTAATGAATGTCTGAATGTTTGAGCGTCATCAACCTTTGTGACCACCTTGAACCTTGCTCGTTCTTTAATACATATTGGGGAAGATGCAAAATAAACCATCTTTCCAAGAGAGGAGTACAACACATAAGGACACCTCTTTTCCTCATAGTGAGAGTGTGAAAAGAATGTAGAATGTCCCCTAGCAAAGTAGGCACCGGGTTGCGGGGTATGAAGATTTTGACGGTGTTCACATCTATGAGTTGGTTAGGATTTGGAAAAAAAACCATCCCATAGATGATGAGAGCCACAATTTCCTCAAAAGCTTTCAGATCCAAAGAGTTCAAACAGTTTTGGGCTTTCTCGAACAAGAACTTTGCTAGGAAACCCTTGACACCACTCCTTGTTTCCCATTGAGTTGTGACATCAGATGATTGCAAGTGTAGAGTAACACCCCTTCTAAAAAACCCCGAATTAAACGATATAATTAAAATCAGAGAAAATAAAATTTGCACGGAAGGAGTGTCACAACATCAATTCACATATTCAAGAAAAACGGATATGACATATTCGTCACTTTAATCTTTTAATAACATAATACATTCATGGCATATACTTTCTTTTTCGTGCAAACGCAACAAAATCATAATAACTTCATCTCCAAAGGAGGAATCAAAATATAAAATTCAAGGCATTAAGCCATACGGTTCATACACCAAACATGTTATCAAGTCATAATATACATACATCAACATAAAATCAAAACAACGGATTATATACAAGTATAATCCATATACAAAATATACGAGTTTGAATGTGGACACCTAACCCCCAAGTGTTACAACCAGAGCATCGACTCGATAAACCAAAATAAAATGGATTACAATCCAAATGCATCCGCTAAGCTAGTGCCTCGCACTACCGTCTTCGGTACCTGAACAATGCCGTAGCAAGCATTTTCCAACAGAAGGGTAAGAATTCCAACAAACATAAGGTATGTAATTTAAAGCAAATGAAATGCATTAAATAAATGAATCTTACTCTTTTTCCAACTCTTGCATAAACCACATAATATATTCATTTAATCCAATTCCCATATTCAACAACTCAAAGAAATCAAACACAATCAATTTCATTTACCAATTAGCACATAATGCATAATATTCAACAAAACATCAGCTTAACAAAGTGTGTATGTGCGACTCGACACAACGACACGACTCATGTATGTGGTACCAATCATCTATTATCCTTTGGATTTACCGATTGTCTATCCCTCAGACGGATAATCATAAAGCCCATTCCCTAAGCTTTCAAACCCCCACTCTGAGTTTGGGACGAGCCACTAGCCTCCACGAGACTAACGGACATCGCCTCTTGACACGACTTATGATGCAGTGTGAAATTCATCAACAGTTATGAAAATCAAGACATCCCTCTATCTCATTTACAAGCATACATCACCATAATTCAACCCTATGAATTAATTCCACAATATTGCACAACAAGCATTATTTAATCATTTCAACATTTATCACACAACACCAAAACATTTATAAACCGAACATGTTATTTCCAGAATCGGTATATCACAACATAATTCAAATATACAACACATCTACAATTTAATTAATCTCCGGTAGAATCCAAAATATCGAGTTTTATCGGTAAACTGTAACCGGTTAAATTCACTATTTTATGCTATATAATAATTTCCTGTTATTTAATAAATCCCAAAACTGATACTGATATCATTTATTACTACAGCCATAAAAATCTAAACTACTACTGCTAATTTATTTCCTACTCAATTACTAAAAGTCCTACTACTTTAATATTATTCAACTATGCATATGTATATATCACACTACTACTATTAACCAAAATATATTAATTCTATTCCACAACTTAAAGTCTCTATATTTAATAAATTGTAATGCTGAAGTAGGTATGCCTTCCATATAAACAAATATATAAGTATATCACTAGTTACAAAGAAACAAGTGCCTGCCATGAAGGAAAAGGCTTCCAATTGCCGCCCATCACGCACACCGCCTTACATGGTGCTGACCGGCACCCATACAACAACAACCACAATTTCATATTATTATTAACAAATTCCAATTTCAGTAACAATCGATACTGGAAAAATGCAATAATCCTATTCTCAGTACCAATTCCTACAACACTAACCTAATTCCTAAATTTATTTTTTTTCTATCAAATACTATAAACAACATACAAGATATTTAGAGGAAGTCTAACCCTTACCGATTAATCTCCGGAACAAACTTTTCGGTTTGATTCCAGAAATTTCTCCCTCTTCTCTTCAACCCTAAATTTCCACTTTTCTTCTCTTCTGCTACTTCACTTTCTGTTTCTAATTTTTTCTCCTGATATCTCTCTCTCTTACTATCTAACCACTACTACTTATTATATTTATATAAAACTAACTTATCTAACTTAATATATATATTATATACTTACCTTACTTATATTATATATATATTATAAAAACTAACATACTATAACGTGTGTATATATATATATATATATATATATATATATATATATATATATATATATATATATATATATATATATATATATATATATATATATATATATATATATATATATATATATATATATATATATATATATATATATATATATATATATATATATATATTTATTTATTTTATATAATAAAATTAATTCATATTATTTAATTAAACTAAATCTTAATATAATTAAATAAATACTTTAATAATTTAATTATCACTAATTAATCGATTAACACACATATTAATATATACACATCAAAAATACGATATTACCATATAAAAATAATCATTTTTCGATAAACCGAATAAACCAAAATAATCAACTACCGGACCGAATAACCGACTAAATAATTATCAAAATAAATATCAACCAGCCATTTTTAGAAAATAATAATATAAATAATATTAATTAAAACATGGTGTTATAACTCTCCCCCACTTAAAAGATTTCCGGCCTCGAAAATTATCTCTAAACGAACAACTCGGGATATGAATCCCGCATCCGACTTTCAAGCTCCCAAGTCATGTTTCCATTAGCCGCACCACCCCACACCACCTTAACCAAAGAAATATCTTTTCCCTAAGTTGCTTCACTTTCCGATCTTCGATTCTTGTCGGCAAGGTCTCAACGGTTAAGTCTTCTCTAACTTCCATATCATCCACTTGCACCACATGTGACGGATCCGCAATATACTTTCGTAATTGCGACACATGAAACACATCATGTAAATTGGAAAGTGATGTTGGTAATGAAATCCTATACGCCATATTACCAATCCTTTCCGAAATTTTATATGGACCAATAAACCGAGGTGTCAACATCTGCGATTTAAGAGCCCGACCAACACCCGTCGTAGGATTCACTCTCAAAAACACATGGTCATCCTTCTTGAATTCAAGAGGCTTTCTCCTCTTATCATGGTAGATCTTTTGGCGACTTTGTGAAATTTGCATCTTCTCTCTAATCAACTTAATCTTGTCCGTAGTTTGTTGCACAATTTTCGGTCCAACCACCACACTTTCTTCCGATTCATACCAACATAAAGGTGTTCGACAATGCCTTCCATACAATGCCTCAAAAGGAGCCATACCTATACTAGAGTGAAAATTGTTATTATAGGTAAACTCAATCAAAGGCAAATAACTCTCCCAAGAACCCCCTTGTTCCAACACACAAGCACGCAAAAGATCTTCGAGTGATTGAATAGTTCTCTCTGTTTGACCATCCGTCCGTGGATGATAAGCGGAACTCAAACGTAATTTAGTACCCAAAGCTCTTTGCAAACCTTCCCAAAATCTAGATGTGAACCGCAGGTCTCTATCCGAAACAATGCACGTCGGAATACCATGCAAACATACAATCCGCTCCACATACAACCTCGCAAGCTTCTCCATCGAGTAATCCATTCTAATTGGAATAAAGTGAGCAGATTTAGTCAATCTATCCACTATAACCCAAATAGCCTCATAGTTACTCGAAGTCCTCGGCAAACCCGAAAAAAAATCCATAGAGATACTGTCCCATTTCCATTCCGGTATAGACAAAGGTTGTAACAAACCGGAAGGCTTTTAATGCTCTATCTTGGACTTTTGACATACCAAACACGAATACACAAATTCCGCAATTTCCTTTTTCATACTAGGCCACCAAAACAAATTTCTCAAATCTTGATACATCTTTGTGGCACTGGGATGAATGCTCAACCCACTTCGGTGTCCTTCCTCAAGGATCCTCTTTTTCACATCTCCAACATCGGGAACACAAACTCTACCACGACATCTCAACACGCCGTTCTCATCAATTATAAACTCTCCTCCTTGACCTTGGTTAACTAAAGTCAATTTGTCAACCAAAACCAAGTCATCTTTTTGTCCTTCTCTTATCTCATCCAATATTCCACTTGTAATCTTCAACATACCAAGTTTCACACCAAAGTAAGTTCCTTCACAAACTAAACTCAAGTCACGAAACTGTTCAAGTAATTCCCACTCTTTAACCATTAGCATAAACATATGCAATGATTTTCTACTCAACGTATCGGCAACCACATTCTCCTTTCCAGGATGGTAATTCAAGCTAAAATCATAATCTTTCAAGAACTCTAACCATCACCTCTGCCTCATATTCAACTCTTTCTGATCAAACAAATATTTCAAACTCTTATGATCACTGAAAACGTCGAATCTCGATCCAAACAAGTAATGTCTCCAAATTTTCAACATAAAAACAACAGCTGCCAACTCCAAGTCATGAGTCGGATAATTCCTCTCGTGTAACTTAAGTTTCCTCGAAGCATAGGCCACTACTTGTCCACCTTGCATCAACACACCACCTAACCCCATCAATGAAGCATCACAATACACTGTAAATGGTTCAGATGGATTAGGTAAAACCAACACAGGAGCAGTAGTCAACCTTCGCTTAAGCTCTTGAAAGCTATCCTCACACTGAGTAGTCCATACAAATAATTTCCCCTTTCTCGTCAATTGTGTCAATGGTAAATCCAACTTAAAAAAACCCTCAATGAACTTACGATAGTATCCGGCTAAACCAAGGAAACTTCGTATCTCAAACACAGATTTAGGAGACTCCCATTCAGACACAACTTCTATCTTGGTCGGATCGACGACAATACCTCCACGAGATATCACATGTCGAAGAAAACTCACTTGCTTCAACCAGAACTCACACTTAGAAAGTTTAGCAAACAACTGATTCTCTTTAAGAATCGACAACACAATTCCTAAGTGCTCGACATTCTCTTTCTCATTCTTCGGATAGATTAGAATGTCATAAATAAAGACCACTACAAACTTATCAAGGTATTCATGAAAGATTCTGTTCATGTATTCCATAAACACACCGGGTGCATTCGTAACATCGAAAGGCATCACAGAGTACTCGTAGTGCCCATATCTGGTTCTGAATGCCGTCTTCTGAATATCACTAGCCTTCACACGGATTTGGTGATAACCATACCTCAAGTAAATTTTACTGAACACGCAAGCTCCTACCAATTGATCCATCAAGTCATCAATCCTAGGCAAAGGATACTTGTTCTTGATAGTAACTTTGTTCAACTGCCGATAATCCACACAAAGACTTATCGATCCTTCTTTCTTCTTTACTAACAACACCGGTGCACCCCACGGAGATACCCTTGGTCGAATGAACTTCTTAACAAGTAACTCTTCAAATGGCTCTTTAGTTCAACCAATTCCGATGGTGACATCCGATACAGAGCCATCGAAACAGGACTAGTACCAGGGACCAAATCAATAGAAAATTCCACTTCGCGTTCTGGAGGAAAATATGTAACTTCCTTCGGAAACACCTCAGGAAAATCACACATAACCGGCAACTCCTTTCTCACTCCACTTTCACCAAGATTCATGCTCTCCATCACTACAAATAATTCCGCTCCTTCCTTAACACACTTCTTCATCTGTTGAGTAGACAAGAACGCAACGCCTTCTTTCTCGGACTCGAGAAAAATAACCGCTTTAGCAAAACAATTGATATAGACGTGGTTGGCTCTCAACCAGTCCATACCCAGAATGACATCAAGCTGACTCAAAGGAAGACATACGAGATCCACTTCGAAATCTCTACCACACATACGCAAAGGACACTTCATACAAATGAGTGAAGTAGAAACCGAACCCATCGCAGGCATGTCTATCTCCATACTTCTACCCAAATTAGATAACACGAGACCTAAACTAATAGCACAATCCAATGAAATGAACGAATGCGTAACACCCGTATCAACAATAGCAATCAAAGGTACATTATGGATAAATCAAGTACCTCTGATCAACCTCTCATCCGACGAAGTCTCGGCACCAGACAAGGCAAACACTTTTCCTTGCTCCTTCTTTGGCTTCGTGCACTTTGTACTAATGTGCCCTTGCTCGCCACAGTTGTAGCAAGTCACACTAGCACCCAACCTGCACTCGTTAGATCAGTGACCAATCTTCCTACACTTGAAACATGTCGGCTCAGCTTGGCGACACTCCATAGCACGGTGTCCCTCTTTCCCACATCTAAAGCACTTCACCGGAGTAGTAACTCCCCCACTTGGACTCTTGCCCACATTCATCGGTTGCTTCCCTTTCCCGTCATAAGTCTTAGGACGCACTTGCTCCTTGCCTCTCTTGTCACTTAAGCTCTTATAGTAAGCACTACTATCACGACTATCCTCATCATAGATACGACTTTTGTTCACCAATTCGGAAAAGCGGGTAATTTGTTGGTACCCGATTGCTCTCTTCACATCTGGCCTTAATCCGTTTACAAACTTCAAGCGTTTAGATCTCTCGGCATTCACCGTATTATAGTGGGGACAATACTTGATCAATTCTTGGAATTTGACGGCATACTCCGCAACGCTACCACTCCCTTGTTTCAACTCCAAGAACTCCACCTCTTTCTTACCACGGACATCCTCGGGGAAGTAATTCTCCAAGAAAGTATCTCGGAACATGGCCCATGTAACCACGGTGTTCTCTTCATCGAACCTATGACTTGTTTTAATCCACCAATATTCCGCTTCCTTTATAAGCATGTGAGTTCCGAATTGCACTTTTTGAGCATCGGTGCAATTCATCACTCGGAAAATCTTTTCAATGGCCTTCAACCACTCTTGAGCTTCTTCGAGCGCATGCTCTCCTTTGAAAGTAGGCAGGTTGTTTTTCTGAAAATTTCCAAGAGCACGGAAAGCATCATCAGCTCCACCATGTGGCACCGGATTAGCTTGCGGCATCTGATTCAAGGATCCCACGAGCAATCGCAATGCCTCAGCAAGTGCATTATCATTCCTCCCAGCTACCATCTTCTTCTGAACAACACAAAAGTATCGATCGCGACAGATACACAATCAAATACAATGGGATTAGTAACATTAAGACTTGACAACTGACCGACAATGCTCTGATACCACTATTGTAACACCCCTTCTAAAAAACCCCAAATTAAACGATATAATTAAAATCAGAGAAAATAAAATTTGCACGGGAGGAGTGTCACAACATCAATTCACATATTCAAGAAAAACGGACATGACATATTCGTCACTTTAATCATTTAATCACATAATACATTCATGGAATATACTTTCTTTTTCGTGCAAACGCAACGGAATCATAATAACTTCATCTCCAAAGGAGGAATCAAAATATAAAATTCAAGGCATTAAGCCATACGGTTCATACACCAAACATGTTATCAAGTCATAATATACATACATCAACATAAAATCAAAACAACGGATTATATACAAGTATAATCCATATACAAAATATACGAGTTTGAATGCGGACACCTAACCCCCAAGTGTTACAACCAGAGCATCGACTCGATAAACCAAAATAAAACGGATTACAATCCAAATGCATCCGCTAAGCTAGTGCCTCGCACTACCGTCTTCGATACCTGAATAATACCGTAGCAAGCATTTTCCAACAGAAGGGTAAGAATTCCAACAAATATAAGGTATGTAATTTAAATCAAATGAAAGGAATTAAATAAAGGAATCTTACTCTTTTTCCAACTCTTGCATAAACCACATAATATATTAATTTAATCCAATTCCCATATTCAACAACTCAAAGAAATCAAACACAATCAATTTCATTTACCAATTAGCACACAATGCATAATATTCAATAAAATATCAGCTTAAGAAAGTGTGTATGTGCGACTCGACACAACGACGCGACTCATGCATGTGGTACCAATCATCTATTATCCTTCGGATTTACCGATTGTCTATCCCTCAGACGGATAATCACAAAGCCCATTCCCTAAGCTTTCAAACCCCCACTCTGAGTTTGGGACGAGCCACTAGCCTCCACGAGACTAACAAACATCTCCTCTTGACACGACTTATGATGCAGTGTGCAATTCATCAACAACAATTATGCAAATCAAGACATCCCTCTATATCATTTACAAGCATACATCACCATAATTCAACCCTATGAATTAATTCCAAAACATTGCACAACAAGCATCATTTAATCATTTCAACATTTATCACACAACACCAAAACATTTATAAACCGAACATGTTATTTCCGGAATTGGCATTTCACAACATAATTCAAATATACAACACATCTATAATTTAATTAATCTCCGGTAGAATCCAAAATATCGAGTTTTATCGGTAAACCGTAACCGGTTAAATTCATTATTTTATGCTATATAATAATTTCCTATTATTTAATAAATCCCAAAACTGATATTGATATCATTTATTACTACAGCCATAAAAATCTAAACTGCTACTGCTAATTTCTTTCCTACTCAATTACTAAAAGTCCTACTACTTTAATATTATTCAACTATGCATATGTATATATTACACTACTACTATTAACCAAAATATATTAATTCTATTCCACAACTTAAAGTCTCTATATTTAATAAATTGTAATGCTGAAGTAGGTATGTCTTCCATATAAACAAATATATAAGTATATCACTAATTACAAAGAAACAAGTGTCTGCCATGAAGGAAAAGGCTTCCAATTTCCGCCCATCACGCACACCGCCTCACATGGTGCTGACCGGCACCCATACAACAACAACCACAATTTCATATTATTCTTAACAAATTCCAATTTCAGCAACAATCGATACCGGAAAAATGCAATAATCCTATTCTCAGTACCAATTCCTACAACACTAACCTAATTCCTAAATTTATTTTTTTTCTATCAAATACTATAAACAACATACACGATATTTAGAGGAAGTTTAACCCTTACCGATTAATCTCCGGAACAAGCTTTTCAGTTTGATTCCAGCAATTTCCCCCTCTTCTCTTCAACCCTAAATATCCACTTTTCTTCTCTTCTGCTACTTCACTTTCTGTTTCTAATTTTTTTCTGATATCTCTCTCTCTTACTATCTAACTACTACTACTTATCATATTTATATAAAACTAACTTATCTAACTTAATATATATATATATATATATATATATATATATATATATATATATATATATATATATATATATATATATATAATATGAAGGTGCTCTTTCAGTTCTTTAATCCCTTACACTATTACTTCACATTTTCTGATTATCAATTTTTGCCAACTTTGGAAGAATTCTCCCGACTCTTGAGGATTCCCATTCTCAATCAACTACCTTTCGACGGTACGGAAAGAGACCCAAAGCCAGAAGAGATTGCTCAAGCTCTACATGTAACACCCCGTTTTAATTTATATTATTATTTTCTAAAAATGGCCGGTTGATATTTATTTTGATAATTAATTAGTCGGTTATTCGGTCCGGTAGTTGATTATTTTGGTTTATTCAGTTTATCAAAAAATGATTATTTTTATATGGTAATATCATATTTTTGATGTGTATATATTAATATGTGTGCTAATCGATTAATTAGTGATAATTGAATTATTAAAGTATTTATTTAATTATATTAAGATTTAGTTTAATTAAATAATATGAATTAATTTTATTATATAATATATATATATATATATATATATATATATATATATATATATATATATATATATATATATATATATATATTTAGAAAATAATAATATACGGCCATTTTTAGAAAATAATAATATAAATAATATAAATTAAAACGGGGTGTTACATGTAGAGCTTGAGCAATCTCTTCTGGCTTTGGATCTCTTTCCGTACCGTTGAAAGGTAGTTGATTGAGAATGGAAATCCTCAAGAGTCGGGAGAATTCTTCCAAAGTTGGCAAAAATTGATAATCAGGAAATGTGAAGTAATAGTGTAAGGGATTAAAGAACTGAAAGAGCACCTTCATCATGTCCTCATCAGTGTTAGAGGTGACCAAGTTGAGTAGGCGACCATGTCTCTCGGTGAATGGAGAATTTTCAGGAATCGTTGAAGCTAGCTCCTTAAGTTGTGGAGGGATCCTTACAAGATTGACTTGAATAGTTTTCCCGCGAAGAGAATCCATATCCTACAAAACAGAACAAAGATAAATCCCAAGATCCTTGAAATGGTTAGTGAATGAGTAGGATGTTATGATGATCATGATGTTATGATGATCATGATGTTATGTACAAGTATGTATATACAAACAAAGCAAACAAGTCCTTAGGTTTAGGCTTGCATGGATTCTCATAGGTAAGTACCCTCTTGAAGTTTAGTTGGCTCAAACCTGTCCTAGGAATAGTAACTGGGTTCTAAGGAGCTCAATATCACTGGTTTGTTTCCTTGGTCATTGTTTCAGCACAAGCCTCTTTAATGGCGATCGAAATATCCCAAGAAACCAAACCTCAATGAGTGAAGTATCGAGTATCTACCAACTTTGGACTGCACCAAAACCGGTCATCTCACTACGTCCTAAAGGCCAAGTTGGTCAAGTAAAGGTTCTAAAAGTTGATTAGTGCTTCATGACATCACTCAGCGGCCCCGTATTCTTTTTGATTAACTCAAAGGCTACCGGTACCCACAAATATGTTGCACTAACGTAGTTATTGCTTAGACCATGTCGGTATACCCCGCACAGTTTCCATAATGTATTGCTACTTACCTATAAGGTATCCCAAATCCGGGTAGAGGATTCAAACCCAAACAAAGAACCATAATATAAAGCAAACAAGTCAAATAAATGAAAGCAATTAAATGTAATCTAGCCCTAAGGTAACCCAACTTTTAGAATTGTCCCCAACAGAGTCGCCAGTTCTGTGATACGATGGGAGAACTGACTTGAAGGTTTTGCGTTTAATTGTAAATGTTGCGATTAGCAAGAGTCTCCACCGACTTTTCTTTTATCCAAAAGGAAAGGTGAAAAAGCACAAGAAAGACCTTTGAGATGTTTTCTTGAGTTCGGGGGGTAGATTATGAAAATGGAAGGTATTAGCACCCTTTTCATCCATGGTTTTCCATGGGCTCTTAGTTACTTGCTAGATCACTTGCTTTTGTTTGAAATTATGCTTTGTGTGGTTTTTGAAAGTATTTTGTAAAGAGGCCATTTATTTAGGAAAACTTTGTAATGATTCTCGTTCGTAAGAATGTATACAAAGATATTGATCTTTTGAAAATGTTTTCAAGTTGAAAGATGTTTTTTGAAAGTGTTGGTATTTGTTTTTTTTTTTAAAATAGCAAGGATGTTTTGTTTGAAATTGTGCAAGTAATTAGGAGCATTCTACCTACTCAAAATTCTTTCTTGTTCATTTTCTTTTCCTTTGATATTGTTATCTTACCATTGATTTGGTAAGTAACTCTATCTTTGGATGTAAACGGGACGGACGTGAGTCATCGTATAACCATGATTAGAAATATTGCAAGGTATATTAGCATTCTTTTTTAGGGACTAAGATCATTTGAAAGGCAACTTAGATAGCGTCATCGAGGGACTATGATCTTGTATTTGCTTTATTTTTTTGCTAAGATACCTCACATGCGTAATATGGTCATTTTGTAAAGGCAACCAAGTGGATTTACCCTAGGGGTGCTTGTGTGTAACTGTATTGTTTTCATGCTTGATTTTGTTTTGAATTAGGGTTTTCTAAGTATTGGTTTTAGTCTTTCCATACAAACCCTAATTACTAGCATGTTATATATAAAGCGATAAATTGCGGGATTTTAAAGTTACTACGCTATTACAATACTTGTGGGAGGGGGGTGTACAAATTGTAAATAGGGATTGCAAGAATATAAACCTAATTAATCTATTACAACCAAATTGAATTTGTACAAGAAATGAAATAAATAATGTACAAGAAATTAAATGGATATAATGTACAAAATGAATAAATATACAAGAATATAAATATGAAGAAAATAGATATTTTTGTTTGATTTTTTTAGGAAAAGGGAGTTTGTTTTAACCTAATTAATTAAAGAAAAATAATTGATTAAAAGTAGTAAAAGGTAAAACCTAAAATTACTAAGAAAAGATTTTAAATAAAACCCTAAATCTACTTAAGTTTTAAGAAAAGTATTTTTGGTATTTTTTGGCTTGAAAATAATTTATATTATTATAAAATATTGTTGGTCTTTTTTAAATTAAAATAATATATATTTTAATTGGTGTAAAAGAAAATAACTAAACCTAGTTTTAATTAAATTTACAAGAATAATTAGTAAAATAAATAAAGTGTGGTTAAATAAAAATAATTTTTATGAGAAAAAAAAAACTATGTCAAAATGAAAATATAATATTTTTGTATTTTTTATGATTTTTTAATATTAGAAAAATAATTAAGAAAACAAATAAAAAGAAAATAAGAAAATAAAATAAAGTTGGGCCACGGGTGCTGATAGCCTGCAAGGGGTTAGAAAGCAAAAAAAAAAAAAAACATACCCAATGAAGCCCAGCGCCTGCAAAAAAGGTCAGAAAAATGCAAAAAAAAAATGGAAAAAACCAAAAGGGTACCACTAGGGCTCGAATCCATGTCCCAAAGGTTACAGGTGCGCGCTTCTACCACTGGAGTGGCTATACATCTGTTAACATAAGCAAAACAATAAATATATGATACAAAACGCGCCCTGATTTACACTTCATCTTCAACCTCCATCCAGACCAACTGTAACTTGTTCATTTCTCAACAAAAATGAAAACTGTAAACATGAAACTTGTAGCAAATTTCCTCACAGTTTTAGAAATGTAAAGCATTAAAACTATAGATCAAATATAAGCATGAATTTCATTGGCCCTAATCCGAACCCTAAAAATCTCAGAAAACTTCAATCTTAAAATTCTTTAAGCTTAAGCAAAATTAATGGAAACTATGGACATGGTTAGCTTTAAGGCAATGATATCTACATGTTTTATTCACGAATAAATCATCGATGATGCCTGTATGAGAAGTTCAAAAGTTAGAAAACTTACCTTACAAGAGGGTATCGGGTTTGAAGTTTGAGCAACTCTCAAGGAGTTCCAATGGTTGAGTTAGCTTGCTTAAGTTCCCAGGAAGCTAATGGAATGCTTAGCTTGAGATGAAAGGGCCTGAGGAGTTCTGGATAAGTCCAAGTGCAAAGCTCTATTTTTGAAAATGGTGGATGATAATGGAGGTGTTACAGTGATGTTGCAGGTGTTAGGATTGTTTGTGTATATTGTTTAGAAGCTTTTGAAGACAAAAGGCCAAGAAACGCACGAGTAGATTTGAAGATTGGCTTCAAAACTCAGAAGTGACAAGTTTTGAAGTGTTTTTTGGGTGATTCTGAGTTCTAGGTGTTTTCAGGGCTTAAGCCTTCGTCTATTTAATGCAAATAGTTTGTGTATCTATAAGCAAAAGGATTGGAGTGGTTTGGACAATCAGAATTACAAGTTACAAGCTTTTGGCTAGGTTAATTGATTTTGAAGAAAAGAGGGAAACCAAGTTTCAATGTGTAGTACAAGCATGGGCTGGGTGATTGTAAGTGTCTAAACAATTTCTCATGTATTGTAAGACATGTATGATCAAAAGAGAACAAGTGCAAGGCTCAAGAACAAGTTTTGTGCAAAAAAGCACTTTATCAAAATGGCAATGTACACTTTCTTCCAAAAATGGATATAAAGCATGTCCATGCATTGAATGCTTGAAATGAGACCTCTAAAAGCTGTGCAAGCCATTAATTATGGAGTGTCTAACAAGTTTGAGGCCTACAAAGTAGAGTTTATGCAGCATAGTTTGAATTTTGAATTTGGTTCATCACAAAATAACTTGTAATTCAAGTGATAAAACCCTAACTTCATCTCTTCGATTCTCCCTACTCAAGAATGATCTCAAGGAGTTCTTGGACATTTTGGAAAGCCTGAAATGTGCTCTACAACCCATATTTGAATTGCTTTTGAATATTACCCTTGTAAATATATGAAAAAGTTCCATGAAGTTGGGTCAAAATCCTGACCAAATTAGGACCAAAATTTCAGTAAGTGTTTTGTTTCATGACCACATGTTCTTAAAATTATAACTTGAGATTCAAGCACTTTTGGAAGGAGTTGTGTAAAGTAAAGTTGTATATTTCATGGAGATCTACAACTTTCATGTTGGAAGTTTCTCTTGAATCAACTTGCATCATGGTGAAAATTTTGCTCAAAGTTATGAAAAAATAAGAAATTTCCAACACTTAGAAAAATTTCTAAGTTTAAAAAATTTGACTTTTCAAAATGAAATCTTGACTTTTTGTTTTCTTGATGAATAAGTTTTATATTTTGACATGTTTTGATGAATTATGATCTTTCGCATTTGATTTTGACCAAAAAGTCAAAGTTTGACTTTTCAGTATACAATTAACTTTTAATCAGTTGACTGCAAAATTCATCTGTCAACCCATTGGGCTTGCAATGCTTTGAGCCATTCCATTAAGTCAAAATGATGCAATTGGAATCTTGAGATCATTCCTTAAACCAATTGATCATTTTCTAGGTAAAAAAAATCAGAAATGGCCCTTTCCCAGTCAAAACCCTAATTTTGACCATTTTGCCCTTTTGAAGATTTGATCAAATTTCTTGAGGAATTGTGGTCCAAACTTGATCAAATGATACATATGAGTTTAAAATGTTGATGTGGATAAAAAATTATGAAGTTTGACTGTAAATTGGCCATAGTTGACTTTTTCCCCAATACAACTGATTTTTAGGTCAACTACTCAATTGACTGAGCAAAAGTGTGATCTAAGGCTTGAAATTTGACATGAGTAATCTTGGGGGTCCATAATGATCCATGAAAGTCATATGAAGCATTGAAAGTTCAATTATCCTTGTGCAATCTCAAACCCTAATTTTGGTCATCAGTGCTTTAGGAGGTGTCTTGAGTTGATCAAACCCTAGTGCAGTCCTGAGCCCAAGGAGATCTTGTGAGCAAATTCTTGATAAGTGAGAGGGAAAATTTTGGGGTACAACATCAAGAAAGAAGGTTGACTCGCGGCTTCTGCTTCTTCTCCTCTTTTTTCTGTTATAATTTCTTCCTCTCCCCTCTTTTTATAACTTAGGGTTATTTATAGGTTAGGACTAGTGATAGATTAGGAAACATTGTTGTAATTGTCGTTACAAATTAGATTTAGTTAGAAATTAGAGAAGATTGAAGATTGAAGATTGAAGATTCTGATTTATTCTAATTGATTTTGATTATAAATCTTAGGATTAGGGTTTTCAGATTGATTACGTATTTAGACATATTTGTATGGACGAATTCATTCAATCAATAAAGCATTTGGAAATATTTGATTTTTATTTGATTTGATTCAAAACAGATTTATGGATATGGGATTTTATGGTTAATTGGTGAAGGAGGTGGAACCTGGGGCGCCACTGGAGATTAGGGTTTCAAAAGCCCTAGGTTGACTTGGTCAACCAAACTAAAAAATATATAAATTCAATAATAACAATAAATAATAGTAATAATTATTATATAAAAAAAAACAAATAATAGCGTTATCAATAATAAAATATGATAATAAATAAATAATAATAATTGTAAATGAATGTTGACTTGGTCAACATCTGGACCAAGAAAAAAGAAAAAAAAAAACTCGATGGGCTTCCAACTTATTGGGCCTTCAAAAAAAAACTGATCGACCAGTCTGAGTAAAACGTACACCCCCTCCTTATTTTATAAAAAGGAGTCAAAGACATTAATGTGCCATCAGCTTTGATCAAAGGAAAATAAAATACACCCCTCACTTTAATTATAAGAACGAACCTAATAGGCCATATATTTAGAGAATTTAGTCTTTTTGACAACAACATACCTCCCTCTTATTTTAAATGGGCCTAAAAAACAAATTGAGATGGGATGATTTTGATGTTCATACCCCCTTTTATTATTAAGACCAAATAATAACCCTTAATGGGCCGTCCCCAAAAAAAATGCACACCCCTTTATTATTTGGACCCCAATGTATCTAGAAGAAATAAAACTAAGTAGTATTTTTAAACCAAAGAATATAATAATACTAAGATTAAAAGAATGAATTAGTTAGAAATATCAGTAAGGCAACTTTGGGGGTATGACATCTGCCCCTGTTTAATTACTCTTTGATTGAATGGTGCGAGAATACGGAGGTCTCGCACATTCAAATTGGAGGATTATTAAATAATGAAAGACCCCAAAATTTGACCAAAAGATTATAAGGATACACTGTACAGTGTTCCCAAGAGTACTGAGAAAGTAAGCATAGATGATGATGTATTATCTTACCAGGTTTGAACAAAGAGTTTAGATTCGACTTAGATACGACAGTGTGGATAACTCGTCGATACCTAAAAGAGATAATAGATTTATCGCGTATTCCCCGTAACCTAGAAGGTGAATAACACAAATTTGAAAATTGACTTACTAACGATTTGAGACTAACATAGTAAGCTTATAACGCAGATTTTGTCTATTCATCAGCTTGATAATACATTGCCGCATGGAGACTAACACAATGAATTATATCGCAGATTTTGTATATTTACTACAACCTAGAGAGTAAATAGCACACGGATGAACCTGTGCATTTATCACGACCTGGAGGATAAATGACACGAGGATAGGCTTTCGTATTCACCACAACCTAGAGGATGGCTAGTATAGCCCTAAAAATTTGCATACCTATCACAACCTCGAGGAAAAACCTTCTTGTCAAATACTTTTTTAATCCACTTTTGGTATAATTGACTGTGGCACCGAGCTGTCAAGCATTTTTATTCAACGAGGTTAAGCTGATCAAGTCACGTCTGAACCCACTCTGCTTCTCCAAGCTTTTCTTCCATTATAACTCGAAGTGATAAAATCTCTACTTCAACTGAGAGTACTGCTTCCATTCCATATACTAGAGAAAATAGAGTTTCACCTGTTGATGCACGTAAAGAAGTACAATAGCCTTGTAGAGCGAAGGGAGGCATTTCATGCCAATCTTTGTATGTCTTCACCATTTTTTGAATTATTTTCTTATTGGCAGCTTCAATGGCCCTGTTCATCTTGGGTCGATACAGTGAGGAATTATTATGTTCAATCTTGAAGTCATCGCATAACTCCTTCATTATTTTGTTGTTCAAATTGGACCTTTTGTCTATAATGATCCTGCTAGGAACTCCATATCTGCATATAAGATTCTTCTTGATGAATTGATTAACCACTTGTCTTGTCATATTTGGGTAGGATGCGACTTCCACCCATTTGGTGAAGTAATCAATGGCAACTAGTATGAACCAATGTTTGTTAGAGGATTTCGGCTTGATCATTCCTATCATATCAATTCCCCACATTAAAAATAGCCAAGGAAAACTTAAGACATTCAAAGGAGTCGGTGGCACATACATTTTGTCAGCGTAGATCTGGCATTTGTAACATGTCTTTATATAATGGTAGCAATCAGCTTCTATAGTCAATCAATAATAACCTGCTTGCAAACTCTTTCTAGCCATGGCATGTCCATTTGTATGAGTTTCAAAGGTGCCTTCATGAATTTATCTCATAAGTGTATCTGCTTCATGTTTCTCCATGCACCTGAGTAATACCATATCGTAGTTTCTTTTATATAACACATCACCATTCAGAAAGAACTTTGGAGCTAACTTCCACAGAGTTCGTTTGTCAATCATAGAGGCGTTTTTCCGGATATTCTTGTTTCTCGAGATACCTTTTGATGTCATAGAACCGAGGCTTTTTATCCGGTCCTTCTTCAATGGCAAGTTAATGTACAAGTTCTTCAAAATGTCTAATTGTAATGTGTGGTTCGTGATTTGGCCAGGTTACTTTGAATATGGCTGATAAAGTTGCCAAGGCATCTACCATATGATTTTCTTCTCGCAAAATATGATTGAATTTAATCTTGATAAATTTCGTAGCTAGCTTCAAAACATGATCCCGATATGGAATAAATTTGGGATGTTTAGTGTCCTATTCACTGTTGACTTGGTATATGACTAATGATGAGTCTCCATACACTTCGAGATGTTTAGTTCTTAGATCGATAACAGCTTCCAGACCCAAGATACAAGCTTCGTATTAAGCAATATTGTTGGTTCAGTCAAAACATAACCTTGCAGTATAAGGTTTGTGAAAATTCTTTGGAGAAGTCAAAACTGCCCTGATATTGTGCCTTAGTGAATTTGAATCACCATCAAACATAAGTGTCCAACGTGCCCCTAGTTCAGGTCTTTCACCGGGTTCTAGTATTCTGTAGTATCCTATAAACATGACATCTTTGTCTAAAAAGTCGAACTTTATTGGTTGATATTCTAGCAACGGCTGGTGAGCTAGATGGTCAACTAATACACTACCCTTGATGGCCTTTTAAGTAACATATTGGATGTTGTACTCGAATAGTAACATCTGCCATCTGGCGGTTCTTCCTGTAAGAGCTGTTTTTTTGACCACATACTTCAAAGGATCCATTCTTGCTATTAACCACGTGGTATGAGTTAACATATACTACCTCAAATGTTTAGTAGCCCAAGCCATGGCACAACAAGTCTTCTCGAGAAGTGAGTACCTGGTTTCTCAATAAGTGAATTTCTTGCTGAGATAGTAGATTGCATGCTCTTTTCTGCCTGTTTCATCATGTTTCCCTAATACACATACCATCGACACTTCAAGCACGGCTAAGTACATAATGAGCGGTCTTCCAGGAATTGGTGGCATCAAGATTAGTGGCTCTTGTAAATATTGCTTTATTTTCTCGAAGGTTGTCTGACAATCATCATTCCACACCACTGTCTGATCTTTTCGAAGTAATTTGAATATAGGATCACATGTAACAGTTATGTGTGATATGAACCTCGAAATGTAATTCAATCGTCCTAAGAAACCAAAGACCTCTTTTTCTGTCCTTAGAGCTGGCATTTCTTGTATGTCTTTTACGTTGTCGGGATCTACCTCAATACCAAACTGACTTACAATAAAACCCAATAGCTTGCCTGACCTGACATCAAATGTACACTTGTTTGGATTCAACCTCAGTTTGAACTTTCGCAGACGCTCGAATAACTTTTGTAGATGTTGAAACAACCGGCTGAAAATCACAAACAATGAAGTCGCCATCAAACATCTTTTATCCCACATGAAGGGAAAGGTGAACATCGAGAAAACCTGAGAAGGGAGAAGTCACAGTCTTGCGACCGAGAGATCGGGTAAGGGAGTCTATTACGCGAGAAGAAGATATTAGCACCACACACGTCTGTAGTACTCTATGATATCCACTCTTGTTATCTATCTTATGGGTGTGTCTAATCTATGTCTACTGCTTACTATTGAGGAAGAATGCATGCAAAAGAAATGCGGGGAAAAGAAGGAAGTATTTACAAATTTTGCTTGATTAGGCCCCACGACCTGTTGCCTACGTATCACTTTCGAGGAATCAGAGCGCTGTAGTTCGGCTCACATGTTTTTGTTTGTTTTGTGTTTTTTAATGTAAAAATGCTAAGCTTCGCATTCTACCGCTGCTCGACCCTGGGAGACTCACGCGTATGTAGTAGAAAGGAACTAACATGCTCATACCTGATGAGGTATCTTCGGAATAAAAATTTCTGAGGATGGATAATGTTTCGTACGCAAATTTTTGGCAAGTAGACATGGGTGCAACCCGGCCTTTGGGGATTTACGCGTCGTACCTCCTAAAGTAGAACTAACACATCCTTTTGAGAGTTTCGATGAAAGTCCTGAAGGCGAAAAGAGTTTGGATTGGTTGATGTTTTTTACCTTGAAAAAGGGTTTTTGTATTATTAGAGTATTTTTGAAGTTTGAAAGAAAAAAGTTTTTAGTCTTAATGCATATGCGAAAGAGAAAGAAAATGCTAAGGGAAACATCTATCTACGTTAGCATACCAAAAACCTAGGAGTGAGGATAACTATCCTATAAGGAACATGAAAAGATCAAAGTCATTGTCTCAATTCTAATTGAGTGACATCATCAATCATTAACAAAGGAAAATGATAAATCTCTAAGGGAGCATGCAAAGATCGAAGTCGTTATCTAAATTCTAATTGAGTGACATTATCGATCATAAACAAAGGAAAACGATAAAATCCTAAGGGGAGCATGCAAAGATCGGAGTCGTTGTCTCAATTCTAATTGAGTGACATCATCGGTAGACAAAAGATGTAAACACACAAGCACAATCACGAGGAGAAAATAAATGCCGAATGCCCGCTATAGGTCTTTAAACAACAACTTCGAGTGCACGCTATTTATTTCTTACTTCTCATGATATCTAGAAAAGTGGTAAAGCATGCATCTCTATTCCTACTTATCATGGCTTCAGAAAGCGGTAGGCAATATGGAGATGAGGAATAAAACAAAGTCACGATGATACCTAACGGATAAGGTCCATTGACTCTTCAAAGCCACGCCAGCAAAGAGAAATCTCTACAGAAGCTGCTTCGCACATGTGATCAAAAAAGTAATCTCCAAGCGTTCCACATCACAAAAGTTTTGTCAACATTCGACCATAAGTACAACAAACCACATGAACATTCGATGAAACACAAAGAATATTTTTAGCTTTTTCATGAGCATAACCAAAAATAATCACTCAACCATTTATTCAAGGATCAAGACCTGCTTATTAATCGTTCCAAATGTAAAGAAAGTCGAATCAACAAGGACATGCAAAAACATAATTTATAAGGTGTTGTACGCCAAAAGTTGCCCTCCCATTTTCTTCAAGATATCTCCTCATGCTCATAGGATTTTCATTTGCTCAAGGTTGTTCAAGAATTGACAGACAAATTCTCCTCCTAAGCAATTGCCCTACAACTAGGGTTTCACTTTTCTCAAGGAAGATTGGGTTTCTAAGGCCTCAGTTGGATTTCACGGTTTCTTATATGTCTCCAAGAATGCTCATACCAAGTTTCAATCCTTGCATCACAAGTTTGCTTAATGAATGGCTCAGATGATTGAAAATCAACTGTATTGGACAAAAAAAATCAACTATGGTCAATATACAGTCAAACCTCAAGGTTTTTGGTCAACATCAAGGTTTTAAAGTCATAATCATGATTTGATCAAGGGTTGATCACGACTCATCAAGAATACTCCAGATTCATCAAAAGTCAAAAGTTACCAAATTAGAGTTTTCTTAAGGAGAAGTCAACTGAACTTTGACCAAGCACAACTTTCACATGCTTCATCATATTTTTCTTAACCAAAGCTTATTTTGAAGGAAATTCAATTCTCTACAACTTTGCCTGTCTAAGCTCAAGTCCAAGAGATGCTTCATATAAGAGATGTGAGCCAAAACATTATAGATCATTTAAAAAGTTAACAAAAAGATACCTTTTTTCAAAGGTAACTTACATCAAGATAAAGTATTCAAATGCAAAAATGTTAAAAATAGAGATTGTAGAGGATATCTTGATCTTTCCAAAAAGTCCAAGATCACCTTAAAATGATTAAAATTGAGATAGTTATGACTAGTGCAAGTTGGGAAATTTTGAGAAAATGCATGAAACCAAAAATGATCAAACTTGGAACTTTGGGCTAATGGGCTATTGTTTCAAGGTCCATGCGTGTTATATACTTCATAGTGAACCTCAGAATTTATTCATGCACCCCTTGGATTTTTATCCTATTTATTTTTTATTTTATTTATTTAAAATTCAAAATTAAAAAAAGATAAAAACAAAAGCTTTTCTTACAAGGTTCAAGCCCAACATGTTTGACCTAACTCTTCTCTCTATATACTCATCATTTCATGCATCAAGCCACACGAACCCTTGCATAAGAAGCCATCCCAAAAATTCCAAAAATATCAAAAACTAAGGCAAAGTGAAACTATACCTTGCAGCCTCTCTCAAGGTCGAAAAACCCTTTCATTAACTTCTTGAAGCGTTGTAGGGTAAGAAGAGATCATCCTTGATGATCCAAAGGGCTCGAAATGCGCTACATGCCATGCCGGTTGTCCATCATTGCATGAATGCATATTTTTGTTTTTGTTTGTATTTTTACGCATACTAACCTTGCTAATGTGTTTATGAGGTTTCAATATGCAGGAAAAACCTGTCGTGTGAGCCCCATGATGGATGAATCATAAACTGCCATGCCTGGTCCGTTTCATGTTGTTTTAGTCGTATCTCACAACCTAGCGCGATTTGGCAAAAAATAACACTTCCATTGAATTTGCAAGGCCTGATTTAGGGGGGAAGAGTTCTTTTTATGCATTAATGTGTGTTATTTTGCAGGGGCCACAAACAAGCTCACCAGAGAAGACGATCGGAGTTAGGGCTTCGGCGCCTCTCTGGTCCAGGCAATGTGTTTATTACATAATTATTTTGCTTCGCTTATGATATTGGATGTACAACCACCCCAGTGGGAAATGAGCGCGCATTAAGGCATTACTACACCATGGCGTGAGTTCGATCCCTGCCTTTTGGTGTTTTGATATTTTTTCACATTTTTTTCATAATTTGTAGGTATAAAATATAGCGCACTGATTCCATTCTACTAACACTAAAAGTGTGCTTGGCGCAGTGGTAAATCATGCAGCGTGGAAGGCTAAAGGCGTGGGTTCAACACCCACCCCTGGCAGTTTGTCTGATGTTGCTTCCTACTTGTTGTTTTTTTCCCTAATTCTTTTCCCTTAACCCTAATTTCACCTAACCATAAAACCACAAACCTTTTTTCACAAACATAAAAATAATTGTTTTTTTTAAACCCTAAAAATAATTAGGTTTTAGGTTTTTTATTATTAACCTTTTTTAATTAATTTAATTAATTTTTTAAAAATTAAAATCAATTAGTATTTTTAGGTTTATTTAGTCATCATCAAAAAACCTTTTTTCATAAAAAACATCAAAAAATACTTCTTTTCCCTTCAATTCTATTTTCATTTTACATCTTTAGATTAAATGTATAGGTTTCGTGAATGTAATTATTTCTCGATTTCCTTTTTCATTATTATGTAACTGTTTTCCGGGTTGTAATAGCTTATGGTTTTTAATTTCCTCTTTCTATTTTGTATCTGCCCCAAAGCAATGTAATAGTTTAAGGTTTACGTTTCTATCTTTACTTTCCGCACCTTTACTATTTTTTATATTTACTATACTACTGCTTAGTAACTAGGATTGTATGGAAAGACTAAAAACATACGATAAAAAACCTTAACTACAAAGACTAAAACAACTGAATACAACACACTCGCACACTCACACCTCTAGGGTAACCTTCCTTGTTGCCTTTGGAAAATGGTCATGTCCCTAGAACGTAGGGATGCCTTAGAAAAGATCCTTAATCAAGTCATCATACAAAATGATCATAGTCCCTCGATGACCCTTTCGATGTTGCCTTTCGATGTTGCCTTTCGAAAATGATCTAGTCCCTCGAGTTGCCTACGAATGAAACAATGACAGAACCTTACAAAAATTGCTAAAGCATCCTTACAAGTTACCTTCGATGACGATACGATGACCCTACGTCTGTCCCTTCACATCCAAACGATAGGGATTCCTACTAACTAATGGTACGGATAGCACTATCTAAAGAGAGAGGAGGAAAAATACAAGAACGACCTTGAGTGGGCAGATACTCTTAATCTCTTGCTCAATATTTCTCAAAAAACAAAACATTTATCACAATCACACTCTTCAAAATATTTTCAAACAAACGCTTTGTATACACTCTTACCGATACAAGAGTTATTACAAAGTCCGCCTTACATTGGCGTTTTTCAAAATATTTTTAAACACACACACAAAGCAATTTTTAAAGTGAGCTAAGCGATTAAGATCCCGTAGATAACTACAGATGAAAAGGTTGCTAACACCTTTCATTTTCATAACCTACCCCCGAACTCAAAATCTATCGAGGTCTTTCCTGTTCTTTTCATCCTTTCCTTATTGGATAAAAGAAAAGTCGATGACAACTCTTACTATCTGCAACATTTGCAATAAAACGCAAAACCAAGTCACTTCTCCCATCGTATTACAAAAGGTATTTTTATCAACTATTTCCATCACGTTTTATGAATCAAAAGACTAATGAAAATACCCTAAGGAAACAACACTAAAAACATGCCACATTATCATCAAGAAAAATATATCAAAATCATGTCAAAATTTGAAAGAGAAAAATCAAGAATAAAATGCAAAAGTTCTAAAACAAAGAATGAAGCATTGAGGTATACTGGATGAGGGGGTGGTGTAAGCCTTAGTTTCATAGACTAAGGCAAATGAAGCCCAATGCTTTAACATCCAGGTTCCCAACAATTTAACAATGAAACAAAAAAAAGAAAATTGAAGAAAATAATGACCAAATGGCCAAAACGGCGTCGTATTAAGAAGGCTAGGGTTGAGTTTTGTGTCTCTTCAGCTTCACGTGAAATAGAGATTTAATTTCTCTCTTCTTCTCTAAAAAACAGCGGCGCCTAATTCAAACCAAACCTTTTCGATCTGCCGCCGTCGTCTCAACCATGAAGTCCTCCTCTATTCCGTCACTGCTGATCTTCCTCTTTTGCGGCGGAGCGACTTCCTTGTCTGTCATCCAGAATTCACTCTTCTTCTTCTTCTTTGTTCACACCTCTGTCTCAACATCCATCTTGCTTCAGTCGCGGTTCTGTCCATCTCAATCCCTCTCCATCATGATTCTTCCAACCTCCGCGTAAACTCCTTCGTTTATCTGTCATAATGCAATCTACAAGTGGAAGTAAATAGCAAAGAACAAAGGAATATCGAGTATTATCGGCCGGAGATGCTCTAGAAGCTTTACAACAACAAAATCAATGATGAGAAAAATAAAGGAACTCAGGTGAGCATCTTCCTCTTCGTCTTAATTTTCTTTGATTCCCTCTCTTTCCTCTTATGATTCTTATACTTTCTTCTTCTTCTTCTTCTTCTTCTTTGATATGTGTTACGATTATTGTTGTGTGCAGTTTCGTTACTGGTTAGAGAAGGGTGCTATGCAGAGAACATGAAGATGATGCTGAATATTGGTGATGTTTCAGTAGAAGGTCAAAGAGATTTCAGAGAAAGGTTGTTATGATTCTTCTGCAGCAGTGAAGATGGAGATGCTTGAAGAATTGTGCATTCTTGAGAGTCGCAGAGAGAATAAAGGTGAAGAAAGGTTGCAGGTGGATGAAGGTGGTAATGGTGAGTGAAGGTTCAAAGAGAATTTTGGAGGAAGCTTGAGGTTGATAATGGAGGAGGAGTGAAAGTGAAGAAAATGGTGCGTATGAATGGTGGTGAAGGTTGAGAGGGAATAAAATGGTGGAGATGAAGTAGAGAGAGTATTGAGAAATGCTTTGAAGATTTTCTGGTGATTCTTTAGTAGATTGAAGAAGGATGAAGATGGAGATTTAAGGAGAAGAGAGAGTTTTCTGGAGTAATTCTTTAAAAAAATTAGAGAATCAATCGATTCAGGTGAGTTTTCTGTTATGTAGTTCTGTTATAACTGTAAAAGTTAGTTAAGGAAAGATGAATCTGAGCCTTAGATTTAGGAAATTTGTTATCACAATGAATGGTGAGGATTACATCTGGATTGAAGGTTAGTTTAGGAACCGAAATTCTGTTATTTCATTTTCCTGATTTAATTCCTATTTTTGATTTTTTTTTTGTTTTATTGTTTCCTGAGTTGAAGTTTTGTTAATTGGACAGGGCTGCGGTCATGAGGCTTTATGATGAACTGTTTTTTTCCTTCATTTATTGATATTCTTCATATGCTTTTAGCTCAAAATTTCATTGCATTAGAAAATTTCAGCATTCTATCAGCATTTACAATATGCGGTTTCACTGAACATGAGATTTACGACGACTCCATCAACATAGTCAGTTTCTAATTCTCTCAGATGTTTCACCTTCAAAGTTGAATTCTACTTTTGTTATAATTGAACCGGGTGGACTTGTCGAATCTGAATTTGAATTGCATTGGTGGTAGATTCTGTTGTAAATTTCAACGAACTGATGTGTTTGATAATTTGCGGTTTATTTGATTTATGATGGTGACTCTTTTGATCATACAGGCTTGTAACATGGTGGCAGTAGGAAATCAAGCTAGCATAAGCAAGAGTGGACAAAAATTAGAATTTTCTTGGAACATTAGGAAGACTTGAAAAGCTTTGAACTTGAAGTGAAGAAGACACAAGGCAACGTCTTGAAGAGTTGGTCAAGGGTCAATAGTCAACTATAGTTCTTTTCATTGTAATTTTCATTTTATCTACTTTTGTAACTTGTAAAGGGCCTTTACTCTTGTAATTGAAATTTGTTAACTCTCCAAACAATGAGAAGGCTTCTCCCTCCATTATGTTTTATTTGAACATTCGAATTTTCTATGTACCTTGTTTCTCTTCATTCATGTTGCAAGCAGGACTTGAATGAATTCAAGTGTTTCACTTAGAAGTGTAGCAATGCAATAGCTAAAGTAACCATGGTAGCCAAATATATTATTTTTTGGTTCACATCTTACTCCTGCCTCTTTAGACGATTCACAATAAACCCCAAATTAATGATTTCACATCCTCTTGATGCGACCTTAAAGCCAATTTGTAACATCAATAAGTGAGAATTACATAAGCCTCAAATGATGATAAAAATCAATTCATAATTCCATGCAATCATAATAGATGAATTTCTCACACCGTGCTACATCAAAGTCTTGTATGAGAAAACAACACATATTCCCTTTTATAGATAAAAGATGGCCTCAATGGAGAGACGCACCATCTAACATATTGTGACTAAACCTCTTACTCCATGATAGGAATGACACAAGGGTGAATGTCTTGATTCAAGGATAAAGAAATCCATGTATGCAAGTCCGCACCTTGAACTCCTAGGTAGAAAACCATAATGCCATAACTCGTGAAACAAGTAACCATAAGAAGTCCTTTATATGATGGTCAAACTTGAAAGATGCTCAAGATAACATTAACATGAAAATACAATGACCCTCAGTTGATGAATTAACAAGCTCATACATGATGATTAACAAACCATAATCCATGGCTTTGCTGAATATAGATGGAGAATAACCGTTGTAGCTTAATGAAGAAAAGATCCACCATAATCATGATCCAAAATCCTATCTTCAAACCATGATTGTTAAATAAACCAGTTGATTCAACCTTGCATGAAGATGGGAGCCTAAAAGCACAGATAATCCCTAATACCTCAATATCCTTGATCCCATGAGAAATTATTGATCAATGATGCCTGAAGTTGTTAAATGGCCTAATGGAAAGGTATGTACATGATAATTACTAAGATGCACAAGCCAGATGATCCTTATAAAGGGGTAGGACAAATTTTGGGTATGACAAATGTATAATGTGATCCTCTTTTGTATGAGATTTGGAAATCATATCATCTACGTATACCTCAACTTCTTTGTGGATCATATCGTGAAATAGTGTGACCATATCTCATTGATAAGTTGCCCCTACATTCTTCAGACCAAAAGGCATTACCTTGTAGCAGAAAGTGCTCTAAGGATTCATGAAAGTAGTCTTTTTCATATCTTCGGGTGCCATTTTGATTTTGATTATAACCTGAGAAACCATCCATGAATAAGAACACTGAATCTTGTGTTATATTATCCACCAAAACATCTATGTGAGGTAACGGGAAATCATCTTTGGGACTTGCTTTGTCAGTTCCCGATAATCTACACACATGCATACTTTGTCGTCCTTTTTGGGTACTGGTACAATATCAACTATCCAAGGTGGATAATCTACCACCGCTAAGAACCCTACATCAATTTTTTAAGGACTTCTTCTCAAATCTTACTAGACAAGTCTGGATGAGTTCTTCTGAGCTTCTGTCTAACTGGAGAACAGCCTTCCTTGAGAGGTTGTCTATGCACCACAATATTTGTATCCAATCCTGACATGTCTCTGTAAGACCAGGAAAATATTTCCACATATTCACATAACAACTTGATCAGTCTTTGATGTTTTCCTCCAATGTTACCCCTAGCTTGATCTCTTTTGGACCCTCCTTTGTGCCAAGGTTAATGGTCTCAATAGATTCTTGGTATGATTGTATATTGTCAGCTTTTTGCTCTATCTCCCTCGCCAATTCTTCAGAGAGTTGAAGGTCTTCATCATCTTCCTCTTCCGCTTGGTTGATGGGCGCATCAAAATTATATCGGATATCAGCAGTAACATTATCAGTGATTTTAGGCATGAATCTGCACATTTATCATGTTTTGGTGAAGTTTTAGTATGTGAATTTGGAAAATGCATATGAAGAAAAGTATTGCCATTTTTAAATATAAGAGATAAATGTAAGATAAAGACATGGATCTTAATTGAATGTGAAATATAACTTTTATTAATTGTGAATAATGTTTGAAGAAAATTGGGGGACCCTTACAAGCTACCCCTATGCCTCGGGCTTGACGTAGGTTCTTTCAAAAACAAGAAAAATTACTTTGGAAAGAAAAAAATATCTGGAATTTCCACGGCTATCCAATTCTTGAGCTCTTCACCTGGAGCATATTCACAGATGAAATTAGATGCTTTCTTGGTGTTGCTTTTGTTAGATATCATCGCCACTTGTCCATCATGCTCTGTTCCGTTGTTGATGAATGTCTCCTGGATGAGAGTAAATTGTGCCTTGCCTTTCAGGGTAGCCTTTGATGATTCATATCCCAAACCAAAACAATTCTTCTTCTCAGGTATTTCCATATGTTTACCTTGAACTTTTGAGGTACCATTCTCCACAGCTGTTTGTTAATCTCTCCACGAAGTCATAATAGGTTTATTGATTTTCTCCACCAGTAGGGTTACCATTGAGGAAACCTCTAAGACTTGAAATGGTGTTACTATACATTCTTCATCAGCATTGACATATCTGTAGGACTCTATGTAACTTACAAAGATGTCCTCTTCACCATCGATTATAACCATCTTCCTTCAACAAAGAATTTCAATTTCTGGTGTAGAGTTGAAGTAACAGCTCCCGCTGCATGAATCCAGGGTCGTCCAAGTTAACATGTATACGCTGGTTCTATATCCATTACTTGAAAAGTGATATAAAAACATATGCGGGCCGATCTTGACAAAAAGATCCACTTCTCCAAATACTGTACTTTGGGAACCATCGAAAGCTTTGACTATCATAAAGCTTGGCCTTATAACCACACCATCTAGTGTTAACTTTATCAGACTGGATTTTGGCAACACATTGAGGGAAGAACCAGTATCAATGAGTACCATGGACAGGCTTGTAGTACCTATCTGAATAGAAATGTGCAATACCTTGTTGTGAGCTCTACCTTGTGGAGGCAACTCGTTGTTATTGAAGCCTAGATATGATCCATATGTTAGGTTTGCTACAACATTGTCAAATTGATTCACTGTAATTTCCTTTGAAACCTGTGCATAACTTAGAACCTTTATTAGAGAGTCTCGATGCACTTCTGAAATGAGGAGCAACGAAAGTATTGATATCTTTGCCAGGGTTTAGTGTAGATGATCCACCACCCTATAATCACTCCTCTTGATTATTTTTAGGAATTCTTCCGCCTCTTGGTTAGTAAAATTCTTGTTTGGAGGCTCTCGTTCTTGGTTTTCTTCCACCACAACTTCCCCCTTTATCTTTAACCACAACATCATTCTTCTTTTGTGGTTTGGGACCATAGATTCGACCACTACAAGTCATACCCTCTGTTCCAACTATATTTGTGATCGCAAGTCCTTGACCTGTCAATGGATCACATTCTTGTTTTAAACCTTTAACGTATACAGTAGAATCATAACTCCATTGTACCGCTTTGTTGCTTTCGTAAGGGGTAGGAGATGGCCCCTTAATCACCATTATAGTCTTTAGAACTACTGGAATTCTCAGAGTCTGGCATGGTATCATCATTGGTGCTTCTGTTGACTCTCCCCATATGTGATACGGTGGGAGAACTGACTGTTTTTTGGTATGCTGGTTTGCATTTTGCGTTTGTGTTCGCAAAATGTCGCGGTAAGCAAGAGTCGCCACTGACTTTTATTTTATCCAACAAGGAAAGGAAAAAAGCACAGAAAAATTCATTTTTCGAGATATTTCTGAGTACGGGGGGTAGATTATAGAAAGGGAAGGTATTAACACCCTTTCTATTCGTAGTTATCTACGGGCTCTTAGGTACTTGCTCATCATTTTCAAAATTGTTTTCTTTATGTTTATGGGCTGTGAAAAGTTTTTGTTTTAACTTCGATTTAACTCTTGCTTCTGTCTTCAAGAGTGTAATGAAGTGTTTTTGAAAACTTGTTTGTAAAAGAGTGTAAGTGTGAAAAAAGTTTTGTTTTGGATGAGCAAGTATCTAAGAACTAATATACTTACTCGAAAAAGGAATCGTTCTATGTTTGTTTCCTTTAGACAATGTTATCCCACTATTAGTGAGTAGGTAGCACCGTCATTGGAGTCTGAGGGTCAATTTGAAAGAGGGACATACGGTCACTAAAGCAATGTTAGGACGTCTTAGCGGTAACCCTAATGTCTTAGATCATTTATCTGAGGCAACAATATCTGAGGCAACCTTTCCGAGGCAAATTATGATCTTTTAGACAAGAAGGCGACCTCTAAAATAACATATACTCAATGACCGTTTACGAAGGCAACCAAGTGGGAGTGTACCCTAGGAGTGCGCATGTGCGAGTGTGTTGATTTTAGTTATTTTTATCTTTGCACATGTTTAGGGTGATCTAACTGATTTAAGATTAAACATTCATTCTTGTCATGCAAGCCCTATTATCAAACATCTAACAGTTGAGTATTTGCAGAAATTAAAGTGCGGCATTTAAACTAACTATTACAAGGCGTCGGGTATTTACATCGCCAAAAACAAACCCTTTGAAATTTAAAAGCAGAAAAAATAAATAAATGTCCTAATTAAAATTATTACAAACCGGGAGCAGATACAATAATTGAATAAAAAATAAAATGCGCGAGAAACTTGAATCGAATGCGAAACTAGGGTTTTGACCCTCTAAATTAAAAGAAAATGTTTTTTTGTTGTTTTTATTATTTTTTTAAGAAAAGAAATTAAATCCTAAAATTAAATACTAAATTAATTGGTTATTAAATTAATTAATGAAAAATAATTTAAATGACATATTTTTGGATTTTTGTTATTTTAGGAAAGAAATAAATAATTAAATTGGTATTAAAACCTATTGATTCTAATTAATTTTAAATATTTACAAAATCAATTAAAGTTATCTAATATAAATAACCTAATTATTTTAATTAATATTTATTGATGAAAAAAATAAAAGTTTTGATTTTAATTGGACATAAAAATATTTTTGTGATTTTTTGATAAAAAAGAAAATTATTTCATGGTTAGTAAATAAATAAAAATAATTAAATGGAATAAACAAAATATAGAAAAAGAGAGAGATGGGCCTGAAATTAAGGGGTGTAGAAAGCAGTTTTCTGGCCCAATTGGAGAAGGTCCACGCTGACTTTTGCCATCCAGTATGGCATGTTTGACTTGGTCAATGGTGTGCTTGCAATGGTGGCCACCAGATCTGGCCATCTGGCGCGTTGGATAGTGAGGGAGTATGATAGATCCCAAGCTCATGCATGCACTGGATTTCCTGTAAACAAACAAGAAAATGGAAAATGCTGGAGGCAGGGATCGAACCCATGACCTCCATCCTCTGAATTCTTATGCGCTGACGTGGTCACCACTGGGTTGTTCTGATTTCATTGTACATATGCCAATAAACAAAGATAATATATAAAAAAAAGGTCAGTGGATGATGTAACAAAAAAATTACGCGCCAGATTTGAATGGGCCTATGGGGAAGTGACACACCTTCATCTCTGTTATGGTACCGTCACTAAAAGTCCAAATACCTATACCTACGGACAGAGTCCGTTTCTACAGGTCTGTGTGTTTCCAAAATCCTCTACTGGCCATAGAAATAAAATCTAAAGCCATGGTTGTGTCTGTCTCGTCTTCCTGATCACAACCATACCCCTTTCGAAGGCTAATTGTACCTGAAAACAAAAACCCTAAAACCAAACTCGAAAACCTAACAATGGTGGATTTCGATTCAGTCCATATAAATGAAATTGAATAATTCCAAAAGATTGCAAATGCTTCATAGGTTAAGAATATGCCATTGTTTCACACTATGGATGCAAGAACAAGGTTATTCGAATTCAAGAAGATGGTGATACAATTGCAGACATACAATGCGTGGGAGGGCTTGAAAACGCTGGGTTTCGATTGCTTTAGGTTCCTGAGAGTGCCAGGAAGCGATTGGAACAAGTCACGAGCCTTGAGGATGCCTCTAAAAGGGATTTCGAACTCACATTTTTTTACCTTTTTTTTAGATTTTGTTCTCTCCCTCTCGCCTGTTTCCAACCCTGATTTTGATCTGCACACAACCCTTATGTATTAGACAATGCATTAGGGTTGATTATTGTGTCCAAATCCCTCTCTTTCAATGCTTTGGATATTGATTTGATTTGCTTTGGATATTAATTTGATTTGCTTTGAACAACTTTCCAAATATGGATTATTTCCAATATTTTTGTGCCCACAAGCTTTGATGAGAATTTTAATGCCTTGCTAGCTGTAATTAGAGCCTGAAACAATCACAAGATTCTTTGTTATCAATATTTTTGGATTTTATTTGATTTTATTTGATTTAAATTCAATTAATTCAAATAAAAATCAAAATAAATGATAAAAATAAGATATGGACAGGTGGAAAAAGATAGAGTACGTGGGCTATGATTCCAACTCAAAACAAGTGAAAAAGAATGGGCCCATTTGGCAAAATTTGAAGTTTTGGGGATAGTTGACTTTTGGCAATTTTGCAAAAAAAGGTCAACTTCAACAATGCATAACTTCTTCAATTTTGAACCTTTGGAGGTGTTCTTGGACTTTTTATAAACCTTGAGATGTCCTCTAATCAACCCTTTTGGTCTCATATCATTTTTATATTCCATGCTCATGTATGAAGCTTTGACAAAAAAGGTGTTTTTGTTGATTTTCAAAAATGACCTATAATGTCCAAATTCATAACTTCTTGTGAGTGCATATTTGAATCTTTGGAGATGAATATGGATTTTAGGGAATTTCAGCCTCTTCAAAATGAGCTTTGGATGGGTCATTTCTCATAAAGTATGAGAAAGTTATGCTTGGTCAAAGTTGAGTTGACTTTTCCTGCAAAACCCTAATTTAGCAACTTTTGAATCTTGATGAATTGTGAGTAATACTTGATGAATCATGATCAACCCTTGATAAAATGATGAAATATACTTCAAAATGAGGATGTTGACCAAAAATCTTGAAGTTTGACTGTATGTAGGCCATAGTTGACTTTTGCCCTAGCATGGTCGATTTTCAGGCCTTTGACCAATTGACTGAGCAAACTTCCTCTGCAAGGCTTGAAACTTTACATGGAAGGTCTTGAGAACATATTAGGATAATGTTGAGAATTTGGGACCACTTGGACTCAGGTATCTTGATGCAACATGAAACCCTAATTTGGGGTAGACTACCTTAGGAGAAAGCTTGTCTGGCCAACCCTTGGACTACCTTGAGCAACTTAGAGATCTTTCTTGAAATGTTTTTAGAAATATGGGAGGGAAAATTTTGGGGTACAACACCATGAAATCACAAGAGTCTTCTTATTAGGGTTTTGACATTGGCATGGAATTACCAATGGCTTCTTCATACTTCCATCGATCGCAACTACGTATTCTTCTTTAGGGTATTGCCCGAATTAGACTATCCCCTGATCCACCAATTTTTGTAACATCTTGTCAAAAGGTTTATCGGGGCCTTTACTTGTCTGGCTTCCCCAAAGTTAGTGACTACCTCAATTTCACTCACCACTAGTTTACCATGCGGAGGCATGAGGTTCGTCTTGGTATTTGGCTTATCAAAGGTGATATCCTGAGAATCCAACAAATCTTGAACCTTGTGTCTAAAGGCCAAAGATTTTTCTATAGTATGCCCTAGAGAATTGGCATGATACTCTCACCTGGAATTTGCATTATACTTTGGTGGGAGTTCCCCAATTGGAGGAGCTAGTGGCTTCTGCTCTACCAAAGATGCCTTGAGTAGATGTTGCAATAATTGACTGTGAGGTATGGGGAGAGGATAAAATCTTCTTGGAGGTCTTTCAAACATGTTTTATTGTTGTTCTCGTGGAATTAACAATGGCTGTAGTGTTCTTGGATGTGATGCTACAACATTGATTTCTCCTTCCTTCTTATTCGAGAAGTTAGGAACATGTCTTTTTGGATTATAAGGGGTAATAGATGATGCCCCTTGTATCTTACCGCTCTTTATACCTGCTCAAATCCTCTCACCAATAGTTATCGAATAAGAAAACCCAGAAGAGACGCTTCCTACCATGTTATCATAGTAAAACCCTTGTAAAGTGCCCATGAACATATCGACTAAATTTTTCTCCAAGAGCGGTGGTTGTACACAGACTTCCATTTCTCTCCACCTATGAGCATATTCTTTGAAGGACTCCTTCTTATGAGAAAAGTTTTGGAGGTTAGGCGCCATGTCCAAGTTGTACTTGTACTATGTCAAGAAAGCATTGGCAAGATCTGCCCATGTCTGGATATGAATTCGCTCTAATTGCATGTACCAATCTAGAGATGCCCCACTCAAACTGTCTTGGAAACAATTGATCATTAGCTTCTGATCTTGAGCATATGCATGCATTTTTCTACAATACATGCATAGATGGTTCCTCGGGCATGTAAGTCCCTTATATTTTCCAAAGTCAGGTACTTTGAACTTTGGAGGGATCACCACATCTGGAACTAGATCAATTTCGAGAGCATCGATGTTGAAAGCATCATAACCCTTCACAGCCTTCAACCTTTCTTCAACAGCTTTATACTGACTGAGTGTTAAGGAATTTTCAGTGGCATGGGTATGGGTTGTCTTTTGAGGTACTTGGTTGATGTTTTCTAAGTCATGGTCTCCATACTGCAAGTTTATGTAGTTGTCTGCATTGTTGACCGGAATATGCAGAGTATGGGATGCCCCTACCTTCCATGGAGGTGGGACAAACCCTTCAGTATTAGCTTATCTAACCTCTTGTTGAGCTACAATTGAATTTTGAGGTCCTAAATCTGGTTCCTTTCTTGGTTAGTGACCGCTTGATGCACCAATAGTTTGGGATACTTATTCAAAGGTTGCCCTAGGAATTTTTTTCTTGTCTCTCAATGATTTTTTTCAAAGCTAGAATAACTTGGCTCATATATCCCTTCATCAAATTGATGTTACCCTTCACTTGCTCTAAATCTTCTTTGAAAGCAGCTTGATTCTCTTCGATCTATTCCACCAGTTTCTTTTAATTGGATCTTGTTTGATATGGTGGTCGGAGAGGCGGTGCTTTTTTACCAATAATTAAACTAGGGATGATTTTTGAAAAATAGTGAGTTTTTGTTATGAAATGTGAAATGCGATGCTTGCGAATGCATGGACGCATATGAATATGCTAAGAGTTTTTTATTAATATCTTATTCACTTGGATTTTTCTTTCATATTTTTTATATATATTTTTCTTAGGTTTTGCTTTTTAATTGGCGAGTGTCTTAAAAATAAATACACAAATGAGATACAGAAACAAAACTTTTATTAATAATAATTATCTTTAAAAGAGAATACAATTCAGATATTGAAAAATATTCAAACCAATACACCAAAATTAACTTGCTGAAATAAATAATAAAGGGAAGCAAAATCTTCAAAGTGCACCTTCGGATTTCTGCTCTGAAGCTATCAACCATAGTCCTACAAAGCTTGAAGAAGTCTTCAATGTCTTTTGGGAGCAGGAACATCACATTTTATGCGTCTCTCAAACTTCTAGGGATGTCACCAATGAGATTGTTGGCTAAGAAGGCGAGTCTTGCATGCTTGTATTTATAGAAACGATATTCCTGGTAGAAGTTCAGAATCATCTTATGATTATCCTTTCCTTCTTCGGCGATCTTTTGCATATTATTCTTCCAAATATAATTTTTCATCCCTCATCTCTGTATAGAGATTCCTTTGTATGAGGAAATTCTTTCGGAGGTATTCTAATTCATGGCACACTTGCTCATATTCATCAGTCTTTTAGGCGAGAAGTCTTTCTGCCTTCATCCTCTTGAGACGTTACCCTACATTCGATTCTTGGATATCTTGGAGTCTTGTAGTAAGATACTTCATTTTCTCTTCTTGATCTAAAGAAGCTTGTGCCAAACTTTGAATTTGAGCCCTCAAATTTTCTTCCATGTCCTTTTTATCTTGTAAAGCCTTTTCGTACCACCTACTTAGCTTCCCGATTTCACTAGCAGCATATTTCAAACATTGGTTGTGAGAATCCATGTTAAAGTTAGCACTCAACAACCCTTCAGTCGAACGTTTCTGCTTAAGACTCTCCTTTTCAAATGCTTCACGATCTTTCTGAATTTGTTGATCTTTGGACTCAAGCTCGTGTTGCATTTGTCTTTTCTCCTTAGATAGGTTATGAAGGTTAAGCTCCAATTATTCTTTCTCCTTTTGAGCTTGATTCAAAGCTTTCTTCAAGTTGTTTTTTTCTTCTAAGGACATAGGTAGAGGATTCGGGACATCTGGCTTGTACTCAGGATCAATGTCAAATGACAAAACTTAATAACTTGCACCCTATCCAAAACCCATTGAGTTTAAGGTTCTTTCGCCACATCATTCTTTCTTTCAACCTTTCTTTTATTAACCCTATTATAAGCTTGGATGGTCTTGTTGAGCAACTCTCAGTCGTTTTTGCCCATGCCATGGATGATTAATTTTTAAAGTTGTTCATCAGAGGGTTTATCCTATAAAGGGTACCCTAGTTGTCGCAAAGCCAAAGTAGGGTTGTAATTGATGCAACCATGTGACCCAATCAACGGAACATTTGGAAAATCTCCGCAACTGTAAATGATATCTCCATTGTCTAACTTTCTTGCATACCATAACACAGAATCGGCAGTAAGAGACCTTAATTTTTGAGGCCACTTGTATCTTGTCAGACATGGAACCATGTAGTCTTACTTATAGAGGTGAGTCATAAACTAAGAATATAAGAGGGGGATACGACAGTTTAGCATACCCATCCTCTTTTCATACCAAGTGTGAAGTGCATAATAAATATCAGCAAGTAAGGCGAGAATTGGGTCCACATTCAAAGTTTTTGCGCCCCAAAACACACTAATAGCTACAGGTTCAATATAGTCCAAAGTACGCAGAAACAAAATTACACCAAAGACAAGTAACCCTAAACAATCCACACAAGACTCCTATTCTTTGTTATTGGAAAAAGAAAGGGATTTAGCTTCCAAATAGTATCTTTTAACCCCTTGTACATCACCTTCTTTTTTATAATTAAGTGAAAATTCAGGATAAGGGATCCCTAAACCAGTTTTTAAGTTCATAATGTCAATACTCTATCCAATTCCCACATAAGCTTTTTCCTTAGAAAAATTCAAGAGCCTATCAAATTCTTCCAAAGTCGGTGCTAGTTGAAAGTCTTGGAAGGTAAAACACCTCAATGGAGGATCGTATAACTGAACCAAGGCAGAAATTGCATCCAATTGTACATCCACTTTTATCAACTCAAAGGTATCTCCATAACAGCGAGTAAACATCATCCAAGCTCTTTCAGACAATTTCCCTTTGATGGTCTTGATCTTCGTCATATATGGCTTGACAACACTAATACAGACAAGTTGTTTCTCTATGGCATTCATTTTTAAGACACTTCACCAAAAACCTTTGATTACTTCTTTTAATCATATGAATAAGACAGACAAAAAGAAAGGAGAATAATGAATATGTGAAATGCAAAATGTATGAATGCATGATTGTGCGGCATAGTAACGAGATTTCATGAAAGATATCCTTATTTGGTAGGCTCTTAGTTTTGGCCTACGTATATTCTACCCTCCCCATAAGGTGGACTCCTTAAGGGTATCATGGATTACACTAGAGGGAAAGGCACAAAGGCCTCCCTTAAGCAGAGCCTTTTTGCAATCCGAAACTTTCGTCTCTAAGGTCGTGAAAGGTCTCACCATGAAATTTTGGTTTAAGGGTTTATACAAAAAGTTATAGGTTTCATTCCAAAGTCCTACCCCCCCCCCCCCCCCCCGAAGAGGATATCTCATGAGACATATTTCTTTTTTTGGAATTCCACCAACTCTAGGCAAAGTCGTCACAAAAACTTATAGGGATGATGTATCCCCTTGGCCAATAGACGAACCTTCTTTCTAAGGTTTTTTTGAAAATAGTTTTTTAAAATAAAATACCGCCAACAAATGATAAATAGAAAATATAATAATAAACAAAAGTAAATAAATAAATAAAGTAAATATTAAAAACACAAAAAACCCTAAACCTAAGAGGAAGGCTTATAAACCCTAGGGTTGAGTCACCAGCAGAGTCACCAGCTGTAATAACCGGTTTTAAAATAAGAGTCGTCACCATTAATTTTTATCCTAGGGAAGAGAATATAACGGATAACCATAACTTGGTCAGAGATTCTAAGTTGTTAACTCATTTAGACGAAAGGAAGGTGTTAGGAACCCCTTATCTACCTTGTTCACAAGGATACTGGGGTTTAGATTTATGATTCAGGAAATAGGATTTTAATTTGTATTAGGGGAACTCACCACGATTTTAAGTCGTATGCCTATGTATCCTCTTATGAGGAATCAGAGTCTCAATTTGTAGTTCGTAGTTGTTTGGTTAGTGTTTTTTATGAATTATAGAAATATATCGAATTCTCCTTGAATCAAGGTTGGGTTTGTAAATTGTGGAGTCGTTAGACGAAGTTCGCAGTTAATGAGAAATATCTCCATTATCCTTTTTGAGAAATATCTCCATTGTTAGTAATTTATTTGTTTAGATATTTTCAAATATAATATGTAATATGAATAAATACATTTTTAATGCATTAGAAAAATAATTTTAATGCAATTAAATTATTTGCATGAGTTAATAATAAAAAAGAATTTGAATTAATAAAATAAATTTAGAACTTATTATAAATTTATTAATTGAAAATATTAATTATGCAAATAAATAAATAAATAAATGAATAAAAATAAATTGATTTTAATTAAAAACACAGGGGGTGCGAAATCAGTTGATTAGTAAAAGGCTGGGGGTATGAATAGTAAGACCCTAAATCCAGATATTGGATTTAGGCCCAACGCGCAAAGGGAGTGTGAATTTGAACTGGGTAGTAAAAACTAGGGGTTCAGGGAGTAAGGGCCCAAGTCCAGATGTTGGACTTGGCCCAATAGCGTAGGGGGTAAGAATTATAGTTGATGAAGTAAAACAGGGGGTATGATTAGAACGGGCTTGACCCAAAACAATTTTGTTTGATTCGTTGGACAGAGTGTGGCGAGACCAGGAAGTTGCAGTGGACGCGTAGTTTATGAACGTTTGATTATGATCATGTGGTCGTGACTGAAGGTGTATTGTAAGAATTATTGCACTGGAACAGAGGGGGCGTTATACAACTATCACCAGGGCCTGAAGCCCATTTCTCTCTTTTCTTTCTCTCTCTACCCCTCTTCTCTCAGACAAAACAAAAACTTTAGAGACAGAAGCTCTCACTTCTCTCTAGGAGATCGGAAATCGCCCTACCGGCCAAAAATTGCTTCCACTGGTAGCTCCAACCTTTAGCCACCATAGGGCACTCTATTCCCCCAGATCTCTGGTTGAAGTTCAACCGGGATCTTCATGTGTTCATCTACTTTTCCGTGAGGAACCCAGGATCGTTGAAGATCTTTAACCAAACCTTAGAACCCTAAGGATTCGCGAAGAACCCTAACCTAACCCAAAACCCAAAAACCAAAAATCGTTAGAACCCTGACCTAACCCTGATGAACCCTAACCCTAAACAAGAACCCTAATGAACCCTAATCCTAAGTTTTTCTAGAAAGTCAAAATCAAACATGAATCGTAGATTCAACAATTACAACCCTAAGCTAAGTGAATCGGCTTACCTCCCCTGCAATGATTCTTCTTGTATTAGTCCTTTTCTGGTTTTCTGATTCTCCCTTTTAATATCTTCTTCTTTCTTTGGTTCACAGGTAAATAGTGTGGAGGAGGCGATGCAGCAACGATGGATTGAAACACAGATCTAGGGTTTCAGAAATTGAAACCCAGATCTCAAGAAAGAAGATTAACTCGCGGCTTCTGCTTCTTCTCCACTTTTTTCTGTTATAATTTCTTCCTATCCCTTCTTCTTAGAACTTAGGGTTACTTATAGGTTAGGATTAGTGATAGATTAGGAAACATTGTTTTAATGGTCGTTACAAATTAGATTTAGTTATAAATTAAAGAAGATTGATTTGTCTTTAGAAAATATTTTGATTTATTGTAATTGATTTTGATTGTAAATCTTAGAATTAGGTTTTTCATATTGATTATGTATTTAGACATATTTGTATGGACGAATTCATTCAATCAATAAAGCATTTTGCAATATTTGATTTTTATTCGATTTGATTCAAAATAGATCTTTGGATCTGGGCTTTTAGGGTTAATGGGTGAAGGAGGTGGAACCTTGGGCGCCACTGCAGATTAGGGTTTCAAAAGCTCTCGGTTGACTTGGTCAACCAAACTAAAAGGAATTATAAATTCAATAATAATAATAAATAATAATAAATAATAGTAATAATCATTATATAAAAAAACCAAATAATAGCGTTATCAATAATAAAATATGATAATAAATAAATAATAATTGTAAATAAATGTTGACTTGGTCAACATTTGGACGAAGAAAAAAGAAAGAAAAAAACTCGATGGGCTTCCAACTTATTAGGCCTTAAAAAAACTGATGGACCAGTCTGAGTAATACACCCCTGACTCTAATTATAAGAACGAGCCTAATGGGCCATCTATTTAGAGAATTAAGTCTTTTTGACAACAACACACCTCCCTCCTATTTTAAGAGGGTCTAAAAAACAAATTGATATGGGCTGATTTTGATGTTCATACCCCTTTTTATTATTAAGACCAAATAATAACCCTTAATGGGCCGTCCAAAAAAAACGCACACCCCTTTATTATTTGGACCCTAATGCATCTAGAAGCAATAAAACTAATTAGTATTTTTAAAACTAAAGAATATAATAATACTAATATTAAAAGAATGAATTAGTTAGTAATATCAGTAGGGCAATTTTGGGTATGACAAATGCCATTAGGATCTTTCTGATTGAGAATCCAGTCCCTACACTGCTAGGAGATACTTATTATTCTATCTATCTTCATAATTCCTATCAGGAAGGGATGATCATTTGTTTCACACCACTGTTATATCAGTGGTTTATTTTTCACTTACTTCGGTCTGCTGCTTTTTGGGATATCAAGAAGGAACCACGTTGGGCATTGAAGATTATGGCTCTCACTCATTCTGACATTGATTGGTATCAGCAGGCTTATTATGATGTGAAAATTATTGATAGTTGTGGTGTTTTTCCCAATGTGCCTCTTCTTGGTACAAAGGGAGGAATTAACTACAATCATGTTCTTGCACGCCACCAACTTGGATATACGTTGGGTACACGCAAGGGAATTTTAGTTGAAGATGCCTTATTCTTGTGAAGAACATTTAGCTGACATGTTTATGAGGACTACTCCTCCTCTCTAAGATGATGTGGAAGAACTTTCAGTTTGCCTTAGTTAGGATGCAACAAGAGAAATAAGCATGGAAGAATAAGTACCACACTTTGGAGGTGTCCTACTCAACAGAATTGAAAGAGAAAGATGACTTTATTGAGATTCTTGAGAATCATGTTGTGGATATGATGGAGAAGAAGGATGATTTATTTTCCTCTAGAGCTCAGCCAGGTCCGGGTCACCCATTTTCTGATTCTGGTGGATGGAAAGAAGCCATCGACAAGTATGTAGAAGAGAACAAGAAGTTGAAGGCTCAAATTGCAAGACTCAAGGGAAAGCGTCAGTGTGTGGAGAGATCTTCATCAGCTTTGGCTCCTTAGGATTTTTAAATTCTATCTTTATTCTCTTGTACTTAGGATTATTGAAACTTGTACTAAAAGTTATAATCCATTCCAAAGTTATTAATAAAATGAGATTTTTCAGTATTTCCAAATATGTTAGTACTTCAATATTTGCAATTGTTTTTAATTCTTTGAGTTCCTTGAATAAACACAATAAATCATATGCATTACATATCATGCATCATTTTGTACATATTTTTTCTTTCCTATTTTTCACAAGTGTCTTACTTGTTTCTTTGCTTTGTTCAGTCGGCAGGCTGCCTCATTGCTATAATACTCAGGATAATTCTAGAAAGAATATGAAAAACCTTGAATAATAGAATCCTAAGCTACACGAAGAAGTTACTACTTTGAGAGTTGGTATGGCTAATCTGACTACTTTGGTAGATTCGTTGGTGGCTACTCAGAATCAGCCACCACCTCCTCTCTCTCTATCTCCCCATGTTACTCAACCACAACTGAAGATCGTTATTTTAGAGGTTTTGTCAGCTCCCATCTATGTTACTCCAGTTACTGCTACTCAATACCGTATGCCTCGTGGTTACCTGTGGGAAATGCCTGAGAACTTCATGCCAGAAGGTTACAATCCTGCTACTCAATTTTCTCCATTTGTTTAAACTGTTGTTGTTTCTGTACCTCCTGTGGTGCACTATACTCATGTTTCTAATAATGAGATTCATCATGTTGCACTTACAATTTCTTAACATAGCGCTAAATTTGTCCCGATTCGAAAAATGATCATTAGTGGCCCAAACTTTATGTTTAAAAGCCCAAGTATAATTGATTATTGGATTTTGGTTCAAAACCTTTGAACCTTGTTGTTAGGAGGCTTTGGTCTTACCAATCCTCTAACAAGCCTTCATCAAATTTGGCCTAAGTTCGACCTTCAATTATCGTTGGTCATATGTATTGGCTTTGAGTACTCGAAATGAATAATATGCTTGACAAAAAGCAAATAAAACTTGTTGTTGAGAGGCTTTGATTTTATCAATCTTCTAATGAGTTTTCAAAATCAAGCTTCAAGATGGTTATTCAACTAACCTTTTGTTATACTTGACCTCTAACTTCTAATTCACTAACAATTTACTTTACTTTATACCTTTATTTTGCGCCTTTACTTTTATGTACCAATTTTTTAGCATTTACATTTTATGCCATTTTTCTTTTGCTCACTTGAGCATTTATTTTTATGTCATTTTTTTCTTTTTGCTCACTTGAGAATTTATTTTTATGTCATTTTTTACTTTGCTCTCTTGAGCTTTCTTTTTTTTTAAAGACACTTAGTAATAAATTTGAACCTTAAAAGACTTATTTATTTGTGGATTATTTGGTTACTATCATTGGCATTGTGGAGTTGTGGATCTCTCAGACTTAGGATTAGAAGCCTTGATACTGTGAGGATCTTCTAAAATCATTGGGATATACTCTAAGGCATTGGTTTGATTTTTTTTCTGTGTGTCGGTTATTTTGATTTTCATGCTTTGTCTGTGATTGAGAATTCCTTTGTATATAGTTATTACTCTTGTCATGTTTTGTCAATGAAGACTTTTCTTGGTTCTTAATTCATCTGAAGCTTGGTATTCTTCAGAAGTTCAATATAGTTTGCTTTCCTCGTTTTAATCCAAAGGATGAGAATTCTACATTGACTTATTTATGTCAAGTGTTGGCTTCTTGTTGGTTAGACTATCTTTTAACTTAGATTTTACTTTGTGTACATAGGATACTCCCTTCATCTACTCCTAGCTTCTTTAATTTTAAAAATCTTCTCCCTCCTTTTCAAAACTCTTCTTGTTTTATAACTTGAATCACTTTTATAATAAACTTGGACTTAGGTCCACGCGTTTTCAAAAATCTCTTCTTAATCAAGCTTTAATTAATTTAATCATACTTTGAGTTCTTTCTCAAGACTAAAAGTCAATTAACCTCATTCAAACCATTTTTCCACTTTGGCTTTTTCTTTTAAACTTTTCTCTAAAGATTAGACTCTTATCGATTCTTATAGTGATATGAGCTATTATACTTCTAGGATATGTAGAGAAGTGAGTTATTTTCAATCTGGATGTTGAGTGATGGATTTTAAATCCAAATAATATCCTCCAATTTTAGATGACGCAAATGCTCCTTTCTCAAAATCGTGGGTAGTACGTATGTTTTCCACTCAGATATGACGATGATGTCTCTTCTCTTAATTTTATGAGATAAGACATCATCGTCATTGTCCGTGTGGAAAACATACTTACTACCCAAAATCATGAGAAAGGAGAATTTGCATCATCTCAAAGTGGAGGATATGGCTTGGATTTTAAAATCAACAATGCCTCACTCAACACCCAAGTGGAAAATATCTCACTTCACTACATATTGTAGAAGTATGGTTGTTTGCATCACTACAAGGATTGACAAGAGTCTAATCTTTGGAGAAAAGTTTAAAGATAAAAAGCCAAAGTGGAAAAATGGTTTGAAATGAGATTGATTGACTTTTAGTCTTCTCACAAAAAATGTCAAGGTATTATTAAATTGATTGAAGTTTATTTATGAAAATATTTTGAAAATGCATGGACATAAGTCCAAGTTTATTATGAAAGTGTTTCAAGTTTAGAAATAAGAAGAGTTTTCAAAAGGAGGGAGAAGATTTTTGAAATTAAAGAAGATGGGAGGAGAAGAAGAGACTATCCTAAAGCATAAGGTAAAAGTTAAGGAGAAGAATCATCAAACCAACAAGAAGCCAATACTTGACATTATGTGTCAAGATAGAATTTCCATTCTTTATATTGAAACCAAGCAAGTAAAGATACTAGACCTCTTGAGAGAACCAAAAACTTCAAGTCTATTAAGTCTTCACAAAAATTGGGCAGAGTAATGGTTGTATACGGGTGAATTCCAGATTACATACAGAGAATGTAATCACAAAAACCTGCACACAAAAACAAACAAGCAACCCAATGTCTTGAGGTAAACCTCAAGAACTCCAGACAAGATAATCAGATAACATCACAAGGTCTCCAAGATAAGCCAAGGTTTCTAATCCTAATCCAAGAAAAAAACCCGTGCTCCATAATGCCAAGGATAGTAACCAAATAGTCCAAGTATTATTAAATATTTTTTAGGGTTTATGTTGATTATTAAGTATCTTAAGAAAGGAAAAGAAAAGCTCAAGTGAGCAAAGTAAAAATGGCAAGGAAAATAAATGCTCAAATGAGCAAAGATGAAAATGGCATGAAATGTAAATGCTAAAAATAAATAGTACATAAAGCATAAAAAGAATAAAAGCATAAGATAAAACAAGTCAATAATTAGTGGTTAGTTGGATGAACATCTTGAAACTTGCATTTGGAACTCATTAGAGGATTGGTAGAACCAAAGCCTCCACACAACAAGTTACATTTGCTTTTTGTCAAGTATATCATCCATTTGGAATTCTCACAAGTACCATTTAATAATCAACGATGTTTAAGTGATCCGCGTTGACCAAAGGTGTTGTAGATCCATTAGAGGATTGGTAGAACCAAAGCATCCACACAATAAATCTCAAGGTTATTGGATCAAAGAGATCAAATTAACATACTTGGGCTTGCAATCATAAGTTTGGGCCACGAATGATCATTTATTCGAATCGGGACAAAATTTAGCGTTATGTTAAGCAATCGTAAGTGGACTTATATAGAAGTCGCACCTATTTTGAGGCCGGTCAATAGCAATCTATGCACCATTTTTTTTGAGACATGATATAGAGATCATGCTCCAAAAACATTTAGTGCAATAAGAAGGGGATGAGATGAAGAGGGATGAGGTAAAAAGAATATACAAACCACATTTGAATTAAATTTTAATCAAACTATTATTAAAATCATTCATCCATTTTTTTATGGAGTTAAACTCAACACCATGGATCCAATGATGTTAATAAAGTTCATGATCCAAAACCTAACCCAAGATTAGCCAGAAAATAATCACAAAATAATATCACATTTAATACAAAAAGGGATTTAAAAATGTTTTAAAAAAGAAAATAATGAGAAAAAATATCAATTATGTTCAAATTAATTAAGAAGTGAGAAGTAAGGCCATAGAAAAATCAGAAATGGATCCAAATATTTTTATAAAATTTTTGATAATTTTTAAAAGTCAGAAACTATTTTTAAACTATTTAAAATTGCTAAAACAAACATAAAATAGGTCAAAAATAGTAAACTTCAACATAAAATTCCATAAAATTTTCAGAAAGTAAAAAATATGCAAAATAATATTTATGAATTTTTTCATAATTAAAAAATGTCAGAAAGTATTTTTTAAGTAATTAAAAGAAAGTAAATAATACAAAAAATATAAAAATACCAAATTTCAAAACAAAAATGTGAAAAAATAGTCATGAGATCAGAAATAAATCGAAGTATTTTTGTGAGTTTTTTCATAATTTTTGGATAAAAAATAAAAGAGTTATGAATTTTTGAAAATTTAATCAATAAAAATATAAAATCAGAAAATAAAATAAAACTAAAAAGATGTGGACCATCAGATCATAGAAAAAACGCGTTAGTAAGCTAATCCAGTGGACCAGACACGTTGTGCTTGATATGGACCTTAGTGAGATACACATGGGATCAGAAAAAGGGCAACCAATGAAATTAAAACGTTTGGCACGCTATCATTGGCTGAGACGAGACATGTCATCGTCTTTAAACTCCAGACACCCTGTAATGGGGATTTTATGAGATCTTTCAAATGGAAAAATTAGGATCCCGGGCTAGCATCATTGAACTCGTCTCTTCAAGATGATTCTAACACAACCATCGCGCCAAATTTATATAAAGTATGGAGAGAGATATGAATCAAAAACTCAGAAAATAGCGAGCACCTTCAATTTGAGATTTCTCTCTCAATTCTCAATGGATTTAAAAATTGTAAGCAGCATTAGAATCAGGAGAAGGAGTAGAATAGATTAGTGCTTGATTTGGATCCAAATGGTGGAGAATTCTTCCTTTTTGAAGTTCAAGGAAGAAGCTCTGAAACAGGACTTCTGTAGCTTGAATTATGGCTCTTTTGATTGGTTTAAGTGCTGGAGAGTTTATATGATGATCAAGGATGATGAATGCGCAAAGAATTTTGGAAATGGGAGCTTAAATCTCAGAAACTGAATTCAAAAAAGATGGGTCCGTGTGAGGTTTTGGCAGGGTGTTCTTGGCTCTCAAAGCTTGGGAAAATGGATGGGGGATGACTCTCTATTTATAGGGAAGTGAATGGGAATGAAAATTTTAAGAAACAAGGAAGTTTGGAGGGAAATTAAGTGAGGGCCGAGCACGTGTGAAGTGTGACTTCATTTCCATCAAAACTCAACCAAATCTTGTGTTTTAGGGTGCTAATCACTTCTGGCAAGTTTGCTAATCAATTTTAAATCAAAAACGCGCATAAATCTTGTGTTTAGAAGTCACATTATGGATTTCAAAATTCTGACTTTGTGAAAAATTCAGTTTTAAGTTACCAAATTCAAATCCATGGCATTTCCAGCTCAAGGGGTCTTAGGGCATGATTCTTGATGCTTTAGAAAGATGAGGTTACAAGCTTTGCAATGGAAAAGGAATGGAATCAAATGGATTCTTGGGCTGAAAGTTACATGGAGTCAAAGTTGAAGAAAAAGAGTTCACTTTCCATACTTAGAAATATTTCAAATTCTTCTTCAAAAATGACCTATAATCATTTGCATCCAAACATGGCCTTACACTTGGAATTTGTTCTTGACCAAAAAATATGGAATGAATTAGATATCTTGAATTACATTTTGAAACTTGAACCACTCAAAATATCCAAAAATTGAGCAAGTTATGACTTGTTGAAGTTGGCAAAAAATCATGAATTGACCTATAATCGTTTGCATCCTTAAGGAAACTTCCATCCATTTTCTCACTTTGCACATAAAAGAAGGCATAAAGTACACATCTTCAAGATCATTATGGAAAAATAATGGACTCAATGTGATAAAAATTGACCAAGTTATGACCATTTGAAGTCATATATGGAAAATTATGGATTCACCTGGATGACTTGTAATCTTTCTTCTTCACCAAGTTCCTTCCACATGGAAACTCCTTGGAACTTTTGAAGTGATTTGTTGGTAACCCTTTGAAGAGAGAGATGTCTTTTAATAACTCAAAAATACCAAAAGGTGAGCAAGATATGCTCCTTTGAAGTTCAAAACCCTAGCTTCTAGATCAAGAGAATGCTTTGAGGAACTTTGACAAGTTTGAACAAGCTTCTTGTGCCAATAGTCTTGCTTTGTGAATATAAGTTGTTGAGGATGATGATGAGGACTCATAGCCACCAAAACCACTTCCATATCTTTAATTTTGAGAGAAATATGCCCTTGTGACCAATAGGAACAAGGCCTTGTCCAAACATGACAACTTCTCCAATCAACCCCTTGTACTTTTGAGTCAAATCTAATAACCTTGAAATGTGATGAACCAAAGCAACTTTGCCATGCCAATTCTTCCAAAACCAATCCAATGGTGAGGTTTGAACTTCTCAAGCTATGTTGACTAGGGCATGGAAATAAAGTCATGAACCCATGGAGTAACTTGATAAATCTCATTGCCCTTACCTATATGGATACAAGCAAGACAAGTCAACATTGTATTTCATTAGTTAAGTGAAGAAATCAAAACAATATTCATGATCACAAAAGGGACATAAGTCAAGGTGCTTGGTAATCCCTCAAAAGGAGCAAAACTCAAAGTAGGGAGGGGAACCAAGAATCCTAGTGTGATCTTGTTGTGAGTGAAACAACATGGCATGATGAAGGGATCTTAGGGGCAAAAATTGGGGTACAACAGCTGCCCTTATTTAAGTTTCTTCTATCCGGAGATACGAAGGTTAAAAATCTCCGTGTCGACACGATCGAAGATACTTAAATATAAAACAAACCCTATTTTTGGCCCTAAGATGCCATGCAAATTCTTATTATCATGAATGCATATGATTAGGACCAAAGAGACGCAGAACATCACTGGGGATGTAACAATGATAAAGAAACAAAGGAGCAACCCCACCAGGAAAATAAATCACTGGTGGACCAAAAGAACTGAATCAGAGAGGAAGATAACAAGCATCGACGTTCACTACCGATGGTCTACCAACTTTCACTGAAAGTATAAAGAGAATAAATCATATCACCGTTGTTCACTGACGATGAACTACCAACTTTCACTGAAGGTAGCAAAAAGATAATAAACACCGACGTTCACTGCCGATGGTCTACCAACTTTCACTGAAGGTAGAAAGAGAACATCATATCACCGTCGTTCATTGACGATGAACTACCAACATTCACTGAAGGTAGAAAAAAGATAATAAACACCTATGTTCATTGTCGATGGTCTACCAACTTTCACTGAAGGTAGAAAGAGAATATATCATATCACCTCCGTTCACTGACGATGAACTACCAACATTCACTGAAGGTAGAAAAAAGATAATAAACACCGACGTCCACTGCCGATGGTCTACCAACTTTCACTGAAGGTAGAAAGAGAATATCATATCACCTCCGTTCACTGACGATGAACTACCAACATTCACTGAAGGTAGCAAAAAGATAATAAACACTGACGTTCACTGTCGATGGTCTACCAACTTTCACTGAAGGTAGCAAAAAGATAACAAACATCGACATTCATTGCCGATGGTTTACCAACATTCACTGAAGGTAGAAAGAGAATATCATATCATCGCCGTTCACTGAGGATGAAATACCAATGTTCACTGAAGGTAGAAAAAAGATAATAAACACTGGCGTTCACTGCCGATAGTCTACCAACTTTCACTGAAGGTAGAAAGAGAATATCATATCACCGTTGTTCACTGACGATGAACTACCAACGTTCACTGAAGGTAGAAAAAATATAATAAACACTGACGTTCACTGCCGATGGTCTACCAACTTTCACTGAAGGTAGAAAGAGAATATCATATCACCGCCGTTCACTGACGATGAACTACCAACGTTCACTGAGGGTAGCAAAAAGATAACAAAAACCGACGTTCACTGCTGATGTCCTACCAACTTTCACTGAAGGTAGAGAGAAATATATCATAGCACCGTCGTTCACTAACGATGAACTACCAACGTTCACTGAGGGTAGCAAAAAGATAACAAACACTGACGTTCACTGCCGATGTCCTACCAACTTTCACTGAAGGTAGAGAGAAATATATATCAAGTTTTCCCCAAAATTCTGGTGTTTCACCTAGAACGGGTCTCAACTTCTTCTTTAACCAAGGAAATCCGCCTGGAATAGATCAAACATAAGTTGTCTCAAATAAAGAGACTTGCTATTTATGGTCACGGAGGATTGCAAAAAAAACGACCTTCTGCGGATAGAAATATGACTTCCTGGGGAAATGCCACAATATTCCTGCTGAGGAGATAAAGTCTTCTTGTGCAAAATAAATGCACAAACTAAAACTCAAAGTTTCCAGAAATCCAAAGTAAATAATATTTTCATGTAACCACAGACCCAAACCAGAAATAAAATGGAGAAAGACAGTCAACGAAGATACATCCTTTGAGAAATAAACTCAAGAGGGAAAACCAAATCCATCTAAGCAAAGAGCGTTGCAGGAAGGCCAGAGCAAAATGCCAATGAACAATGATTTGTCAATTTTAGTCATGCATGATGTGTGTATGAATGTATGAGTGCTGTCGTGCGCATACTGGCAAAACAGATACACAATCAGTAGGAACAAACAAACAAAACTGCCTCAGGTACTAACAACACTTGGCTAAACTTCAACCAGAATGATCATTCCAAGAAAGGTAAAGGCCAACCTCGGAAACCAAACCTACTTCCTGCCTTTAACTTTACTAAGGAGAAACATAATCCGAAGGTAGACAAACCAAACAGATACCGGGATAGAACACCTTCTCCAGGCTTCATCGGAGAAACCAATTTTTTTTTACGAAAGTAACATGCCTACTGGAGATTGCAAGACCAACCTCAAATAAAGTAGACTGGCGCCAAAAAAAATCAAACTTCACTGGGGAATTCAAGCCTACCTCCCTGGAGAAAAAATGATGATTGAAACTTTACATCATGAAAACTTATTCCAACAAAAGATGCCCTGGGATAGCCTTCATGGGGAATCATGAAGTCAACATTATAGAAAGAGGTCAAACCCATGGAGATTTTAAATCAAACCTAGCACTTGGTAGGTGAAAACCCAAAGGGTTGACAACTGTCTCGACACTTCTTAGAAAATATATCGCCCTGGTCTATTTGCCTGGGAAATAAATACCAACAATAATGCCAATATTGCAGAAAGAGAAACATCTCAGCATACCAAGGGAATAAAACCTTTCATCGTGTGAGGGAAGACATCGTTGGGGAATCTGGGACAGAGGCTTTCGACCATGCAAAACCAAAATAAAAAATGAACCAAGACTTGTTTGGGGACAATGGGATCATAAATCCAATACTGCACCTTACACCAATCGGTATCGTCTTTAACTACCTGAGAAACATACAAAGATCATGCGCATACCAGCAAATTGACCTGAGAGAACCTTCCTGGGGGAAATAAAACTTCTTAAAACAACCGGAGTTTGTTCATTCCTGGGATCACCATTTTTGTTGTCATTGTTTCATCACAAATCTCAAAGTAAAAGTAAATTGTAAAAATCTTTTTTTTTTGAAAAATCAATTTTGTTTTTTAATCTTTTTGCTTTGAAAGTTATTATCAGTAATAAATGGAGTCTTTGCAAGCTAAATAAAATAAGAACACAAAGAATTGGGTAAAAGCTCGAATTTCATTAATAGAATGGTATTCTGCGAATGGCGAGACTCCATGGATGATTACAAAGTTTGGGAAATGGTAATATATAATGGAAAATATACATTGAGATACAATGACCACTATCCCCCCTAACAACTTTTGAAATCCTGAGCAGCTGCTTTTGCTGAAGTATGTTGAGGATCCGAGAAGATTATTGCTTCAACGATCAAGTCTTATCTGACGTAGTTACTTGCCAAGAAAATCCTTAACTTTTGCCTAAGCTTCCCTTGCGGGTTTTCAACTTAGCGGGAAATTTATTCTGTTTATGTCTCTAATTTTTTCCTAGACCGCCCTTTCGGATTTTCGGCCTACCGAGACGCTCCTTTTTGCCTAAGCCTCCCTTTCGGGTTTTCAACTTAGCGAACTATTCTTTTGTTTCTTTAGGCGAATTATTTATTGACTGCATCAGCATTCATGGTACGTGGGAACTCCTCGCCATCCATAGTTTCAAGAATTAATGCACCACCAGAGAAGGCTTTCTTGATAACATACGGGCCTTCAAAATTAGGAGTTCACTTGCCCCTAGAATTAGTGTTGAAAGACATGATCTTCCTGAGCACGAGGTCGCCTTCTCTGAATTCATGAGGTTTGACCTTTTTATCAAATGCTTTCTTCATTCTTCTCTGATATATCTGCCCATGACATAAAGATGTCATTCTCTTTTCCTCAATCAAATTCAATTGGTCAAACCTGTTCTGGACCCATTCAGCTTCTGCCAATTTGGTTTCCATTATCACACGCAACGAGGGAATCTCTACCTCGATAGGGAGTACAGCTTTCATTCCATACACCAGGGAGAACCGGGTTGCTCTTGTTGAAGTGTGAACAGATGTTTGATATCCATGCAGAGAAAAAGGGAGCATCTTATGCCAATCCTTATAAGCAACAACCATTTTCTGGATAATTCTCTTGATATTCTTATTAGCAGCTTCAACAACCTCATTCATCTTTGGCCTGTATGGAGATGAACTGTGGTGAACAATCTTGAATTCTTCACACAGTTCTGTCATCATCTTGTTATTCAAATTCGAGCCATTGTCAGTGATGATTCTGCTCGACACACCATACCGGCATATAAGATTATTTTTGATGAAACGCACAACCACCTGTTTGGTAACATTGGCATATGAAGCAACCTCTACCCATTTGGTGAAGTAGTCAATTGCTACCAAGATAAAACGGTGTCCATTCGAAGCTTTGGGTTCTATCATCCCGATCATGTCGATACCCCACATAGAGAAAGGCCATGGGGAGGAAATCACATTGAGGAGTGTCGGAGGCACATGGACCTTGTCTGCATAGATCTGGCATTTATGGAACTTCTTTGCAAATTTGTAACAATCAGACTCCATTGTTAGCCAATAATAACCTGCCCTAAGCATCATTTTAGCCATCGAATGTCCATTAGCATGAGTGCCAAATGAACCTTCATGAATCTCATGCATCAACATGTCTGCTTCGTGTCTATCCATGCATCTGAGCAAGACCATGTCATAATTTCTCTTGTATAACACATTTTCACCGAGGAAGAAATTGCCTGCCAATCTTCTCAGTGTCTTTCTATCTTTCCTCGGCACACCAATCGGGTATTCCTGAGTCTGAAGAAAATGCTTGATATCGTAATACCAAGGTTTTTGATCTGCTACCTCCTCTATCGTAAACACATGAGCGGTCATATCCAGCCGTCGAACTGTAATTCGGGGTATATCATTCCAAGTATTCACTTGGTACATGGAAGCCAGAGTTGCCAGAGCATCCGCCATTTGATTTTCATCTCTAGGGATGTGATGGAATTCAACTTTATTGAAGAAGGGTAATAATCTTCTAGCATAATCTTTGTAAGGGATCAAGCTAGGGTGACGAGTGTCCCATTCTCCTTTAATCTGATTTATTACCAAAGCTGAATCACCATACACATCTAGAATTTTGATTCTGAGATCAATAGCTTCCTCAAGACCCATGATGTAAGCCTCATATTTTGCCATATTATTAGTGCAATCAAATGTTAACCTTGCAGTAAAAGGAATGTGCGATCCATGAGGAGTGACAATCACAACACCAATTCCTTTACCATAAGCATTCACAACTCCATCAAATATCATACTCCAACGAGATTCAGGGCCAGGGCCTTCCTCAGGCAATGGTTCATCACAATCTTTCACTTTCAGGAACATCACATCCTCATCGGGGAATTCATATTCTGCAGACTGATGATCTTCCACCGGTTGGTGAGCAAGGTAGTCTGCCAACACACTACTTTTAATAGCCTTTTGAGTGCGGTACTCGATATCATATTCAGATAACAACATCTGCCAGCGGGCAATTCTCCCGGTAAGAGCAGGCTTTTCAAAGATGTACTTGATTGGATCCATTTTGGAGATCAACCAAGTGGTATGATTCAACATATACTTCTGCAAACGCTTTGCCGCCCAGGCCAAATCATAACATGTCTTTTCCAGCATGGAATACCACGACTCACAATCAGTGAATTTTTTGCTGAGATAATAAATGGTGAACTCCTTCTTCCCTGTTTCATCCTATTGTCCTAGAATACAACCCATGGATTCATCTAACACTGTTAGATACATAATCAACGGCCTTCCTTCTACGGGAGGGATCAAGATAGGAGGTTCAAGAAGATATTCTTTAATACTCTCAAATTCCCTTTGGCAGTCATCCGTCCACACACAACCTTGATCTTTCTTTAACAACTTAAAGATTGGTTCATATGTTGCAGTCATGTGAGAAATAAATCTGGAAATATAATTCAAACGCCCGAGGAAACCTCTGACTTGCTTTTCAGTTCTTGGTGCTGGCATTTCTTGAATTTCTTTGACCTTATCAGGGTAAACTTTGATTCCTTTCTGGATAACAATGAAACCCAACAATTTCCCCGATCGAACACCGAAGGTGCATTTATTTGGATTCAAGCGGAGATGATAGTTCCTCAAATGCTGAAACAGTTTCAACAAATCTTCTATATGCCCTTCTTCAGTCTGGGATTTGGAAATCATATCATCAACATATACTTCAATTTACTTGTGCATCAGATCATGGAGTAGCGTCGTCATAGCCCTCTAGTACGTTGCACCAGCGTTCTTCAACCCGAAGAGCATCACTCTATAACAGAATGTTCCCCAGGGTGTGATAAATGTTGTTTTTTCCATGTCCTCTGGAGCCATTCTTATTTGATTATACCCGGAAAATCCCTCCATGAACGAGAATACTTTGAATTTTGTTGTGATATCCACTAACATATCGATGTGAGGCAATGGAAAATAATATTTTGGACTAGCTTTATTTAGATCTCTGTAATCTACGCACATGCGGACTTTTCCATCTTTTTTCGGTACTGGGACAATATTGGAAATCCATTGAGGATACACTGACGTCACAATAAAACTAGCATTAATCTGCTATAGGATCTCCTCTTTGATCTTTATTACCATATCTGGGTGGGTTCTTCTCAACTTTTGTTTAACTGGCGGACACTCTGGCTTCAACGGCAAACGATGCTCGACAGTATCTATATCTAGACCGGGCATATCTTGGTAAGACCGAGCAAAAATATCCACATACTCTTTCAACAGCTCAATCAACCTGCTCTTCTCATCAGGATGCAATGATGCTCCAATCTTGACTTCCTTCGGATCTTCTTCTGAACCCAAATTGATCACTTCCAAAGGCTCCTTATATGGTTGAATGATATTTTTCTCATGCTCAAGCAACCGTGAGACCTCTTCTGGAATCTCATCATAATCTTCTTCTTCAGCCCCAAACACAGGACATTCAAAGTTGGGAGAGGGTGCAAGTTCATTGTATTCAACGGGTTTTTTAATTAATCTGCACATATGATTTATGATTGCTTTTAGAAACTGACACATATAACAAGTGATCATGCAGATTGATTTTCAGTTATTATTTATTTTGAAAGGTTTTTTTTATTACCATTTTCCAAGAAAAAGTAGAAAATAAAGACACAATTCGGGAAGCAAAGACAACTTTTATTAATGATCTTAAAAGTCACAGCAAACATATAAGCCCTACAACATTAGTACTTCCACCTTGGGCAGAGTGAAAGCCTTTCAAGAAAACAAAGATTAAAAAAACCAATTACTTTGAAACATGTATGCAGGAAGGAACATCAATGGTGACCCAGTTCTGAACCCTGACTCCATGCGTCACATAATTCGGTACTTCCTGCTCTGCTTCATCCTCTTCAACGACATTAATTCCAGAATCAGTTGGATGGAGGTAGCCTCCGCTGCGGAAAACATCATGATAACTGTTCACAGTAGACTTTGACTTCAAACTTTCGCCTTTGCCATTCTTTGAAGAGAAACCCAAACCAACTATGTTCTTGTTCACGGGTGGATCCACAATTCGTCCCCAAACTGTATTATGACCATTGCACACAACCTGCTGCGCGTCCTTTAGCGAAACCACAAAATTCTCATTTCTCCTTATGTTGTCAATGGATAGGGCTTGATACTGGGTTCCGACAGCAGCCTCATCCGCTTCTACGATACTGAAAGAGGACAAATGGGATATCAACAACGCCTGCTCCCCATTTATGATCACTGCCTTCCCTTCACGCACAAACTTTAGCTTCTGATGTAGAGTTGAAGTGACAGCCCCTGCTTCGTGTATCCATGGCCGTCCTAGCAAACAACTATATGCGGGAATAATGCCCATGACCTGGAAGGTTATCTGGAACAAATGTGGTCCTATATCGATGGGTAAGTCCACTTCACAGATGACAGATTTCCTCGACCCATCAAATGCTTTCACAATGATGCCACTCGGGCGCATAGGTGCTCCTTGGTATTTCAACTTCGCGAGAGTACTCCTCTGTATAACATTCAACACGGATCCATTATCAATTAGCACATTGGATAGCGAATCATTCTTGCAGTTCATAAATATGTGGAGGGCCAGGTTGTGATTCCTCCCTTCATCTAGTAACTCATCATCGTAGAAACTCAAGTTATTACATGACGTAATGTTTCCAATTACGCTGCTAAATTGATCTATTGGCATGTCACTCTCCACAAAAGCTTGGTCTAGTACTCTCATCAGTGATTCTCTATGAGCGGAGGAATTAATCAATAAAGCTAGGATAGATATCTTTGAAGCAGTCTGCAGTAGCTGATCTACAATTTTGTAGTCGCTCATCTTAATTATCTTCAAAATATCATCCACTTCTTTCTCTAATGTATCTCCACTAGTCTCTCCTGTAGCCTTCTTAGGTTCATCATTCTCAACAATTTTCTTTCCAGCGACAACATCTCTTCGTACAACTGGTGCAAACACACGACCGCTATGGGTCACCCTACTATTTTCAGCTATATTTCCAACATCAGGCATTGGCTGGATGGGAACTTCCACCCCATCTTCTAAGATTGTAGTGTTGTATTTGTAAGGCACAACCTTATCTGATTTGTAAGGAATAGGACCTGGCAAACTAATTACAAATGGGGTAAGAGCTGGCTTGCTATGGTACTCCACTTCAAGATGAGCGGTGCACCAAAACAAGGCACAATGACATTTACCCCTTCTTCAACACAATCAGTCATCAAAAAGTCATTTCTGGAAAACAAATCTTCGTCTGAAGAGAAATACTCGTCCGCGGAGGCATACTCTTCCTCTGACTCTTCTTCCGTTAAACAAACTTCAACCATATCAATCTTATGATAATCATCCCTCTGACCTGTGATCTTGATAATTCCATTGTCTAACAGCAACTGAACACCCTCCCTCACAATTGAACATCCTCGGGGATTTCGACAACAAACCAGGCAAGATCCATATTGGTGTTCAACCTGACCAGCAGTATGGCAGAAGGTAGCATGCAACTGCACGAGATCCTCATTCAAATACTCCACATCAAAAATTCTGAATTCACCAGGACATCCAGAAACCATATTCACTTCCTCTTCATACTCTGCCCTAGGCCTGATTATATGGATTAAGCCCTCATCCATCATCTCCTGTAAATCAACCTTTATCTTCTCGCAACCCTGTATATTTGTACTGCAAATAGCACAACTGGCATGGTCATGCGTATAGTAGCTGAATTCACAGAGGTCTGCGTGCATTTTCACTAAATCTCCTCTAACCAGATTAATGTCAAAAATCCGGAAGTCACCTGGATAACCGGCCACCATATTTATAGCATTTACTCCCCCGTGCTTGGGTAGAGGATTATCTTTCACATTAGGTTCCATGTCCTTGAAAGATAGAATTCCAGACTTCACCAACCTTTGCACTTCAGTCTTTAAAGGAAAACAATTCTCAACACTATGCCCTGGTGCTCCCTGATGAAAAGCACATGTTTGGTCTGCCTTGTAATACCAAGGCAATGGTGATGGTACGGCGGGAGGTGTTCGTGTCTGAACCAACTTCTTCTGAATCAATGCTAGTAGTAGCTCTGTATAGCTCATGGGAATAGGGTCATAACTCTCCCTTCTCTGATTATTCCCTTGGTTCCCCTGCTGGGACGGTCTTTGATAAGCAACGGTAGTCGGAGCGGCATTCATAACAGGAGTAACTGAGGCGACTTGCTGGTGACGCTGATAATTCCTTCTAGGAGCGTTTACCCTCCTCTCTTGTATAACAGCATTTGCATCCCCTTCTTTCTTCTTGGTAAACCCATAAGATGGCTTCTTCACACCTCCGGATCCTTCACTCTTTGTTAAACGGCCTTCTCTTACAGCCTCTTCTAAGCGGATACCCATTCCTACCATTTCCGTAAAGTCACTTGGTGTGCTTGCTACCATCCTTTCATAGTAGAAAGCACCCAGCGTCTTCATAAAAATCTTAGTAATTCTTTCTCTTCCATGGGAGGAATCATTTGGGCAGCTACTTCGCGCCATCTCTGCGTATACTCTTTGAACGATTCCCTGTCTTTCTGAACCATCGCCCTAAGTTGGTCACGGTCGGGTGCCATGTCCACATTGTACTTGTATTGTTTGATGAATGCTTCTCCTAAATCATTAAAAGTATGGATGTTGGCGTTGTCCAAACTCATATACCATTTCAGTGCTGCACCGGTCAAACTATCCTGAAAAAAGTGAATCAGCAGACGCTGATCATCAGTGTGGGTAGACATTCTCCTCACGTACATTACCAAATGAGCATGAGGGTAAGTGTTTCCCTTGTACTTCTTAAATTCTGGGACCTTGAACTTAGCAAGTATCTTAACATTCGGGACCAAACATAGCTCATTCATATTCTGCCCAAATAGATCTTTTCCCCTAAGAGCCTTCATCTCTCTTTGCATCTTATCAAACTGCTCTTGAATATCATTCATTCTGTCATAAAGACCCAAGTCTTCACTCGGCGGAGGGAAAGGACGACACACATCATTATTAACAAACGAAACCATATTTACTGAAGGAGGCATAGCAGGAACAGCATGCACCACAGGAGGTGTCGGAGTAACAACAGTCTAAACCACTGGAGTATCTTGAGGACCAAGATTGAAACCTTCAGGTGCAAATTTTTTTGGCATTCCCCACGGATAACCTTGAGGCATGCGATTCTAAATAACTGTTGGAGTAGCAGATACGAGAACAGTCGGAACTTCAGTATTTTCCCTTGTTGGTTGAGGTTGAACACTCGGTGGCTGATTCTGAGCAGCCACCAGAGCTTCCATCAGAGTAGATAAATTGGCCAAGCCGTCCTTCAAAGCAGAAACTTCTTCATGAAGCTCGCGATTCTCCTGTTCTAAGTTGTCCATCCTCTTTTTGAAATTAGCCCGAGTGTTGTAGTGATGAGTCAGCTTGCTGAATGAAGTAAAGAAGCTTGGTAAGACACCTGGGTATGCATAACAAATGCAAGAAATATGTGCAATATGATGCGTGATGTGCAATGCATATGATTATTTTTGCTTCGTTATTTAATATTTCAAGGGATTTATGGTTTATAGACATATTGCAAACATCAAAGTAATAAAGCTTTTTTTTGAAATACTGAAAATTTTTATTATAATACTTCCAAATGGATTACAAGTTTCAATGATCTCAAGTACAAGATGAAAATACAATCTAAAATTCTGAGAAAAAGAACTGATAGAAATTAACTTGTACGCCGGAGCTTTCCTGTGAGCCTGGCAATTTGAGCCCTCAACCTCCGGTTTTCTTCCACATGTCTGATGGCAACCTCCTTCCAATCATCTGAATCAGGAAGTGAGTAATCAAAACCTGTTTAAGGCTTAGGGGAAAATAAATCCCCTTGCCTCTCCATAGACTCCATCGCTCGACTCTCAAGGATCTCAATCAAATCGTCTTTCTCCTTCAAGTCTGCTTTATAGGAACTCTCTGAAGTCTAGAACTTGTTCTTCCAAGCATCCCTTTCCTGTTGCATCCTAACCAAAGCGAGTTGCATCTCTTCTAGGCCATCTAATAAGGGAGGAGTGGTTTTCACAAATAGATCAGGCATGGGTGTCTCCCGAGTATACGGCATCTTTAACTGAATAGTTCTCGATCAGACCCACTGAAGATATGACTCTAAAGAAACATCACCCCTAGGTCCCAAATCCTTCCTACTCTTCTTATGAATGTAACGCCATGCCTTCGTAATTTTCTCCCTAGCTTCCCTATGGTCTTCTCCTTCCTTCAGAAAGAAACTACTCAAATGAATACTATTCGGTTTATCCCTCATCGGATAACCAAGTTGTCGTCGTGCAAGAACAGGGTTATAGTTAATTCCTCCGTCTGTACTAAGAAGAGGTACATTGGGGAAACTACCACAACTGTCAATAATCTCTATATCCTGGTAAGCTCGATGATACCAATCAATATCCGAGTGAGTAAGTGCCATGATCTTAGGAGCCCAACGGGGTTCCTTCTTGACATCCCAAAAAGCATCAGACTGAGGCATATGAGAGATGAACCACCGATACAACAAATGCGTGCAACAGATAATCACTCCCCCATGATAAGAATTCCGAAGATGAACAGAGTAATAAGCAACACCCAACAGTGTAGGAATTGGGTTTCCAATCATGAAAATCCTGATAGCGTTAATGTCGACAAACTTGTCCACATTAGGAAATAAGAACAATCCATAATCAAGTAGAGTAAAGATGGCCTCAAAAGCAACTGTACTCTTCATTCTGGCAAAGTAACGAGCTTTCTCCAATAAGAACTGAGTTGGTAATCCTCTAATCCCTCCTTTAGTAGTCATATGAGATTCCACCTCAAACTTCCCCAGGTGAATCAAAGCAGCAATCTCATGTGGTTTTGGCTCACCCTCCAAACCAATAAAAGGAACCTGATCGGTAATAGGTAAATCCAACAGATAAGAATACTCCTCTAGTGTTGGAATCAACTGATAATCGGGAAAAGTAAAGCAGTGATACATCAGATCATAGAACTGGACCACGGTCGAGAGAATACCCTCCTTCATCTTCAGCTTCATGAGAGGAATGATGGATCCATACTTCTTCCAAAAATCTGCAGAACACTCGATCTTGGGAATTATTTTGACCAACTCATCTATCTTGGGATCCTTGAAACTGTATTTCCCGATCTTTCTTTTTCCAGAATCCATGGTTAAAAGTACCTGAGATATTCACAAATAGTCAACCTTTAAATCCCTTGAAATATTGTTTTCTTCAAAAGATGCTTATGAGTGCATGGATGCCTGATGCAACAATCACACACAAGATCACACATATAGGGTTCATAGGTTCAACGTCACGAGTATGAGGTTGAAGGTACTACCCATAAGGTGTTGGTCTAAAAAGTTATCACCTTCCGAACAAGGTTCTAGAGGTTCCCAGAGTCTACATCATTCCTTCGGATATTATCAACTTCTTGATTAACTCGGTAATTAGTAATATTCTCAAGAAAGACTCGTCAGAGTGTAGTATCGCGTGACAGCTATTTCCGAATTACTCTGTCATAGCTTCCGCACTACACCTAAAAGGCCAAGATGGGTTTGGTATTCTACGGTCCTCAGTTTCAGCAGGCACCCAGGTCGAAAGCAGTACGTCTTCCCGATTACTCGGGAAACGGCACTACAATCAAAGGGGCCTCCACTGAGTGGGGGATCTCATGCCTCCTTTTTTGGGATTACTCCCTCAAAGTTAACATGACTATACCGCCCGTCCTATCTTAAAGTTTGCCCAAGTCCGAGTATAGGACTTATGAGTAATCACCAAGCATCCTGAAAACCAGGAAAATCCAAACAAACATATATACAAAATATAACACATAAACAACAATAGCACATATACAGATATAAACAAATATAGGCTCAACCCACTTAGGGATGGACCGAAAAGAGGTCAATCTATCCCCAGTGAAGTTGCCATTTTTCTGTAGCGGTAGAAATGTTCAAGACTAAGCCATTGGATTGACTAGACTTTATATAAATCAAAAATAAAAATTGCCACCGCGCTTTATTGTTTCCAAAGGAATGTGAAAAGAGCGAATAACCCAAAAAGGGGGAAAATTCAAGGTAAGGGGGTTGGTTATACAAAGGGAAGGTATTAGCACCCTAAACATCTATGGTACTCCGTAGGAACCTCTTTGTAAAATCTGTATATTTTGGCTATAAAATGTGTTGTATATAAAATGGATGGTAGAGGTGAGAAAAGAAATATATTTTTTATTATTTTTTGCACCCTCCGCGGTTGCGAACCTTTAGTGCCTACGTACCACCTTTCATGCAATAGGGGATCAGGGTACACGTAGTTCCTCTTTTAAAAATTTGAAACACAAGTGTGTTGGTTAATTTTATGAGATAAGACATCATCGCCATTGTCTGTGTGGAAAACATACTTACTACCCACAATCATGAGAAAGGAGAAATTACATCATCTCAAACTGGAGGATATGGCTTGGATTTTAAAATCAACAATGCCTCACTCAACACCTAAGTGGAAAATATCTCACTTCACTACATATTATAGAAGTATAGTTGTTTTCATCACTACAAGGATTGATAAGAGTCTAATATTTTGAGAAAAGTTTAAAGATAAAAAGCCAAAGTGGAAAAATGGTTTGAAATGAGATTGATTGACTTTTAGTCTTCTCACAAAAAATGTCAAGGTATTATTAAATTGATTGAAGTTTATTTATGAAAATATTTTGAAAATGCATGGACATAAGTCCAAGTTTATTATGAAAGTGTTTCAAGTTTAGAAATAAGAAGAGTTTTCAAAAAGAGGGAGAAGATTTTTGAAATTAAAGAAGATGGGAGGAGAAGAAGAGACTATCCTAAAGCATAAGTTAAAAGCTAAGGATAAGAATCATCTATCCAACAAGAAGCCAATACTTAACATTATGTGTCAAGATAGAATTTCCATTCTTTGGATTGAAACCAAGCAAGTAAAGATACTAGACCTCTTGAGAGAACCAAAAAATTCAAGTGTATTAAGTCTTCACAAAAATTGGGCAGAGTAACGGTTGTATACAAGTGAATTCCAGATTACAGACAGAGAATGTACTCACAAAAACTTGCACACAAAAACAAACAAGCAACCCAATGTCTTGAGGTAAACCTCAAGAACTCCAAACAAGATAATCAGATAAGATCACAAGGTCTCCAAGATAAGCCAAGGTTTCTAATCCTGAGTCCAAGAAAAAGTCCCATGCTCCATAATGCAAAGGATAGTAACCAAATAGTCCAAGTACCATTAAATATTTTTTAGGGTTTATGTTGATTATTAAGTATCTTAAGAAAGGAAAAGAAAAGCTCAAGTGAGCAAAGTAAAAATGGCAAGGAAAATAAATGCTCAAATGAGCAAATATGAAAATGGCATGAAATGTAAATGCTAAAAATAAATAATACATAAAGCATAAAAAGAATAAAAGCATAAGATAAAACAAGTCAATAATTAGTGATTAGTTGGATGACCATCTTGAAACTTGCATTTGGAACTCATTAGAGGATTTCTAGAACCAAAGCCTCCACACAACAAGTTACATTTGCTTTTTGTCAAGTATATCATCCATTTGGAATTCTCACAAGTACCATTTAATGATCAATGATGTTTAAGTGATCCGCGTTGACTAAAGGTGTTATAGATCCATTAGAGGATTGGTAGAACCAAAGCCTCTACACAATGAATCTCAAGGTTATTGGATCAAAGAGATCAAATTAACATACTTAGGCTTGCAATCATAAGTTTGGGCCACGAATAATCATTTATTTGAATCGGGACAAAATTTAGCGCTATGTTAAGCAATCGTAAGTGGACTTATATAGAAGTCACGCGTATTTTGAGGCTGGTCAATAGCAATCTATGCACAATTTGTTTTGAGACATGATATAGAGATCATGCTCCAACAACATTTAGTGCAATAAGAAGGGGATGAGATGAAGAGGGATGGGGTAAAAAGAATATACAAATCACATTTGAATTAAATTTTAATCAAACTATTATTAAAATTATTCATCCATTTTTTTGTGGAGTTAAACTCAACACCATGGATCCAATGATGTTAATAAAGTTCATGATCCAAAACCTAACCCAAGATTAGCCAGAAAATAATCACAAAATAATATCACATTTAATACAAAAAGGGATTAAAAAAATGTTTTAAAAAAGAAAATAATGAGAAAAAATATCAATTATGTTCAAATCAAGAAGTGAGAAGTAAGGCCATAGAAAAATCAGAAATGGATCCAAATATTTTTATAAAAATTTTGATAACTTTTAAAAGTCAGAAACTATTTTTAAACTATTTAAAATTGCTAAAACAAACATAAAATAGGTCAAAAATAGTAAACTTCAACATAAAATTCCATAAAATTTTCAGAAAGTCAAAAATATGCAATATAATATTTATAAATTTTTTCAGAATTAAAAAATGTCAGAAAGTATTTTTTAAGTAATTAAAAGAAAGCAAATAATACAAAAATATAAAAAATACCAATTTCAAAATAAAAATGTGAAAAAATAGTCATGAGATCAGAAATAAATCAAAGTATTTTTGTGAATTTTTTAATAACTTTTGGATAAAAAATAAAAGAGTTATGAATTTTTAAAAATTTAATCAATAAAAATATAAAATCAGAAAATAAAATAAAACCAAAAAGATGTGGACCATCAGATCATAGTCAAAACGCGTTAGTAAGTTAATCCAGTGGACCAGACGCGCTGTGCTTGATATGGACCTTAGTGAGATACACATGGGATCAAAAAAAGGGCAGCCAATGAAATTAAAACGTTTGGCACGCTATCATTGGCTGAGACGAGACATGTCATCATCTTCAACCTCCAGACACCCTGCAATGGGGATTTTGTGAGATCCTTCAAATGGAAAAATTAGGATCCCATGCTAGCATCATTGAACTCGTCTCTTCAAGACGATTCTAACACAACCATCGCGCCAAATTTATATAAAGTATAGAGAGAGAGATATGAATCAAAAACTAAGAAAATAGCGAGCACCTTCAATTTGAGATTTCTCTCTCAATTCTCAATGGATTTAAAAATTGTAAGCAGCATTAGAATCAGGAGAATGAGTAGAATAGATTAGTGCTTGATTTGGATCCAAATGGTGGAGAATTCTACCTTTTCGAAGTTCAAGGAAGAAGCTTTGAAACTGGACTTTTGTAGCTTGAATTATGGCTCTTTTGATTGGTTTAAGTGCTGGAGAGTTTATGTGATGATCAAGGATGATGAATGCGCAAAGAATTTTGGAAATGGGAGATTAAATCTCAGAAACTGAATTAAAAAAAGATAGGTTTGTGTGAGGTTTTAGCAGGGTGTTCTTGGCTCTCAAAGCTTGGGAAAATGGATGGGGGATGACCCTCTATTTATAGGGAAGTGAATGGGAATGAAAATTTGAAGAAACAAGGAAGTTTGGAGGAAAATTGAGTGAGGGTCGAGCACGGGTGAAGTGTGACTTCATTTCCATCAAAACTAAACCAAATCTTGTGTTTTGGGGTGCTAATCACTTCTGGCAAGTTTTCTAATCAAGTTTAAATAAAAAACGCGCATAAATCTTGTGTTTAGAAGCCACATTATGGACTTCAAAATTTTGACTTTGTGAAAAATTCAGTTTCAAGTTACCAAATTCAAATCCATGGCATTTCTAGCTCAAGGGGTCTTAGGGCATGATTCTTGATGCTTTGGAAAGATGAGGTTACAAGCTTTGCAATGGAAAAATAATGGAATCAAATGGATACTTGGGCTGAAAGTTACATGGAGTCAAAGTTGAAGAAAAAGAGTTGACTTTCCATACTTAGAAATATTTCAAATTCTTCTTCAAACATGACCTATAATCTTTTGCATCCAAACATGGCCTTCCAATTAGAATTTGTTCTTGACCAAAAAAGATGGAATGAATTAGATCTCTTGAATGACATTTTTAAACTTGAACCACTCAAAATATCCAAAAATTGAGCAAGTTATGAATTGTTGAAGTTGGCTAAAAATCATGAAATAACCTATAATCTTTTGCATCCTTAAGGAAACTTCCATCCATTTTATCACTTTTCACATAAAATAAGGCATAAAGTACACATATTCAAGATCATTATGGAAAAATAATGGACTCGAGGTGATAAAAATTGACCAAGTTATGACCATTTGAAGTCACATATGGAAAATTATGGATTCATCTGGATGACTTGTAATCTTTCTTCTTCACCAAGTTCCTTCCACATGGAAACTCCTTGGAACTTTTGAAGTGATTTGTTGGTAACCCTTTGAAGAGAAATGTGTATTTGGAATCACTCAAAAATACCAAAAGTTGAGCAAGATATGCTCCTTTAAAGTTCAAAACCCTAGCTTCTAGATCAAGAGAATGCTTTGAGGAACTTTGACAAGTTTGAACAAACTTCTTGTGCCAATATTCTTTCTTTGTGAATAGAAGTTGTTGAGGATGATGATGAGGACTCATAGCCACCAAAACCACTTCCATATCTTGAATTTTGAGAGAAATATGCCCTTGTGACCAATAGGAACAAGGCCTTGTCCAAACATGACAACTTCTCCAATCAACCCCTTGTACTTTTGAGTCAAATCTAATAACCTTGAAATGTGATGAACCAAAGAAACTTTGCCATGCCAATTATTCCAAAACCAATCCAATGGTGAGGTTTGAACTTCTCAAGCTATGCTGACAAGGGCATGGAAATAAAGTCATGAACCCATGGAGTAACTTGATAAATCTCATTGCCCTTACCTATATGGATACAAGCAAGACAAGCCAACATTGTATTTCATTAGTTAAGTGAAGAAATCAAAACAATATTCATGATCACAAAAGGGACATAAGTCAAGGTGCTTGGTAATCCCTCAAAAGGAGAAAAACTCAAAGTAGGGAGGGGAACCAAGAATCCTAGTGTGATCTTGTTGTGAGTGAAACAACATGGTATGATGAAGGGATCTTAGAAGGGAAAATTGGGGTACAACACTTAACTCTACCATATATTTTTTGTATACACCTTTTATAGCCAAAATACATAGATTTTTAAAGAGGTTCATACGGAGTACCATAGATGTTTAGGATGCTAATACCTTCCCTTTTCATAACCAACCCCCGTACCTAGATTCTCTCCCCCTCTTTTTTGGGTTTATTCTCTCTTTTCCCATTTCCTTTGGAAACAATAAAGCACGGTGGCGATTTTTTATTTGATATATACAAGTTAAGTCAATCCAATGGCTTAGTCTTAACATTTCTACCACTACACATGATTTTGGAAGACTTTTGTCTGAAATTTTCTATAAGGCAGAGATTGCTGGATTAGTTCGGGGGGTTGGAGCAGATAATGCCCTTGTGGAAGAAAGATTTGAAGTCTTTGAAGATCAGTTGGATGGGTGGTTGTTTCTACTGGGTGTATGTGTGTTGTGGTTTGGTCGTTTGTGGTTTTGTTGCTCTTTCGTGTGTAATCTATTGTGTCTCATTTGTACTCTTCCCTTCTTTATGAATAAAAATTTTATTTATTGACCTTGTTCTTTATTCTTTATCATTTTTCTATTCTTTAAGTTTTTAGAGAAAAGCGTGATAAAATCGTTCCTAATGTTTTTTCATAAAACAGAACCCGTAGACCTTTGTTTTTAGAACTAAGATGTTTTCTATGTTTCTAAAAATTTTCGTAACTTGGCCTTTTGGTTAATGGAAATGTTTTATTTTTCTTTCTAATCTTTTTGATTTCTGACAAAAGCGGAGAAAGTGATATGATTTTGTTATATCTATTCTCATAATCTGTTCCGAAATATGATATAATGTTTTTTGCCACTAACATTGTTTGACTTGAGAACTTTGAGAAAGTTCATTGAATTTTTCCTAATAGGAAAACTCAAGCTCTGAAGGAGATTCAGAAGCTAGAGACCCACAAGTAATGGGTTATAAAATTTCTGCAAGAAGAAAATTCAACCAGACTCTGATAGTATATCGAGTCCATCAAGACTCTGATATAAGGCTTTGATACCATTTACCAGACTCTAATGATGTGACAAAGTCCCATAAAAACTTTGTGCACCATAGCATTCTGAAAGTAAAGCCAGATTATGAGATGAAGGTTTCTGCAACATTGTTCAGACTCTGATGGTAAACCAGGCCAGATACCTCATCAAACTCTAATATCAAGCCAGAACCTGAGACGAATATTTCTGCATCGCTAGTCATACTTTTGATTGTTCTTCAATCAGGGAAGTATTCCTTCGTGTTGATTGATTTGTGCTATATCTCAAAACTTCTTAAAGTCTTGAACTCAGGGGGAGACTCTGAACAAAATTAAACAAGTTCTGGGATCATAGAACTCAGGGGGAGTTGTTTAGCTAACTCTAAATTGTTTTTATGTGATTAAACCAGTACAATTGTTTTATCAAAATAAATGGTTTTGTCATCATCAAAAAGGGGGAGATTATAAGAACAAGAGCTGGTTATGCATCTGACCTTTAGTTTTGATGATAAAATTACATGGGTGATTAGATAACAATTTAGTACCCTAATGGTTTATTTAATGTGTTTCCCTAACTAACAGGTTTTGACTTTGAAGATTTGACATGTAACGTCATCATTTTTTGGCCTCAACACACTGAAGGATACAAGCTTGTGTTTCATAGCTTAGGATGCATCTAAAACAATGGTTATAATAGAAAGTTGGTTTTAAAAGCTTCTGAATGTGACTCAGCTAGTAGAGCTTCTGATATTTTCTTAAGCTCTGAAGATTCCAATTTCTCTTTCCCAAGTTCTAAAGATTCTAAAGCCAAGGTTCTATTGAACGAGTTCCGAAGATTATGAAGACAAACAGTTCTCTAGACCAAATTCTGAAGACTCTGAAGACAAGTTTCTGTCGAACGAAGTTCTGAATACTCTAAAGAAAAGGTTATAAAGACTTTGAAGACCTAGTGCTGAATACTCTGAAGACAAGGTTCAAGTAGAACAAATTCTAAAGACTCTGATGACATTGTTCTAGAGACTTATATTTGATCCTTCTACACGTGCCTCAAACATTATACATCCATAATCCCTTGAAGATTAGAATAGAATATCAAAAGGGTTCACGTGAGTAATAGTACAAGGTACAACATCACCTCGTCTCCACTATGCTGTTTTTGTGGCGCAATGGCAGTGTTATTGTATGAGGTTGTCTACCACTCTCACTGACTGTAGCGAGAAGTTTGTTGGAATTTTGATATTCATACTCTATCGTGTTATACCCCAAAATTTGCCCTCTCACTTATCAAGAATTTTGCTCACAATATCTCATGGGTTCAAGACTGCATTAGGGTTTGATCAGTTCAAGGCACCTCCATAGACATTGATGACCAAAATTAGGGTTTGAGTTTGCACAAGGATTTTTGAACTATCAATGCTTCATATGACTTTCATGGATCATTATGGACCCTCAATATCACTCATGTCAAGTTTTAAGCCTTGAATCATACTTTTGATCAGTCAATTGAATAGTTGACCTAAAAATCAGCTGTATTAGGGAAAAAGTCAACCATAGCCAATTTACAGTCAAACTTCATAATTTTTTATCCACATCAACATTTCAGACTCATATGTATCATTTGATCAAGTTTGGACCATAATTCCTCAAGGAATTTGACCAAATCTCCAAAAGGGCAAAATGGTAAAAATTAGGGTTTTGACTGGGAAAGGGCAATTTCTGATTTTTGACCTAGCAAATGATCAATTGGTTTAAGGCATGACCTCAAGAATCCAATTTCATCATTTTGACCTAATGACATGATTCAAAACATTGTAATTCCATTGGATTGACAGATGAATTTTGCAGTCAACTGATCAAAAGTCAACTGTATACTGAAAAGTCAAACTTTGACTTTTTGGTCAAATTCAAGTGCCAAAGATCACAATTCATCAAAACATGTCAAAATGTGAAACTTATTCATCAAGAAATCAAAAAGTCAAGATTTCATTTTGAAAAGTCAAAATTTCTAAACTTAGAAATTTTTCTAAGTGTTGGAAATTTCATGGTTTTTTCATAACTTTGATCCAAATTTTCACCATGATGCAAGATGATTCAAGTGAAACTTCCAACATTAAAGTTGTAGATATCCATGAAATCTACAACTTTGCATCACAACTTCTCCTAAAAATGCTTGGATCTCAAGTTATAATTTTGTGAATACATGCTCATGAACTAAAAATGACAGTGAAATTTTGTCCTAGTTAGGCAGATTTTTGACCTAACTTCATGGCAATTTTTCACATAGTTCTAAGGGGAATATTCAAAAGCAATTCAAATATGAGTTAAATAGCACATTGCAAGCTTTCAAAAATGTCAAAGAACTCATTACGATCATTCTTGAGTAGGGAAAATCGAAGAGATGAAGTTGGTGTTTTGTCACTTGAATTATAGGTCATTTTCATGATGAACACAAATGCAAATCAATGTTAGGCTGCATAATCTTTGATTTGCAGGCCTCAAAATTGTTTGTCACTCCATTATTAATGGATTACACAAACTTTTGAGCTATAACCAAAGTGATTTAAGCTTTATCCAATTCACATTTCCATTTTGGGAAGAAAGCTAACAATACCATTCTTGTAAAGCAAGCTTTTTGTATAAAGTCCACTCTTGAGCCTCTAACTTGTTCCCACTTATCACACTTCATCTACAAAGTCAGAAGCAAGTATGTTTAAAGCTTAACCACTCTATCTTAGCAAGTATACAAGCATTGAAACTTGTTTTCCCAAAAATCACATGTTTAGCTTAAGAATGCAAAATCAAATTCTGAGTTGTTACAAGCCTCAAAACCTATTGCTTATAACTATACACACTATTTGCAAGTTGACACATGAATGCTAGTGCCTTGAAACTATCTCAAACACTCAAAAACCATAAACCTGTTCAAGAACACCATTAATACACAACTTTGAACCAAAACTCATGATCTTCATTTCCAATCGTGCGTTTTGAAAACTAATCACTCAGACACCTTCTATACATCATACCAAAGCAATCCAGGCCCCTGTTTCAAGAATGTAAATCCTCCATCACTATCCACCATTTTCAAATATCAAGCTTGCAGGTTGACTTGAGTAGAGAGATTCAGGGACTTTCAAGGCAAAGTAGGAGTTGGAATACACTAAAGGAGGTCCAGGAAAGCTAAACAGATCCTCAGGCCATCTCAAAAGCTGCTCAAACTCCTTTCACGACTCTAGCTGCAAGAGGTAAATTTTCAAACTTCTATCTCTTCATACAAGCATCATTTGATCATGATTTGTGAATATAAAATGTAGATATCTTTGCTCTAAAGCTGACCATGTTCATAGTTCCCATTTATATTGACTGTGTATAGAGAATTTTGGATTTGAAATTTCTGAGAAAATTAGGTTTCAATTTAGGGCTAGCAAAATTAGTTTTTATCTTTGACTTTTAGTTTGCATAAGTTATATGGTTGAATTCGTGAGAAGAAACACCACAACTTTCATGTTTGAACTTTCCATTTTTGTGGAGAGATGAGGAAGATACAGGTGGTCCGGCTATGCGCGAGGTTGAAGACGAAGTTGCCTTCAGAAAGAAGTTTCTAATATATATTCATGTGTTGATGATATGACCAGATGAAATAGCCACCCAAGTGGCAAGCGCGTGCGTATTAAGTCACTTCTTACCTAAAGGGCGAGGGCTCGAACAATTATAAACCCCCCTTTTGCATTTTTCCATATTTTCTGTTTTTTTTCTAACTTTTTTTTCCAGGCGCTGGGCCCTTTGGGCCTGACAGTGTTTTTTTTTGCTAGCTCACCCTCTGCCTACTTTTGGCACCCCCTGACCCATTTATTTTTATTTACTTATTTATTTCATTTTTACTTTTAAATATATTTTCAAAAATACCAAAAAAATCAAAAAAAAATATAAAAATGATAGATTTATGTTTTGACATAATTTAAATATTTTTTCCCATACAAAAATTATTTTCATTTCCCTTTTACTAATTTCCTTGTAAATTAAATTAAAAGTAGATTATTATTTATCTAAATATATTTATTTTAATATAAAAAAAACCAAAAATATTTCATAACACCATATATTATTTTCATGACAAAAATACAAAAAATACATTTTTCTTTAAAACTCATTTCCTTTTAATCAACTAAATAGAATTAGGGATTTGTCTAAAAAATATATTCTTAATTAATACCTTTTCTTATTTAATTTAAATTAATTTTGATTTATTTATCTTTCTCTAATTAGGTTTAGGTTAAAACCTTTTTCATGTAAAAATCCAAACACAAAAATCATTTCTTTCAATTTGCATTTGTACTTTATATATTTCTTCAATTATTTGTACAATATTCAATTTGGTTGTAATAGATTAATTAGGTTTATATTATTGCAATCCCCATTCATAAATTGTATACCCCCTCCCACAAATGTTGTAATAGTGTAGTAACTTTAAATTTCGCAATTTATCGCTTTTACATAACATGCTAGTAATTAAGGTTTGTATGGGAAGATAAAATCAATCAAATAGAAAACCCTAATTCAAGACAAAAACAAGCATGAAAATGATACACTTGCACACAAACACCCCTAGGGTTATTCCACTTGGTTGCCTTATACAAAATGGCCATATTACACATGTAAGGTATCTTAGCAAAAACAAACAAATACAAGATCATAGTCCCTCGATGACGCTATTCAAAGTTACCTTACAAATGATCTTAGTCCCTCAAAAAGAATGCTAAGATACCTTGAAACATTGCTAATCATGGATATACGATGACCCACGCCCATCCCGTTTACATCCAAAGATAGGGTTGCTTAACAAATCAATGGTAAGACAACAATGTCAAAGGAAGAGAAAATGAACAAGAAAGACATTTGAGTGCGTAGATTACTCCTAATTACTTGCTCCATTTCAAAGACAAACATCCTTGCTACTTTTAAAACAAGCACACACACTTTCAAACATCTTACAAAATTGAAAACATTTTCAAAAGATCAACATCTTTGTATACATTCTTACGAACGAGAATCATTACAAAGATTGCCTAAACAATGGCCTCTTTACAAAATACTTTCAAAAAAACCACACAAAGCATAATTTTCAAACAAAATCAAGTGATCTAGCAAGTAACTAAGAGCCCATGGAAAACCATGGATAAAAAGGGTGCTAATACTTTCCCTTTTCATAATCTACCCCCCGAACTCAAGAAACAATCTCAAAGGTCTTTCCTGTGCTTTTTCACCTTTACTTTTGGATAAAAGAAAAGTCGGTGGCGACTCTTGCTAACCGCAACATTTGTGATCAAACGCAAAATCTTCAAGTCAGTTCTCCCATCGTATCACAGAACTAGCGACTCTACTGGGGAGATTTCTAAAAGTGGGGTTACCTTAGGGATAGATCACATTTATTTGCTTACATTGTTTGACTTGTATGCTTTACATTATGGGTCTTTGTTTAGGTTTGAATCCTCTACCCGGATTTGGGATACATTATAGGTAAGTAGCAATATGTTGTGGAAACTATGTGGGATATACCGACATGGTCTAAGCAATAACTACGTCAGTGCAGCATATTTGTGGGTACTGGTAGACTTTGAGTTAATCAAAGAGAATATGGAGCCGCTGAGTGATGTCATGAAGCACTAATGAACTTTTAGAACCTTTACTTGACCAACTTGGTCTTTAGGATGTAGTGAGATGACCGACTTTGGTGCAGTCCGAAGTTGGTAGATACTCGATACTACACTCATTGAGGTTTGGTTTCTTGGGATATTTCAGTCGCCATTAAAGAGGCTTAAGCTGAAACAATGACCAAGGAAACAATCCAGTGATATTGAGCTCCTTAGAACCCGGTTACTATTACTAGGACAGGTTTAAGCCAACCAAACTTCAAGAGGGTACTTACCTATAAAACCCCATGCAAGCCTAAAACTAAGGATTTGTTTGCTTTGTTTGTATATACATATTTGTACATAACATCATGAAAATCATATACATCCACTAACCATTTCAAGGATTTTGGGATTTCTCTTTGTTCTTGTTTTGTAGGATATGGATTCACTTCGCAGGAAAACTATTCAAGTCAACCTTGTGAGGATCCCTCCACAACTTAAGGAGCTAGCTTCAAGGATTCCTGAAAACTCCCCATTTACCGAGAGACATGGTCGCCTACTCAACTTGGTCACCTCCAACACAGATGAGGATATGATGAAAGTGCTTTTTCAGTTCTTTGATCCTTTACACCATTGCTTCACATTTCCCGACTATCAGCTTGTGCCTACTTTGGAAGAATTCTCCCAACTCTCGAGGATTCCCATTCTCAATCAACTACCTTTCAACGGTACGGAAAGAGACCCAAAGCCATAAGAGATTTCTCAAGCTCTACACTTGCACTCATCTGATATCACAACTCATTGGGAAACAAGGAGTGGTGTCAAAGGTTTCCTAGCAAAGTTCCTGTTTGAGAAAGCCCAAAGTTGTTGGAATTCCTTGGATCTGCAAGCCTTTGAGGAGATTGTGGCTCTCCTCATCTATGTGATGGTTTTGTTTCTAAATCCTGACCAACTCATAGATGTGAACGCCGTCAAAATCTTCATATCACGCAACCTGGTGCCTACATTACTAGGGGATATCCTACACTCTTTTCACACTCACACAATGAGGAAAAGAGGTGTCCTCATATGTTGCACTCCTCTCTTGGCAAGATGGTTTATTTATCATCTTCCCTAACTTGTATTAAAGAATGAACAAGGTTCAAGATGGCCACAAAGGTTGATGATGCTCAAACATTCAGACATTCATTGGTGCTCCCGATCCAAAGAGAATGTTATCATTGTCGACCGTTGTGGAGAATTATCTAATGTACCTTTACTTGGAATTAGGGAAGAAATCACCTATAACCCCTGTTTAGCTTTAAGACAGTTTGTTTATGCCCGAAGGGATGGCCCACATGAGATGCTGATTCAAGGTTTGGTATTTGACTACGACAACGACTATCAAGGTCTTCGCCAAATATTTATCCGAGCTTGGAGGATGTTAAACAAGGTGGATAGAAAGACTTTGGGTCACAAGAATTCCATCCCTCTTGAGCCTTACCTCAAATGGGTAAGAACTCGTGCTCAGAGTCTTATGATGCCTTACCCCCCATCCTCCCGGTAATCATTGAGCTTGTCATGGAGGGAGATGTTCCATACACTATCCTACATCCTGACATGCCCACATCTCTTGAAGACTTACAAAGGGATTGGATACAACTCAAAGGAGAGTGAGATACTTTTGAAGCACAGTTCTACGCAAGCGAGAAGAAGGTTTTGGAACTCACTAGGCTACTTCATGAGGAACAAACTCTGAATGCCTACATTGCACCAAAGAGGATGCGTACTACCTTTTTATCTTATAGTTTTTATATTATTTTGCCCAAGAGGCATTGATGTACTCAAGCTTTAACTTATTAATATAACGTGTGTTTCCTTTTTGTCTAAAACAAATTTGAATCTTTGAAATCCTTGAAATCATTACATATGCATATACCATTCATCATAACATAAGCAGGTCTTTTGCAACAAGTCTCATCATCTCTCTACTATTTATTTCAGTAAGATGGATCTTGAGCAAACAATGAAGGATCTCCAAGCTCAGCATACACAGTTCCAGCAGTTTCTCTTGACCCTAGCCAAGGGACAAGAAGAATTGAAGACTTTGTTGGCTGAAGAGAGGAAAAAGAAGACAAAGAAGGTAAACGGAGTCTTGAACATGGGAAGAAGATTTCATGAGCAGACAAGAAGGACCTTAAACTTTGCAACAACATCCGGTGAAAGAGACAATCAAGAGGGGAAAGGAAAGGAAACAGTTGTCCCGTCAGAATCAAAAGAGGAAGAGGAAGAAGAAGACTACTCTGAAGAACAATACCCTCCAGCTGATGACAAGTATAGACATCTCGAAGAGCGGTTGAGTGCGATGGAAATCCAAAAAGTGCCTGGCTTGGACTTTGAGGAATTGGGTTTAGTGTCGGGGATTGTGATTCCTCCGAAATTCAAAGCACCTATGTTCGCCAAATATGACGGAGTTTCATGCCCTAAAATGTATCTCCGGTCATATGTGAGGAAAATCCAACCCCATACCACTGACAAAGACTTATGGGTACACTTCTTCCAAGACAGTTTGTCTGGAACTCAACTTGACTGGTTTTACCAACTAGAAAGAGCCAACATTCACAATTGGGAAGATCTTGTTGCAACTTTCTACAAACAATACCAATACAATGCTGATCTAGCGCCTACTCGTACTCAACTCCAGAGTATGGCCATGGTTTCCAATGAGGGTTTCAAAGACTATGCGCAAAAATGGAGAGATTTGGATGGAAGAGTTCAACCCCTCTATCTGAGAGAGAGTTGGTAGACATGTTCTTGGGCACCTTGTCTGGTCCCTTCTTCAATCATTTAATCGGAAGTTCATCTGCAGGTTTTACTGAACTAATATTGACCGGAGAAAGGGTAGAAGTTGGTATAAAGAGTGGAAAGATTCAGAAATACAAATCTTCTTCTACAGTTGTAAGGAAGCCTTTCATCAGAAAGAAAGAGGTGGTTGTTGTATATCCGCAAAGAAACCAAGATAGGGCCGAATACCGACCAATGGTGAGGGTTATTATGATTCCTAAGTGTGATCGGTGGATCTGGAACTGACTGTTTTAAAGCTGGTTCGCGAAATGTCGCGGAAGCAAGAGTCGCCACCGTCTTTTATTTTCTCCAAATGGAAAGGACAAAAGCACAGAAAAATTCCTTTAAAGAGATTGCTCTCGGTTCGGGAGGTAGGTTATAGAAAGGGAAGGTATTAGCACCCTTTCTATCCATGGTTATCCATGGGCTCTTAGGTACTTGCTCAATGTGTTTTCAAAATTGTTTGCTTGCTTTTCAATGTGGGTTTCAAAAATATTCTTTGAAAAGTTTCAGTTTAACTCATGCGTCAGAGTGTTTTGAAAAGTTTGTTTTGAAAGTTTTTGAAAGTGTGTCAGTGTGAAAAGAGTTTGAATTTTGTTTTGAAGAGAGCAAGTACCTACGAGAACCTACCTACCCTAAGGAATTCGTCTGTGTAAGAGTCCTTTAAAGTAGTGCCATCCCACCATTGAGAGGTAGGTAGCACCACCGTGGGAGGTATTCGGGTCAATTCGAGTTTTAGGGACGTGGTGATCACCGGAGCAATGGGAAGACACCTTAGAAGCTACCCTCATGCCAGGTTCCCGGATCATGAGGACTTACTAAGACGTCTTCTACTCGACGATCACCTTTCGAAAGGCAACAGTGAGGCGTACCCTAGGGGTGGTGTGTGCGAATTGTGTGTCATTTTCAGTTCATTGTTTGTCTTGTCATGCATTGGTGATCTAACGATTCAATTTTATTTTTCAGGCATTCATTCTTTCATGCATATTTATTAACAGTTATATTTGCGAGAAAATAACTCTAACTATTACAACTGGCGCGGGTCCACATCGCCAAAAAAACCGAACCCGATTTGACTGAAAATAAAATAAAGCGAATAAATAAAAAGTCCGAGAGTTTTTAATTACATGGCTTTGGGGCATATACAAAGGTATTTACACAATATAAAACAAATGCGCGAAATAAAGACTAAACAAAATTAGGGCGTTGGACCCTTTAACAGATACTTAAAATAATCAAGGAAATTAAAAATTAAAAATAATGTTTTTGTGTTTTTTAGGTTTAAAAGAAAAAGAGAAAAGTTAATTAAAATTAAAATCCTAGTTCTATCATTTTTTAAGTTTATTATGAAAAAGATTTAATTTTCTAACCTAATTAAATTCTAAACTAATTATGTACAATTTTGATTTATAGAAAATAAATAATAAATAATAACATTGTGATAAAAAGGTTAAAAATTAAAAAGGATATGAAAAATTAATAATTACCCTAATTCTACAATTTTTTGGGATTTTTATTATGAAAAAAAGAATTAAAATGAATACTAAAACCTAATTAAACTAAATGAGTCACATTTTAATTTATTAAAAAAAAAGAATTAATTATATTTTTTTTTGTATTTTCTGTATTTTTAATGTTTTTATATTTTTGATTAAAATTAATTAAATAAAACAAGTAATTAAATAATACAACAAATAAATGATTAAAAGATAAAAAAAAAACAAATCAAATGGGCAAACCAGGGGGGGTAGACCCCAGAATTGGAGGGTGTTGATTAGAAAGGCCTGGCCCATCTTTGTGAGAATTTGTTGACTTTCTGGATTGTGTGTGACATGTTTGACTGGCCTCCACCCTATGCTTTCATTCTGATTCCTGGATTGGATCTCCAAGACACGTGGCCAATTGATGAGGAGTGTGCATGGTAGGTACTAACGTCAGCGCTGCATAGAACTTTGAAATGGAAAATAATATGAAAAATTGGCCAGACCTGGGACTTGAACCCAGGTCATTGTGGTCACTAGTGCGCGTCCCTGCCAGCTGAGCTAGTTATTTTCATTTAACATATAATAATCAATAAAATACATAAAGGAAAATGGTTAGAGCTTGGTTAAACGCGCGCGAATTTTGAACGAACCAATCACCAGCTGACACATCTTCTTCTTCTTCGCGTGTCCTGTAATACAAATACATAAAGCAACGGTTTGGAAACGTGGGGTTAGGGCAGCTACAGGAAAATAGCGAATAGCTCGTGTCCTAATATAAATTAGGCGCGAGCATCTCATTTTCTTCGTCTCAAGATGCTGAGTGCAGTGGTCATGGTCTTGAGGGCCAATTTTGCAGTATCTCAAAAGCCCTAAATCAGCAAGCCTGCAAACCCTAGTATGTGACAATGGTGGATTCGCATAGGTGGCTCAAAAACAAAATTAAACGTATCAATTAGTTCAGAAACATCAAGATAAACATGAATCCATGAAAAAAAATGCATAAAAGTGATGGAATCATGCTATGTGATTTCAAAATTTCCAAGGTACGGTTGGACTCATAGATACCAGTACAAGGTGTTTTTGTTGTTGTTATTGATTGAGATACGTCCAAAATCGTCTCAGGAAGCTATTGGTACAAAAATTATGGCTTGAGAAGGTCCCTTTCTTTGATTTCAGATTTGCACTTTATGGCCAAATTTTCAAATTGCCAAATGGACTTTGAACGAGTTTTGTGCTATGTTCTTGGTAGGGTTTGACTCAATGATCCTTATGGAATTGAATAGGCATGCTAACTCCCCTTAATCCATGCTTGAGAAGGAATTGGCATTAGGGTTTGTCCATTAACCATTTTTTCCTAATTTCTAGCCAAAACCTAGACTTAGTATGAAAATGAACCTTGGCCTGATTTTTGAGTTGATTCATGATGTATAGAACTTGTCCAAATTCATTTGACACCATTACATTGACTTTTAAATTTTATTTGAATTTTTAATGAATTAAATGAATTAAATCATCAAAAATTAAATAAAAATGAAAAAGTCAACATTTGGTCTTGAAATCAACCATGGGCCACGTGTGTGGCATGACAAGGATGGACAAAGTGAGAAAAATGGGGCCCTTTTGTCAAAATTGGATTTTCAAGGATAGTTGACTTTTGCCATTTCACAAAAATTTCCCAACTTCTACAAGGCATAACTTGCTCAATTTTTAAGATTTTCTCATGTTCTTGGACATTTTGGAAAGGTCTTTGAGTCCTTTAACCAATGTCTTTGGTCCCATGTCATTTTGATTTACCAATCTCAAGTTATGGTCTTTGACTTAAAGTCCCTTTTTGTTGACTTTTGAAAATGACCTGTAATGTTGAAATTGATAACTTTTTGTGAGAGCATTTCTTGGACTTGAAGTATGAAGATGAGTTGTAGGAAATGTCTTTCTCTTCAAAATGAGCTTTGGATGGAATTTTTCTGATAATCCATGTGAAAGTTATGCCCTGGTCAATTTCAGTTGACTTTTTCAGCTGTCCAAATATAGCAACTTTTGCATCTTTGATGATTTCTGAGCCAAACTTTGAGAATCATGATCAAGCATTGATCAAATGATGTTTGTGGCTTCAAAATGATAGGTTGACCAAAAATTTGAACTTTTGACTGTCAAATGACCATTTTGCCCCTACAGTTGACTGTAGTGCAATCTAGGGTTTTGACTGTGCAATCTTGAGCTGAATGCCTTGAAACTTGATATGAGGATGCTTGACCATGTTTTTAAGCATATGAGACTTGATTGAACCTTTGAACACTTCCTTTTCTTGATCAAACTCAAAACCCTAATTTGGACTGTTTAAGAGACTGTTGAACTGCACAACCCTTGGGGAATTTTGTGACTTGGCTTGGCAATTTCTTGAAGAATATGGGAGGGCAAATTTTGGGGTATAACAGTTGCCCCTGTTCAATCTTCTTAGACCTGAGGATGTAGATTGGCTGACGTGCCTTTTGTAATCCGAGGGTAAAAGATGATTGGACACTAGAGTGCCCGGAAATTTGCGCTCACATGTTGGCAATGATGGGGATGGGCTTATAGATGCCATCTGGATGTTGCTGGATTGGACGATGGGCTTATAGATGCCATCTGGATGTTGATTGCATAGGAGATTCCTTAGCGAGAACCTGCATACCTGCAAAACAGAAAATGAGTACCTGACACGTTGCAGGGATGATTACTTCCTTAGCATGAATGGTAAGAGAGCCTTGGGCGACTTTAACTTCAACAACGCTCGTTGAGAAAAATCTGGGGTGTCTTCTGCTGGGATAAGAATCAGGGAGATCTTAAGGTCGATCTGACTGAACCAGAGAGGCCTTTGACTGGATAAGTCTAGGTCTTGAAATGTCTTCCACTGGATAAGCCATCAGGAAAATCTTGGGACGATTTAACTGAACCAGAGGAGGCCTTTGACTGGATAAGCAATCAGGAAAATCTTGGGACGATTTAACTGAACCGGTCTAGGTCTTGAAATGTCTTCCACTGGATAAGCAATCAGGAAAATCTTGGGATGATTTAACTGAACCAGAGGAGGCCTTTGACTGGATAAGCAATCAGGAAAATCTTGGGACGATTTAATTGAACCGGTCTAGGTCTTGAAATGTCTTCCACTGGATAAGCAATCAGGAAAATCTTGGGATGATTTAACTGAACCAGAGGAGGCCTTTGACTGAACCAGTCTAGGTCTTGAAATGTCTTCCACTGGATAAGCAATCAGGAAAATCTTGGGATGATTTAACTGAACCAGAGGAGGCCTTTGACTGAATCAGTCTAGGTCTTGAAATGTCTTCCACTGGATAAGCAATCAGGAAAATCTTGGGACGATTTAACTGAACCAGAGGAGGCCTTTGACTGAATCAGTCTAGGTCTTGAAATGTCTTCCACTGGATAAGCAATCAGGAAAATCTTGGGACGATTTAACTGAACCAGAGGAGGCCTTTGACTGAACCAGTCTAGGTCTTGAAATGTCTTCAAAGGGATAAGCATCAGGAAAATCTTGGGACGATTTAACTGAACCAGAGAAGGCCTTTGACTGAACCAGTCTAGGTCTTGAAATGTCTTCAAAGGGATAAGCATCAGGAAAATCTTGGGATGATTTAACTGAACCAGAGAAGGCCTTTGACTGAACCAGTCTAGGTCTTGAAATGTCTTCAAAGGGATAAGCATCAGGAAAATCTTGGGACGATTTAACTGAACCAGAGAAGGCCTTAGACTGAACCAGTCTAGGTCTTGAAATGTCTTCCACTGGATAAGCAATCAGGAAAATCTTGGGACGATTTAACTGAACCAGAGGAGGCCTTTGACTGAATCAGTCTAGGTCTTGAAATGTCTTCCACTGGATAAGCAATCAGGAAAATCTTGGGACGATTTAACTGAACCAGAGGAGGCCTTTGACTGAATCAGTCTAGGTCTTGAAATGTCTTCCACTGGATAAGCAATCAGGAAAATCTTGGGACGATTTAACCGAACCAGAGGAGGCCTTTGACTGAACCAGTCTAGGTCTTGAAATGTCTTGAGAACTTAACTGAATTTTCCCTGAAAGATAAAAGTCAGTCATGTGCAATGCATGATATGGATCAAGCAATGATGTTCTCAACATAAATGAGATTTGCATGATGCAGTGCGTTATGCATGCTATAATGATGTATGTGATGTTTTATGTATGTTTTCGTCTAGGAAAGTAAATCCTTGACGGGTGCCAGGAAGTCCTATCCCGGGCTGATGTTGAAGAATAGATTTTGCTTCCGCTGGGGATGATAGTAGTTGCAAGGATACCGGTAGGAGAAGATGACTCCGCTGCGGAATAAACTTGGCGAATGAAAGAATCTGCGGGGAGAAAAGATACTCTAGCGACCATGCTGGGAGGCAATACTCTGTGGGAAGAGTGATGCTTTGCTGAATATTGATAGTAACTCTGTTGGGATACCGTTGTTGTACTGGAAGTGTGAATAGACTTCGCTGGGGATAGGAAAGAACTACGTTGACGACGACCTTTCCTTGGCTTTTGGCTGAGGATAACCCAGTTATATCCTGTTAAGGAAATAACTCTTTAAATCAAGCCAGACGACGCGTTCGTGTTCTGTGAAGGATAAGCTTCCAGAATTTACTGGGGATAAGCTTACTGCTTGGGGAGATGAATTCCATCTTTCCTAGGGAACTTGGATGGGACTCTCCTGGGGAAGTTTTGATATGCTGGGGAAGAATGCACTGACTTGCTGTCTCACTCTCTGGGGAATTTAAGATGTCTGGTTAGGTTCTTTAGCTGAACCTACCTTGGTACCTTGGAGAATAGAACAATTAGACTGCTCAGACAACTCTTTATTGCCCCTGTTTCTGGTGTCACCTGCAATCAATTCTCTGTTTCGTATGCAAATATTTATGAGCTAGCAAATTATTGTCAAATGCATATATCACAAATTGAACCTTGGACGTTCTTCGCAAAACAAAACGGAAAAAGAAAAACAGTTGGCACGTTTAACTGAAAAGTATATTTGTATTGATTTTGAATAACCTGTGAATAGGCGTTTTGTGTACAAGAGGCTGGCGTCCTAGTAAGAGGTACGTCGCCGAACAAGAGAGTTTATTACAAGTTTTATACAAAAGAAAATAAAACAGCTGTGTGAAAGATGAATGATCCACTGGGTTTCAACTCCGCTATCGCCTTTATAACTCCGAGCGTCTCATCACTTGGTGACCTTGGTTGAAGGTGAGGCTGACTGATCGATGCCGTCTTGATGTAGATACCGGATTCTGGATGCAAAGTGATCCAATGAGACATAGTATTACGCTTTTATCCCTAATTTTTGCCTGGACGGCCCTTTCGGGTTTTCAGTCCACCGGGATACCCATTTTTGCCCAAGCCGCCTTTTCAGGTTTTCGACTTGCCGGGTGTACAAATTTTTCATTTTCATCCCTTCATTTTGCCCGAACCCTTTTGGTTCGACGGGAAGCCCTAATTTTTGCCTAGACATGTCAGCCTAGCGAGTCATTTTTCATGCGTAGTATTTTTTAACTATGTCTGCATTGGCGGGGTGAGGAAGGTCGTCACCATCCATGTTGGTTAATATCATTGCTCCTCCTGAGAACACATGCTTAACCACAAATGGCCCTTCGTACGTAGGGGTCCATTTGCCCCTTGGATCACTCTGAGGAAGGATGATTCGCTTGATCACCAGATCCCCGACTTGATATTCCTGTGGTCTGACCTTTTTGTTAAATGCCCTGATCATTCGCTTCTGATACGTCTGACCATGACAGATAGCAGCAAGTCTCTTTTCGTCAATAAGGTTGAGCTGATCAAGTCGTGTCTGGATCCAATCATCTTCATTCAGATTTGCATCCTTCATTATCCGGAGAGAAGGAATTTGTACCTCAATCGGCAAGACTGCTTCCATGCCATAAACCAGAGAGAAAGGAGTTGCCCCGGTTGACGTCCTAGCTGAGGTACGATACCCATGCAGAGCGAACGGTAACATCTCGTGCCAATCTTTATACGTTACTGTCATCTTCTGCACAATCTTCTTGATGTTTTTATTAGCTGCTTCTACAGCCCCATTCATCTTCGGTCTGTAAGGAGAAGAATTGTGGTGCTGTATCTTGAACTGTTCGCAGAGCTCAGCGATCATCTTATTGTTCAGATTGGTACCGTTATCTGTAATAATCCGCTCAGGGACACCGTACCGACAGATCAGATTGTGCCGAATGAATCGTGCCACAACAGTCTTGGTTACCGTAGCATAGGATGCTGCCTCAACCCACTTCGTAAAATAATCAATCGCCACTAGGATGAAGCGATGCCCATTGGATGCCGTAGGTTTAATCTCACCAATCATGTCTATGCCCCACATTGCAAATGGCCAAGGCGCAGTCAGAACATTCAGGGGAACCGGAGGAACATGCACTTTGTCTGCGTAGACCTGGCATTTGTGGCATGTCCTGGAATGTTGGTAGCAATCAGCTTCCATGGTGGACCAGTAATACCCTGCCCGTAGGATCTTCTTTGCCATTGTATGTCCACTGGAGTGTGTACCAAAGGTCCCGTCATGTAGCTCTTCCATGATTCTTTCTGCTTCAGGCTTATCTACACAACGCAGTAGGGTTGAATCCTGGTTTCGTTTGTACAAGATGCCATTGCTAAGAAAGAACTTGGCTGCAAACCTCCTCAGGAACTTCTTATCATTGACAGAAGCACCTTCAGGGTATTCCTGAGCTTCCAGATATCTCTTCACTTCGTGGTACCAAGGCTTTTCAGTTACCAATTCAGTTTCGAGATCACAACAGTATGCCGGTTCGTCCAGTTTCCAGATGATGATCCGGGGAGCTTCATTATCCCATTTAACCTTGAACATTGAAGACATTGTAGCTAACGCGTCCGCCAGCTGATTCTCTTCTCTTGGAAAGTGCTCAAATGTTATCTCTGTGAAATGGGGGATCAGGGCCAACACACATTCTCTGTAAGGAATCAAGTTTGGGTGTTTCGTATCCCACTCTCCTTTGATCTGATTGATCACAAGAGCGGAATCTCCGAAGACACTCAGAAATTTGATCCTCAGGTCTATCGCAGCTTGAAGACCCATGATACACGCTTCATACTCCGCCATGTTGTTGGTACAGTTGAAACACAGCCGGGCAGTGAGTGGAGTATGAGTACCTTGTGGAGATACGATTATGGCACCGATACCATTTCCCAAAGCATTGGAGGCTCCGTCAAAGTGCATAGACCATCGGGATCCTAGTTCAGGTCCTTCATCCGGTCCAGGTATCTCACAGTCAGTTACTATCATAATGCTTTCATCTGGAAACTCGAAGTTCATTGATTGGTAGTCATCCACAGCTTGATGTGCTAGGTGGTCGGCCAATACACTTCCCTTGATGGCTTTTTGGGTCGTGTACTGAATGTCATATTCCGTCAAGATCATCTGCCATCTTGCAATTCTCCCAGACAGAGCAGGCTTTTCGAATATGTACTTTATGGGATCCATTTTTGAGATTAACAAGGTAGTGTGAGTCAGCATATACTGTCTCAGCCGGCGAGCAGCCCATACCAAAGCGCAGCAAGTTTTCTCAAGCAGTGAGTATCGGGTCTCACAGTCGGTAAACTTTTTGCTAAGGTAATAAATGGCATGCTCTTTTCGGCCAGACTCGTCATGCTGCCCCAGTACACACCCCATTGCATTATCAAGCACTGTCAGGTAAAGTATCAAAGGTCTCCCTTCAACTGGTGGCATAAGGATGGGTGGTTCTTGGAGATATTCTTTGATTCTGTCAAAAGCAGCCTGGCATTCATCATTCCAACGTACTACCTGATCTTTCTTCAGCAGCTTGAAGATTGGTTCACAGGTAGCAGTCAGATGAGAGATGAAGCGAGCAATGTAATTCAGGCGTCCTAGAAAGCCTCTGACTTCCTTCTCCGTTTTAGGAACTGGCATCTCTTGAATGGCTTTGACCTTAGCAGGGTCCACCTGAATTCCTTTATCACTGACCACAAAGCCTAGCAACTTCCCAGATCTTACCCCGAAGGTGCACTTGTTCGGGTTCAATCTCAGTTTGTACAGTTTCAACCGGTCGAACAGTTTCTGCAGATGATCAAGGTGTTCTTCCTCAGTCTGGGACCTAGCGATCATGTCGTCCACATACACTTCTATCTCATGGTGGATCATATCATGAAATAAAGTAACCATGGCACGTTGGTAGGTTGCCCCAGCATTCTTTAACCCGAACGGCATGACCTTGTAACAGAAGGTGCCCCACTGAGTAACAAATGTAGTCTTTTCCATGTCTTCCGGAGCCATCTTGATCTGATTGTAGCCTGAAAAACCATCCATAAAAGAGAACACTTTATGCTGAGCTGTATTATCAACAAGGACATCAATGTGGGGTAGAGGGAAGTCATCCTTGGGGCTGGCCCTGTTCAGATCCCTGTAATCAACACACATCCTGACCTTGCCGTCCTTCTTAGGTACCGGCACCACATTAGCAACCCACTGAGGGTAAGAAGTTACTGCAAGAAACCCGGCATCAAACTGCTTCATAACCTCGGCTTTAATCTTCTCAGACATCTCTGGACGCATCCGACGAACCTTTTGCTTAACCGGAGGGAAATCTTCTTTAGTTGGTAAATGATGGACCACAATGTCGGTATCTAATCCGGGCATATCTTCGTAGGACCAGGCAAAGATTTCTTTATAATCCCGCAGCATCTGAGTCAACCGTTGCTTCACGCTGAGTTCTAGGTTGGCACCAATCTTCACCTCTTTCTTGTCTTCCTCCGTACCCAAGTTTATCATTTCCACTGGCTCTTCATGGGGTTGAATTGCCCTCTCTTCCTGTTGTAACAGTCTTGCAAGTTCACCAGGCACTTCGCAATCATCTTCACCTTCGTCGGCGGCTAAGTTGATCGGATTTTCGAAGTCATAACTGGCAGTAGCAGAGTCGTTACCAGTGAGGTCCAGAGTGGATTGAAACCTGTACGAGTGAGTGTGTGTGTAAATACAGCTGTTTTGCAATATGTAAAGAAAGGAAAGAAAAGGAGCGCAAAATTTGAATTGTGAAAAACGTCCAATGCTTTTATTCATGATATATGATGGTGACAAACAAAAGCCCTCATAAATAAAACCACGGTGCCCCGGGTAAGACACCGGGCCATATAGTCTCAAATTATTGTTTATTACAAATCAAAAACAAAGAAACTCATTACTGGGAGACAAAAGTTATTGGAGTAAAATCTTTAGCAGTCCAATTGGTCAATCCACCGTCGGCCGTTGGGTAGATCCAGCTATCGAACTCTGACTCTCCCACTTCATCTTCCTCTCCAATAACATTCACTCCATGCTGAGTGATGAGCAACGGAGGTCTTCCAATTCTTGCCTTGCGCACCGCTTTCTGAGCTTCTGTGGTGAAACCCAGCCCAAACTTGTTAGTCTTAGGAGTAAGATCAGGGAGCTTGCCCCAATTTGCACATTCACCTTTTTCGATCACAGCCCGGGCGTCCTTTAAGGAGGCCATCTTCATAGGAGAAACCTCTTCATTTTCTGCTGTTGCCAAGGTTGGTGGTACTTCCTCAAAATGTTGAAAAGGGGTTTCAATGAACTCCCCATCCATTTTCTACGTATCTGAAAGAGTTGAGGTGGCTGACCATGTATTCCTCCTCCCCTTGCACCGTTACGATCTTCCCCCTGACCGGGTATTTGAGCTTTTGATGCAATGTAGAAGTCACAGCTCCAGCTTTGTGGATCCATGGGCGACCCAGCAAACAAGAATAGGACGGATGGATGTCCATCACATAAAATTTTGAATCAAATACTTGTGACCCAACCCTGATTGGGATGTCCACTTCACCATGCACCATTCTTTTGGACCCGTCAAAGGCCCGGACAACAATGCTACTTGGTTTGAGCTCTAGACCCTCACAATCCAGCCTATCCAGAGCCTTCTTAGGCAGCACATTTAATGAAGAACCTGTGTCAACCAGCACATGAGCAAGAGTAGTGCCCCTGCATTCAATGGAGACATGCAGGGCATCATTATGGTTCTTCCCCTTTGCTGTCAGATCGGCATCAGAGAAACCCAGGCCATTATCAGCAGTTAGGTTGGCCACACAATCGGTGAACTGGTCAGCAGTCGTATCTTGGGGTACATGGGCAGTCTTTAAGAAAGCAATCAGAGCCTTTGCATGGGCCTCTGAACATAGCAGCAGTGACAACATGGAGATTTTAGAGGGGGTGTGCCCCAGCTGTTCCACAACATTGAAATCACTTTTCTTTATTATCTTGAGAATTTCTTCCATTTCCTGTTTGGAAGCCTCAACAATGGTCTTTGGTGCCTCCGTCCTGGCAGGCACATCAGCAGCAGTTCCCTTGCCCCGAGTATCAGATGACTCAGCAGCAGGGGTGGATACTTGGTCAGGAGAAACAGGCACTCTGGCAGGTGTGAAGATCAAAGGCCTATGAATTGCTGGAGGAGCAATGTCTGGCGAGAACAGTCTTCCACTACGAGTGACCTTAGCAGGCCCGGTGATGTTGGAGACACCAGTATCAATGTTGCACTCTTGTTTCACACCCAGAACATAAACATCCGCCCCATAGTGCCATGGGACAGCCTTATCAGATTTGTAGGGTATAGGCCCCGGAACAGTAATGGTGATGGGAACATTCTTGTGAACTGACAAAACTTGTATAGGCTTCTTTGAAGGAGCCTCGGAATAGTTGTTGAAGATGGTAACGATCGACACTTCTTCAACAGGAGCAGCAGGAACAGCAGTCTTTTGGAACAAAATCTCTCTACTATCTATCAGGTTTTGGATGCCTGACTTCAATAGGGAACAACCAGCAGGGGAAGCAACACATAGAGGGCAACTTTCACTACATCCCGGAAATAAACCGGCTAGCAACAGATTCCTCTTAACCATCAGCAACGGAGTAGCAACATCATCCACCGAAGCTACATACAAATTCTTCTCAACAGCATTCACTCCATGGTGGGGCATGGGAGCATTTACAACATTTGGCTTTTCAGGCGCTTCAAACTGTATCTCCTTGGCATCAATGAGGTCTTGAACCTTGTTTCTTAGGGCCCAACAGTCATCTGTGTTATGCCCCGGGCTATCAGAGTGATAAGCACAACGAGCATTTGGATTGAACTTGGGAGATGCAGTGTTGGGAAACTTTGGAGCTTCCTTGACAGTCACTAAATTGGTGGATAGCAACTGTGGCAGGATTTGTGACAAGGTCATGCTTAATCGAGTAAACTCCCTCCGGGGTCTTTCAAACTTCTGAGGATTAGTTGGCCGAGGAGCGGCAGCAGGTTTGGCAATCATTACCGCACTGACAGATTGGCGGTGTTCAGGTCGCTCTGTTCTCCGGGAGTTATATACAGCACTAGCCTCCTTTTTGAAGGGTTTCTTCTCAGTACTGGAGGAGGCAACTTTCTGTATCTTCCCTGATTTTATACCAGCCTCAATCCTTTCACCAGTCAGGATCAGATCAGTAAACCCAGCAGAGGAATTACCAATGAGATGATTGAAAAACGGACCAGATAGGGTCCCCAAGAACATATCTACCAGCTCCCGATCCGTCAACGGTGGCTGCACCCTGCCAGCCAGGTCTCTCCATTTCTGAGCGTACTCCTTAAAACCTTCACCCGACCCTAGCGACATACCCTGGAGTTGGGTACGCGTAGGAGCGAGGTCGGCATTATACTGATACTGCTTGTAAAAAGCAGTGGCCAGATCCTCCCAGTTACGAATGCTGATTCCATCTAGTTGATAGAACCAATCGAGGTGAGTCCCTGAAAGACTCTCCTGGAAGAAGTGGATCCAAAGGTTCTTGTCTGCTGTGTAAGGCTGGATCTTCCTTACATAAGAACGAAGGTGCATCTTGGGACAGGAAGCCCCATCATACTTCACGAAGGCAGGTGTTTTGAACTTGTGCGGGATCACCACTCCAGTAGATAACCCCAAGTCTCCGAAATCCAATCCAGGTACTCGTTGAACTTCCACAGCCTTTAGCCTGTCTTCCAGCTGTTTGTACCGGTCTTCAGCAGGAGGGTACTGGTCGTCATTGAAGTCTGTTTCAGTATCAGAGCCCACAGGAGTAGTGATCTCCCTTTCTTGGTGACTACCTTCTGTCACAGATGGAGGAGTCCTTTCAGCTTCAATTTGCAAGGTGTTCCCGAGTCTGCGCCCAGTGCTAAATAGCACAGTCCTCCTCTTCTTCTTAGTCTTTTTCAACAGCATGGTCTTTAATTCTTGTTGACCCTGAGACAAGCCCTTGATCAGCTCCTGAAATTGAGCGTTTTGCGCCTGAAACTGGACGTTCTGCGCCTGAAGAGCCTTGATAGCCGCATCGGTTGATGATTCAGGAGGGTTCATGATGCTGAAATAAACAGCGAAGAACGGTAAACAACCTGAAAAGAAGAGTATTTATGATGCACATGATGAATGATATGTGTTTATGCAATGCATTCAAGGGTTCGAAAATTCAAATTTGCTGTAGACCAAAAGGAACACACTTTATTGTTAAGAAAATCATTGTTTTAATACATCAAAGCCTCATGGGCAAAAGTACAAAAAGATCAAATCACATCCAAAATATGTTGCGCATCTTCTTTGGAGCTATGTAAGTGTTGAGACTCCTTTCCTCATGCAACAGGCGTGTGAGCTCCAAGACCTTCCTTTCACTGGCATGCAAACTAGTCTCAAGAGAATTCCGTTCTTCCTTCAGTTGGATCCAGCTCTTCTGCATCTCTTCCCAGGATGTGGGCATATCAGGGTGCTGAATAACATGAGATACCTCTCCTTCCAAGGCAGGCTCTTTGATTACTGGAAGCATGTGAGGATAAGGCATTACTAACTTCTGAGAACGGGCTCGTACCCACTTGAGATAAGGCTCCAAAGGGATGGAGTTCCTGTGCCCCAGTGTCTTGCTGTCTATCCTACTAGGCATCCTCCAAGCTCTGATAAATCTCTGGCGAAGTCCTTGAGTATCGTTGTCGAAGTCAAAAACTATGTCAGGAATCAACATGTCATGAGGACCATCCCTCCGAGCATAACCAAATTGTCTCCAAGCCAGGCATGGACTATAAGTAATACCCCCTCTGGTTCCAAGTAAAGGAACATTAGGATACTCCCCACAACGATCAATGATAGTGACATCTTCTCTGGACCTAGGGCACCAATGTATATCTGCATGTGTAAGAGTCATCAACCGTTGTGACCATCTCAAACCCCGCTCGTTCTTCAGGACTGATTGTGGAAGGTGCGAAATAAACCACTTTCCCAGGAGAGGAGTGCAACACATAAGGACACCTCTTTTTCTCATGGTTCGAGTGTAACATGAGTGAAGGAGGTCTCCCAGCAACGTAGGTATAGGATTCCTGGACATAAAGATCTGGACAGCACTGATATCAATGAGCTGGTCTGGGTTAGGGAACAACACCAAACCATAAACAAGGAGGGCCACAACCTCTTCAAAAGCTTGTAAGTCAAGGGAGTTCCAACAATCATAGGCCTTTTCAAACAGAAACCTGGCTAAGAACCCTTTGATACCACTTCTAACTTCCCAATGTCCCTTGAGGTCAGATGACTGTAGGTGCAAGGCTTTAGCAATCTCTTCAAGCTTAGGTTCCTTTTCTGTACCGTTGAAGGGTAGCTGATCAAGGATAGGGATCTTCAGGAGTCGGGAGAACTCCTCCAATGTAGGTACCAACTGATAATCCAAGAAGGTGAAACAGTGATGCAGAGGGTCAAAGAATTGGAACAGGACTTTTATCATATCTTCCTCAATGTTGGTGTTGACCAAGCTGATGAGGCTTCCATGTCTTTCACTGAATGAAGAGTTCTCAGGAATTCTGGATATAAGCTCCTTAAGCTGAGGAGGGATCCTTACAAGACTGACTGGAATTGTCTTTCTACGAACAGTTTCCATGTCCTACAAAACAGGAACAAAGATGAAAATTCGAACCCCTGAAATGGTTAGTTAATGCATATGATGCTGGATGATGTATGATGCTATGATTAAACACAGATATTTACAAAGACAAACATGTAAGGCACACAAGGCACACAAGACAGGCCCTTAAGGTTTAAGGCCAGCATGGGGTCTGGGTAGTACCCTCTTGAAGTTGGTGGGTTCAACCTGTCCTAATCAAAGTAACCGGGTTCTAAGGTTCCCAATATCACGGGATTGCTTTCATTGTTCATCGTTTCGATTTAGCCACTGAACTGGCGACCGAAATATTCCAGGAAAGCAACCCTCAATTGAGTGTAGTATCGAGTATCAACCAACCTCGGACTGCACCAAAGTCAGTTATCTCACTACCCTAAAGAGGCCAAGACGGTTCAATTAAGGTTCCTAAGGTCTGTTGATGCTTCATGACACCACATGGAGGCCCCGTACTCTCCTTGACTGACTCAAGGGTTACCGGTACACACCAAAATGTCACATCAACGTAGCAGACTGCTTCAACCATGTCGGTATACCCCGCACAGTTCCCTCACAGCCTTGTTGCTACTTTCTAAAAAGGTATCCCCCAGATCCGGGTTAGGATCTATAGAACTCCCAAGCAACCCACAATTTTAAAGCACACAAGGAAACCAATTGAAAACACAATGATCTTAATCCTAAGGTACACCCCACTTTAAGTTTATTCCCCAGCAGAGTCGCCAGTTCTGTGATCGGTGGATCTGGAACTGACTGTTTTAAAGCTGGTTCGCGAAATGTCGCGGAAGCAAGAGTCGCCACCGTCTTTTATTTTCTCCAAATGGAAAGGACAAAAGCACAGAAAAATTCCTTTAAAGAGATTGCTCTCGGTTCGGGAGGTAGGTTATAGAAAGGGAAGGTATTAGCACCCTTTCTATCCATGGTTATCCATGGGCTCTTAGGTACTTGCTCAATGTGTTTTCAAAATTGTTTGCTTGCTTTTCAATGTGGGTTTCAAAAATATTCTTTGAAAAGTTTCAGTTTAACTCATGCGTCAGAGTGTTTTGAAAAGTTTGTTTTGAAAGTTTTTGAAAGTGTGTCAGTGTGAAAAGAGTTTGAATTTTGTTTTGAAGAGAGCAAGTACCTACGAGAACCTACCTACCCTAAGGAATTCGTCTGTGTAAGAGTCCTTTAAAGTAGTGCCATCCCACCATTGAGAGGTAGGTAGCACCACCGTGGGAGGTATTCGGGTCAATTCGAGTTTTAGGGACGTGGTGATCACCGGAGCAATGGGAAGACACCTTAGAAGCTACCCTCATGCCAGGTTCCCGGATCATGAGGACTTACTAAGACGTCTTCTACTCGACGATCACCTTTCGAAAGGCAACAGTGAGGCGTACCCTAGGGGTGGTGTGTGCGAATTGTGTGTCATTTTCAGTTCATTGTTTGTCTTGTCATGCATTGGTGATCTAACGATTCAATTTTATTTTTCAGGCATTCATTCTTTCATGCATATTTATTAACAGTTATATTTGCGAGAAAATAACTCTAACTATTACAACTGGCGCGGGTCCACATCGCCAAAAAAACCGAACCCGATTTGACTGAAAATAAAATAAAGCGAATAAATAAAAAGTCCGAGAGTTTTTAATTACATGGCTTTGGGGCATATACAAAGGTATTTACACAATATAAAACAAATGCGCGAAATAAAGACTAAACAAAATTAGGGCGTTGGACCCTTTAACAGATACTTAAAATAATCAAGGAAATTAAAAATTAAAAATAATGTTTTTGTGTTTTTTAGGTTTAAAAGAAAAAGAGAAAAGTTAATTAAAATTAAAATCCTAGTTCTATCATTTTTTAAGTTTATTATGAAAAAGATTTAATTTTCTAACCTAATTAAATTCTAAACTAATTATGTGCAATTTTGATTTATAGAAAATAAATAATAAATAATAACATTGTGATAAAAAGGTTAAAAATTAAAAAGGATATGAAAAATTAATAATTACCCTAATTCTACAATTTTTTGGGATTTTTATTATGAAAAAAAGAATTAAAATGAATACTAAAACCTAATTAAACTAAATGAGTCACATTTTAATTTATTAAAAAAAAAGAATTAATTATATTTTTTTTTGTATTTTCTGTATTTTTAATGTTTTTATATTTTTGATTAAAATTAATTAAATAAAACAAGTAATTAAATAATACAACAAATAAATGATTAAAAGATAAAAAAAAAACAAATCAAATGGGCAAACCAGGGGGGGGTAGACCCCAGAATTGGAGGGTGTTGATTAGAAAGGCCTGGCCCATCTTTGTGAGAATTTGTTGACTTTCTGGATTGTGTGTGACATGTTTGACTGGCCTCCACCCTATGCTTTCATTCTGATTCCTGGATTGGATCTCCAAGACACGTGGCCAATTGATGAGGAGTGTGCATGGTAGGTACTAACGTCAGCGCTGCATAGAACTTTGAAATGGAAAATAATATGAAAAATTGGCCAGACCTGGGACTTGAACCCAGGTCATTGTGGTCACTAGTGCGCGTCCCTGCCAGCTGAGCTAGTTATTTTCATTTAACATATAATAATCAATAAAATACATAAAGGAAAATGGTTAGAGCTTGGTTAAACGCGCGCGAATTTTGAACGAACCAATCACCAGCTGACACATCTTCTTCTTCTTCGCGTGTCCTGTAATACAAATACATAAAGCAACGGTTTGGAAACGTGGGGTTAGGGCAGCTACAGGAAAATAGCGAATAGCTCGTGTCCTAATATAAATTAGGCGCGAGCATCTCATTTTCTTCGTCTCAAGATGCTGAGTGCAGTGGTCATGGTCTTGAGGGCCAATTTTGCAGTATCTCAAAAGCCCTAAATCAGCAAGCCTGCAAACCCTAGTATGTGACAATGGTGGATTCGCATAGGTGGCTCAAAAACAAAATTAAACGTATCAATTAGTTCAGAAACATCAAGATAAACATGAATCCATGAAAAAAAATGCATAAAAGTGATGGAATCATGCTATGTGATTTCAAAATTTCCAAGGTACGGTTGGACTCATAGATACCAGTACAAGGTGTTTTTGTTGTTGTTATTGATTGAGATACGTCCAAAATCGTCTCAGGAAGCTATTGGTACAAAAATTATGGCTTGAGAAGGTCCCTTTCTTTGATTTCAGATTTGCACTTTATGGCCAAATTTTCAAATTGCCAAATGGACTTTGAACGAGTTTTGTGCTATGTTCTTGGTAGGGTTTGACTCAATGATCCTTATGGAATTGAATAGGCATGCTAACTCCCCTTAATCCATGCTTGAGAAGGAATTGGCATTAGGGTTTGTCCATTAACCATTTTTTCCTAATTTCTAGCCAAAACCTAGACTTAGTATGAAAATGAACCTTGGCCTGATTTTTGAGTTGATTCATGATGTATAGAACTTGTCCAAATTCATTTGACACCATTACATTGACTTTTAAATTTTATTTGAATTTTTAATGAATTAAATGAATTAAATCATCAAAAATTAAATAAAAATGAAAAAGTCAACATTTGGTCTTGAAATCAACCATGGGCCACGTGTGTGGCATGACAAGGATGGACAAAGTGAGAAAAATGGGGCCCTTTTGTCAAAATTGGATTTTCAAGGATAGTTGACTTTTGCCATTTCACAAAAATTTCCCAACTTCTACAAGGCATAACTTGCTCAATTTTTAAGATTTTCTCATGTTCTTGGACATTTTGGAAAGGTCTTTGAGTCCTTTAACCAATGTCTTTGGTCCCATGTCATTTTGATTTACCAATCTCAAGTTATGGTCTTTGACTTAAAGTCCCTTTTTGTTGACTTTTGAAAATGACCTGTAATGTTGAAATTGATAACTTTTTGTGAGAGCATTTCTTGGACTTGAAGTATGAAGATGAGTTGTAGGAAATGTCTTTCTCTTCAAAATGAGCTTTGGATGGAATTTTTCTGATAATCCATGTGAAAGTTATGCCCTGGTCAATTTCAGTTGACTTTTTCAGCTGTCCAAATATAGCAACTTTTGCATCTTTGATGATTTCTGAGCCAAACTTTGAGAATCATGATCAAGCATTGATCAAATGATGTTTGTGGCTTCAAAATGATAGGTTGACCAAAAATTTGAACTTTTGACTGTCAAATGACCATTTTGCCCCTACAGTTGACTGTAGTGCAATCTAGGGTTTTGACTGTGCAATCTTGAGCTGAATGCCTTGAAACTTGATATGAGGATGCTTGACCATGTTTTTAAGCATATGAGACTTGATTGAACCTTTGAACACTTCCTTTTCTTGATCAAACTCAAAACCCTAATTTGGACTGTTTAAGAGACTGTTGAACTGCACAACCCTTGGGGAATTTTGTGACTTGGCTTGGCAATTTCTTGAAGAATATGGGAGGGCAAATTTTGGGGTATAACACTAAGCCTATGTCTGATCAGCAATTAAATAACCAACCAAGGATGGAAAGACCAGTCAGGCAGTTCACAAGAATCAACATGACCCCGTCTCAAGTATTACCGCATCTACTAAGATCTAATTTGGTGACCTTGAAAAAAGCTCTGAAAAACCCCAATACAACATCTCCTCACTATCATCCCAATGCCCGTTGCGCATAAAACTCTGAAAGTCCTGGTCACGATACTAATAACTGTTGGGCTCTAAAGAACAAAATACAATACCTCATTGAAGCAAAAGAAGTTAAGTTCGATGCGCCCGAAAAGACAAATGTCATTTCTTCCCCTATGCCCAGACATGGCCATAATACCAATGACATTGAAGAAGGATTGTTTATTGCTTAAGTTGATGAACTTATGACCCCACTTCTGACTATTAAAATGAATTTGCTGAATGCCGGTGTGTTCCCGGTGTGATCGGTGGATCTGGAACTGACTGTTTTAAAGCTGGCTCGCGAAATGTCGCGGAAGCAAGAGTCGCCACCGTCTTTTATTTTCTCCAAATGGAAAGGACAAAAGCACAGAAAAATTCCTTAAAGAGATTGCTCTCGGTTCGGGAGGTAGATTATAGAAAGGGAAGGTGTTAGCACCCTTTCTATCCATGGTTATCCATGGGCTCTTAGGTACTTGCTCAATGTGTTTTCAAAATTGTTTGTTTGCTTTTCAATTGTGGGTTTTAAAAGTTTCTTTGAAAAATTTCAGTTCGACTCGTACGTCAGAGTGTTTGAAAAATTTGCTTAGAAAGCTTTTGAAAATGTTGGTGTGAAAAGATTTCAGTTTGTTTTGAAGAGAGCAAGTATCCATGAGTCGTCTACCTACCCTAAGGAATTCGTCTGTGTAAATGTCCTTTAAAGTAGTGCCATCCCACCATTGAGAGGTAGGTAGCACCACCGTTGGAGGTGTTCGGGTCAATTCGAGTTTGTAGGGACATGGTGATCATCGGAGTAATGGGAAGACACCTTAGAAGCTACCCTCATGCCAGGTTCCCGGATCATGAGGACTTACTAAGACGTCCTCTACTCGACGACCACCTTTCGAAAGGCAACAGGTGAGGCGTACCCTAGGGATGGTGTGTGCGAATTGTGCGTCATGTTTCAGTTATTTGTCTTGTCATGTTTATTTGTGTTCTACGCTTGATTTTAATTAAGACATTCATTCTTGCATGCTTTTTAACAGTTATATATTTGCGGGAAAATAAATCTAAACTATTACAAATGGCGCGGGTCCACATCGCCAAAATTAAACCGGACCCGATTTGGACTGAAAAATAAATAAAGCGAATAAAAGTGCAAGAAATAAAATTATTACAAGGCTTTGGGACATGTACATAATTATAATAAGCGACAAAGTAAAATGCGCGAAACAAAATAATTAAAGCGACGGGCGTTGGACCCTTTTGCAAAATATCAAATTAATGAGGAATTAAAATGAAAGTTAAAAATTAAATGTTTTTTTTTGGTATTTTTGTGTTTTTTAAGATTTAAAAGAAAAAGAACTTTTTAGAATGAAATTTGAAATGCAAATCCTAATTCTAATGTTTTTTAGTTATTGTGAAAATGTTATATTAATCTAAATTAAACCCTAATTTTTACTTATGTACATTTAATTATAAAAATAAAATAAATAAATAAATAATATTGTGATAAAAAAAAGGAAAATTTAAAAGGTATAAAAAGTCATTAAACCTAATGCTATATTTTTGGATTTTTAGTTATTAAGAAAGTAGTAAAATCTAACCTAAATGCAACCCTAATTAGTTTACAAGTTTAATTATGAAAATTACTAATATTATGGCAAAAAACAAGGAAAGTTAAAAGGAATAAAAAAGTCACTAACCTAATTCTAATTATTTTTGGATTTTTATTTATTAAAAGAATTAAATTGCAAACATCCTAATTAAAATTAAATTCATTATACATTAATTTATTTACAAGAAAATAATTATAATAAAAATATTTACTCTTTTTTTTGGTCTTTTCTGGTTTTTAATTAAGTTTTTGTATTTTGTCAAGAAAACAATTAATTAATTAAAACAAGGAAAATAAATAAAAAAAATAAATTATGAAAAGCAAAGCAAACCAGGGGGGGTAGCCCCAAATTGTGAGGTGTTGATCCAAGAACATTGGCCCATTAAGCCTGAGGTTTGTTGACCTTTTCCATTCGTGTGTGATGCGTTGATTGGCACTTATTGTGTTCTTCAATCTGTAACCCTTGATCTGGATGCTTTGGGCACGTGGATGGTGATTTCTGGGCGTGCATGAAGATCTTGCAATGGGAGTGGTATCATTGGCTGCCACGGCTTCTTCTTCCTCGCGTACCAGTTCTTCGCGTTTGGGTTGTTGTTTGTGATTGGGATGTGTTCAGAAATGGTCAAGGAAACTTTTAGAATCAATCTTATGACTTAAAACCACCTAGAACCTCGATTTCAGAATTGAGTTATATGGCCAATTTTTTTAGTTTTTAATCAGCTCTTTGGCGCAGCATTTGATGTCTTATGGTTAAGGTTTGACTTGGCATCTATGAGGGAAGAGAATTGGCTTGCTAGCTGACCTAGATTCATGCTCATGAGAGAACTAGTCCTAGGGTTTTTTCATTAACAAACTTTTCCTTCTTTTAAGCCAAGACCAATACTTAGTGTGCAATTTAACCCTAGCCTGAGTTTTTGAGTTGGCCCATGATATATGGAAGTTGTCCAAATTCAAATGACACTATTCCATTGGTTTTTGAATTCTATTTGAATTTTTAAAGATTTAAAATGAATTAATTATCAAAAATTAAATAAAATAGAAAAATCAATGTTTGATCTTGAAATTAATCATGGGACACGTGTGTGGCATGACAAGGATGAATCAAGTGGAAGAAAGTGGGCCCTTTTGTCAAAAATTGGAGTTTCAAGGATAGTTGACTTTTGCCATTTCACAAAAATTTCCCAACTTCTACAAGGCATAACTTGCTCAATTTTTAAGCTTTTCACATGTTCTTGGACATTTTGGAAAGGTCTTTGAGTCCTCTAACCAATGCCTTTGGTCCCATGTCATTTTGATTTACCAATCTCAAGTTATGGTCTTTGACCTAAAGTCCCTTTTTGTTGACTTTTGAAAATGACCTATAATGTTGAAATTGATAACTTTTTGTGAGAGCATTTCTTGGACTTGAAGTATGAAGATGAGTTGTAGGAAATGTCTTTCTCTTCAAAATGAGCTTTGGATGGAATTTTTCTGATAATCCATGTGAAAGTTATGCCCTGGTCAATTTCAGTTGACTTTTTCAGCTGTCCAAATATAGCAACTTTTGCATCTTTGATGATTTCTGAGCCAAATTTTGAGAGTCATGATCAAGCATTGATCAAATGATGTTTGTGGCTTCAAAATGATATGTTGACCAAAAATTTGAACTTTTGACTGTCAAATGACCATTTTGCCCCTACAGTTGACTGTAGTGCAATTTAGGGTTTTGACTGTGCAATTTTGAGCTGAATGCCTTGAAACTTGATATGAGGATGCTTGACCATGTTTGTAAGCATATGAGACTTGATTGAACCTTTGAACACTTCATTTTCTTGATCAGAACCCAAACCCTAGTTTTGACTGTATGGGAGACTGTTGCACTGCACAACCCTTGGGGAATTTTGTAGCTTGGCTTGGCAATTTCTCGAGGAATATGGGAGGGCAAATTTTGGGGTATAACAGTTGCCCCTGTTCAATCTTCTTAGACCTGAGGATGCAGATTGGCTGACGTGCCTTTCGTAATCCGAGGGTAAAAGATGATTGGACACTAGAGTGCCCAGAAATTTGCGCTCACATAGTGGCAGTGTGGTGGGAATGGGCTTATAGATGCCATTTAGAGATTGATCGCGTAAGAGATTCCTTAGCGAGAACCTGCATACCTGCAAAAGAAAAAATGAGTACCTGACACGTTGCAGGAGCTGATTTTAGATGCTTGGTATAGATGTGTCCTGACTGGTTACAGGAGCTGAGTCTGGAGCTTCAAACGCTGATGAATGAACCAGGGATGGTTACTGCCTCAGCATGGATGGTAAGAGAACCTTGGGCGATTTTAACTTCAACAACGCTCGTTGAGAAAAATCTTGGGTGTCTTCTACTGGAATAAGAATCAGGGAGATCTTAGGGTCGATCTGACTGAACCAGAGGAGGCCTTTGACTGGATAAGCATCAGGAAAATCTTAGGGTCGATTTAACTGAACCGGTCTAGGTCTTGAAATATCTTCAACTGGATAAGCATCAGGGAGATCTTAGGGTCGATCTGACTGGACCAAGAGAAGGCCTTTGACTGGATAAGCATCAGGAAAATCTTGGGACGATTTAACTGAACCGGTCTAGGTCTTGAAATGTCTTCAACTGGATAAGCATCAGGGAGATCTTAGGGTCGATCTGACTGAACCAGAGAAGGCCTTTGACTGGATAAGCATCAGGAAAATCTTGGGACGATTTAACTGAACCGGTCTAGGTCTTGAAATGTAGCTTGAGAACTTAACTGGATCTTTCCTGAAAGGTAAAAGTCAGTCATATGCAATGCATGATATGGATCAAGCAATGATGTTCTCAACATAAATGAGATTTGTAAGATATGATGTGTACATGCATGCTATAATGATGTATGTGATGTTTCATGTATATTTTTGTCTAGGAAAGTGAATCCTTGACGGGTGCCGGGAAGTCGTATCCTGGGCTGATGTCGAAGAATAGATTTTGCTTCCGCTGGGGATGATAACTGCAAGGATACCGGTAGGAGAAGATGACTCCGTTGCGGAATAAACTTGGCGAATGGAAGATTCTGCGGGGAGAAAAGATATTCTAGCGATCATGCTGGGAAGCAATACTCTGTGGGGATAGAGATGCTTTGCTGAGTGTTGATAGCAGTAATTTGCTGAGGATGTCTTTGTTGTTGGAAGTGTTAATGGACTTCGCTGGGGATAGGAAAGAACTATGTTGACGATGACCTTTCCGTGGCTTTTGGCTGAGGATAACCCAGTTATATCCTGTTAAGGAAATAACTCTTTGAATAAAGCCGGACGACGCGTTCGTGCTCTGCGAGGGGATAAGCTTCCAGAATCTACTGGGGATAAGCTTACTGCTTGGAGAGATGAATTCCAATTTTCCTGGGGAAACTGGATTGGACTCTTCTGGGGAGTTTTGGAATGTAATTTTATAAGTTGAAAGGGGGAACCTATGTAGGGTTGCATGCTGATGAGTTTGTGTAAAACTGTATCTGAAATGGAGAAGGAACCTGGGTAGGGTTACTTTGATGATGAGTTCGTGTAAAACTTCATTTTTTTTGGAAAGGGAGAACCTGTGTAGGGTTTCTGGGTGACGAGTCCATGTAAAACTGCATCTTGAAGAGAGGGAACCGATGTAGGGTTGCTTGGTGAGGTAAGTTCATGTAAAACTTCTTGATGAACCGGGGTGAGGTTATCTTGAGCTAAATCCATGTAAGACTTCTGGGGGGAACCAGGGTTAGGTTGCCGCAGGATAAGTTCGTGTAAAACTTCTTGACGAACCGAGGTAAGGTCATCTTGAGATAGGTCCATGTGAGACTCTTGGAGGAACCGGGGTTAGGTTACGGCAGGATAAGTTTGTGTAAAACTTCTTGATGAACCGGGGTTAGGTCATCTTGAGATAGGTCCATGTGAGACTCTTGGAGGAACCGGGGTTAGGTTACGGCAGGATAAGTTTGTGTAAAACTTCTTGATGAACTGGGGTTAGGTCATCTTGAGATAGGTCCATGTAAGACTTCTGGAGGAACCGGGGTTAGGTCACTTCGGGATAAGTTCGTGTAAAACTTCTTGACGAACCGGGGTAAGGTTACTTGTGATAAATCCATGTAAGATTTCTGGAGGAACCGGGGTAAGGTTACTTGGATAAGTTTGTGTAAAAAACTTCTGGAGGAACCGGGGTAAGGTTATTTGGTTGAGTTTGTGTAAAAATCTCTGGAGGAACCGGGGTAAGGTTACTTGGATAAGTTTGTGTAAAAACTTCTGGAGGAACCGGGGTAAGGTTATTTGGTTGAGTTTGTGTAAAAATCTCTGGAGGAACCGGGGTAAGGTTACTTGGATAAGTTTGTGTAAAAACTTCTGGAGGAACCGGGGTAAGGTTGCTTCGGGATAAGTTTGTGTAAAACTTCTTGATGAACCGGGGTTAGGTCATCTTATGGAGGAGGAGTCTGTGTATGACTTTGTCTGAAGGTTGAGCAGAAACCGGTGTTGGGTTGCATGATTTTGATTAAGTGGATAATTGTCCTGTTTGGTCTCGGACGTTAGCCCACGATCTGGAATTTGTAAAGGTAGATGGTAATCATTTTTATGTTGATCTGTCCTTTGTAATTTGGTTGACAGAGCAATTGGATCGCCTGGATAGCTCATTATTGCCCCTGCTTCGGAGGTGAGGGAAGAGGATACCTGTGCGGGTGATCGACAAATCTTCGGGTAGGCAAGTGACGAGATACCGGAACATAGTCGTACGCTTCGATCCCTAACTTTTGCCTGGACCGCCCTTTCGGGTTTTCAGTCCACCGGGATACCCATTTTTGCCCAAGCCGCCTTTTCAGGTTTTCGACTTGCCGGGTGTACATGTTTTTCGTTTCATCCCTTCATTTTGCCCGAACCCTTTTAGTTCGCCGGGAAGCCCTTATTTTTGCCTAGGTATGTCAACTTAGCGGGTCTTTGATTATGCGCAGTATTTTTTTCGACTATGTCCACGCTCTCAGAATGTAGGGAGTTGCCCCTGTTGGAAATATTTTGCCATGCCCCAGATAATGAGCAATGTGCCCCTTGATTGGAGGTTCTTCTGTTCACAAGGTGTTCATCGTGCGAATTTCCCTGCTTGTTCAAACAAGTAGTCATATGCAAACAAGGTTATTTTAAGAATGCAAAAGTCTATGTCTGTCTTGAATTTTGAAAATGCATTTTTTGTAATACAGTGCGATGTCAACTCAATATTTTACAGCAAACCTTCAGGAGTCAGGATACCTTCGTAACAGTATGCTTTCGAACTAACCCATGCTTCAGCTAGGACTTTTAAGAGTTATATCGTGGCCTGGTTCACGGTTTAAGAAACAAAGGATAAAGGCTCAAATTATTTGTACCCACCCGCTCTTCGTGATGTTCTCCAAACCTAAACTCAGTTGATCGTGCGTTAGACCTTGTTTGAGTCTTTGCTCTGATTTTCCGGTGATGATTCGGATATTGAACGTTTATTTGAATAGGCAATCATCCCCTTTTTTGCTGAGGGTTTGTGAGACCTCTTTTTTTTTTTATTTAGTTATCCCTTTCTTTTTTTTTTTTGCCTGAATTGTTTCCTTTTTGGGATTACAGTCAGCGGGATGCCCCAGTTTGGTAAGTCTTCTTTATTGGTTTTGACTTTTTGGGCTTTTCATTCATGAATTTTTTTTGATAATGACTGCCTGTCCTTATGATTGTTCGGAACCATCACTATCTTTTGTTTTTGAAAAACTCATTTAGTGACATTCATTGTGCACTTGGATCGACTGAGAGAACTACCCTGCCCCAGGTTATGATTAAGGGTTTTGATTTTCGAAAATACAAACTCCTACTTCTTTGGCTCTGATGGGTTGACGAGGGATTATCATCCTTATAACTCCAGTGTTTAGGAATTGAAACAATGCCTGTACCTCATCAGCGGGGTCTGTTCAAAAGCATACTGTAAATTGTGGTATTGTTTTCGTCATCCTCCCTCAAGAGGTTTAGAATTTTCAATTAAGAATTGACCATCGCAAAAAATATGAAAGCAGTTTTAAGCATAGTAAACATAATTAATTCAAGACAGACATGTGTAATGCATTCATGAAATAAAAGAGTTTAACACAATAATTGTTTATCTGAACAAGAAAAGGAAAAATACAACTTGAAATCAAATGAACAAAAATTTAGCCATGCTTTGGCAATGGAGCGGTGATCACGTTGGGAGTCTCCGCAGGCTCGAACTCGATCTCTTTGGCATCGATCATGTTCTGAATTTTGTACTTCAGTGCCCAACAGTCCTCAGTATCGTGCCCCGGGCTATCAGAATGATAGGCACACCTTGCTTCTGGATTGTAGCTAGGAGAGGAGGTCTTAGGATTGGCAGGAGGGTTGATTACTGCAATCAGGTTCATCTTCACCATATGCTGCAATGCTTGTGACCAAGGCATGTTAATGTTGGTGAATTGCCTTTTAGGCCCTTCCGGCCTTTGCTGGTTTCCCCTTTGTGGTTGACGGCGTGGTGCAGAACCAGAGATCATGACTGCCCCTGCATGTTGATCACGGCGACTCTTTTGACTGTATACAGCATTGGATTCCTTCTTTCCCGTGTAAGGTTTTTTATGAATATCAGAAGGTGTGGCCTCTTGAATCTTCCCCGACTTGATACCAGCTTCAATTCTTTCGCCAGTCAGGATGAGGTCGGTAAATCCAGCAGATGAGTTACCAATGAGGTGATTGAAGAATGGCCCGGATAGGGTCCCCAAGAACATATCAACGAGTTCCCGGTCAGTTAATGGAGGTTGCACCCTTCCAGCAAGGTCTCTCCATCTTTGTGCGTACTCCTTGAAACCTTCACTTGACCCCAACGACATACCCTGGAGTTGGGTACGTGTGGGAGCAAGGTCGGCATTGTACTGGTACTGCTTATAGAAAGCAGTCGCCAACTCCTCCCAGTTACGAACTTTGGTCCCATCCAGTTGATAGAACCATTCGAGGTGAGTCCCTGAAAGACTTTCCTGGAAGAAGTGGATCCACAAGTTCTTGTCTGCTGAGTATGGTTGGATTTTCCGAACATAAGACCTGAGATGCAACTTGGGACAAGACGCCCCGTCATACTTGGTAAAGGATGGTGCCTTGAACTTCCGAGGAATAATCACACCAGTTGACAAACCCAGATCTCCAAAATCTAGCCCAGGTACCTGTTGGATCTCCATAGCATTCAGCCTATCCTCCAACTGTTTGTACTTGTCCTCAGCCGGAGGGTACTGTTCGTCGTTGAAATCTGTCTCGCTGTCGGAGACCACTGGACTAGGCACCTCTCTCTCATGGTGACTGCTTTCCCTCACAGATGGGGTTGTCCCCTCAGTTTCCTCCTGCGGTGTATTCCCAGATCTGCGTCTAGGGCTGAACAGAACAATCCTCTTCTTCTTCTTGTCCTTCTTCAAAAACAAAGCCTTCAGATCTTGTTGACCCTGAGCCAAGCCTTTGATCAGCTCCTGAAATTGGGCGTTCTGCGCCTGAAATTGGGCGTTCTGCGCCTGAAGAGTCTTGATAGATGCCTCGGTTGATGATTCAGGATTCATGACGAGACTGCTGAAATAAACAGCGAAGAAGGTAAGCAACCTGCAGAGAAAGGGTACCTGTTATGCAATGATGTGTATGACATGCATGTAATGTTTTCAAGGACCTCGAGGGATAAACAAGACAATATTGTTAGAACTTGGTAGCTTGATTGAAGGAACTGCATATTATTGAGAGTCCTTCTTCAAAGGGTCAAAGGCTCACCATATCCAGTGGGTCATAGCCCCTGACTTCATTGGCTAGAGGAAAATAAATCCTCTTTGCCCCTTGCTAGATGTTTGATTTATATGACCTGCATCACAAGCCCTTGAGATCCTTGAAATGGGTTAGGATGTATGCAATGGTATGATGTCATGATATGCATGGGGTAATGTAAGTAACCCTGTTATGAGTCCTAATTAAGGACTGCAAAAACCTGCAAGAAACTTAGGATACCCTATTATGATTCCTAATTAAGGACTACAAACACAACCTGCAAGAGACAAATGTCAGGTAATAAGCATGCAAGTAGTTCAAGTAGGAAGGCACACAAGTCACACAAGAGAAGCCCTTAAAGTTTAGGCCAGCATGGAGTCTGGGTAGTACCCTCTTGAAGTTGGTGGGTTCAACCTGTCCTATCAAAGTAACCGGGTTCTAAGGTTCCCAATATCACGGGATTGCTTTCATTGTTCATCGTTTCGATTTAGCCACTGAACTGGCGACCGAAATATTCCAGGAAAGCAACCCTCAATTGAGTGTAGTATCGAGTATCAACCAACCTCGGACTGCACCAAAGTCAGTTATCTCACTACCCTAAAGAGGCCAAGATAGTTCAATTAAGGTTCCTAAGGTCTGTTGATGCTTCATGACACCACATGGAGGCCCCGTACTCTCCTTGACTGAACTCAAGGGTTACCGGTACACACCAAAGTGCCACATCAACGTAGCAGACTGTTTCAACCATGTCGGTATACCCCGCACAGTTCCCTCACAGCCTTGTTGCTACTTTCTAAGAAGGTATCCCCCAGATCCGAATTAGGACCTATAGAACTCCCAAGACAGTCCCACAATTTAAAGCAAGCAAAGAAAGCAATTGAAAACACAGTGATCTTAATCCTAAGGTACACCCCACTTTAAGTTTATCCCCAGCAGAGTCGCCAGTTCTGTGATCGGTGGATCTGGAACTGACTGTTTTAAAGCTGGCTCGCGAAATGTCGCGGAAGCAAGAGTCGCCACCGTCTTTTATTTTCTCCAAATGGAAAGGACAAAAGCACAGAAAAATTCCTTAAAGAGATTGCTCTCGGTTCGGGAGGTAGATTATAGAAAGGAAAGGTGTTAGCACCCTTTCTATCCATGGTTATCCATGGGCTCTTAGGTACTTGCTCAATGTGTTTTCAAAATTGTTTGTTTGCTTTTCAATTGTGGGTTTTAAAAGTTTCTTTGAAAAATTTCAGTTCGACTCGTACGTCAGAGTGTTTGAAAAATTTGCTTCGAAAGCTTTTGAAAATGTTGGTGTGAAAAGATTTCAGTTTGTTTTGAAGAGAGCAAGTATCCATGAGTCGTCTACCTACCCTAAGGAATTCGTCTGTGTAAATGTCCTTTAAAGTAGTGCCATCCCACCATTGAGAGGTAGGTAGCACCACCGTTGGAGGTGTTCAGGTCAATTCGAGTTTGTAGGGACATGGTGATCACCGGAGTAATGGGAAGACACCTTAGAAGCTACCCTCATGCCAGGTTCCCGGATCATGAGGACTTACTAAGACGTCCTCTACTCGACGACCACCTTTCGAAAGGCAACAGGTGAGGCGTACCCTAGGGATGGTGTGTGCGAATTGTGCGTCATGTTTCAGTTATTTGTCTTGTCATGTTTATTTGTGTTCTACGCTTGATTTTAATTAAGACATTCATTCTTGCATGCTTTTTAACAGTTATATATTTGCGGGAAAATAAATCTAAACTATTACAAATGGCGCGGGTCCACATCGCCAAAATTAAACCGGACCCGATTTGGACTGAAAAATAAATAAAGCGAATAAAAGTGCAAGAAATAAAATTATTACAAGGCTTTGGGACATGTACATAATTATAATAAGCGACAAAGTAAAATGCGCGAAACAAAATAATTAAAGCGACGGGCGTTGGACCCTTTTGCAAAATATCAAATTAATGAGGAATTAAAATGAAAGTTAAAAATTAAATGTTTTTTTTTTGGTATTTTTGTGTTTTTTAAGATTTAAAAGAAAAAGAACTTTTTAGAATGAAATTTGAAATGCAAATCCTAATTCTAATGTTTTTTAGTTATTGTGAAAATGTTATATTAATCTAAATTAAACCCTAATTTTTACTTATGTACATTTAATTATAAAAATAAAATAAATAAATAAATAATATTGTGATAAAAAAAAGGAAAATTTAAAAGGTATAAAAAGTCATTAAACCTAATGCTATATTTTTGGATTTTTAGTTATTAAGAAAGTAGTAAAATCTAACCTAAATGCAACCCTAATTAGTTTACAAGTTTAATTATGAAAATTACTAATATTATGGCAAAAAACAAGGAAAGTTAAAAGGAATAAAAAAGTCACTAACCTAATTCTAATTATTTTTGGATTTTTATTTATTAAAAGAATTAAATTGCAAACATCCTAATTAAAACTAAATTCATTATACATTAATTTATTTACAAGAAAATAATTATAATAAAAATATTTACTCTTTTTTTTGGTCTTTTCTGGTTTTTAATTAAGTTTTTGTATTTTGTCAAGAAAACAATTAATTAATTAAAACAAGGAAAATAAATAAAAAAAATAAATTATGAAAAGCAAAGCAAACCAGGGGGGGTAGCCCCAAATTGTGAGGTGTTGATCCAAGAACATTGGCCCATTAAGCCTGAGGTTTGTTGACCTTTTCCATTCGTGTGTGATGCGTTGACTGGCACTTATTGTGTTCTTCAATCTGTAACCCTTGATCTGGATGCTTTGGGCACGTGGATGGTGATTTCTGGGCGTGCATGAAGATCTTGCAATGGGAGTGGTATCATTGGCTGCCACGGCTTCTTCTTCCTCGCGTACCAGTTCTTCGCGTTTGGGTTGTTGTTTGTGATTGGGATGTGTTCAGAAATGGTCAAGGAAACTTTTAGAATCAATCTTATGACTTAAAACCACCTAGAACCTCGATTTCAGAATTGAGTTATATGGCCAATTTTTTTAGTTTTTAATCAGCTCTTTGGCGCAGCATTTGATGTCTTATGGTTAGGGTTTGACTTGGCATCTATGAGGGAAGAGAATTGGCTTGCTAGCTGACCTAGATTCATGCTCATGAGAGAACTAGTCCTAGGGTTTTTTCATTAACAAACTTTTCCTTCTTTTAAGCCAAGACCAAGACTTAGTGTGCAATTTAACCCTAGCCTGAGTTTTTGAGTTGGCCCATGATATATGGAAGTTGTCCAAATTCAAATGACACTATTCCATTGGTTTTTGAATTTTATTTGAATTTTTAAAGATTTAAAATGAATTAATTATCAAAAATTAAATAAAATAGAAAAATCAATGTTTGATCTTGAAATTAATCATGGGACACGTGTGTGGCATGACAAGGATGAATCAAGTGGAAGAAAGTGGGCCCTTTTGTCAAAAATTGGAGTTTCAAGGATAGTTGACTTTTGCCATTTCACAAAAATTTCCCAACTTCTACAAGGCATAACTTGCTCAATTTTTAAGCTTTTCACATGTTCTTGGACATTTTGGAAAGGTCTTTGAGTCCTCTAACCATTGCCTTTGGTCCCATGTCATTTTGATTTACCAATCTCAAGTTATGGTCTTTGACTTAAAGTCCCTTTTTGTTGACTTTTGAAAATGACCTATAATGTTGAAATTGATAACTTTTTGTGAGAGCATTTCTTGGACTTGAAGTATGAAGATGAGTTGTAGGAAATGTCTTTCTCTTCAAAATGAGCTTTGGATGGAATTTTTCTGATAATCCATGTGAAAGTTATGCCCTGGTCAATTTCAGTTGACTTTTTCAGCTGTCCAAATATAGCAACTTTTGCATCTTTGATGATTTCTGAGCCAAATTTTGAGAGTCATGATCAAGCATTGATCAAATGATGTTTGTGGCTTCAAAATGATATGTTGACCAAAAATTTGAACTTTTGACTGTCAAATGACCATTTTGCCCCTACAGTTGACTGTAGTGCAATTTAGGGTTTTGACTGTGCAATTTTGAGCTGAATGCCTTGAAACTTGATATGAGGATGCTTGACCATGTTTGTAAGCATATGAGACTTGATTGAACCTTTGAACACTTCATTTTCTTGATCAGAACCCAAACCCTAGTTTTGACTGTATGGGAGACTGTTGCACTGCACAACCCTTGGGGAATTTTGTAGCTTGGCTTGGCAATTTCTCGAGGAATATGGGAGGGAAAATTTTGGGGTATAACACCCGGGCTGTGATGAAGTTTGCCATTTATGTTTATCCTCACCAACCAGCTGTCCTTTGTTGAAAGTAGGTGTTCAGTGCCAAATAGATAACAAATAAATTTTGTTCGAAAAGACTCTTGTTCCACCTATCCCTTTTGAAGATGTTTCTATCATTACCATTTTCGCCAATTCTTTCAGGGTCTCCACCAAAAGACCCATTATAATTACATCAGCTACGAAAGCAACTCCTTTAATAATCACAATGCCTGGACCAGTCCCATATGCGTCAGACAAAACCGTTCCATGGAATTATGGAGGGAATGTCTACTACCATGGTATCAAGCAAGACTGGCCAGCCACCGAAGATTTAAGTTCTGAGAAATTGGATTCTGACGTCAGTAATATTGTAGAGACTAGTAAGATTACCCGAAGCGGTAAGATCTTCTCTCTGGAAATTGCTCCCCCAAAGGCTGTTTTTGGACCCGTAATCATCCCTGTGGCTGTTTCAAAGGTTACTCCCACACCCATAATCATCTCTGCAAGTACTCCTATTAACAAAGCCATTACAAACCTTGTTATCATTCCTACTGACACTCTTGCTGCCGAGTTAACCAAGACTCGAGGAAAAAGTATTCTGGTTGAGCCTGTCCGGATGAAGGCTCAGTCATTGACTATCCCTGAGACCTCCAAGAAAGAAATGGAGGAAATCCTAAAAATTATAAAGAGAATCGACTACGATGTAGTTGAACAACTGGGGAAAACTCCCTATAAAATTTCCATGTTGACATTACTACTATGTTTCGAGGCGCATGCAAAGGCCTTGGTAAAGTTCTTAAAAACCGCCCATGTACCTCAAGAGGCATCTGCCGATCAGTTCCAAGATTGTGTAGCCATCTTGACTGCAGATAATGGCCTAGGTTTTTCAGATGCTGATTTAACACCAAGAGGAAGGAAGCATAATGAGGCATTGCATGTCTCAGTTGAATGTAGGGGCATAACCTTGGCCCATGTTTTGGTGGACACTGGCTCATCTCTGAATGTACTACCTAAAAAATCTCTTGATAGACTTGACTGTGAGGGACTGACATTAAAGCCAAGCAACATAGTAGTAAGAGCTTTTGACGGCTCGAAAAGGATGGTGCATGGGGAAGTGGATATCCCCATAAAGGTTGGAACCCAAAATTTCAATTCAACTTTTTATGTAATGGATATTCGCCCTTCATACTCCTGCTTGCTAGGCCGATCATGGATCCACAATGCTGGCATTGTTACTTCTACGTTGCACCAAATGCTAAAGTATCCAATTCAAGGGAAGATTATCATCATTCATGGAGAGGAAGAATACATGATTATCCATCTCAATTCCTTCAGATATGTGGAATTAGATGGTGAATTTATTAAAAATCCATTTCAACACTTTGAAGAAGTCCCCCAAGATGTGGCAGTGACCAAGGGTGTGCCTCAGGTTCCCAAGATTACAAGGCCTCCACTCCGGATGGCATCACTGAAAGATGCCAAAGCAGTGGTAGAAGAAGGAGGGTGCACTATCTGGGGACAATCCCAGATATCCCATATAAGTCTGACAAGTTTGGCCTAGGTTTCACTTCATGTGCTCAAAAGGTTTTACAACGTGCTCGTGCTGGAGGACCACCCCTGAAGATCAGCAACTGTGGAGTCAACGCGATAGAAGATGGTGAAGATGGTTGCAACCAGGAGGATTGGATCTTCCCAACTGTAAATGGAGGGCTCAGTAATTGGGAGGCTAGAGACTTTGTCCCGATCACTTTTATCCCACAGTAATTTGTCTTTACACTTTGTTGGATCTGTAATATTGAAACAATTTGCACTCTTAAAACCTTGTGTCTTACCCGGAGCACAATGCTCCATTTGGAATGATTACTATCTCATTTTCATATGACATCAATGAATCATGGACTTTTTCGCATACAAACTTTTGTGCTCATTGATTTTTTCTCTTACATTTTATTTTCTTTCAAAGATAGTTATACCCTTACACACACCCACACTCATAATGCAGGTATACATCCATTCGGGATCCCATGGGTAACGATACTGCTATGGACTTTTGTGACTCTGAGAATCTAATCTACCAAGCCGAAGACGAAGGTGAGGAAGATTGTGAAGTACCAGGGGAACTTTCCAGACTGCTACAACAAGAAGAGAAAACCATTCAACCTCACGAGGAACCTGTGGATACAATCAACCTAGGTACCGAAGAAGACAAAAAAGAAGTCAAGGTGGGTGCCAATCTGGAACCCAGAATCAAGGAGCGTCTGATTCAGTTGTTACACGATTATGTTGAAGTCTTTGCCTGGTCATATGAAGACATGCCTGGACTTGATGTAGACATTGTGGTACATCATTTGCCTAAAAGAGAAGATTGTCCGCCAGTAAAGCAAAAAGTTCGCCGCATGAGGCCTGATATGTCAGAAAAGATTAAAGCATAAGTCATGACGCAATTCAACGCTGGATTTTTGGTTGTCACCTCTTACCCCCAATGGGTTACCAATATTGTTCCCATGCCCAAAAAAGACGGCAAAGTGCAAATGTGTGTGGACTACAAAGATTTGAATAGGGCGAGCCCTAAGGATGATTTTCCACTCCCCCACATTGATATCCTAGTTGAAAATACGGCACAACATAAAGTTTTTTCCTTCATGGACAGATTCTCAGGATACAACCAAATCAAAATGGCGCCTGAGGACATGGAGAAAACAACGTTTGTCACACAGTGGGGTACATTCTGCTACAAGGTGATGCCATTCGGACTAAAGAATGCTGGAGAAACCTATCAGCGTGCCATGGTAGCTTTATTTCATGACATGATACATCATGAAATATAGGTCTACGTGGACGACATGATATCCAGATCTCAGACAGAAGAAGAGCATCTTGATCACTTACAAAAACTGTTCGAGAGACTGAAGAAGTACAAGCTGAGGTTAAATCCTAACAAATGCACATTTGGGGTACAATCTGGTAAACTCCTAGGCTTTGTCGTCAGCAACAAAGGTATCGAGGTTGATCTTGCCAAAGTTAAAGCAATACAAGAGATGCCTGCTCCTCGTACTGAGAAGGAAGTCAGAGGATTCTTGGGACGTTTGAACTGCATTTCCAAATTCATTTCTCACCTGACAGCTACTTGTGAGCCAATCTTCAAATTGTTGAAAAAAGATCAAGTAGTCAAATGGAATGAAGAGTGCCAAGTTGCTTTTGACAAAATCAAAGAATACCTACAAGAGCCTCCTGTGTTAATGCCACCAATGGAGGGAAGACCATTGATCATGTATCTGACTGTTTTAGAAAACTCAATGGGGTGTGTATTGGGGCAGCATGACGAGTCTGGCCAAAAAGAGCACGCTATTTATTACCTGAGCAAAAAGTTTACAGATTGTGAAACCAGATATTCATTGCTCAAGAAAACTTGCTGCGCTCTGGCATGGGCTGCTCGCTGGCTAAGACAGTATATGCTGACCCATACTACCTTGTTGATATCTAAAATGGATCTGATAAAATACATCTTCGAGAAGCCTGCTCTTTCTGGGAGAATAGAGAGATGGCAGATGATCCTGACGGAATATGACATACAATATACTACCTAGAAAGCAATAAAGGGAAGTGTATTAGCCGATCACCTTGCTCACCAAGCTGTAGAAGACTACCAATCCATGAAATTCGAATTTTTGGATGAAGACATCATGACGTTAGACAACTGTGAAGAATTCAGGCCATATGACGGACCTGAACAAGGATCCCGATGGACCCTGTTCTTTGATAGAGCATCCAATGCACTTGGCAATGGTATCGGTGTTGTACTCATATCTCCTGAAGGGTGTCATACTCCCTTTACCGCAAGACTCCGCTTCAATTGTACAAACAACATGGCAGAATACGAAGCGTGCATCTTTGGTCTCAGAGCTTCCATAGACTTGGGGATCAAATCCTTGGATGTATTCGGAGATTCAGCTTTGGTCATCAGTCAGATCAAAGGGGAATGGGACACCAAACACCCTAGCCTTATCCCTTATAAAGAACATGTTTTTACATTGCTACCATATTTTGAGAAGATTACCTTCGAGCATTTCCCGCAAGAAAAAAATAAGCTAGCAGACGCACTAGCCACAATGTCATCTATGTTTAAAATTAATTGGGATAACAAAGCTCCCCAGATCACCATTGAACGAATGGATTAACCAGCACACTGTCACGAAATTAATACTGAAGAAGTAGTGGACCAGCCTTTGTTTCACGAAGTCAAGAGGTATCTCGAGGCTCAAGAATATCCAGATGGAGCTTCAATCAACGATAAGAAGTTCTTAAGGAGATTCTCTGCTAAATTCTTCCTTAGTAATGGCATCCTGTACAAACGCAATCATGACTATGTGTTACTTCAGTGTGTAGACAAGGTTGAAGCTAAAAGGATCATGGTTGAATTGCATGAAGGCACATTTGGCACTCATTCCAGTGGGCATACGATGGCAAAGAAAATCCTACGGGCAGGCTATTACTGGTCTACCATGGAAGCATATTGTTATCAACACTCTCGAACCTACCATAAGTGTCAAATTTATGCTGACGAGGTGCACGTACCTCCGGTTCCTCTGAATGTCTTGACGGCTCCTTGGCCCTTTGCTATATGGGGGATTGATATGATTGGGGAAATCAAGCCGACGGCCTCCAATGGACACTGCTTCATCTTAGTGGCCATTGATTACTTTACAAAGTGGGTGGAGGAAGCCTCCTTCGCCTCCCTTACCAATAATGTTATTGCCTGTTTCATCAGGCAAAATCTTATTTGCCGGTACGGTATCCCGGAAAGGATCACCACTGACAATGGTAAAAATCTCAACAACACTATGATCATCGCCTTGTGCGAGCAATTCAAGATTCAGCATCACAATTCTTCTCCTTACCAGCCAAAGATGAATTGTGTTATCGAAGCTGCAACTAAGAACATTAAAAAGATCATATAAAAAATGACAGTCACATACAAAGACTGGCATGAGATGTTACCATTCGCTCTCCACGGGTATCATACCACAGCTCGCACATCAACCGGGGCAACACCATATTCTCTGGTTTACGGCATGGAGATTTTCTTGCCTATCGAGGCCCAGATTCTCTCTTTGAGGATTATGAAGGATGCAGGGTTGAACAAAGACGATTGGATCCAGACTCGACTTGATCAACTGAACTTGATTGATGAAAAGAGACTTATTGCTGTTTGTCATGGTCAAATGTATCAAAAACGGATGATCAAGGCTTTCAACAAGAAAGTCATACGCCAAGTGTATCAAGTTGGGGATCTAGTGATCAAACGCATCATATTGCCACAAGGTGATCCCGGGGGGAAATGGACTCCTACCTATGAAGGACCGTTTGTAAGCAAAACATATTCTCTGGTGGGGCAATGATCTTAACCACCGTGGATGGTGATGACCTGCCGCATCCTACGAACGTGGACATAGTCAAAAGATACTACGCATAAGAGACCCTCTAGGTTGACATACCTAGGAAAGACAAGGGCATCCCGGAGAACCAGAAAGGTTCAGGAAAAAATTAGGGATAAAACAAAAAAAAATATGTACACCCGACAAGTTCAAAACCCGAAAGGGAGACGTGGACAAAAAAGGGTTTCCCGGTGGACTGAAAACCCGAAAGGGCTGTCCAGGAAAAAGTTAGGGAATTAAAGCGTATGATTATGTCCCTTTGGATCACCTTACAGACAACCTGCAAACTCAGGTTCTGATCAATTTAAATCATCTTCTGACAAGGCAACAAATAGACAAGATGCTCAGAAATACGAAGGCTATAGCAGAATGGAAACCCCATAGGATTATTACACATAGCTATCTTTTCTGTATATTAAAATTTTCACTTTTTTATGACGGAATTCTCCTACTAGAGTGTTTGTCTCATTATACAAAAATACTTACTCAAAGTTAATACAAGATATCCCTTTGAAAGTGCAAAAACAATTTGTTTTTCTTTACGCTTGTGTTTTGTTTACAAAAACGTCCAATGATTCATTTTTGAACATGTGCATTTGAACATAATTACTGTTTACAAATAAACAAAATGAAAAAAGGCAATTACTGATAGGTTAAAGGGATAGGGAAATACCTCTAGGCTATTCCATAAGAAATCCCACGCAGTATGTCGTTTAATCCCCAGCGAAACAAAGCTTCCAATTATCAATCCCCGGTAAAAATCATCCAATTTCTCCAAACATATTTTGCAAGCAATACGTGGCATTTCCCTTAGAACAGAGTTTATTCCTCTAAGAGAAAATTCATCAACACTTCGACTTCAAAACATGAAGACTTGCATATCCTAAGCAACAGTCAGGAATTTATTTTCCCCAATCCAACGGCAGTGCAGCAAATTAGCTCACATACGCATACATTGCATCCATATATCATTAACATTGATAAAACGAGTGCATTATATCATACATTTCATACAATATGACTTTGCATTTTAGCTAATTTTTTTTACCCTTTTCAGGATAAGATTAACAGCTACCATTAACAATCTTCAGAACTTTCATATACAGTACAGATACACTCCAGACACGGATGTCATTCTAATACTCATTCAGAGCCTCTTTCAGATATAGTACAGATACGCTCCAGACACGGATGCCATTCTGATACTCATTCAGATTCAACTTTCAGATACAGTACAGATACGCTCCAGACACATATTCCATTCTGATACTCATTCAGCGCCTCTTTCAGATACAATACAAATACGCTCCAGACATAGATGCCATTCTGATACTCATTCAGAGTCAACTTTCAGATACAGGTCAGATACGCTCCAGACACGGACGCCATTCTGATACTCATTCTTTCTACTTACAAATGACAATACCAACAATCACTTTTGGATGGCATCTTTAAGCCCATCTCCTACAACTTGCTATCACCTCTCCAAATGGCATCTTTAAGCCCATTCCCTCAACCTTCATATCGTCGAGTGCAAATTTTTGGACACTCTAGTGTCCAATCATCTTCCACCTTCGAGTCACGAATGGAAAAACTCGCCAATCTAACTCTTCAGGTTTAAGAAGATTGAACAGGGGCAGTTGTTGTACCCCAAAATTTGCCCTCTCACTTATTAAGAATTTTGCTCACAATATCTCCTGGGTTCAAGACTGCATTAGGGTTTGATTGGTTCAAGGCACCTCCTTAGACACTGATGACCAAAATTAGGGTTTGAGTTTGCACAAGGATTTTTGAACTATCAATGCTTCATATGGATTTCATGGATCATTATGGACCCTTAAGATCACTCATGTCAATTTTCAATCCTTGAATCATACTTTTGATCAGTCAATTGAACAGTTGACCTAAAAATCAACTGTATTGGGGAAAAAGTCAACCATAGCCAATTTACAGTCAAACTTCATAATTTTTTATCCATATCAACATTTTAGACTCATATGTATCATTTGATCAAGTTTGGACCATAATTCCTCAAGGAATTTGATCAAATCTCCAAAAGGGCAAAATGGTCAAAATTAGGGTTTTGACTGGGAAAGGGCAATTTCTGATTTTTGACCTAGCAAATGATCAATTGGTTTAAGGCATGACCTCAAGAGTCCAATTTCATTATTTTGACCTAATTACATGATTCAAAACATTGTAAGTCCATTGGATTAATAGATGAATTTTGCAGTCAACTGATCAAAAGTCAACTGTATACTAAAAAGTCAAACTTTGACTTTTTGGTCAAATTCAAGTGCCAAAGATCATAATTCATCAAAACATGTCAAAATGTGAAACTTATTCATCAAGAAATCAAAAAGTCAAGATTTCATTTTGAAAAGTCAAAATTTCTAAACTTAGAAGTTTTTCTAAGTGTTGGAAATTTCATGTTTTTTCATAACTTTGATCCAAATTTTCACCATGATGCAAGATGATTCAAGAGAAACTTCCAACATGAAAGTTGTAGATCTCCATGAAATCTACAACTTTTCTTCACACAACTTCTCCTAAAAATGATTGGATCTCAAGTTATAATTTTGTGAATACATGCTCATGAACTAAAAATGACTTAGTGAAATTTTGCCCTAGTTAGGCAGATTTTTGACCTAACTTCATGGCAATTTTTCACATAGTTCCAAGGGTAATCTTCCAAACCAATTCAAAGATGAGTTGAAGAGAACATTGCAAGCTTTCCAAAATATCCCAGAACTCCTTAAGATCATTCTTAAGTAGGTAGAATCGAAGAGATGAAGTTGGTGTTTTGTCACTTGAATTATAGGTCATTTTCATGATGAACACAAATGCAAATCAATGTTAGGCTGCATAATCTTTGTTTTGCAGGCCTCAAACTTGTTTGTCACTGTATAATTAATGGATTACACAAACTTTTGAGCTATAATCCAAGTGATTTAAGCTTTATCCAATTCACATTGCCATTTTGGGAAGAAAGCTAACAATACCATTCTTGTAAAGCAAGCTTTTTTCATAAAGTCCACTCTTGAGCCTCTAACTTGTTCCCTTTGATCACACTTCATCTACAAAGTCAGAAGCAATTATGTTTAAAGCTTAACCACTCTATCTTAGCAAGTACACAAGCATTGAAACTTGTTTTCCCAAAAATCACATGTTTAGCTTAAGAATGCAAATTCAAATTCTGAGTTGTTACAAGCCTCAAAACCTCTTGCTTATAAGTATACACACTATTTGCAAGTTGACACACGAATGCTAGTGCCCTGAAACTATCTCAAACACTCAAAAACCATAAACCTGTTCAAGAACACCATTAATACACAGTTTTGAACCAAAACTCATGATCTTCATTTTCACTCGTGCGTTTAGAAAACTAATCACTCAGACACCTTCTATACATCATACCAAAGCAATCCAGGCCCCTGTTTCAAGACTGTAACTCTTCCATCACTATCCACCATTTTCAAATGTCAAGCTTTCAGGTTGACTTGAGTAGAGAGATTTAGGTACTTTCAAGGCAAAGTAGGAGTTAGAATACACTCAAGGAGGTCCAGGCAAGCTAAACAAATCCTCAGGCCATCTCAAAAGCTGCTCAAACTCCATTCACGACTCTAGCTACAAGAGTTAAATTTTCAAACTTCTATCTCTTCATACAAGCATCATTTGATCCTGATTTGTGAAGACAAAATGTAGATATCTTTGCTCTAAAGCTGACCATGTTCATAGTTCCCATTTATATTGACTATGTATTGAGAATTTTGGATTTGAAATTTCTGAAAAAATTAGGTTTCAATTTAGGGCTAGAAAAATTAGTTTTTATCTTTGACTTTTAGTTTACATAAGTTATATGGTTGAATTCGTGGGAAGAAACACCACAACTTTCATGTTTGAACTTTCCATTTTTATGGAGAGATGAGGAAGATATAGGTGGTCCGGCTATGCGCGAGGTTGAAGACGAAGTTGCCTTCAGAAAGCAGTTTCTATATATATTCATGTGTTGATTATATGACTGGATGAAACAGCCACCCCAGTGGCAAGCGCGCGCGTATTAAGTCACTTCTTACCTAAATGGAGAGGGTTCGAACCATTGTGAACCCCCCTTTTTCATTTTTCCATATTTTCTGATTATTTTCTAACATTTTTTTGCAGGCGCTGGGCCCTTTGGGCCTGGCAGTGTTTTTTTTGCTAGCTCACCCCTGCCTACTTTTAGCACCCCTTGGCCCATTTATTTTTATTTACTTATTTATTTCATTTTTACTTTTAAATATATTTTCTAAAATACCAAAAAAATAAAAAAAATATAAAAATGATAGATTTATGTTTTGACATAATTTAAATATTTTTCCCATACAAAAATTATTTTCATTTCCATTTTACTAATTTCCTTGTAAATTAAATTAAAACTAGATTATTATTTATCTAAATATATTTATTTTAATATAAAAAAGACCAAAAATATTTCATAACACCATATATTATTTTCATGACAAAAATACAAAAAATACTTTTTTCTTTAAAACTCATTTCCTTTTAATCAACTAAATAGAATTAGGGATTTGTCTAAAAAATATCTTCTTAATTAATTCCCTTTCTTATTTAATTTAAATTAATTTTGATTTATTTATCTTTCTCTAATTAGGTTTATGTTAAAACCTTTTTCATGTAAAAATCCAAACACAAAAATAATTTCTTTCAATTTGCATTTGTACTTTATATATTTCTTTAATTATTTGTACAATATTCAATTTGGTTGTAATAGATTAATTAGGTTTATGTTATTGCAATCCCCATTCATAAATTGTATACCCCCTCCCACAAATGTTGTAATAGCGTAGTAACTTTAAATTTCACAATTTATCGCTTTTACATAACATGCTAGTAATTAGGGTTTGTATGGGAAGATAAAATTAATCAAATAGAAAACCCTAATTCAAGACAAAAACAAGCATGAAAATGATACACTTGCACACAAACACCCCTAGGGTTATTCCACTTGGTTGCCTTATACAAAATGACCATATTACGCATGTAAGGTATCTTAGCAAAAACAAACAAATACAAGATCATAGTCCCTCGATGACGCTATTCAAAGTTGCCATACAAATGATCTTAGTCCCTCAAAAATAATGCTAAGATACCTTGCAACATTGCTAATCATGGCTATAAGATGACCCACGCCCGTCCCGTTTACGTCCAAAGATAGGGTTGCTTACCAAATCAATGGTAAGACAACAATGTCAAAGGAAGAGAAAATGAACAAGAAAGAAATTTGAGTGGGTAGATTGCTCCTAATTACTTGCTCCATTTCAAAGACAAACATCCTTGCTATATTTAAAACAAGCACACACACTTTTAAACATCTTACAAAATTGAAAACATTTTCAAAAGATCAACATCTTTGTATACATTCTTACGAACGAGAATCATTACAAAGATTGCCTAAACAATGGCCTCTTTGCAAAATACTTTCAAAAAAAACCACACAAAGCACAATTTTCAAACAAAAGTAAGTGATCTATCAAGTAACTAAGAGCCCATGGAAAACCATGGATAAAAAGGGTGCTAATACCTTCCCTTTTCATAATCTACCCCCCGAACTCAAGAAAAAATCTCAAAGGTCTTTCATGTGCTTTTTCACCTTTCCTTTTGGATAAAAGAAAAGTCGGTGGTGACTCTTGCTAACCGCAACATTTGTGATCAAACGAAAAACCTTCAAGTCAGTTCTCCCACCGTATCACATATCCTCTAACAAAATTATTTTTGGATATAAAAGAAGAATTAGAATAATTGTAATTGTTGAAGAACTTTTAAGAAACTCATGCATTTTCAAATTGGTGAGATGCTGCCAAAATAATTTTGTAATTTTTGTAAAGAAATGAGTTGTTGCTAATTAACTTGCTAGCAAGGAACTTTTGTTCATTAACCTGCTTAACACTTTTGTTTTATTATTTGTACTTCAATCTTGTGTAATATGTTTTTTATAAACAATCTTGTAAACACAAAAACATGTATTTAATATTATTCCTTGAGCGACTAAGTGTTAGTTTTTATACTCAAGAAGTCATTGACAATTTGTCTTTGAGGTTTTAGTTCCTTGAGAGGCTAGGTGTTTCGACAGGATTCTCAAGAAGACATTGGCGGTTGGTCGTTGTGGTTTGCAACAGTGACAGTTAGTCTTGTTGTGGTTCTGTAATTAGTTTGGTTATAGTGGATTAAGTCCTTATTGAGAAGGCGAAATCACCTTGATAGATGGACTAGATTAACTTCTTTAGCAGTGAACCAAGATAAAAATAATTGCATTCATTTGTTTTTATTCTTCTTTTAAGAGTTGATGTTTGAGTTTTGAGAAATTTTATTTTGTGAAACCCAATTCAAACCCCCATTTCTTGTGTTTCTTGCACCTTCAATTTCATCCAGATAATCTGAGAGCAACAACTACCAACAACAACATATTCTTCCTCAACAATGGATATCATGATACTATCTTGTTTCTTTCTAAGATAGGAAACAAGCGAGTTCCCAAATCAGTGACACCTCCCATTTATACTTTTCCTATCCAATCTGCACCCTGCAAAATCAAAATTGGTGTAGCTAAGAAAGTCATAATCCTCTCTCATGGGGTACCATATACCCATTTGTTGTGTTCTAATGAGATATTTCATGAGGCATTTAGCTGAACTGAGGTGTGATTCTTTCGTGAATGCTTGAAAGTGAGCACAAATACATTCAACAAACTTGATACCAAGATGGGATGCAATAAGATAGAGAAGAGATCCTATCATACCTTGATATTTACTTTCTCTAACTAGTTTTCCATTTTTATCCTTGTCTAGGTTGCATGATGTTGACATTGGAGTTGCTATTTGTTGTACCCCAAAATTTGCCCTCGTATCTCTCCACAAGAAATCACAGCTTCGGGCTTTTCCTGATTTTTTCAGACTGGCTCAAGAATCGGTCAAACTGACTTTTCTCGTCAGTCAGACAAAATTTAGGGTTTTCATTGATTTTAAAGCAGTTCAGGCAGATTGCCAAGGTTTGGTTCAATTGGCTCAAGTTTTGATCAGGCGAACGCTTCTTTGGCATTTAATCAAGAACTAGGGTTTGTGCGCATATTTCTCGGAAATATTTAATTCTACTGTGTTTTTCAAGTTATTCTGAGATGTGGACTGAAGCATTTGGATTAAGTTTGCAGTGTTTGATTAAATCAGTAAAGGCTAAGGCATTTGATTTGAGATGAGATAAAGCTGAGGTACTTAATTTGAGAATCTGCAGTGTCTGATTTAATCAGTAAAAGATAAGTATCTGGATATTGGTTTGATTAACTGTGCATTGTTTAATCGGAGCGCCAGGTTTATTATTGATTCAATGGTAAGACCACAGTGTTTATTAATTGTTTTTTCTAAGTCAGAATAATTGGATACTTCCGGTTATTTTAATTTAAGAAATTCAAATAATTAAATGAACATTGAATTGAAAGAAGAATTAACTGATAAAAAGGATGTTTATTCACTTTGAATTTTTTGTTACAGATATTATTTAAATACTGTTAAATTTATTTACAGTTATTTAATAATATTATTACAAATAATTAAAATTGAAATAAAACTATGTCCTAAATATCCCTAAGTCTTCAAATCTTCAGCTTCTACTGCTACTCCTCTCCATTTGATTTTTATCTGCAAAAAGAAAAGAAGAAGTCAAAAGCAGATAAAATTAAAAAAGACAGACAGATAAAAAATGGATTCATCATTAAAAGCAACTGGCCGGAATCAGTTTGCCCTCTCTGCAAATCACGAGATTTCTCTCGGTTCACAAAGAGGGACAGAAATGCTTGCAAAAAAAGGTATGAATGCACAAAGTTATGATTTTGCACAAGTTCAAATTGTCAACCAACTGCATAGTTTCCAAACAAACAGCATGCCTAACCAAAGTCTAAACTGGACAGCAAGATGTAAAAAGCTGTCCAAAAGGATATCAAAAGATATCAAAACCTCCACAAGTACAAAAGGCTACTCAAAGTTGTCCAAGAGATATAAAAAAATGTCAAAGAAGTACATAAAGTATGCAGGAAAGCAGGAATATGCAGAGTAAACATGCATTGCAAGCAAGCTCTTCCAATCACATCATTTTCAGGCCAGTGCTTTTTCAGTAAAGTGCAGATCATAAGCAATAAAAAATGCTTAAAAAACTGTCAAGGGAGAGAGAGAAGAGGAAAAGAAGACAGGCTTACAGGGCTTAGGCTTGAAGAAAGAAATATATAAAACAAGATGCCACAACACAGTACAAGAGAGAGGCAGAAAGATACATAACAAAAAAGATAACATCAAACTGAGAGAGCAGAAGCAGGAGCCTGCCTCCATCGCTTTCAAAACACCATAGCTTAAACCATACAAGCCAAAAAACCTGCATAAGCCTTTCAGGCCTCAAGCTTAAACTTGTTACTGCCCTCAACCAAAACACCATAACCTGCTAACCTGCATTCCTAAAACTCTGCTTCATTCAAAAAAACTGAAACCAAAACTCAGTTCACATCACAAACATACAAAATATGTCCAAAACCTGTGTCAAGCCTCTTAACAAAAGACATGAACCAGAAACCTAAACATTTAAGCCTAGTCTCAATCAAAGCCTAAACCTGCACCAAACTGAAGCCAAGCTTCAAAACCAGAAGAAGCTCTAAACCTGCATTAAGCCTAAAACCTGTATCAAGCCCTTTCAAAAAACAAGAAATGATACAAGCCTATAGCTTCAAGCATCAAGCCTGTAGCTTCAAGTACCAAGCCTAAACATGTATCAAGCTTAAAGCTTCAAAAGCCTTGCATCTTATCATAACAAAACCAAAAGCTCCAAACTGATAAAGCCTTTACCAAAATCACAACATCAACAAGCATTCAGAAGCGACACCACCCTTAGAATGTTCTCATCATTGGGCAACTCATAAGCGTCTCAGCAAGCTTATAGTGGAAGAGGAAAAAGAGCATACAAGCATACCAAGCAACATATTCAGAATCATACTAATATCATCAATATTCAGAACCCAAGCATATTCAGGGCAAACATATCAACATCATTAGAGGCAACAGAAGCGAAGGGCAAGCAAACATAAGAAGAAGAAAAGAAGTGATTTCAAACTAGGTTTTCAGTTGGTTCATCATTAAACCTGAAGAAGCAAAGCAAAGGTACCAGGAAGCAAGCTAGGTTCAGAGCATCACGTGTATCCCTCCGTCCGGCCACCCTAGGCGCCTCCGACCCCCTCCTCCTCCGTCTCCAATAAAGGTAGTATTTCTTCTCCCTCCTTTCAAAATCTCATGTGAACAACAATACACAAGGAACAGAATCAATAAACAAAAAGTAAAACACGCAAGACATAAAAGTTTGAAACCCTAACACGATAGAGACAGAAATCGCTACCTTGTATAAACCCTCGCTGGAGCGATCCATGGAGGGAGTAGAAACGGGTGATGGCGCCTGGTTGGCCTTAGGTAGAGGAAAGTTCAGTAACTTGGCCGGAGAAGATGAAGACGAAGCCAAAAACGGCGCCTCTGTTTTCTTTGCCTAACCCTAACATCCAAATGGAACGAACACATTGAAAACCCTAAACGAAAAGCTTGTCAAAAAGCCTTGGGCCTGTCCCCAACGATGTTGCCTTAAGCCCATTGATTTACACGCCTCACCCCTCTCTTTGGACTTTGACCTCCCTTTTTGTTTGGGCCAAAGACAAGCACAAGGCCCATTGAATCTTTTAGCCTCTTTTTATTATTTTTTCAAACTAATTCATACTTTCTTTTTTTTTTACATTAAACTTTAATTGACAATATTCTTTTCCTAATATACTTAATATTTTGTTAAATAAATAATACCTTTTTTTTTATATAAAATATTCTCAATGATTTCTTTTCTTTATTATTTTTATTACATTTTAACATGAATATACAAACATTAATTTTTCCTTAAACTTAGAATACTTCTACTTTCTTTTAATTAAAATTTTTGTACATAAAGCATTAATTTTCTTAAAACATCTTTTTTCCTTTTTATAAAAAAACTCTTGTGTAAAATATTCACATTAATACATAAAGACAATAAAATACATAAACATTGTCTTTTCTTACAACTTTTTATTTGTACATATTTAACAAAGTACAAGATAAAAAAATACAAAATATATAACAAACACTTAATTTTACATTAAGTTAAAAATATTTAATAAATACATTTACAACTTGTAAATAAATCATACACCTACACTTACACATTTACAATACACAAATACGTTGATACATTTACTTTGCTTTACACATATACATTTGCTTTATTCTTATACATTGCTATACATTACATATTACATTTGATCGCAATTCGATTTGGTTGTAAATTATTTGGACATTACTCTCCTATTTAAGTCTCATCCTCATTTGTAAATTTGTACCCCCACTCCCGGATACTTATTTGTAATAGCGTAGACTTTAAATTCCCGCAATCTATCGCTTTCAAATATACCATGGTTAGACCTAGGGTTTGTATGTACATAAAATCAAACGCTAGATAACCTAATACAAAGACAAATACATGAAATCAATACACAATCACACTTGCACCCCTAGGGTAATCCCGCTTATTGCCTTCCAAAATGGGCCATGCTTGCACGTCGAGTTTCTTTGGCAAAACAATTCAAATGATCATAGTCCCTCGATGACGCTTTCGAAAGTTGCCTATTAAAATGATCATAGTCCCTTCAAACAAATTGCCATAGATACTTGGCACCATTGCATTCATGGTCCATACGATGACCCGCGCCTGTCCCGTTACACATCCTAAACGCAAGATTGTCCACCAAATACAATGGTGGAACAAAATTGTTAAAAGGGTTAAAACATGAGAAAAAAACCTTTGAGTACAATAGGGTAGACAAACTCTTAGTTACTTGATCAAACTTGCAAAAACACTTGCCTACTTTTCAAACCACACTCCACAAACACTTTCAAAACAAACTTTCAAAAACGTTTGAAACATCTTTTCGAAAAGATACACACCTTTGTAAAACACTCAAACACGAGTCATTACATTGGTTGCCTAAGACAAGGCATCTTCTTCAAAAACATTTTCAAAACACACACATACCACAATTTCAAGCAATTGAAAATCAAAGGCAAGTGATCTAAACAAGTAACTAAGAGCCCATGGATAACCATGGATGAAGAGGGTGCTAATACCTTCCCTTTTCATAATCTACCCCCCGAACCCACGAAACATCTCAAAAGGTTTTTCCTGTGCTTTTTTTAACCTTTCGTTTAGGATAAAATAAAAAGTCGGTGGCGACTCTTGCTAAACCGAATAAGTGCGAATACAAACGCAAAACTCAAGTCAGTTCTCCCACGGTATCACATTATCACTTTGGACTTCTCCATATCAAACCTCTTTAGTAATTTTTTACAATACTTGGATTGATAAATGAAGCTTCCTTCCTAAGTGTGATGAATTTGGAGTCTAAGGAAGTATCAAAGCTCCCCCATCATTTACATTTTGAATTTGTTATGTATCATTTTAGAGAAACCCTTGCACAAGGATTTGTTAGTAGAGTTGAATATGATATCTTCAACATAAATTTGAACTACTAAAATATCATGTTCAATTTTCTTAAAAAAGGTTTTATCTACTTTTCCTATTTGGAACTTCTTTTCAAGCACGAACTTGCTTAGACGACCATACCAATCTCTATGAGCTTGTTCCAGTCCATACAAAGCTTTCATAACTTTGAAAACATGATCAGGAAAGGTCAATTTGCTAAAACCGTGAAGTTGATCAACATATATCTCCTCTTGGATGTATCCATTTTGTAATGCGCTTTTCAAATCCATTTGAAATAGTTTGAAGTTAATGATAGCAATAAACTGTGAGGGAACTGTGTGGGGTATACCGACATGGTTGAAGCAGTAAGCTATGTTAGTGTGACATATTTGTGAGTACCGGTAACCCTTGAGTTCAATCAAGGAGAGTACGGGGCCGCTGAGTGATGTCGTGAAGCACTAACGAACTCTTAGAACCTTAATTGACCATCTTAGCCTTTTTAAGGGTAGTGAGATGACCGACTTTGGTGCAGTCCGAAGTTGGTAGATACTCGATACTACACTCATTGAGGGTTGTTTTCTTGGAATATTTTGGTCGCCAGTTAAGTGGCTAAACCAAAACAATGAACACAGAAAACAATTCAATGATATTGAGCTCCTTAGAACCCGGTTTCTATTTCTAGGACAGGATGAGCCAACTAACTTCAAGAGGGTACTTACCTACAACCCCATGCAAGCCTAAACCTAAGGACTTGTTTGCTTTGTGTAAATATGATTGCCTGTATATACACTCACTTGCCTTTTGCATACATGTACATAACATCGCCATCATACCATGGCATTTTTCAATAACCATTTCAAGGATCTCGAGGGTTCTTTTGATGCAGGGTTACGTTGAACCAGGCGTCTACCAAAGGGCAAGAGGTTTATCCTCTAAATAAATGCCATCAAAGATCGAGTGCAACAACTTGAATCGGGGGCTATGACCCACTTGACATGGTGAGCTTGATTCTTGTGGAAAGACATCCACCGGTGCAAAGGTCTCCAGTCAAAGATCGAAGTTCAACCTCTAACATTCTCTTGTGTTTACCCCAAGAGATCCATGAGAGCATGCATCCACATATCATGCATTGCATCTTGACAATTCTTTCCTTTTCAGGTTTCCTTACTCTCATACTGTTTATTTCAGTAAGAGATGGCTCTAGAGAGGACTGTCAAGGATATCCAGGACCAGACTGCTCAGCTGCAGGAAATGTTCTTGAACCTGTCCCTGGGGCAAGAAGAGGTGAAGGCTCTCCTCACAACGGGCATGGTCCAGGGGAATTCAAACAATGCCAGGAGTGATCAGCTGGAGGCACTACAGTCTGAGCTGACTACAATGAGGATCCAAATGATGGGGAAACTGGTGGGACAGATGGCCCTAATCCAGGACTTGTCTCAAAGACAAGAGGAACTCAGAGTTCTCGTCAACCAACTGCTTCGGAACAACCAACTGGGGCAGACATCTGAGGTTGGAGAGCAAGTCACCACTCAACCCCCATCCAGCCAAGAAGACAAGGGGAAGGCTCCTCTGCTTTCTTCAGGGTCACAAGCCCAGCAACAACCTCGCCAGCGTCAACGGGGCAATCGGCGTAAGCAAGAGACGTCGGGAAGACAGTTCACTGAGATTGACATACCGTCATCTCTAATACTAGAGCGCTTGTTGGAGGTCAATCTGACTGCTTTGAGGGATCCTATTCGGAAGCCCAATACCTCCGCTCCTAACTATCATCCCGATGCATTTTGTGTTTACCACTCCTATAGCCCGGGACACGACACCGACGACTGTTGGGCCTTGAAGAACAAGATTCAAGATCTGATTGACATTGGAGTGCTGAGGTTCATGCCAGATGGCGAGATGAAAATCTTTCGTTGAGGAGTTCTCCACCTGAAGTGACAAAGCTCAGACTGAAAGACTTTTGCTTCATTTTGAATTTTCAAAGTTGTAATTTCTTTTGTTATTCAAACAATTAACTGTTAATGTCAAACTCTGTTTCATTAATGCATTGCATATGTTTGTCTTGAATTCATCCATTCGTTTTCACTACTCTTATGCTTTCTTTGTGACATTTAACTCTTGATAAAAAGCTGCACGCCTTTAGAGGGAGGATGACTAAACAATACCGTAATCTCATACAGTATGCTTTTTGAACAGACCTCGCTGATGATGTACAGGCATTTCTTTCAATTCCCAAACACTGGAGTTATAAGGAAGATAATCCCTAGTCAACCCCTTCGAGCCAAAGAAGTAGGAGTTTTCTGTTCTAAACAAATCAAAACCTTTGATATAAACCTGAGGCAGGGTAGTCTCTCAGTTAATTCAAAAAGGTGTGCATTGAAGCCGCAAACTCTCAGTTCATAATACAACGAACGACGACAAAGAAAAGCATTCCTTTGGAATCAAAAAACAAGGGTGGTTCCCTATCACATAGGCAGTCAATCTCTCAAAAGAGAAAAGCCCACTGAGCCAAAACCTGTAAAGGAGGCTTAAGAAAGCTGGGGCATCCCGCTGACTGTAATCTCGAAAACGGGAACAGTCAGGCAAAAGTTAGGGATAACAAATCAAAATCAAAATAGAGAGGTCATTACAAATCCTCAACAACATGAAAAATGTTGCAAAAGAAAAAGGAGATGATGACTGTCTCCCAATTCAATTGGTGAACCATCACCCAAAAGTCGTTCCAAACTCAAACAGAGTGCGACGCACAATTAACTGAGCTTAGGATTGAAGAACATCACGAAGAGCGGGTGGGTACAAATATACTTTGAGCCTTTATCCTTTGTTTCTTAAACCGTGAACCAAGCCACGTTACAACCCTTCAAAAGTCCTAATTGAAGCATGGGTTAGTTCGAAAGCATAATGTTACAAAGGTATCCTGACTCCTGTAAGGCTTTGCTCTAAATCTTGTGTTGAACTTGTCTTATGAAAAGTTTCCTGCTAAAAAACGCATTTTTCAAAACTTCGAGACAAACAAAAACTTTGCATTGTTTGAATATCACTGTTTGCATTTGACTATTTGTTTGACAGCGAAGAAATTCATACAGTGAATGTTTGGAGGAACGAAAACTCTCTCAGTGAACAAAATCACTTCAAAAAGGATGACACTTCCAACGACAAATCTCCTATCAACAAGGGGCATGACATGACACCATCCAGCACACCTGGGGCAGTCCAGTCAAGGTTTCAACAGATCTTTCAAAGTTCAGTTAACATGGGGCAGTCCAGTCAAGATTTCAACAAAATCTCTCAATTACAGATTAACTTGGGGCAAGTCTCCCTCACCATCACTTGGGGCATTCGAATGTCAAAAGTGTTCAACAATTCCTTCATCACCTGCTGGAAATTACAACCACCAACAGATCAACTATCACAAATTCCAGATTCGATACCTGTATCTAGCCAGGGCATATCTGTGAGTGATTCGATTGTAGATTCGATACCTGTATCTAGCCAGGGCATGTCTGCATGAAGAGTTTAGAGATTCGACACCTGTATCCAGCCAGGGCATATCAGTAGACGACCAATTCTAGATTCGATTCCTGTATCCAGCCAGGGCATATCTGTAGACGACAAATTCCAGATTCGATTCCTGTATCCAGCCAGAAAAATATCTGTGGACGACTGATTGTGGATTAACACCTGTAACAAGCCAGGAAATTATCTACATGAAGAGATTGAAGATCAACACCTGTAACAAGCCAGGGAACCATCTTTCTTTCTCAGGTCAGAGATCAACACCTGAAACAAGCCAGGACAGTATCTCCTCGACCAACATTTCTTAAGTTCCAGATCAACACCTGTAACAAGCCAGGAAAATATCTGTGGACGACTGATTATGGATTAACACATGTAACAAGCCAGGAAATCATCTACATGAAGATATTGAAGATCAACACCTGTAACAAGCCAGGGAACCATCTTTCTTTCTCAGGTCAGAGATCAACACCTGAAACAAGCCAGGACAGTATCTCCTCAACCAACATTTCTTAAGTTCCAGATCAACACCTGTAACAAGCCAGGAAAATATTTGTGGACGACTGATTGTGGATTAACACCTGTAACAAGCCAGGAAATCATCTACATGAAGAGATTGAAGATCAACACCTGTAACAAGCCAGGGAACCATCTTTCTTTCTCAGGTCAGAGATCAACACCTGTAATAAGCCAGGACAGTATCTCCTTGATCAACCTTTCTTAAGTTCCAGATCAACACCTGTAACAAGCCAGGAAAATATCTGTGGACGACTGATTGTGGATCAACACCTGTAACAAGCCAGGAAATTATCTACATAAAGAGTCTCTTTCATCACCACTTGGGGCATTCGAATGTCAAAAGTGTTCAACAATTCCTTCATCACTTGTCGGAAGATACAGTTTCAGATACGCTCCAGACACGATCTCAAATCCAAGATGTAGTTTTACACGGACTCATCATCAGGAAACCCTACACCGGTTCCTTCTCAAACTCAAAAGATTCTTATTCAAGATCTAGAGATAGTTCAAGATGTGACCCAAGATTTGGCGACATTCTGTAACTTATTCCAGATCAATACCTGCAATGATCAAAAGATTCTTGACTTCCCCAACCAGAGAGCCTTCCAGAAGCTAACTCCCCTCAGGGCCAAGTTTCAAAATCCCCAGTGGAGCCAAAACTGTCAATCCCCAGCGGAGTTCATCAAATTCCCCAACATAACTTATCAGTGGAATCCCAGCGGAGTCCTCATCAAAACCTCAGCGAAGCGTCTATTCCCACAGAGTAATTCCCCGCAGAAGTATCTCTTCCCACAAGTTTATCCCCCGACGGAGTCATCTTCTCCTACCGATTTATTCTTGCAACCATCATCCCCAGCGGAAGCGAAGAACTCTACTCTTCAACATCAGCCCAGGATTCAACAAGTTCCCGGCAGTCGTCAAGGATTTATTTTCCTAGATGAAAATACATTCATAGACATTTCACATTTCATACATCCTGCTTACATACATGATAAAGTGCATACAACACTATCTCATTTTGAGCGTCGTGACATCATGCATTTCATACATCATGACATTGCATACAACTAATGTCTTGCCTTTTCAGGAAAAGGTCAATCCAAAGATGATTACTATTAACTGTTACAATTCCAGATTCGATACCTGTATCTAGCCAGGGCATATATGTGAGTGATGGATTATAGATTCGATACCTGTATCTATCCAGGGCATATCTGCATGAAGAGTTTGAAAATCAACCCCTGTAACAGGCCAGGAAATTATCTTTCATTCTCATGTCAGAGGTTTACACCTGTATCCAGCCAGGAAATCTATCTCTACCAACCTTTTGCATTTCCAGATTCGACAACTGTATCCAGCCAGGGCATATCTGTAGACGGTGATTTCCAGATTCAATTCCTGTATCCAGCCAGGGCATATCTGTAGACAACAATTCCAGATTCGATTCCTGTATCCAGCCAGGGCATATCTGTAGACGATGATTTCCAGATTCGATACCTGTATCCAGCCAGGGCATATCTGTAGACGACAATTTCCAGATTCGACACCTGTATCCAGTCAGGGCACGTCTGTAAACAACCTTTTGAAGTTCCAGATTCGATTCCTGTATCTAGCCAGGGCATATCTGTGAGCAATCGATTGTAGATTCGATACCTGTATCCAGCTAGGGCATGTCTGCATGAAGAGACTGAAGATCAACCCATGTAACAGGCCAGGAAATTATCTTTCTTTCTCAAATACGTAAGTTCTCGCTAAGGAATCTCTTACGCGATCGACACACAATTCCAAATGGCATCTATAAGCCCATTCCCAACAAAGTTCCAGCACTTCCAAATGGCATCTTTAAGCCCATTTCCAGATGGCATCTATAAGCCCATCCTCCTACCAGCAGTCACCAGATGGAATCTTTAAGCCAATCACCAAATGGCATCTTTAAGTCCATTCCCTCCACCATCACGTCACCAAGTGCAAATTTTTGGGCACTCTAGTGTCCAATCTCCTTTTACCTTCAAGTCGCGAACGGCAAACTTGCCAATCTAACTCTTCAGGTTCAAGAAGATTAAACAGGGGCAACTGTTGTACCCCAAAATTTGCCCTCGTATCTCTCCACAAGAAATCACAGCTTCGGGCTTTTCCTGATTTTTACAGACTGGCTCAAGAATCGGTCAAACAGACTTTTCTCGTCAGTCAGACAAAATTTAGGGTTTTCATTGATTTTAAAGCAGTTCAGGCAGATTGCCAAGGTTTGGTTGAATTGGCTCAAGTTTTGATCAGGCGAACGCTTCTTTGGCATTTAATCAAGAACTAGGGTTTGTGCGCATATTTCTCAGAAAGATTTAATTCTACAGTGTTTTTCAAGTTATTCTGAGATGTGGACTGAAGCATTTGGATTAAGTTTGCAGTGTTTGATTAAATCAGTAAAGGCTAAGGCATTTGATTTGAGATGAGATGAAAGTTGAGGTACTTAATTTGAGAATCTGCAGTGTCTGATTTAATCAATAAAAGATAAGTATCTGGATATTGGTTTGATTAACTGTGCATTGTTTAATCGGAGCGCCAGGTTTATTATTGATTCAATGGTAAGACCACAGTGTTTATTAATTGTTTTTTCTAAGTCAGAATAATTGGATACTTCCGGTTATTTTAATTTAAGAAATTCAAATAATTAAATGAACATTGAATTGAAAGAAGAATTAACTGATAAAAAGGATGTTTATTCACTTTGAATTGTTTGTTACAGATATTATTTAAATACTGTTAAATTTATTTACAGTTATTTAATAATATTATTACAAATAATTAAAATTGAAATAAAACTATGTCCTAAATATCCCTAAGTCTTCAAATCTTCAGCTTCTACTGCTACTCCTCTCCATTTGATTTTTATCTGCAAAAAGAAAAGAAGAAGTCAAAAGCAGATAAAATTAAAAAAGACAGACAGATAAAAAATGGATTCATCATTAAAAGCAACTGGCCGGAATCAGTTTGCCCTCTCTGCAAATCACGAGATTTCTCTCGGTTCACAAAGAGGGACAGAAATGCTTGCAAAAAAAGGTATGAATGCACAAAGTTATGATTTTGCACAAGTTCAAATTGTCAACCAACTGCATAGTTTCCAAACAAACAGCATGCCTAACCAAAGTCCAAACTGGACAGCAAGATGTAAAAAGCTGTCCAAAAGGATATCAAAAGATATCAAAACCTCCACAAATACAAAAGGCTACTCAAAGCTGTCCAAGAGATATAAAAAAATGTCAAAGAAGTACATAAAGTATGCAGGAAAGCAGGAATATGCAGAGTAAACATGCATTGCAAGCAAGCTCTTCCAATCACATCATTTTCAGGCCAGTGCTTTTTCAGTAAAGTGCAGATCATAAGCAATAAAAAATGCTTAAAAAACTGTCAAGGGAGAGAAAGAAGAGGAAAAGAAGACAGGCTTACAGGGCTTAGGCTTGAAGAAAGAAATATATAAAGCAAGATGCCACAACACAGTACAAGAGAGAGGCAGAAAGATACATAACAAAAAAGATAACATCAAACTGAGAGAGCAGAAGCAGGAGCCTGCCTCCATCGCTTTCAAAACACCATAGCTTAAACCATACAAGCCAAAAAACCTGCATAAGCCTTTCAGGCCTCAAGCTTAAACTTGTTACTGCCCTCAACCAAAACACCATAACCTGCTAACCTACATTCCTAAAACTCTGCTTCATTCAAAAAAACTGAAACCAAAACTCAGTTCACATCACAAACATACAAAATATGTCTAAAACCTGTGTCAAGCCTCTTAACAAAAGACATGAACCAGAAACCTAAACATTTAAGCCTAGTCTCAATCAAAGCCTAAACCTGCACCAAACTGAAGCCAAGCTTCAAAACCAGAAGAAGCTCTAAACCTTCATTAAGCCTAAAACCTGTATCAAGCCCTTTCAAAAAACCAGAAATGATACAAGCCTATAGCTTCAAGCATCAAGCCTGTAGCTTCAAGCATCAAGCCTAAACCTGTTTCAAGCTTAAAGCTTCAAAAGCCTTGCATCTTATCACAACAAAACCAAAAGCTCCAAACTGATAAAGCCTTTACCAAAATCTCAACATCAACAAGCATTCAGAAGCGACACCACCCTCAGAATGTTCTCATCATTGGGAAACTCATAACCGTCTCAGCAAGCCCATAGTGGAAGAGGAAAAAGAGCATACAAGCATACCAAGCAACATATTCAGAATCATACTAATATCATCAATATTCAGAACCCAAGCATATTCAGGGCAAACATATCAACATCATTAGAGGCAACAGAAGCGAAGGGCAAGCAAACATAAGAAGAAGAAAAGAAGTAATTTCAAACTAGGTTTTCAGTTGGTTCATCATTAAACCTGAAGAAGCAAAGCAAAGGTACCAGGAAGCAAGCTAGTTCAGAGCATCACGTGTATCCCTCCGTCCGGCCACCCTAGGCGCCTCCGACCCCCTCCTCCTCTGTCTCCAATAAAGGTAGTATTTCTTCTCCCTCCTTTCAAAATCTCATGTGAACAACAATACACAAGGAACAGAATCAATAAACGAAAAGTAAAACACGCAAGACATAAAAGTTTGAAACCCTAACGCGATAGAGACAGAAATCGCTACCTTGTATAAACCCTCGCTGGAGCGATCCATGGAGGGAGAAGAAACGGGTGATGGCGCCTGGTTGGTCTTAGGTAGAGGAAAGTTCAGTAACTTGGCCGGAGAAGATGAAGACGAAGCCAAAAACGGCGCCTCTGTTTTCTTTGCCTAACCCTAACATCCAAATGGAACGAACACATTGAAAACCCTAAAAGAAAAGCTTGTCAAAAAGCCTTGGGCCTGTCCCCAACGATGTTGCCTTAAGCCCATTGATTTACACGCCTCACCCCTCTCTTTGGACTTTGACCTCCCTTTTTGTTTGGGCCAAAGACAAGCACAAGGCCCATTGAATCTTTTAGCCTCTTTTTATTATTTTTTCAAACTAATTCATACTTTCTTTTTTTTTTACATTAAACTTTAATTGACAATATTCTTTTCCTAATATACTTAATATTTTGTTAAATAAATAATACCTTTTTTTTTATATAAAATATTCTCAATGATTTCTTTTCTTTATCATTTTTATTACATTTTAACATGAATATACAAACATTAATTTTTCCTTAAACTTAGAATAATTCTACTTTCTTTTAATTAAAATTTTTGTACATAAAGCATTAATTTTCTTAAAACATCTTTTTTCCTTTTTATAGAAAAACTCTTGTGTAAAATATTCACATTAATACATAAAGACAATAAAATACATAAACATTGTCTTTTCTTACAACTTTTTATTTGTACATAATTAACAAAGTACAAGATAAAAAAATACAAAATATGTAACAAACACTTAATTTTTCATTAAGTTAACAATATTTAATAAATACATTTACAACTTGTAAATAAATCATACACCTACACTTACACATTTACAATACACAAATACGTTGATACATTTACTTTGCTTTACACATATACATTTGCTTTATTCTTATACATTGCTATACATTACATATTACATTTGATCGCAATTCGATTTGGTTGTAAATTATTTGGACATTACTCTCCTATTTAAGTCTCATCCCCATTTGTAAATTTGTACCCCCACTCCCGGATACTTATTTGTAATAGCGTAGACTTTAAATTCCCGCAATTTATCACTTTCAAATATACCATGGTTAGACCTAGGGTTTGTATGTACATAAAATCAAACTCTAGATAACCTAATACAAAGACAAATACATGAAATCAATACACAATCACACTTGCACCCCTAGGGTAATCCCGCTTGTTGCCTTCCAAAATGGGTCATGCTTGCACGTCGAGTTTCTTTGGCAAAACAATTCAAATGATCATAGTCCCTCGATGACGCTTTCGAAAGTTGCCTATTAAAATGATCATAGTCCCTTCAAACAAATTGCCATAGATACTTGGCACCATTGCATTCATGGTCCATACGATGACCCGCGCCTGTCCCGTTACACATCCTAAACGCAAGATTGTCCACCAAATACAATGGTGGAACAAAATTGTTAAAAGGGTTAAAACATGAGAAAAAAACCTTTGAGTACAATAGGGTAGACAAACTCTTAGTTACTTGATCAAACTTGCAAAAACACTTGCCTACTTTTCAAACCACACTCCACAAACACTTTCAAAACAAACTTTCAAAAACGTTTGAAACATCTTTTCGAAAAGATACACACCTTTGTAAAACACTCAAACACGAGTCATTACATTGGTTGCCTAAGACAAGGCATCTTCTTCAAAAACATTTTCAAAACACACACATACCAAAATTTCAAGCAATTGAAAATCAAAGGCAAGTGATCTAAACAAGTAACTAAGAGCCCATGGATAACCATGGATGAAGAGGGTGCTAATACCTTCCCTTTTCATAATCTACCCCCCGAACCCACGAAACATCTCAAAAGGTTTTTCCTGTGCTTTTTTTAACCTTTCCTTTAGGATAAAATAAAAAGTCGGTGGCGACTCTTGCTAAACCAAATAAGTGCGAATACAAACGCAAAACTCAAGTCAGTTCTCCCACCGTATCACATTATCACTTTGGACTTCTCCATATCAAACCTCTTTAGTAATTTTTTACAATACTTGGATTGATTAATGAAGCTTCCTTCCTAAGTGTGATGAATTTGGAGTCTAAGGAAGTATCAAAGCTCCCCCATCATTTACATTTTGAATTTGTTATGTATCATTTTAGAGAAACCCTTGCACAAGGATTTGTTAGTAGAGTTGAATATGATATCTTCGACATAAATTTGAACTACTAAAATATCATGTTCAATTTTCTTAAAAAAAGGTTTTATCTACTTTTCCTATTTGGAACTTCTTTTCAAGCACGAACTTGCTTAGACGACCATACCAATCTCTATGAGCTTGTTCCAGTCCATACAAAGCTTTCATAACTTTGAAAACATGATCAGGAAAGATCAATTTGCTAAAACCGTGAAGTTGATCAACATATATCTCCTCTTGGATGTATCCATTTTGTAATGCGCTTTTCAAATCCATTTGAAATAGTTTGAAGTTAATGATGCAAGAGAAAGCTAGTAGCAATTGCATGGCCTCTAATCTAGCTACATGAGCATAGGTTTCATCTAATTATACTCCTTCATGTAGATTTTAACCCTTCACAACAAGTCAAACCTTATTCTTAAAACATTTCCATCTTCATCCAACTTATTGCAAAAGACTTATAGGGTACCAATCACTAGATTAGTTGAAGCCTAGGGAATGAATTGTCAAACATTATTTCAGTCAAATTGATTAAACTTTTCTTGCATAGAAAGATACTAATGTTCATCACTGATAGCTTCATTTATTCCTTTTGCCTTAATTTGTGAAACAAAGGCCACCAAATTACATACATCCAAGGCTATATTCCTGTTGTTAAGAACAAAACATTTGAATCCAAAAATATGTAAGTGAGAGATATTCAGATTTCTTCCTTTATATAGTTAATAGGGAATCTTTTTCAGAATTAGTCTTATTGAGACACAATTCATGACACAAAAAGCAATGCTTACGACCCCATAAGTATTTAGGGAGGTTGGTCTCATTGGGCATAATCATCTCAAGCTTTTCTAGAGATTTATTTTTCCTCTCCACTACCCCATTTTATTGGATAGTCCATGGAGTGGAAAAGGTGTGTCAAACATAATTCTAATTACAAATTCTTTTGAATTCCTCATTTTGGAATTATCCATCATGGTCACTTCTAATGGATGCAATGTTTACTCCTTTTTTCTTCTAGATAACCTTGGCTAGTTTATTTAAGGCGGAAAACACATCTCTTTTTTGAAATAAAAATAATGTCCATGTGTAGCAAGAATAGTCGTCCACGGTTACAAGGGCTTAGATGTTTCCACCAAGACATACAGTTCTCGATGGGCCAAAGAGATCCATGTGAAGCAATTGTAGGGGCCAATTTATGGAAACAATAGTTTTCATTTAAAAGAGGAGCTTATTTGTTTCCCTTTTTAGCATGTATCACATGATTTGTTCTTTTCAAAATGTAAGTTTGGTAGATCATCTACTAGTCCATGTGGGTGTGAGTTATTCTCCTATGCTATAGCCAAGATTCATTTTCATTACTCAGGAGACATACATATTTTGAAGGAATTTTTTTAAAATTCACTTTGTAGGTATTTCCATGTTTTGAGCTTATAAATATAGTTTTATTTGATTTAAATGTTATAACCTTGAAACTAGAAGAATCAAAGTTTACACTAATACCTTTGTCACATAATTGACTTATGCTAAGTAAATTATGCTTTAGTCCTTTATCCAATAGAACTTCCTCAATCGTTGTACTTAGGGACTTTCCAATGGTTCCAAAACCCAAAAATTTCCCCTTATTATTATCATCTCCATAAGAGACGAAATCTCCTTTCTTAGGAAAGAATGGAGAAACTAGGGTTTTATCACCGGTCATATGCTTTGAAAAACTGCTATCAAGGTACCAATTAGTGTTTGAGCATATAAATAATTTCTGCAATTAAAACCCAAGCCTTAACTTTAGCTTCCCAAATCATATTAGATCCTCTATTATTAGTTTCATAAACATTCTTATTGTTGTACCCCAAAATTTCCCCTCTCATGTTTTCCAAGATCTTCTCTTGCCTGGGTGGTTACAAATACTTGCTTAAAGAAAATAAAAGTTTTGAAAATGGTCAAGTGTCTTTCGATTGACACCTTAACAAGGTACTTCGATTGGGAATCTAAAATCCTTCGAGCGAGCTCCGTTTCACAAAGTTTCAATAGGGCATTTGGCCCCCCTTCGATCAGGCTTGATTCATAAGCTTCGATTAGGTATTTGGCCCACTTTCGATCAAGCTTTGCTCCAAAATCTTCGATTGGGAATTGAGTCCTCTTCGAGCAAGCTTTGGTCCATAAGCTTCATTCAAGGCAAGAACCCCCTATAAGTTTGCTTCGATTCACCAGTAGTGGCCTCCTGCATGTTTATTTTGATTCACAAAGCAGTGCTCTCCTGCATGCAAGCTTCATTTAGCAAAAGGCTTCTTTATACTTGCCTTTGATCCACAAGGCAACAGGCTTCCTCAGATTTGCCTTTGATCCACTAGGCAAAAAGCTTCTTTCATGTATGCTTAAACCCACAAGGAAATGACTTCCTCAACTTGCCTTCGATCCAGAAGGAAAAAGGGCCCCTTTCAACTGACCTTCAATTTACAAACCAGTGGCTATCTACATACAAGATTCGATTGGGTAATGTCTATCTTCAGGCCTGATCTGACTCCACCTCTAAAACCCCTAAACATAGTTTCTACACTATGACATTTAATATGATCCATTCGAAGAAGCATTAAAGATGGTCCCATTGAAGAAACATTCCAAAGGTCCATTTGAAGAAATATTCCAAAGGTCCATTCGAAGGAAACACAAATGGTGCCTTCGAAGGACCTACAATTGGCCCATTCGAAGGACACATTTTTGTGGGAAGCTAGTTTGTTTTATGATGAGTCTTGGTACAAGATGTTTGCTGGCCAAAGTCCAATATGTTGCCAAGCCTAAGCCTCCCGCACAATTGCATTCGAAGGAAGTGACAAAAGAAGCTTCGACTGGCTAGAGTGTAGTGTTTGATTGGGCTAGTTGGGTATTTTTAGAGCCATCGAAAGGAGCAGTTCAGAGCCAATCAAAGAACCAGACGTGGGGGCATTAGAAAGAGTCAGGGAGCAAAACATGTCCAGGTTCACTTAAGATTTCAAAATGGCAAGAATTATCCAAATATGGCCAACTTTCAATATGTTGGACTTTTGTCTCATGGCCTTGAAAGCCTTTGTCTCTTGCCATACTTGCTCTCCTCACACCCCTATAAATACAAGGCTAAGGGCATATTTCTAGGGGGGACACGGACAAAAGAAAGAGAGACAAAAAAGGGATAAGAAACACACTGCCTCAGAAATCCACACCAAAAATCTCAAAATCTTCACAAAGTGGTCCAAAATCGAAGCAACCTTCGCAGGCCTCTTCAACCAGCGCTCCACTCACTCCCTGAAGTTTGAAGGAGGCGTTCCCAAGCACTAGGCAAGTCCAACATACACTGGAGAATCACTCACACAATCTCTCCGATGGTAATTTGCTTTCGATCTCAAACTAGCTAAATATGCATATTTTTTTAAATCCATGCTAATCATACATTCATGTTATTGCTAATGTTTGTGATTGCTTTCATGCGTTACATACAAGGTTAAGCGCATGGATGAGATCGTTCCATTTCTAAGGCACGATCTATATTTTCTTTCGAATCTTAGGATCCAGGATGTTGCAGGACGAAATAGCTTTCGATTCAAACTCAGGGGATTCGAACTAGGATGATACAGCCATGGGCTGTCAAATCCAAGACTAGATTCGATCCAAGTCTAGATTTTTACTTTGTTTCTCTAATAAATTTTCTGCAGATCCAATGTTCCCAGGTCGAAGAAGTATATCATGCACCTTCGACTAGTTTCCTCATTAGATCGAAAGGCAACTCTAGGCTCCTTTTCGATCCAGACCTGCATTTTACAATCTGCATAGTTCCTTCACTATCCGACCCTTTAAATTTTGTTTTGGTGTTATTAAATTATTTCTTTTTATTTATTTTGTTTTATTTACTCAGAAAAATAATTATCAAGAAAATCACAAAAAAATCAGGTCTAGCCTTTTATAATTAAAATTAATTCTATTAACTAATTAATTATTTTAACCTTTTCCTTAATTTAAAACTAAATAGAATTAGGATTTTTAATTAAATCATTTTCCCAAAAATAAAAAATAAACAAAAAAAGATTTTTATATCTTAGGATTTTTTAGACGTTCTTTTCCATTTCGCGCATGTTTACACTCATATTATTGTATTTGTCTACTGGATATAATAGAATTAATTAGGACTTTTACTGTTTTATTTATTTTTCCCCGGTTTTGGACTATGTAATTAATTCCCCTCCCCTAAGCCTTGTAATAGCTAGGATTTACTTTCCGTATTTTAATTTCCTGTATATATTAATTGTTAGATGTATGGTAATAGGATTGTATGGTAAGAATTAAAAGCAACGTTAGCAAACCTAACATCAAAGACAAAAATAACTGAAAATAAACACACTTGCACATGGGCACCTCTAGGGTATCCCACTTCGGTTGCCTTCGGAAATAGTCACAATTCTCGAAATGTGAGAGATTTTAGTGAATACCCTCTGGTTTAAAAAGATCATAAGTCCCTCGATGACCCTTTCGACGTTGCCTCGGTAAACAATGATCTTAAAACCCTAGGGTAGTTACTAAGGTTTCTCACCCAATTGCCTTTGTGACTATAAAACGTCCCTTCGAATGTCCCTCAAACATCCAACGATAGGGCTACCTAATCACCAATAGTAGGATAGCACTGTCTAAAGGAAAGGAGGAAAAGAACAAACCTTTCGAGTAAAAGTAGATAGTTGTTAGATGCTTGCTCAAAAACAAACTTTTACACTTACACAAAACAATTCTCAAAAACATTTTTCAAGTGCTTTATCAACACTCTTGAGGACTGATACAAGAGTTATCATAAAGCAAATCTTCGCACTAAGGCACTTTCAAAAATAATTTTTAAAAATACACAAAGCACAAGGTATTTTAAAAATGAGCTAAGCATCTAAGAGCCCGTAGAAAACTACGGATGGAAAGGGTGCTAACACCTTTCCTTTCCATAATCTATCCCCTTACTCAGAAAACTCTCGAAAGGTATTTTTTTATTCTTTTCACCCTTTCCTTTGTTGGATAAAAGAAAAGTCGGTGTCGACTCTTGCTTACCGCAACATTTGCGAATACAAACGCAAAACCAGTATAATAGTCGGTTATGCCACCGTATCACAGAACTGGCGACTCTGTTGGGGAGTATAAATAAAAAAAGTGGGGTTACCTTAGAGCTTAGGTCATATCTAAATTGCTTTCCTTGTATGCTTTGATTGCTCTATCTTTAAGGGATTTTTCTTGTGTTTACTTGTAAAGACCCTACACCCAGATCTGGGGCACCTTTTAGGTGAGTAGCAATAGATCGTGGGGACTGTGCGGGTTATACTGACACGTTTGAAATTATAGCTACATTGGTGTGACACATTTGTTGGTACCAGTAGCCCTTGAGTAGTCAAGGAGAATACGGGGCTGCTGTGTGGTGTCATGAAGCACCAACTGACCTTAGAACCTTTAATTGAACAACTTGGCCATTAGGAAGTACTAAGATATCCGACTTTGGTACAGTCCGAAGTTGGTTGATACTCAATACTGCAGTCATTGAGATCTGACTTCTGGGATATTTCAGTCGCCAATAAAGAGGCTTGCACTGAAACAATGCCCGGTGAAGAAAGATCAATGATATTGAGATTCCCTAGAACCCAGTTACTATTAATAAGACAGGTTGAACCAACTAAACTTCAAGAGGATACTTACCTTTGGAATCCATGCAAGCCTAAACCTAAGGCTACTTGTGTGACTTATTTGCTTTCATTGCCTACTAACTTGAACTTATTGCAGGGCTTTATATGTACTCCTTGCAGGACTTGTTTGTAGTCATTATCCAATAACTTGAATTTCCTGCAAGACATACTTGTCTTCATCACCTTACATTTTTGCTTGATGTATAACATACACATCATAGCATCATACCATAGCATTTCAAGGATCTCAAGGGCCTGTGATGTAGGTTAGACGTCTAGCAAGGGGAAAGGGGATTTATTTTCCTCTAGCCAATGCCAATAAAAGATCAAAACACGATAGCTTGAGTCAGGGGCTATGACCCACTCGACATGGTGAGCTTGATTCTCATAGAATGACCTTCAACGATAAGAAGTTCTTCAATCAAAGTTGCAGTCGGACTCTAACAGCTTCTTATGTTTACCCCATGAGATCCTTGAAAACATTGCATGCATGTCATTACATAACAGGTCTTCCAGTACAGGTTTCTCATCTTCTCGCTGTTTATTTCAACAAAGAAAATGGATCTCGAACAGAACGGTAGAGACATCCAAACACAAGATGCTCAGTTCAAGGAAATGTTCCTAAACCTATCCAAGGGCAAGAAGAATTGAAATCACTCCTCGTTGAGAACCTGACCAAGAAAAATCCTGATGACAATAAGGATGACCAGGTGAAGAAATTGCAAGCTGAGATGGAAAGGATGAGAATCCAAATGGGTAGTCAGATGGGTCTTATCCAAAGTTTAGCTTGGGAACAAGGAGAGTTAAGGATTATCGTCAGTAAACTTCATCAAGACGGATGCAACCGTATGAAGCAAACAGTCGAGACTGGGGATCAAGTCATTAATCAGCCCCTAATGAGACAAGAAATTGGCTTGGCGGAGAGTAGAACTTTTCAAATTATTGCTATGTCACGAGGCCAACAACAACCTTGCCAACAACGACAGGGTAATCAGCATAAGCGGGATACATCTAATAGGCAATATACCGAACTCAATATGCCAATGTCGCAAGTCTTACAACACATGTTAAAGTTGAAAATTGTCACATTGAAGGATCCTCCTCGAAATCCTAATAATTCCGCTCCTAGTTACCATCCCAATGAAAAGTGTGCATACCACCCCAACAGTCTAGGACATAATACTGATAGTTGTTGGATGTTGAAATATAATATTCAAAACCTTATTGATGAACGAGTGTTGGAATTCGCACAAGATGGTCAACTGGAATTTTTCTGTCATCCCTCCAAGGCACATCATCTGAAGTGACGAAATTTAGGCAGAGAAATTTTTGTTTATTCGAATTTTCATTTATAATTTATTTGTTTTGTTTAAACACTTATCTTTATGTCAGACTTTGGTTACTTTCATTAATGCATTGCATATGTCTGTCTTGAATGAATCCATGCATTTTCACTATACTTAAACTATGCTTTTACTTCCTGTTTGTGATATTCGACTCTTGATTAAAAGCTATAGGATTTTAGAGGGAGGATGAAGAAAATGATACCACAATCTATACAATATGCTTTTGGACAGACCTGGCTGACGATGTACATGCGTTCTTTCAAATACTAAACATTGGAGTTATAAGGAACATAATCCCTAGTCAACCCCTTTGAGCCTAAGAAGCAGGAGTTTTTCTTTTCACACAAACTAAAACCCGTAATCATAACCTGGGGCAGGGTAGTTTCTCAATTAATTAAAATGTGCATTCCAATCGCAAGCCTTCCTCTTGTACACGACAAGTAGTGTCGGAGGTATCATTCCAAAACAAAAGACGGTGATGGTTCCACATAATCATTAAAACAGGCAGTCATTATTATTCAAAATAAAAGCCCGTTAAGTCAAAGCCTATGAAGGAGACTTAAGAAAAAACTTGGGCATCCCGTTGACTGTAATCATAAAAGAAACAGTTCAGGAAAAAGTAGGGATAATAAAAAAAAAGAGGTCGCTGCAAATCCTCAACAAAAAAAGAAAAGGTTACAAAAATGACTGCCTTCTACAAAATAAACTTTCAATGTCCGAACCATCACCGGAATATCAAGGCAAAGATTCCATACTCAATTGGGATATAAATGCACAGTTAACTGAGTATAGAACTGAAGAACATCACGAAGAACAATTTGGGTACAAATAAATTTCTAGCCTTTATCCTTTGTTTCTTAAATCGTGAACCAGGCCACGTTACAACCCTTAAAAGTCCTAGCTGAAGCATGGGTTAGTTCGAAAGCATACTGTTACAAAAGGTATCCTGACTCTTGTAAGGTTTGCTATAAATCCTGAGTTGATATCACACTCTTACAAAAATTTGTTTGTTTTACTAAAAAAATGAATTTTTCAACTTCAAGACAAACATAAGCTTTGTATTTTTTAAAATACCGTTATTTGCATATGACTATTTGTTCAACAGCAGAGAAATTCACACGACGGATATTCGATGAACAGAAATCCTCTCAGTGGACAGAATCACCTCAGATGGAAAGACATTCCAATAACAGGCCTTTCATAATCAAGGGGCATAGCATGGTGTCCAGCTGATCTGGGGCAGTCAAGTCAAGATTCGGGGAATCTCTCAAAAGTGCCAAATAGCCAGGGGTAGATCTCCATCTGAATCACTTGGGGCATTGGACATGAATTCCAGAAACGAATCACGTGCAATCAAGAAAATATCTTCTGGCAGTGTGGCAACACTTACTACTATGGACATTGACAATTATCTACATTTGATGAACGTAGACATAGTTAAAAGATACTATGCATGAGCAAAGACCCTCTAGGTCGACTGGCCTAGGCAAAAATAAGGGCATCCTAGCAAACCAAAAGGGTTCGGGAAAAAATTAGGGATATACATATGAAAAATTTGTACACCCGACAAGTCGAAAACCTGAAAAGGTGGCTTGGGATAAAAGGGTATCCTGGTGGGCTAAAAATTTGAAAGGACAATCCAAGAAAAAGTTAGGGATTAAAGCGTACGACTATGTCTCGTCATCTCATCACTTGTCTATCAGTAGAAGGCTTATTACCCTGATCAACATTCACCAAGGACTCAAAGTGTTGGGATAACTGTCAAACCATCTACAAAATCCCTGGCAGATATTTTCTCCAGCAGGTACCGAGGCAGGGGCATTCTACCATAAAGTCACTGCCATATCCTCAATTCACAGCCTAATGATGTCAAAGTTTTGATATCCCCGGCGGAGCAAAATTTCCAATTACTTACCCGGCATCTCAAGGAATTCCTTAGCCTGGTTCATAAGCTTTGCAGGATTCCCCAGTAGGATTTCAACAAAATCCCCAAGCAGTTCATGGAGTTTCCTTCCTTCATCAGAGTTTATTTCCCTAAAAACAGAAATCCATCTCTCGGCATTTCAACTTCAATAACATTTGAAGACTTACACTCTTCATCCCCAGCAACAATCAGGGATTTATTTTCCCTAATTCAACAACACTGCAATAGAACAACTGATACCTTCATAGATTGCATTCAGGCATCATTCTACAAACATCATAGCATATGCAGCACAAATGCATATATCACAATCTCATTTACTTTGAGAGCATCGTGCAATTCATACATCATGACATCGCATGAAACTAGTTTTACCTTTTCAGGTTAAATTGCAGACAGACAAACACTATCAACTTATACAACATGTCAAAGATTAATGCCCGAAACTAGACGGGGAAACTATCTACATGACCGAGTGGTATGAACTCCCAGAGAAAGATGGGTTTACCAACAAATGCAGCAGGCCACAGATTAATGCCTGAAACCAGACAGGGAAATTAACTATGTGACCAACATTGCCAAGTTCCATATTAATACCTAAAACCAGACAGGACAACCATCTGTGGACGACTGATTGTAGATTAATACTTGAAACCAGACAGGAAAACTATCTACACGAGTAGATTAAAGATTAATACCCGAAACCAGACGGGAAAACTATCTTTATTTCTCTAAGGTCCACGATTAATACCTGAAACCAGATAGGACAACTATCTCAATGATTGACAAAAGCAAGTTCCAGATTAATACCTGAAACCAGACAGGACAACTATCTGTGGATGACTAATTGTAGATTAATACTTGAAACCAGGCAGGAAAACTATCTACATGAGCAGATTAAAGATTAATACCCGAAACCAGACGGGAAAACTATCTTTCTTTCTCTAAGGTCAGAGATTAATACCTGAAACCAGACAGGACAACTATCTCAACGACCGACAAAAGCAAGTTCCATATTAATACCTGAAACCAGACAGGACAACTATCTGTGGATGACTGATTATTGATTAATACCTGGAACCTGACAGGAAAACTATCTATACGAGCAGATTAAAGATTAATACCTGAAACTAGACGGGAAAACTATCTTTCTTTCTCTAAGGTCATAGATTAATACCTGAAACCAGACAGGGAAACTATCTCAACGGTCGACCAAAGCAAGTTCCAGATTAATACCTGAAACCAGACAGGACAACTATATGTGGATGACTGATTGTAGATTAATACCTGGAACCAGACAGGAAAATATCTACACGAGCAGATTGAAGCAATCTTACACGGATTCCTTCTCAATTTCCAGATGCATCCTAACATAGACTCAGCCTGAAGCAAACCTATGCAGGTTTCCTCTAATACATTTCCAGGTAGCAGTTAATTTCATTCTCTCCAGCAAGTTACTGTGAAGCCTGGAGTTCAACCAGAAAACAGTAAACTTTTATCTCTCGAGTCCAGAGATAACTCCTTAATAGAGCCATGGACAATTGAAGTTCCTAAACTCGATTCCCCATAAATTTTTCCTCAAGAAGGAGAACAACAGAAATCAACATTCCCCAGCGGACTCCTCCTCAAACAATAGGAAAAGGAATCCCCCATAAAGAGACCTCTTATGAAGTCACCATCTACTTTGGATGTCATCTTTAAGCCCATATCCAACAACTCTCAGTCATCTTCTCCAAATGGCATCTTCAAGCCCATTCCCCAAAGTTTGCCCTCATATTTTCCAAGATCTTCTCTTGCCTGGGTGGTTACAAATACTTTCTTAAAGAAAATAAAAATTTTGAAAATGGTCAAGTGTCTTTCGATTGGCACTTTAAAAAGTACTTCGATTGGTCATCTAAAATCCTTCGAGCGAGCTCTGTTTCACAAAGTTTTGATTGGGTATTTTCCCCCCTTCGATCAGGCTTGATTCATAAGCTTCGATTGGGTATTTGGCCCCCCTTCGATCAAGCTTTGGTCCACCAGCTTTGATTGGGCATTAAGTCCCCTTCGAGCAAGCTTTGGTCCATAAGCTTCATTCAAGGCAAGAACCCCCTACAAGTTTGCTTCGACTCACCAGCAGTTGCCTCCTGCATGTTTATTTTGATTCACAAAGCAGTGTCCTCCTGCATGCAAGCTTCATTTAGAAAAAGGCTTATTTAGACTTGCCTTTGATCCACAAGGTAAAAGGCTTCCTCAGACTTGCCTTAGATCCACTAGGAAAAAAGCTTCTTTCATGTGTGCTTCGACCCACAAGGAAATGACTTCCTCAACTCGCCTTCGATCCACAAGGCAAAAGGCCCCTTTCAACTGACCTTCGATTCATAAAGCAATGACTATCTACATGCAAGATTCGACTGGGCAATGTCTATCTTCAGGCCTAATCTGACTCCACCTCTAAAACCCCTCAACATAGTTTCTACACTATGAAATTCAATATGATCCATTCGAAGAAGCATTCAAGATGGTCCCTTCGAAGAAACTTTCCATAGGTCCATTCGAAGAAATATTCCAAAGGTCCATTCGAAGGACACATAAATGGTGCCGTCGAAGGACCTACAATTGGCCCATTCGAAGGACACATTTTTGTGGGAAGCCAATTTGTTTTATGATGAGTCTTGGTCCAAGATGTTTGTTGGCCAAAGTCCAACATGCTTCCAAGCCCAAGCCTCTTGCGCAATTGCATTCGAAGGAAGTGACAAAAGAAGCTTCGACTGGCCAGAGTGAAGTGTTCGATTGGGCTAGTTGGGTATTTTCAGAGCCATCAAAAGGAGAAACTTAGAGTCAATCAAAGAACCAAGCGTGGGGGCATTCGAAAGAGTCAGGGAGCGAAACATGTCCAGGTTCACTCAAGATTTCAAAATGGCAAGAATTATCCAAATATGGCCAACTTTCAATATGTTGGATTTTTGTCTCATGGCCTTGAAAGGCATTGTCTCTTGCCATACTTGCTCTCCTCACACCCCTATAAATACAAAGCTAAAGGCACATTTCCAGGGGACAAGGACAAAAGAAAGAGAGACGAAAAAGGGATAAGAAACACACTGCCTCATAAAGTCACACCAAAAATCTCAAAATCTTTACAAAGTGGTCCAAAATCAAAGCAACCTTCGCAGGCCTCTTTAACCAGCGCTCCACTAACTCCCTGAAGTTTGCAGGAGGCGTTCCCAAGCACTAGGAAAGTCCAACATGCATTGGAGCATCACACACACAATCTATCTATTGGTAATTTGCTTTCGATCTTAAACTAGCTAAATATGCATTTTTTTTAAATTCATGTTAATCATACATTCATGTTATTGCTAATGTTTGTGATTGCTTTCATGCGTTACATACAAGGTTAAGCACAAGGATGAGATTGTGCCATTGCTAAGGCACGATCTATATTTTCTTTTGAATCTTAGGATGCCGGATTTATTAGGACGAAATAGCTTTTGATTCAGACTCAGGGGATTTGAACTAGGATGATACAACCATAGGTTGTCGAATCCAAGACTAGATTCGATCCAAGTATGGATTTTTACTTTGTTTCTCTAATAAATTTCATGCAGATCCAATGTTCCCAGATCGAAGGAGTATATCATGCACCTTCGACCAGTTTCCTCATTGGATTGAAAGGCTTCTCTAGGCTCCTTTTCGATCCAAGCCTGCATTTTACAATCTGCATAGTTCCTTCACTATTCCGGCCCTTTAAATTTTGTTTTGGTGTTATTAACTTATTTCTTTTTATTTATTTTGTTTTATTTACTCAGCAAAATAATTATCAAGAAAATCACAAAAAAATTAGGTCTAGCCTTTTATAATTAAAATTAATTCTATTCACTAATTAATTAATTATTTTAACATTTTCCTTAATTTAAAACTAAATAGACTTAGGATTTTTAATTAAATCATTTTCCCTAAAATAAAAAACAAACAAAAAAAGATTTTTAAATATCTTAGGATTTTTAGACGTTCTTTTCCATTTCGCGCACGTTTACACTCATATTATTGTATTTGTCTACTGGATGTAATAGAATTAATTAGGACTTTTACTATTTTATTTATTTTTCTCCAGTTTTGGACTATGTAATTAATTCCCCTCCCCGAAACCTTGTAATAGCTAGGATTTACTTTCCGCATTTTAATTTCCTGTACATATTACCTATTAAATGTATGGTAATATGATTGTATGGTAAGAATTAAAAGCAACGTTAGAAAACCTAACATCAAAGACAAAAATAACTGAAAACAAACACACTTGCACATGCACACCTCTAGGGTATGCCACTTCGGTTGCCTTCGGAAACAGTCACGACTCTCAAAACGTGAGAGATTTTAGTGACTACCCTCTGGTTTAAAAATATCATAAGTCCCTCAATGACCCTTTCGAAGTTTCCTCGGTAAACAATGATCTTAAAACCCTAGGGTAGTTACTAAGGTTTCTCGCCCAGTTGTCTTTGTGACTATAAAACGTCCCTTCAAATGTCCTTCAAACATCCAACGATAGGGCTAACTACTCATCAATAGTAGGATAGCACTGTCTAAAGGAAAAGAGGAAAAGAACAAACCTTTCGACTAAAAGTAGATAGTTGTTAGATGTTTGCTCAAAAACAAACTTTTACACTTACGCAAAAAAATTCTCAAAAACATTCAAGTGCTTTATCAACACTCTTGAGGATTGATACAAGAGTTATCATAAAGCAAATCTCCGCACTAAGGCACTTTCAAAAATACTTTTCAAAAACACACAAAGCACAAGGTATTTCAAAAATGAGCTAAGCATCTAAGAGCCCGTAGAAAACTACGGATGGAAAGGGTGCTAACACCTTCCCTTTTCAAAATCTACCCCCTTACTCAGAAAACTCTCGAAAGGTCTTTTTCTGTTCTTTTCACCCTTTCCTTTGTTGGATAAAAGAAAAGTCGGTGGCGACTCTTGCTTACCGCAACATTTTCGAATACAAATGCAAAACCAGTATAACAGTCGATTCTGCCACCGTATCACACTTATCATTAGATTTCCTCTTAGAAACACTTGAAGAGGTAGACACATTTTTCATTTTTCTTCCATAATGTATCTTATAAAAATATTAAGGAGGATGCCATTTCTTACTCTCATGACTTTTTTTAATAAAGAAAAACATGGAAATACGACATTCTTTATTAAAATAGTTTATTTTAAGGATTTGAAATGAGAGGTGGATTTAAAATTACAAATAGCATTATAATTCTTACTATTTTTATTAGGTTCATAGCCAAGACCGACTTTATTGTAGGAACCTCTTTGATTTCTTGACAGAATATTCAATATGTCTCTTCCTTTGGTGAACTTGACAACTGTTTTTTTTAAATCACAAATCTCATTTTTCAAGGTGTCACATTCACTGCACTTGTTCGGTTCATCCTATTAAATAAAAATGGAAGAGTTTTAAACTATATCATTTTGTATTTCTCTAAGAATTTATATTTCTTTTTTTTAACATTTTCATTTTTAGATTTAAGATAATAAGTGGTATCCTTAGATATAGAGACAATTTGTTCTGATTTGCTTTTTTATTTTGTTAACTTCTTACAAATGTGAAAGAGAACATGATAAGAAAAGTAAGATGTTATCTCATAATCTTGATGATCTTCCATGAGAAAAATGTTGGCTTCTTCTTCACCATCTTAGGATTCCATATCATTGTCTTTTCATGCGATGTAAGCTTTATTTCCCTTTTTTGGAGTTTCTTAAATTTCTTCGGACTTTCCTTTTATCTAAGAGACAAATTGGCCTGATGAGTCATTTATTTCCATACAAGTAGCATGTGGGAGTGACTGAATCTTTCTCCCCATCCTTTTATTTTTCCTCTTTTTTTTGTCTTTCAAGCCTTATAAATCTTTTAAAGTTTTTTACTATAAGTGTCATATCACCATTAGAATCAGAGTCTTTGGCTTTGAGCACTAAACTTTTGGTTTTTCTTTTCTTCTTCCTCATCTATGGCAAGCCTCTTTAATTCCATTTTGTGTTCATGCAAATTACCAAAGAGAGTGTGTGTGTGTGTGTGTGAATATGTGTGTGTGTGTGTGTGTGCGTGCGCGTGTGTGTTTGTATGTGGTCCATGGTTTCTAAATCCTTAGATTCACAAATCACAGTTATATTATGTTTCCAACTAAGGTTTAGGAATCTAAGAATTTTTATAACCCAATTCTTCATTTAAAAAGTTTTCCCCGGGTCCTCATATGATTGTAAATCTTGTATGCATTTGATTTATGCTCTCTTCAGGTTTCATTATGAAAAGGTCATAATTATGAGTTAACATACCCAACCTTTCCATCTTTATGTTAGTAGTTCCTTCATGGGTAATTTAGAAGATGTCACATATTTATTTTGCAATATCCCAGTGAGAAACTCTAAAAAAATCCTCAAGATCGAGAGCGGTAGTGATGACAGTTCTTGCCTTCAAAATGTGATGCACATTTTATTTATTATCTTTGATCCAATCCTTTTCAATTTCGCTTACTAAAACACCATTGACTTCATGTGTAGGAACATATGGACCTTCCTTCATAATCTTCTAGTTATCACGATTCATCCCTTCTATGAAAAACTACATTTTTTCTTTCCACAAACTATACCCTTCTCCCCTAAAGAATGAGAGTTAGTGAATAGGTTGAAGTCATTTTTCCTCCTAGGACGATTAGTCTTTAACATGAGTTAGGATCTTATTCCACTTGTTGGACAAGTGACTCCAAGCACAAGAGGGGGGTGAATTGTGGTATTCAAAATTAGTGGTTACTTAAGAAGTGAATAATGTTAGTATTTTTAAGAACGAAATAAATAGCAACAGAAACTAAAAGTATTAAAGTAAATTGGAGAAAATAAGAGATTCGTTATCGATCATATGCCTCAAATAATTGATTATTTGTACATATTTTGTCATTGTCAATTATATAATCGTTTTTTCTTCTTTTAATCGATTAGTTTTATAATCTAATTGATTAGATAGTTCAAAATTTGTTTTTAAAATGGGGTTTTTTAAAAAGTTTTAGATGTGTGTGTGAGTCTCCTTAGTATTTTAGGAGTTACTTTCATACTTCCCAAGACACTAGTCATTCATATAGACACAACCAGGCGAGCTTTCACACTTCCTCTCTTTGAGAACTCTAAGGCTTTAAAGTTTCTATCCAGATACACCAATTATTTAAGTACTTCAATGGAACTTTGATTTTCCTACCTAATGAGGCTTGAGATGTCTTCGGGTTAATCACCAACATCATAGAGTTGGAAAGTTATTACCGCTGACTTCAGTAATCATTAATGTTATCGTTGTTAAAATTCTTAGAACGATATTCAGCGGGATCATATGTTTCATACCTATAAGCACATAGATCCATAAGTGAGTCCATCAAGTATTACTTGGGTCGAGTTCAATTTTTCCTTTGTATTATCGCCCTTCATAAGATTATTTGTAACCAAGACCTTATGTGAATTTCTTTAATGACCATGTTTATGTCTTTTGGCGATTTGTTTATGAAATTCCTGGCGTTCTGGCTTTTTTGAAATCTAGGGCTTAGGTCAGGTCGTCTGCTAAGGTGGAGATAATTCCTTACTTAGAGTTAAATGAGTAGCCTATTGAGGTGACACAGTTCCTTTAGTGAAGGCCATTGATGTATTTCCTGATAAGGCTACAGTGATTCCTCAGTGAAGGTCCAAAGATGTATTTCCTGATAAGGTGACAATAATAGTTTTGTGATGGTTCAATAATGTATTGCCTGATAAGGAGACAAGGATTCCTTAGTAAATATTTAACGATGTATTGCTTGATAAGACAACAAACATATTTTAGTGAAAGTCCAATGTTTCTAATTTCCTCTTGGACGACAATGACTCTTCAGTGAAGATCAAACGTGTTTAATTGCCTCTTGGGTAGTAAGGAATCTTTAGTGAAGATCTAACGTGTATATTTTCCTCTTGCACAGAAATGACTTAATGAAGATCCAATGTGTTTAATTTCCTCTGAGGGAGGAAGAATTATTTAGTGAAGACCCAACATGTTTAATTTCCCTTGAGGGCGACAAGGATACTCCAGTGAGGTTCCAACATATTTAATCGCCTTATAGGATGGAAAAGATCCTTCAATGAAGGTCCAATGAGATAACCTCTTTGGGCGGTAACAATCATGCAACAAATTGTATTTTATTTCTTCTACTTTCAAGATGAGTTAAGTCATCTCGTATTTTGATAGTCCTGGAGCAGTTGAGTCATTTAGCCTTTTTATGGGAAACTTGTTAACCTTTTATCTTTTTTGCGTAATATATTTGTTATCCTTTATCATTTATAAACCTGCACTATGTGATCACCTGGTCTACTAGATTAGTTCGTTGAGTTATGATAAATAACAATTTAAGATGTGAATTTAGATTATAACTAGTATTTGACCTCAACCAAATTATATGTAATATGCACCATGCATTTTTTCTAATAAAGCACAATTCTAGTTTTCAAACAAACAAAAGTTTCAAATCCATAATCTTAATGGAAAATCATATATGTACCATAGATGTAGTGATGTGGAGAGGCATTTCCATAAACTAATTTTTTTCTATATTTTCCAAAATAGATGGATCATCATGCTTAACTTCATATATGAGGTTTATATACACTGATGGAGGTCTGACCAACACGAGGCGTCTCCGCCACATCTGGATTAATGAAATTGGTCAGAAATACAAGTGTGGGTTAGATATTCTTGTTTGAGTTTCTCCTTGGATTTGTATTTAAACCTTAATAAGATCAAGAGGATGTGTTTAATAACCTAAAATGATGGAGGTTATGCCTTATTTAATGAAACCCTCTTCCTCGGGGATCCTCGTCACCGTTTCCATCTTCTTTGTCTCCACTGGTAGTAGTGTCACATGGAATGAACTTGAGGCCCATGTTAGATTTACCAGGTCCCATATTGGACTCCAATTATAGTTGATAAAAAATAAAATAAGGGTAGCCTTGTATTGTAGGGGTTATTTGTGGTGTTTATGGTATTTGAATAACACGCAGGGCTTTCTCACGATGAGGGTTAAAAGCTTTATATATGTGTTTTTGTGGGAAAGTAGAGATCTCTCTTCATCCCTAAAACTGAGGTATTTATATATGCCCCTTGGGCCAGGGATAAAGAGTTTTTATCTCAGCCCTCTTCTTCAAAGACGTGGAGAGGAATAGACTAGTTATTTCTTAAATCATGAGGGACTCTGTCTCTTTGGATTCATTATCGTGGGACACGTTATCTCCCATATCTACTGGATAAGTGGACAATGAGAATTAGTCTAAACAGAAGAAGCCCAATTTGCGGCAAGTGGTAGACATCTAGACAGCCTCATGACCCATTTAGGGCAACCTGTAGCTTCATGGGGAAACTCGCCCCCGCCAATGCGTTTGGCCTTCAATATTCTTTCACGGACTATTCCCTCTTAGGATCCAATAAAATCATATCGATACAAGGTTGGATATACTCGTAAATAATGATTTTGAGTAATTTATAGGTTTGTTTCAATTTGGGTCGGTGAATTCGTAAATAAACATGTGTCCATGAACATCCCTACTTATGGAGATGTAATGTATATAAATGGTGTTTCACAAATATAAAGTAAAATTAAAAACTATAAAAATACACTATTCTTTAAAAAAGGTGAAGTTATTAATAGTAACAAAGAGAAAAAATAAAAATAAAAAAGTTAATAACAATATTTGAGATTTTAAATTGAAAAGAATTTTTTTTATTTTAAATTAGAGATGTTCAAATTCAAACTAATTTAAATAAAAATTGTAAAATAATTCAAAAAAACATAAAACTGCAAAAAAAATTATTAGATATATTTTAGTTTTATTTTATGAAAATTGTTCGGATAAGATTGAATTTAAGATTGATTTTTCAAAACTGATTCAAACTAACCCAAACCATTTGTATTTATTTTAATTAATATGATATATTATATTAATTTATTATTATTTGATATTTATTTTTTTAATATTATTTATTAATTTAATTTTATCTATTTATTTTAGCATTTCATTTATTTTAACCATAATCAATCATCCTACCTTTGTAACATTATTCTTTAATATAATATATATTATATATTCCATTAAACACAAGAAATCTTAGTGAAGATCTAATGTGTTTAATTTCCTCTTGCGCAGAAAGGACTCAATGAAGATCCAATGTGTTTAATTGCCTCTGAGGGTGGAAGGGATCTTCAGTGAAAGTCCAACGTGTTTAATTTTTCTAGAGGGCGACAAAGATACTCAAGTGATGGTCCAATGTATTTAACAACCTCGTAGGATGTTAAAGATCCTTCAATGAAGGTCCAACGAGATAACCTCTTAGGGAGGTAACAATCATGCATCGACTTGTATTTATTTCTTATACTTTCAAGATGAGTTAAGTCATCTCGTATTTTGATAATCCTTAAGTGGTTGAGTCATTTCTCCTTTTATGGGCAATTGTTAACCTTTTATTTATTTTTTTGCGTAATATTTCGATTATCCTTTATCGTTTTGATTTTTTCATTTATAAACCTGCACTATGTGATCACCTAACTACCAGATTAGTTCGTTGAGTCATGATAAATAAAAATTTAAGATATGAATTTAGATTATAACTAGTAGTTGACCTCAACAAAAGTATATGTATGCCCCATGCATTAGTTATAATAAAAGTACAATTATAGTTTTCAAACAAATGAATGTTTCAAATCCATAATCTCAATGGAAACCAAATATGTTCCCTAAATACAATGATATGGAGAAGAGTTTCCGCAAATTGGATTTTATCTATATTTTCCAAAATTGATAGATCATCTTGGTTAACTTCATATATGAGGTTTATATACAATTATGAAGGTCTGACCAACACGGAGCGTCTTTGCCACATTTGGTTGAACGAAATCGGGCCGAAATGCAAGTGTGGATTAGATATCATTGTTTGAGTTTCTCCTTGGAGCTGTATTTGAACCTTGATAAGATCAAGATGGTGTGTTGAACAACCTAAAATAATGGAGGCTAAGCCTCCTTCAACGAAACCCTCTTCCTTGGGGTTCCTCATCACTGTTGCCATCTTTTTTGTCGCCACTGGTAGTAGTGTCACATGGAATGAACTTAAGGCCTATGTTACATTTACCGGATCCCATATTGGGTGCCAATTATACTTGATAAAAAAAATAAAATGAGGGTAACCTTGTATTGTAGGGGTTGTTTGTGGTGTTTATGGTATTTGGATAACACATAGAGCTTGTTTAAACAGAGGGTTGAAAGTTATGTATGTGTGCTTTTGTGGAAAATTAGATATTAGATATCTCACTTCATCCCTAAAATCGAGGTATTTATAGAGCCCCTTGGGCAAGGGCTAGAGATTATTTATCTCAACTCTCTTTTTCAAGTATGTGAGAGGAAGAGACTAGTTATTTCTTAAATTATGGGGGGATTTATCTCTTTGGATTCATTATCGTGGAACATGTTATCTTCCAGGTCTACTAGATAAGTTGACAACGAGAATTAGCCTAAACAGATCAAGTCCAATTTACGACTAGTGGTGAACATCTACACGATCTCATGGCCCATTTCGAAGAACGTGTAGCTTCGTGGGATAACTCACCCCAGCCAATGTGTTTGATCTTCTATATTCTTTCACAGACTATTCCCTCTTAGGATCCAATAAAATTATACCGATACAAGGTTGGATATACTTATAAATAAACGATTTCGATTAATTTACAAGTTTGTTTCAATTTGAGTCAGCGAATTTGCAAATTGATGTGTATTTATGGACATCCCTACTTATGAAGATGTAAACACCATATGTATGTAAATGGTGTTTCACAAATATCAAGTCAAATTAAAAATTATAAAAATACACCATTCTTAGAAAAAGGTAAAGTTATTAATAGTAATGAAGGAAAAAAATCAAAATAAAAAGTTTAATAAGAATATTTGAGAAATAAAATTAAATATAAAAATAATTTCTATTTTAAAATAAAGATGTTCAAATTCAAATCAATTTAAATAAAAATTGTGAAATGATAAAAAAAACTTAAAATTGTAAATTCTTTTTAAATATTATTAGATACATTTTAATTTTATTTTATGAAAACTGCCCAGATAAGGTTAAATTTAAGGTTTATTTTTTAATTCTAATCCAAAATAAATATATATATATATATATATATATATATAATATATATATATATATATATATATATATATTATATATATATATATATATATTATATATATATATATATATATATATATATATATAGTATATATATATATATATATATATATATATATATATATATATATATATATATATATATATATATATATATATATATATATATATATATATATATATATATATATATATATATATATAATTCTTTGATATTTATTTTTTTTATATGTTATATTATATTAATTTATTATTCTTTGATATTTATTTTTTTATATTATTTATTATTTTGTTTTATCTATTTATTTTATCATTTCATTTATTTTAACTATAATCAGTCATCCTAACTTTGTAACATTATTCTTTAATATATATATATATATATATATATATATATATATATATATATATATATATATATATATATATATATATATATATATATATATATATATATATATATATATATATATATATATATATATATATATATATATATATATATATATATATATATATATATATATATATATATATATATATATATATATATATATATATATATATATATATATATATATATATATATATATATAACATATTCTATCATTTTGATATCTAAACATTTTTTCCATTAAATCGAATAAAAATAGATTGAATCGGATGAGAATTTCTAACCAATTATTTAAATCGAACTTAATTATAAATAAATTTATTTTTGATTTGAATGAGTTTTGGTCTTAAAATTAATCATACCGTACTCTTAACACCTCTCTTAATTTAGATAAAAAAAATTCTATTTAAATTTAAAATTAAGTTACAAGTTAGATGATTTTATATTTATATATAATTTAAATAATCAAATTATATTTTATATATTATACAATTATTATAGGATAATGATGATGGTTAGGGATATGTAGATGTAACGCCATTATGATGTGGAGCCAGCCATTGAAGTAGATAGCCCAATCAAAGTCAGCAAAGAGGGCATTTTTTTTATGTGCTCAATGTTTTTCTCAGTTTTTGTGGTTCGGATTATGAATTACGACTCATTTTAGATAAGTTTTAACTAAGTATATCCACAACGTCAATTAGAACAAAGAAAACCACCCTTGTCTGCCCTCTAGTTTTTGCATAGCAAATGGATAGAGAAATTTTCATTAGTTAACTTGAGCAAGGTCTTCAAACAACATAAAGTGGTCTTTTTGTCATGTCACTATTTAATGTTTTAATTAAATTTCCACCACAAGTTAAGCCTGATACTATTTAATCAATCAACCAAGTAAGGCAAACTAATTAACCAAAACCCTCTACTAAGTACTCCATTAAACAAGACAATCATTATCCAGAAAGATCTGTTAAAAGTGTCATAATCATATATATGATTGTTATTGGCATCATTAAGTTTTCCAGAAAGAACTGTTAAAAGTGTCATAATCATATATATGATTGTTATATGCATCATTCAATTATCTAGTCACTACCAACTTGGCTGACTTCCTTACGCAACAACACCTCAAACCTCAAGTAATATACTACTTTATCGGTTCATCTATTAATCCAGCTAGTTAAAATATACTACTTCAAACACATTCTTCTAAATAATAGTACAAGTAGAATTTATTATTTAACCTAATCAAATCAATGACTACTATTTATAATTTTATTTTTTATAACCAAATTGTTAAGAGTCCTACAACGAACCGTATATGACTTGAGTCTGTGTTTATACGTGGAACAATCTTTATTTTACAAGTCGATTTTGTAGGAATGAGTTAGTTCTAACTCACATATTTTAAAATAGTATCAGAGTCTCGCTTAAGATATGTTGGTTCACCTACTATTGGATCATCCACCATTTAATTTCATATGCATATGTTTATAAGTGAGAGTAATTTTCTCCTTACAAATCAGTTTTGTAAGATTAAATTAGGTCCAACTCACACATTCAAATAAAAATAATATACTAATAAATAAGTAAAAATCATTTAAGTATAAAAGGAGAGAATCACTTAGCACAAGAAATGCTAAATGAATTCCAACAAAGAAAAATAAAAGGTACAATAAAAAAATTAAAATAACAAAGAAGCAACAAAACAACTAAAAATTTAGATGGATCTCGTAGAAAAAAAAAAACCTCAAATAACTAGAAACCCCACCTCTAGAATTCAGGCTAGATCTTAGACTATCAATCACCATCAACATTTTAGAGGTCAACAAAAAAGAATCAAAAATCACAAACCACTGTCAACCTTAAAATCATGACAAACACGCAATATGTTAATGATTAAGATAGATGATAAGGTTTTGAAGCCAGTAAAATAAAGTTTATGAGTTCACATATGCTCTAGTTAGATATGTTGATCATTGTGAATCCTCTAAATAAATCAAATAACATGTCAAATCATAGCAAAATCACCCCTAGATAGCCCTACCATTCAAAGAGAGGATATACTCCAGTAAAAATCTACGACCACCAGGAATAGATTCCTACCAACCCAAACACCGAAAGATTTTATACTAAACTGCCAAAACTAACTCAAAGTAATAAAAATAAGGAAAACCGACTTAACAAAACCCCCCACAAAGGAGACAAGAGATCCCATTAGAATCAACAATCACTCCCCCCCCCCCCCCCCCCCAACAATTCAAATAGGTTCTCCATAGAAGGGAGTCTATCTTGCAGAAGTTTCCTAAAAAAGACCATCACCTTATAAGAGGTCCATTTGAACCAAATTAGGGGATGGTCGAGTTCTCAGTCATACAAGGGGACAAATAAGGGATAAAAAGGCCGAACTAAACATGATAATTAGAGGCAATAAAGCATATAATATATCATATATGATTTTAGTTCCACTTGTCTTTATTCTAAGAGAGAGTAATCATGAAGTATAGAGAAAAGGATATCAACCACATGTGACTCACGAAAAAAGAAATATTTCCTCCATCTGAGATCCTAAATAAGGTTCCCATTTTCCATCATGCCAATCTCTCCGACCAACCCATATGGTTGAGTAAAACTTGAAAAAAAAATAAGGAACTTGTTCTTTAGAGGAATATGTTATGCTCAAGGATTCTTCTAAAAAGAAGTCTAGAAACCATGTCCCATTTTCTTAAGAATACCATCAACAAACCAATTAAAGGATCCTATTTAGACCTAAGAAGAGACACACATTTTTACCAAAAATAAGTAGATAAGAAACTCGAGATCCTACCCACCCCCAATGAGAGGAAGAAACCGATACACCATATTTAGGTACAAGAAAATCACACTAAATACCTCAAGCACATGTAACTAATCTTCATTTCCATTTAGTCAAAAGAGCTAGGCTTGCCATCCAAAGGTTCTTAACTCCTAACCCTTCTTAACTCTTAGATTTATAAACATTATCCCTAATGATCCACGAGATCTTTGAATCTTCCTTCACTCTTTCCCAAAGGAACATTCTTTTAATCTTAACAAGCTTCTTTCAAACCTTCAAAGACATCTCCAAAAAGACAGAAAAAAGATAGTGATGACATTAAACATATAATTTAGAAGAACCACTCGACCATCCAAACTAATATTTGTACTTCCAAGGATATAGCCTATTGGTTAACAAGTGGACTAAATGGTTTCAAGTAGTTTCAATCCTAGGTTTAGCACCCATTTGTAGGCCTAGGTACTTAAATGAGATGGTTTCTGATCTGAATTGGGCCTACATTTACCCTTTGAACAGGAAGCCTAAAGACAACCCAAGTTAGGAACCGTTGGGAAACTTCCCACCCGACCGTTGGAGGACGTGGCCCACGATCCCACGATAGCTATCTTAAACTGCCCTCCGGAAATCACGGGTCCAACACTGTTCTCGCGGAGCAGTTGACCAGGGGGAGTCCACTTGCTGGACTCCATACACACGTAAGCCCTGACAGTTCCTGTTATTGGGCCTCAACATGGCCCAATAGAGGGAACCTTGGCCCAGCGCTGGGGGCTATAAATACCCTCTCTCCTAAGAGGGTCATGTATTTAATTCATCTCTCTGAAATCATACTTTCTTGCTCATTCCGCAACTTACTTTGCCATCAGAGTGTCTTGCAGGTGCCCCCCCCCCCCCCCTCATCTCATTCAACTTCTGCCCGAGCTAGCTGTGACGGTCTATTTCTGATCCGATAAGATCAGTTTCTATCTCACGGTGGAAGAAATCACTCGTTGTGGTCATAAAGTTAAGGTGTACATTAAATCCTATAAGATCGCTCTTGAACATATACACCCAAAGACTAGCTAAAACTCCCTTAGGACCTCCTTAATGATCCATAAGTTCTAAAATATGGGAATGCAAGAAAGAGGATGTCATCTACAAACTAAAGGTGAGAGACCACCAAATTAGATGTTCCCACCCTACACCCAGAGTAAATATTAAGCTCAACATTCTTATAAATTAAACCATTAAGCCCCTTGGCCATAAGGAGAATAGGGAAAGGATTTAAAGAATCCACTTCCTTCAAACCCCTTTGGATACTGATCTCTTGAGTTAAGCATTTCTTGACCAGCACCACAATATTCGCATATAACACACAAGTGCTCACCAAGAGCTCCACTTCTCATTAGACCTAAACCCTATAAGCATATAATCCATAAAATCCAACTGACTGAATCATATGCTTTCTCAAATTCCACCTTAAAAATAAGACAATCTTTCTTAGATCTTTTGGCCAAATCTATGATTTCATTAACAACCACCACTATATCAACCGACCTCCTTAATTTAAGGAATGGTGATTGATTAGAAGAAATAAGCTTCTTCATTACTTGCCCAAGTCTAGAAGCCAACACTTAAGCTGGCAACTTATTATATAAAGATCCTACTAGAGAAATTGACCTAAAATCACCCCCTGAGTAGGAGGCTTAATGTTAGGGATTAAATCCACAAAGTAGGATGCAAAAGTATGAGGTAGAGATGAAAATTAGTGAAACTAATTAAACATGACTTCTAGATCTTCTCTCACTAAATTCTTGAACCTTTTTAGGAAGGACAAATTGAAACCATCTGGACTTGGGTCTTTGTTAATCTCACATTAAGACACATCATAATCTAACTCCTGGATTATGAAGGGTACTGTCAAAGTAAAATTATCGTCATCCAAATGGGAATGGAAATCAACACCATTAGTACGAGGCCTATCAACATTTGGTTCTTTAAAATGATTTAAGAAAAACCTAAAAATGAACCTCTTGCCTAGTTTCATACACAGTTTCAATCCAACCTTCTTTAACCTTAAGGGCTAAGATAACATTCCTTATACCTCTAGTTTTAATGGAGGCGTGAAAAAAATCAGAATTAGAATCACCTTCTTTAAGCCACTTAGACCTAGACATTTTGTACAATTAAAAATATTTAATCATTAACAAGGACCAAATATTTGCAATTGTACCAAATACTATCTCGATCTCCTCACCATATAATGTCCTAATATTAGCCAAAAAATTCACATTACTCACCACATCTTTTAAGGAGACAATATGAGAATTAATATTTCCAAACACACGTTATTTAAAAAAAAAATAAGACCAACTTAAGAGCTTTTAATTTCTTCAACAAAATAAAAGCTTTCCATCCGTGGATCTTTGGACTATAGACGATAGAACTATCTCAAAATATCATGGGTGAGATAATCAATGATTATTGAATCTTAAAGGATTAAGACCCCAAATCTGGTTGGCACATTTAATGACAACGGGACAATGATCAAACACATCCTTAGGAAGGGCCCACTGAGACATCTCACCCTAATTCTCCCACGATCCATTATGCTAGAGTCAAGTGAACTTTTTCCCTGGAAGAGGAAGATTGATTAACTCCATATGAGAGATAAAAAAGTCTAAGTAATCCACACTCTCAGAGGAGATAGAAGAAACATATATTCATATCCTTTTATTAATTGAACAAATATAATTAAAATATTTCAAACACACCAAATATCACCTCCAAAATTAACTTTATGAAAACAAAGGTCATCCTGCATAATTCTCTTATCTTTCACGACACCCTTAGAGTAGATATTAACCACAAAGGAAATTGTTTGAATAAAACCTGTTTCAAACAAACACCTAAGAAATCACTACTTGAGAAGAAAACTAATTTTTTTCGTTGAACTAAACTAAACTGAATGAATACCACCACTACTCTTATTGAAAGATAAAAGCTTCAATAAGAAAAATAATTGCTCCATAAAAACTAACTAGGATTTTTTTCAATAAGCAATGATATTATAAAGAGAGTACAAGGGGTACTATAACCTAATATAATAAACACATACCGAAAAGAGATCCCACAATCAACAAACATCCAGAGAAGAAGTGCACCAATCGTAGAAATTACATTAAAAAAAGATCCTACTCTTACATATCCACTTCCACGACAACAGTTTGATGGATAAAACACATTCTTTGAAATTAAAAGTTATACCACGAAATAAGATGGCATTCCTCATTATCAAAAATGCACAAAGAGGTAGCTAGCCAAATCACGCAAAGTTTATTTCTCATCTTTGAATCCTTAATTGCAAAGCAATTTAGCCAAAAATGGAAAGCGGTATTAATAGGGACTCTCATACCCCTTCACATCCAAACATCTACTGCTTCCCAAATCCTAGAAGACACTTCACAAGTGCTAAAAAGGTGACCATTGTTTTTGAAATCACTGAAATAGAGCATGCAACAACTATCTCTTCTGCCATCAATCATACCTCTTTTGATTAGTTGGTCTCTAGTTGCTAGCTTATTTCTAATAAGCCTCCAACCAAAGAAATGAATTTTCGTGGGAACTAAACTTTCCATAAGTTCTTCAAGGTTGTGATCACATCATATGTTACATCAGTAGGACCCAAATTGAGAGCTTTATAACAAGACTTCATAGAGAGAAAAATACCATTATCGTCGGGCAGCTACCAAAACTGGTCTTCAGCAGACTTAGAAGGTTTGAAAACCGACAGCAAAAAGAGGACATCCTCTTCCTGATGAGCTGCTACATCATCTTGAGACCTCTGGTTAGACACTTCCTTCAATTTCCAAACAGACTCTTCCCAAAAACAAGCATCTACCATATAGAAATTTGGATATGCCGTTATTGCAAACAGTTCTGGAAAAGCCTCTTTTAGCATTTGATAACCCATCCACTTGTTATGCCAAAAATAAATATTGTTGCCTTCAAGAAACCTGCACAAAATATTGTTAGCAAAAACACTCTGCTCCACACCATCTAACCAATCCAATTTCAAGAGATCCTTCCACCAAACGGAATCTCTTTGATTTCCTCCCATTCCTCCGCTACCAAACATCCTTAAAACCGAATTAGAGTATTTGTGTCTCAACAAAGCGCTCCATAATATTTTCTTATCCCTAATGATCCTTCATTTACACAAAAAAGCCTTGTTGAAAAAGTCGAGTTTTTTTATTCTGAGACCCTCCTTATCTTTTGGTTTGCAAACAGATTCCCAACTCGCCCAATGCACAGTTCTCTTGTTCACATTTCCTCCCCAAATAAAATTGGGTTGAATCATTCTTATTTCTTGGATCACCTTAACCGGAGCTTTGTAAAAAGATAATGTATAGATTGGTATAACATTCAATACCATATTAATCAAAACACCCTCCTGCACAAAGACAAATGCCTACTCCTTCAACTGGAAAGCCTGCTACTAATATTGCTAATAACCTCCCTCCACATGCTAACTCTTCTATGGCTATCACCAACCTTCACTCCAAGGAATTTGACCGATAATTTATCTTCACGTCAAGATAAAAAATAGTAGCTATATTCATGTTTCTCTCACTCAAATTGATACCGTAAATATTGCTTTCGCAAAAATTCACCTTTAAGCCCGACAACAGTTTAAATCCTCTTAACACTGCTTTCATACCCCAAAAATTCTCCAAGCTCCCATCACCTAAAATTATCGTGTCATTGGAGAATTAGAGAATGTCAAGAGAAACTTTTTCGTTAACATAGAAACATTTGAATTCCCTTAACTCGACAACTTTATTCATCGGCCCCGTCAAACCCTTCATAACCATGACAAACAAGAAAGGGGACAACGAATCCCCTTGGCACAAACCTCATTCAACTGAGAAATCCTTAGTTGTACTCCCATTCACCAGTACAGACATGGTGCTATTGAATACACAAGCCTCCATCCACCCTTTCTATTTCATCCCAAAACCCATCTTCTCTAGGCAAAACCGTAAGAAATTCCAGCTAACATTATCATATGCCTTCTCATAATCCACCTTCAACACCAAACAACTTTTTTTCTCCCTCTTTGCCAAATCTAGCACCTCATTAACAACCAAGACTCCATCCACAATATTTTTGACCGGAACGAAAGTTGTTTGATTCTTAGAGATCAACTTGCCAGAATATTTCTTAAGAAATAACTAGGATTGAAGATACCTCACTAAGTTTGATCTCTTAAGTGGTCACAAAATCCAGGAATTTAAACAAAATAAGTTCCCTTACCTTATTTTTCTGAATTCTACCATGTGAACTTGTTTCTTTTAACAATCAAATTTTTATTGTGGAAATGTGAGATAATCTGAAGATAAAGCCACCAAAACACTCGAAAAATACAAAACAAAAAAAATCATAAAAATGTCTTTATATATATTTTTTTTGTAGTAAGAAGGGTCGAATCCCAAAGCAAGAAAACTAAAAAACAACATATCTAACAATTAGGACACCATCAAAATCAGCCTCTAAATTCTTTGTCAAGAACTCAGGAGGCTCCCGAAATAATTTACAATCAACCTTCAACATTCTTTCTTCTTAAGCAAGAGTATTAGCACAATTGTTTGACACAATCTCAATGGCTTCCATGCGAAATATTAAATGAAGAATTTAGTGTACCAATTTGATGTTTGAATATTTAAATATTTTTGTTACGATAATGAATTGACTTCATTAACAAATAAAAAACATTAAACAAAATTGATCACATTAAGTAAATAAATAAATAGTTTTTAGAAAATCAAAAATGTGTTAAAAATAAATATTTAAATTAAATTTAGTAATTTTACTAAATATATCGCCATTAAAGCTGTTTTAGACCTAATGTGTTGGGCCAAGACATGCATGATTGCATGGTGAGTTAATGCTTAACATTAGACACAAATTGAAACTCCCTTGATTTTTCTTGCGTTTCCAACATGTTAATGAAATTTCAAGTCACACATGGTCCCACAATTAAGCTTTGAACCATATATATAACTTCTCTCGCAAGGAAAATCAATCATATTTTGATAAGATAAACATTATGGTAGGTGTACATGTCACAAATTAATTTGAAAATATGTGACAAAAATTGCTGGAATCTTTATGAGTCAATATATTAGTTGAGGACATAAATTGTTTATGGTAGAAAAGAGGAAAACATAAGCAACTTGTTGATTAAGAGTCAAGTAAAGCTGTATTCATCATAGAACTCGCCATGCTCACCAAAAAAAATCATAGAGCTGACAAAAAATAAAATAAATGATTCTTAAAAAACCAGCCAATATTGATCAATGGATTATAATTATTAGTATTAAATGGAGGCATAAAAACTATTAAGAAAAATAATTAATGTTGGTACACAATAAAGTATGGAAACGAGTCAATGATATTATGTTTTTAATAAAAGTGCATGCATAGTTCGCCTAATATACAATGTCACTATCAAATTTGTCATTCACTACCAACCTTGTTTGTCACGTAATTAAGCATGGCTAATTAATTGGTTATGTTTTGAAAATATAATATCTCTTTCTAATCCATTATCTATAATAATACAAGTGTCAGTTTGTCATATTGCGACAAGCCTGCAAATAACCCAAATAAATGCTATTTGATCAAAAAGGAAGTTGGTGGTGCAGGCGTTCGACCCATTTACATGAAAATGGAAAAAAGAAAAGAACCTATTGTTGAAGCCTTGAATTTGTTGGATGAAACATCCTTAATTTAAGTGATGTAACTAGTTAATATGGGTGGAAATCGATTAAAATTGAGAAATAAATATTTTTGAAATTTGAAAAAACTTATTTTATTTCGGTTGTAATCGATTAATTAATCGGTTACATCCGTGTTGATTTGTTTTTATTTCAGTGACAACCGGTTAGTTAATCGGTTACACACACGTGCTTTTAGCTTTTCTTGTGTTTTAAAAATATATTTCAGATCTCAATCATTTTTATAATTCTTGTATAATTGTCTTGAAAGCATCTCATATCATGTTACTCTCACTAATTATGTTCACTAATTATATGATTATATGTTTCAATAAAATTTAAATTTAACACAAGTATTCTTTCAACTCAATTATGTAAAATAAAATAATAAAATGATTGAATTATGTCTAAAAATCTTTATTGTTGAAGAGAAAACAAAATTAAGATTGTAAAAATTAGAATGCTGAAAAGTCCGGTGGAGTTGCAGAGGGAAGTTTGGCGGGCGGTAGGTCTGACTGGGATGATCTACGAATATTAGATTTGGTTATTTCAATTTGAAGATTGATTCGTTAATATGTTGGAATAATATAAAATTGTTTTATATTAATTTAGAAATGCTCTAAGATATTAAAAAATACTTTAAAGTATACTTCAAATTAATATAAATGATATTATAAAATATTTATACTATTTTAAATTAATATAAAATATATTAAAAGATATTTATGATTTTTAATTCTAAAAATATGTATCTTTACTATTCTTATTTAAATAACTTTTAGAATGTAATCTAAAAGAGAGATGGATGAGGTGACAAATATGTGCGTGTGCGTGTGCGTGTGCGTGTGCGTGTGCGTGTGTGTGTGTGTGTGTGTGTGTGTGCGTGCGTGCGTGTGTCTGCCTGCGCGCGTGTGCGTGCGTGCGTGTGTGGGGTGTGTGTGGGGGGGTGTGGGTGTGTGGGTGTGTGTGTGTGTGGGGGGGGGGGGGGGGGGGGGTGCGCGTGCGTGCGTGCGTGCGCGTGTGTGTGCGCGTGCGCGCATGTGTGTATGTGCGTGGGTGCGCGCGTGCGTGGGTGCGTGTGTGTGTGCGTGTGTGTGTGTGTGTGTGTGTGCGTGTGTGTGCATGTGTGTGCGTGTGTGTGCGTGTGTGTGTGTGCGTGTGTGTGCATGTGTGTGCGTGTGTTATTAAGAAATACTGTTTGAATCTTGATTTAGGATAATAATCTATTAAACACTAAAATATAGAGATAGATTTAGGGTTTAACATGCATTGATACCACCGATTCTTCATGCTATCGCATTGTTCAATAGGCTGAGAGATCGTCGAATAAACAATACGATTGAAATCACATCTATGTTTAGACATAAACAATGTTGTTAGCGGTACTGTTTACAGTTATTTCTGGTAAACAACCGCTAGTCCTCCAAACTATCAAATAATCTTAATGATTGTTATTTAATCTCTCTGGTAACTTGCAGGATCGACTAGATTGATCCTAGGATGTATTGGTCATTTGGATAATTCTCGTTATGAAACTGATATTCATGGTTGGTGTTTAGAATGTTGTGTAGGTGTTTAACTTACTTCGATTACTCTATTAAAGATCTAATAACATGATCAAGTAAATGCGTGCGGAACTAAATTGCATGAATAAAGTTCAATTGTAAAGACATATAAAACTGCAGAAAAGACAAGTAAATGACTTCGAAGCATAAAAACATGTAATGTAAAAGCGTTTATGGGATGTAAAAGATTCGAAATTTGAAGAAAGCGTTTAGATGCAAGAAATCAGTAAAATGACTTTAAATGAAAAAGGTATTCGAATGACAAAAGCATGAAGATAAAGGCATGAAATATACAAAAGTTTCTGAAATGTAAAGGATTTGAAATGGAAAGAAAATATTTAAATGTAAGACATCAGTAAAAGACTTCGAATGAAAATATTTTAATGTAAAGGCTTTTGAATGATATTGACATGAAGATAGAGTAAAAGACTGGAAATGATAAAGAGTTTTATTGAATCATAAACATTTGGTGTTATCATACGTACATTGTTCGTGCATTCGTTTCCCTAGCCATGTGGTATTTTGAATGTTTATTGAATTTGTTTACAGTAGATGTGACACACGAAATCCTAATGCTAAGACTTCTATTTATACTACTTCGACCATAACGGTCTTGCTATAAGATTCTGCCACGTTCAGAACATGCAAAGCAATGCCCCTCTCTCGCTTCCACGCGTCTTCGAATGCTCCAGCGCATATATTTTTAAATTTCGAACATCCCGCTTGCGTTTCAATTTCAAATGTTTTGGCACTCTTCGTTTCGAACTCATTTCTTGGACACAACCTTGTTACCACTTCGAGACTTCTTTTGAATATATCCTCATAACTGTCACTCGAAGCTCCAAGCTTTGATATGCTCATTCGAAGCACTGCTTCTACCATTTCGAAACATGGCATCTTTCTTTATTCCAATCGAAACATCCAATTTGTTTCGCTTCGAACAATATCATCAAAATCTCCAGCCAACAAAATGCCCCTTTAAAATATGTATTTCGATTCCTTTGAGAAATACCTATTTTAAACATATACGCAAGATTTTGATGCGACCTTTGAATCATCGTAACATTTATTGCATATGACTCCAATCACGTCAATTATGACTGTGATCGGTGGATCTGGAACTGACTATTTAACGCTGGTTCGTGAAATGTCGCGGAAGCAAGAGTCGCCACCGTCTTTTATTTTCTCCAAATGGAAAGGACAAAAGCACAGAAAAATTCCTTAAAGAGATTGCTCTCGGTTCGGGAGGTAGGTTATAGAAAGGGAAGGTGTTAGCACCCTTTCTATCCATGGTTATCAATGGGCTCTTAGATACTTGCTCATTGTGTTTTCAAAAATGGTTTGTTTGCCTTTCAACTGTGGGTTTTAAAAAGTTTCTTTGAAAATTCCAGTTCGACTCTTGTATCGGTCCTCAAGAGTGTTTGAAAAATTGCTTTCGAAAGCTTTTTGAAAAGGTGTCGGTGTGAAAAGTATTTTTTGAATTTGTTTTTGAATTTAGAGCAAGTATCTAGAGTCGTCTACCTACCCTAAGGAATTCGTCTGTGTAGATGTCCTTTAAAGTAGTGCCATCCCACCATTGAGAGGTAAGTAGCACCACCGTTGGAGGTGTTCGGGTCAATTCGAGGTTCGGGACATGGTGATCACCAGAGCAATGGGAAGACACCTTAGAAGCTACCCTCATGCCAGGTTCCCGGATCATGAGGACTTACTAAGACATCCTCTACTCGACGATCACCTTTCGAGGCAAGGCAACAGTGAGGCGTACCCTATGGGTGGTGTGTGCGATTCGTGTGTCGTTTTCATTTGCATTTATCTTGTCATGTTGTCGGTGTTCTACGCTTGTTTTTATTTAAGGCCATTCATTCTTGCATGCTTTGTTTAACAGTTAAAAGTTGCGAGGAAAAGTAAATCTAAAGCTATTACAAATGGCGCGGGTCCACATCGCCAAAATTAACCAGGACCCGATTTGACAGAAAGTAAATAAAGTAAAAGATAAAAGTGCGAGCAATTATTTACAAGGCTTCGGGAGAGGTACATAATTATTTAAGCAAAATAAAATAAATATGCGAAATTAAATCGAGACGAGGGCGTTGGACCCTTTTGCAAAATATTAAAATTACATAAATTAATTAATTTAAGAAAAGAAATTGTTTTTTTGTTTTTTTTGGTATTTTTATGTATTTTAAGATTTAATAGGAGAAAATTAATTGCAATTAAACGCTAACCCTAATTCTATTTTATTTTAATTTATTAAGAAAAACATTAGAATTAAACCTAAATTAAACCTAATTTTTACATGCAAATTTAATTATGAAAATAAAATAAATAATATTATTGTGAAAAAGAAAAATTAAAAAGGAATAAAACATTAATTAAACCTAGTTCTATATTTTTTAGATTTTATTATGAAAGGAATTAAAATTAAAATCCTAATTTAAACTAATTAATTTACATGCATTTATTTACAAGAAATATTAAAATAAAATATTTATTATATTTTTTATCTTTTCTGATTTTTTTATGATATTTTGTATTTTATAAAAATAATTAATTAATTTAAACAAATAATAATTAAAAGTATAAAGAAAATAAAAAAAAAGAGAGAAAAATTTGCAAACCTAGGGGGGTGGTAGTCCCCAAAGTGGAGGTCTGGCCTTAGTAATCTGGCCCATTTAGCAAGGCCTGGTGGACTTTTACTGGGCACGTGCAGAGGCGTTGACTCAAGCCTATGGTGCTCATCAATTCTCAGCCTTTGATCTGATCTCCAGGAGCACGTGGATGGCTGGATTAAGAGGTGTATCATGATCCTCAACATAAGCGCTGCACGTGAACGTTAAAGGAAAAATAACATGGAAATTATTGAAGACCTGGGGCTCGAACCCAGGTCATGCACTTCACTAGCCAACACGCTTGCCAACCGTGCTAAATTGCTTATCTGTAGATTAAATGAACCAAGAATAATATAATAAGAAAACAATAGTTAGTGGTGGTTAGCGCGCGAGATTTAAATGAGCCAATCGCTGGCAGCCACGAAGTCATCTTCCTCGTTATTCCTGAAACACCAAACACATAGGCCACGGTTTTCTGAATGTTCTTTTAGGCCAGTTTTGAGAAAATAACGATTAGGCCTAGGGCATTCATAAATTAGGCGCGATGGGTGGTTTGTGATCGTTCAAACCTGCTGAATCTAATGGTATGGGTTTTGAAGACCAATTTTCCTTTGATTAAAAACCCCTAATCTGAAGCTCTGCAAACCCTAAAAATCACTAATGGCATAATCGTGTACACAGCATAAAAACATAATTGAATCATATGGTTAGCATTAGAAAGGCATAAGGAATGTAAATCAGTAATTAAAATGCCATAAGAATGCCTATATGTCAAAACACGATCATGGATTTTGTTTGAGACAGTCTGACTTCATTATACCGATTCTGGGCGTTTTGATTGTTGTTTTTGATTGGGATATGTCCAATAGACCTTGAGGAAGCTAATGGAAGAAGAATTAGGTCTTGAATCGCCCTGTAAAGATGATTTCAGAATTGACTTTTTTGACAATTTTTTCAAGTTTGTGAATGGCCTTCTTGAGCAGCTGTGCGTGTATGTTCTGATTAGGGTTTCATTCTAGCTTATGTAGTGAGTCCATTAGGTCAAGAAAAGTAGAACAAATCCAATGCAATGATGGTTTTTGAAAATTTGATTTTTAAGGATCTTTTTCAATCTTTTCCATGTGTTCTTTGTTCTCAATCATGATCAATCAACCCAAATCTTTCCTTATCTGCATATACACGAAATCTTGAGGCTAAAACATGTATAAAAAGATTGGTTAAGTTAGGTTAAATATTTTTCACATATTTAATTGATTTAAGTGAATTATTATAAATAAAAATTCAAATAAATAAATAAAAAATGAGAAAATACTTCCCTTTGGGCCAAGTGGTCGTGCACATGCTTGGAATGATGAATTGTGGAAGAAACATGGGCCCATTAGCAATTTTAGGTCATTTGGATCAATGTTGACTTTTCAAAATATCCAAAAATTTCCCAACTTCCACAAGGCATAACTTGCTCAATTTTTAAGCTTTTCTCATGTTCTTGGACATTTTGGAAAGGTATTTGAGTCCTCTAACCAATGCCTTTGGTCCCATGTCATTTTGATTTACCAATCTCAAGTTATGGTCTTTGACTTAAAGTCCCTTTTTGTTGACTTTTGAAAATGACCTATAATGTTGAAATTGATAACTTTTTGTGAGAGCATTTCTTGGATTTGAAGTATGAGGATGAGTGGTAGGAAATGTCTTTCTCTTCAAAATGAGATTTGGATGGAATTTTTCTGATAATCCATGTGAAAGTTATGCCCTGGTCAATTTCAGTTGACTTTTTCAGCTGTCCAAATATAGTAACTTTTGCATCTTGATGATTTCTGAGCCAAATTTTGAGAATCATGATCAAGCATTGATCAAATGATGTTTGTGGCTTCAAAATGACATGTTGACCAAAAATTTGAACTTTTGACTGTCAAATGACCATTTTGCCCCTACAGTTGACTGTGGTGCAATTAGGTTTTTTGACTGTGCAATTTTGTGCTGAATGTCTTGAAACTTGATATGAGGATACTTGACCATATTTGTAAGCATGTGAGACTTGATTGGACCCTTGAAAACTTCCTTTTCTTGATCAGAATCAAAACCCTAGTTTTGACTGTATAGGAGACCTTTGCACTGTGCAACCCTTGGGGAATTTTGCAGCTTGACTTGGCAATTTCTTGAAGAATATGGGAGGGCAAATTTTGGGGTACAACAGTTGCCCCTGTTCAATCTTCTTAGACATGAGGATGCAGATTGGCTGATGTGCCTTTCGTAATCCGAGGGTAGAAGATGATTGAACACTAGAGTGCCCAGAAATTTGCGCTCACATAGTAGCAGTGATGGTGGAATGGGCTTATAGATGCCATTTAGAGGTTGATGAATAGGATGATGGGCTTATAGATGCCATCTGGATGTTGATCGCGTAAGAGATTCCTTAGCGAGAACCTGCATACCTGCAAAAGAAAAATGAGTACCTGACACGTTACAGGAGCTGATTTTCAGATGCTTGGCATAGATATGTCCTGACTGGTTACAGGAGCTGAGTCTGGAGCTTCACAAGATGATGAATGAACCAGGGATGGTTACTACCTTAGCATGAACGGTAAGAGAACCTTGGGTGACTTTAACTTCAACAACGCTCGTTGAGAAAGTCTTGGTGGGAATTACCATCTTTGCCGTATCGGGGAGAGAACCATAGGCACTTATAATCTGAAAGGCAATCACCTCACTCACCGTCGGAGAGGGAACCATAAGAAATTATAATCTGAAAGGAATTGTCACCTCACTCACCGTCGGAGAGGGAACCATAGGAGATTATTACCTCACTCACCGTCGGAGAGGGAAACATCTTGAAAAGGAATTATTACCTCACTCACCGTCGGAGAGGGAACCATAGGAGATTATCACCTCACTCACCGTCGGAGAGGGAACCATCTGAAAAGGAATTAACACCTCACTCACCGTCGGAGAGGGAACCATAGGAGATTATCACCTCACTCACTGTCGGAGAGGGAAACATCTGAAAAGGACTTACCACCTCACTCACCGTCGGAGAGGGAACCATAGGAGACTATCACCTCACTCACCGTCGGAGAGGGAAACATCTGAAAAGGACTTACCACCTCACTCACCGTCGGAGAGGGAACCATAGGAGACTATCACCTCACTCACCGTCGGAGAGGGAAACATCTGAAAAGGACTTACCACCTCACTCACCGTCGGAGAGGGAACCATAGGAGACTATCACCTCACTCACCGTCGGAGAGGGAAACATCTGAAAAGGACTTACCACCTCACGCACCGTCGGAGAGGGAACCATAGGAGACTATCACCTCACTCACCGTCGGAGAGGGAAACATCTGAAAAGGACTTACCACCTCACTCACCGTCGGAGAGGGAACCATAGGAGACTATCACCTCACTCACCGTCGGAGAGGGAAACATCTGAAAAGGACTTACCACCTCACTCACCGTCGGAGAGGGAACCATAGGAGACTATCACCTCACTCACCGTCGGAGAGGGAAACATCTGAAAAGGACTTACCACCTCACTCACCGTCGGAGAGGGAACCATAGGAGACTATCACCTCACTCACCGTCGGAGAGGGAAACATCTGAAAAGGACTTACCACCTCACTCACCGTCGGAGAGGGAACCATAGGAGACTATCACCTCACTCACCGTCGGAGAGGGAAACATCTGAAAAGGACTTACCACCTCACTCACCGTCGGAGAGGGAACCATAGGAGACTATCACCTCACTCACCGTCGGAGAGGGAAACATCTGAAAAGGACTTACCACCTCACTCACCGTCGGAGAGGGAACCATAGGAGACTATCACCTCACTCACCGTCGGAGAGGGAACCATCTGAAAAGGAATTATCGCCTCACTCACCGTCGGAGAGGGAACCATCTGGGATAACTTCTACCGAGTCTTCATCAGAAAAATCTGTTGGGAGTCGATTTAGCTGGACTAGAGAAGGCCTTGAAATATGTTTGAGAATTTTAACTGCATCTTTCCTGAAAAGTAAAGGTCAGTCATGCAATGCATGATATGGATCAAGCAATGATGTTCTCAACATAAATGAGATTTGTATGATATGATGCGTCTATGCATGCTATAATGATGTATGTGATGTTTTATAAATGTATGTTTTTGTCTAGGAAAGTAAATCCTTGACGGGCGCCGGGAAGTCATATCCTGGGCTGATGTTGAAGAATAGATTTTGCTTCCGCTGGGGATGATAACTGCAAGAATACCGGTAGGAGAAGATGACTCCGTTGCGGAATAAACTTGGCAAATGGAAGATTCTGCGGGGAGAAAAGATACTCTAGCGACCATGCTGGGAAGCAATACTCTGTGGGAAGAGGGATGCCTTGCTGAGTGTTGATAATAATTTGCTGGGGATACTCTTGTTGCGTTGGAAGTGTGAATAGACTTCGCTGGGGATAAGAAGACTGCGTCGAGGACGCTCTTTCCGTGGCTTTTGGCTGAGGATAACCCAGTTATATCCTGTTAAGGAAATAACTCTTTAAATCAAGCCGGACGACGCGTTCGTGCTTTGCGAGGGGATAAGCTTCCAGAATTTATTGGGGATAAGCTTACTGCTTGGGGATATGAATTCCAACTTTTCTGGGGAACTAGATTGGATTCTCTTGGGGAAGTTTTGATATGCTGGGGAAGTGACTCTTTTAAATATTGATATACCGCCGGGGAACAATCTTTAGACCAAGACTGTCGGGGATGCTTGTTAAGAATATGTGTATTGCTGCTGGGGAAGTATTGAGATCTACGGGAGGATACTCAATTTCCTTGAGATTTGATAACTCTGCTTGGAGAAGAGTGTGCTGACTGCTGACTTACTCTCTGGGGAGTTGAGATATACTGGTTATGTTCTTCAGCTGAACTCACCTTGATACCTTGGAGGACAGAACAATTGGATTGCTTAGACAACTCTTTATTGCCCCTGTTTCTGAGGTTGGAGGAGAAAACCTGTGAGGTGCTGATAGTTGTTGATGGACAAACCCTCTTCGGGTAGGCAGGTGATAAGATGACAGGACCTAGTCGTACGCTTTAATCCCTAACTTTTGCCTGGACCGCCCTTTCGGGTTTTCAGTCCACCGGGATACCCATTTTTGCCCAAGCTGCCCTTTCAGGTTTTCGACTTGCCGGGTGTACAGTTTTTTTCATTTCATCCCTTCATTTTGCCCGAACCCTTTTGGTTCGCCGGGAAGCCCTTATTTTTGCCTAGGTATGTCAACCTAGCGGGTCTTTGATTTTGCGTAGTATTTTTCGACTATGTCCGTGCTTTCGGAATATAGGGAGTTGCCCCTGTTAGAAGTGTTTTGTCATGCCACCAGAAGGTGCTTGATCAGGCAAGATTTATTGTTGAAATGCCCCAGGTGACTCATGCGGAGATTTGCCCCAGGCTATTTGGCCTCTGAGAGATTCTCCGAATCTTGATTGGACTGCCCCAGATAATGGACAATAGTCATGTCATGCCCCTTGATTGGAAGTGCTTCTGTTCATTAGGCATTCGTCGTGCGAACTTCTGCTGTTCAAACAAAAAGTCATATGCAAACAAAGTTATGTTAAAAATGCAAAGCTTATGTCTGTCTTGAAGATTTTGAAAATGCATTTTTTCATAAAACATGTGAATGTTTATAAAACATGATGTCAACTCTGTATTTACCGTAGCCTTAAGGAGTCAGGATACCTTCGTAACAGTATGCTTTCGAATTAACCCATGCTTCAGCTAGGACTTTTAAGGGTTATAACGTGGCTTGGTTCACGGTTTAAGAAACAAAGGATAAAGGCTCAAATTATTTGTACCCACCCGCTCTTCGTGATGTTCTCCAAACCTAAACTCAGTTGATCATGCGTTAGACCTTGTTTGAGTCTTTGCTCTGATTTTCCGGTGATGATTCGGATATTGATGATTTATTTTGAATGGGCAGTCATTTCTTTTTTTTGTTGAGGGTTTGTAGGACCTCTTTCTTTTTGATTTCGTTATCCCTATCTTTTTGCCTGAACTGTTTCTTTTTTTGGAATTACAGTCAGCGGGATGCCCCATTTTTGTAAGTCTCCTTCATGGGTTTTGACTTAATGGGTTTTTTTTATTTTGAAAGATAATGACTGCCTTTCTTTATTGATCATTCGGAACCATCACTGTCTTTTGTTTTTGGAAAAACTCATTTGGTGCCATTCATTGTGCACTTGGATCAACTGAGAAGACTACCCTGCCCCGGGTTATGATTAAGGGTTTCAATTTTCGAAAATAAAAACTCCTACTTCTTTGGCTCAGAGGGGTTGACGAGGGATTATCTTCCTTATAACTCCAGTGTTTAGGATTTGAAACAATGCCTGTACCTCATCAGCGGGGTCTGTTCAAAAAGCATACTGTAATGATCGTGGTATCATTTTCGTCATCCTCCCTCAAGAGGCTTAGAATCATTATTTAAGAGTTGACATCAGAAAAAATATGGAAACAATTTGCATATAGTGAATGCGAATATATTGATTCAAAATAGACATAAGCGATGCATTAATGGAATAACAATGTTTTAACATGAATAAATGTTTTAAACAAAAGAAAATCACAACTTGAACATTCGAATGAACAAAAGTCTCAATCCTAGCCATGCTTTGACAAGGGAGCAGTGATCACGTTGGGAGTCTCGGCAGGCTCGAACTCGATCTCTTTAGCATCGATCATATTCTGAATCTTGTACTTCAATGCCCAACAGTCCTCGGTATCGTGCCCTGGGCTACCAGAATGGTAAGCGCACCTTGCTTCTGGGTTGTAATTTGGAGAGGAAGTCTTTGGATTTGCAGGAGGGTTGATCACCGCAATCAGGTTCATCCTTAACATGTGCTGCAAAGCTCGTGACCACGACATGTTGATGTTGGTGAATTGTCTCTTAGGCTCGTTCGGCCTGTTCTGATCAAACTGCTGTTCTTGGCGAGGTCGTTGTTGGACCTGTGAAGTAGTAGCGACTCGGAGAGGTCTATTCATTGGACCCGACCTTTGCCTTCTTGGAAGCTGTTCCATGGCCTGGTCCCTGATTTGGGCTGATTGCTTCATGCCTTGATGAAGCTGACTGATCATGGCCCTCAGATCTCCTTGCTCCTGAGCTAAACCTTGAATGAGGGCCCTTTGCCCCAGCATCTGGGTTTTCAATGTGTCTACCTCAGCTTGTAGACGTTTCAGCTGTTCGTCCTTGTCATCTTCAGGACTCTTTCTGATCAGATTCCCCATGAGGAGTGTCCTCAACTCTTCCTGCCCCTTGGATAGGCTTAGGAAGATCTCCTCGAACTGAGTCTCTTGAGCCTGAGGTCCCTGGTTATCTGGTTGGAAAGCCATTGCTGAAATAAACAGTGGGAAGGGTAAGTGACCTGCAACAAGGGTACCTGTTATGCAATGATGTGTATGACATGCATGTAATGTTTTCAGGGACCTTGCGGGATAAACAAGAGATTTTGTTAGAACTTGGGTCCGGTAGCTTGATTGAAGTAACTTCATCTTTGTTGAGAGTCTTTCTTCCAAGGGTCAAAGGCTCACCATATCAAGTGGGTCATAGCCCCTGACTTTAGTCATCATGTCTGGTTTTGATTTCCAAACAACCTTGGTTAAGGGAACCTTCTTCAAGAGTCAGAGCTCACCATATCAAGTGGGTCATAGCCCCTGACTTTAGTCTAGAGGAAAATAAATCCTCTTTGCCCCTTGCTAGGATAGTTGATTCGCCATGACCTGCATCACAAGCCCTTGAGATCCTTGAAATGGGTTAGGATGTATGCCATGGTATGATGTTATGCTATGCATGGGGTAATGCAGGTAACCCTGTTATGAGTCCCAATTAAGGACTGCAAACCAAAACCTGCGAGAAACTCAAGTAAAACCTGTCATGAGTCCCAATTAAGGACTATTAACAAAACCTGCAAGAAACTTAGCAAACCCTGTTATGAGTCCCAATTAAGGACTATGAACAAAACCTGCAAGTAGTCCATGTGTCAGATAGCAAGCATGCCAGTAATCAAGTTGGAAGGCACACAAGTCACACAAGAGAAGCCCTTAGAGTTTAGGCCAGCATGAGGTCTAGGTATTACCCTCTTTCAGTTTGTTGGTTCATACCTGTCCTATCAAAGTAACCGGGTTCTTAGAGGATCCCAATATCATTGACTACCCTCAATCGGTCATAACTCCAGCATCGCAATCTTTTCTTGCGGCCAGAACCATCACGAGAGTTTAGCCTCAATGGGCGTAGCATACTGCTACTGTTCTAATGGCCAAGTTGTGTCATTTAAGGTTTTAAGGTTGTTGGTGCTTAATGACTCCTTGGAAGACCCATATTCTCCCCGTTTCAACACGAGGGATATCGGTATAGACCAAGGCGCCACACCAACGTAGCCACTGCTTCACCCATGTCGGTATACGCCGGACAGGTCCCTCACAGCTTATGCTACCTAAACAGGGTATCCCCAGATCCGGGTTAGGATCTATGTAACTCCTATGCAACCCACAATAATAAAGCAAGCAAATCAATACAATTGAAAACACAGTTATGAACTAACCCTAAGGTACACCTCACTTTAAGTTTAAGTCCCCAGCAAAGTCGCCAGTTCTGTGATCGGTGGATCTGGAACTGACTGTTTAACGCTGGTTCGCGAAATGTCGCAGAAGCAAGAGTCGCCACCGTCTTTTATTTTCTCCAAATGGAAAGGACAAAAGCACAGAAAAATTCCTTAAAGAGATTGCTCTCGGTTCGGGAGGTAGGTTATAGAAAGGGAAGGTGTTAGCACCCTTTCTATCCATGGTTATCCATGGGCTCTTAGATACTTGCTCATTGTGTTTTCAAAAATGGTTTGTTTGCCTTTCAACTGTGGGTTTTAAAAAGTTTCTTTGAAAATTCCAGTTCGACTCTTGTATCGGTCCTCAAGAGTGTTTGAAAAATTGCTTTCGAAAGCTTTTTGAAAAGGTGTCGGTGTGAAAAGTATTTTTTGAATTTGTTTTTGAATTTAGAGCAAGTATCTAGAGTCGTCTACCTACCCTAAGGAATTCGTCTGTGTAGATGTCCTTTAAAGTAGTGCCATCCCACCATTGAGAGGTAAGTAGCACCACCGTTGGAGGTGTTCGGGTCAATTCGAGGTTCGGGACATGGTGATCACCAGAGCAATGGGAAGACACCTTAGAAGCTACCCTCATGCCAGGTTCCCGGATCATGAGGACTTACTAAGACATCCTCTACTCGACGATCACCTTTCGAGGCAAGGCAACAGTGAGGCGTACCCTAGGGGTGGTGTGTGCGATTCGTGTGTCGTTTTCATTTGCATTTATCTTGTCATGTTGTCGATGTTCTACGCTTGTTTTTATTTAAGGCCATTCATTCTTGCATGCTTTGTTTAACAGTTAAAAGTTGCGAGGAAAAGTAAATCTAAAGCTATTACAAATGGCGCGGGTCCACATCGCCAAAATTAACCAGGACCCGATTTGACAGAAAGTAAATAAAGTAAAAGATAAAAGTGCGAGCAATTATTTACAAGGCTTCGGGAGAGGTACATAATTATTTAAGCAAAATAAAATAAATATGCGAAATTAAATCGAGACGAGGGCGTTGGACCCTTTTGCAAAATATTAAAATTACATAAATTAATTAATTTAAGAAAAGAAATTGTTTTTTTTGTTTTTTTTGGTATTTTTATGTATTTTAAGATTTAATAGGAGAAAATTAATTGCAATTAAACGCTAACCCTAATTCTATTTTATTTTAATTTATTAAGAAAAACATTAGAATTAAACCTAAATTAAACCTAATTTTTACATGCAAATTTAATTATGAAAATAAAATAAATAATATTATTGTGAAAAAGAAAAATTAAAAAGGAATAAAACATTAATTAAACCTAGTTCTATATTTTTTAGATTTTATTATGAAAGGAATTAAAATTAAAATCCTAATTTAAACTAATTAATTTACATGCATTTATTTACAAGAAATATTAAAATAAAATATTTATTATATTTTTTATCTTTTCTGATTTTTTTATGATATTTTGTATTTTATAAAAATAATTAATTAATTTAAACAAATAATAATTAAAAGTATAAAGAAAATAAAAAAAGAGAGAAAAATTTGCAAACCTAGGGGGGGTAGTCCCCAAAGTGGAGGTCTGGCCTTAGTAATCTGGCCCATTTAGCAAGGCCTGGTGGACTTTTACTGGGCACGTGCAGAGGCGTTGACTCAAGCCTATGGTGCTCATCAATTCTCAGCCTTTGATCTGATCTCCAGGAGCACGTGGATGGCTGGATTAAGAGGTGTATCATGATCCTCAACATAAGCGCTGCACGTGAACGTTAAAGGAAAAATAACATGGAAATTATTGAAGACCTGGGGCTCGAACCCAGGTCATGCACTTCACTAGCCAACACACTTGCCAACCGTGCTAAATTGCTTATCTGTAGATTAAATGAACCAAGAATAATATAATAAGAAAACAATAGTTAGTGGTGGTTAGCGCGCGAGATTTAAATGAGCCAATCGCTGGCAGCCACGAAGTCATCTTCCTCGTTATTCCTGAAACACCAAACACATAGGCCACGGTTTTCTGAATGTTCTTTTAGGCCAGTTTTGAGAAAATAACGATTAGGCCTAGGGCATTCATAAATTAGGCGCGATGGGTGGTTTGTGATCGTTCAAACCTGCTGAATCTAATGGTATGGGTTTTGAAGACCAATTTTCCCTTGATTAAAAACCCCTAATCTGAAGCTCTGCAAACCCTAAAAATCACCAATGGCATAATCGTGTACACAGCATAAAAACATAATTGAATCATATGGTTAGCATTAGAAAGGCATAAGGAATGTAAATCAGTAATTAAAATGCCATAAGAATGCCTATATGTCAAAACACGATCATGGATTTTGTTTGAGACAGTCTGACTTCATTATACCGATTCTGGGCGTTTTGATTGTTGTTTTTGATTGGGATATGTCCAGTAGACCTTGAGGAAGCTAATGGAAGAAGAATTAGGTCTTGAATCGCCCTGTAAAGATGATTTCAGAATTGACTTTTTTGACAATTTTTTCAAGTTTGTGAATGGCCTTCTTGAGCAGCTGTGCGTGTATGTTCTGATTAGGGTTTCATTCTAGCTTATGTAGTGAGTCCATTAGGTCAAGAAAAGTAGAACAAATCCAATGCAATGATGGTTTTTGAAAATTTGATTTTTAAGGATCTTTTTCAATCTTTTCCATGTGTTCTTTGTTCTCAATCATGATCAATCAACCCAAATCTTTCCTTATCTGCATATACACGAAATCTTGAGGCTAAAACATGTATAAAAAGATTGGTTAAGTTAGGTTAAATATTTTTCACATATTTAATTGATTTAAGTGAATTATTATAAATAAAAATTCAAATAAATAAATAAAAAATGAGAAAATACTTCCCTTTGGGCCAAGTGGTCGTGCACATGCTTGGAATGATGAATTGTGGAAGAAACATGGGCCCATTAGCAATTTTAGGTCATTTGGATCAATGTTGACTTTTCAAAATATCCAAAAATTTCCCAACTTCCACAAGGCATAACTTGCTCAATTTTTAAGCTTTTCTCATGTTCTTGGACATTTTGGAAAGGTATTTGAGTCCTCTAACCAATGCCTTTGGTCCCATGTCATTTTGATTTACCAATCTCAAGTTATGGTCTTTGACTTAAAGTCCCTTTTTGTTGACTTTTGAAAATGACCTATAATGTTGAAATTGATAACTTTTTGTGAGAGCATTTCTTGGATTTGAAGTATGAGGATGAGTGGTAGGAAATATCTTTCTCTTCAAAATGAGCTTTGGATGGAATTTTTCTGATAATCCATGTGAAAGTTATGCCCTGGTCAATTTCAGTTGACTTTTTCAGCTGTCCAAATATAGTAACTTTTGCATCTTGATGATTTCTGAGCCAAATTTTGAGAATCATGATCAAGCATTGATCAAATGATGTTTGTGGCTTCAAAATGACATGTTGACCAAAAATTTGAACTTTTGACTGTCAAATGACCATTTTGCCCCTACAGTTGACTGTAGTGCAATTAGGTTTTTTGACTGTGCAATTTTGTGCTGAATGTCTTGAAACTTGATATGAGGATACTTGACCATATTTGTAAGCATGTGAGACTTGATTGGACCCTTGAAAACTTCCTTTTCTTGATCAGAATCAAAACCCTAGTTTTGACTGTATAGGAGACATTTGCACTGTGCAACCCTTGGGGAATTTTGCAGCTTGACTTGGCAATTTCTTGAAGAATATGGGAGGGCAAATTTTGGGGTACAACAATGACGCTTTTCAGATTCCTTAACCGCCTTGAACCATTTCACAGCATGGTGCAGTTACAAAACAATGATTATTATTTAATCACGCCTATTACCAATGTTAACTTTACGCCACCTCCTTCTCAAACCAACCCACGATTACCACGTATCACAATCCTACTCTGGATGTTTAAACTTCCACACTATAAAAACCCATCAACTTAGTCTTTTGTTTTTCTTCCCACATTCTGAATCTTTTCTTCCTCTCTTCTCACCGAAACCCTAAAACTTCCAACACTCTTCAAACAATGTCTTCTTCAACTTCATCTCAACTGAAAAAAGCTTCCAAAAATAAAGGAAAGAACACAGGAACCATAATGGAAAGCAAGGTTGGCACCTACCAAGGTCAGTCTATTCTTATTCCTCAGATGATCTCAAAAGAGAAGGAAATGCTCTACGCATCCCAGGTACTAATTCCTACTAACGCCGCTGGCAAGAGGTTAGCTTTAATGGGCCCTCTTACAGTCTTTGAAATCTTAAAAGACACCAGAAAAATGTTCCCTGTTTGTTATAATTTTAAACCTCAGTTTAATAAAATGGATACCTCTAAGACAGGGGAGCCTTCTGATTCGACCACCGTGGAAAATCCAATCATTCCCCCTAAGGACCCTTTTGTGCTAGATTATGTGAATAGTAACTTCAAACCATTTCGATCTTGCCCCACCTCCGACACAACTTATCACAACTGGTTTACTAAAGTAGAAGCTAAGAAATCCCAACAATGGGAAGAATTAGGCATTTACAACTTAATTAAACTATCGAAGCCAGGCTTTACCTATAGCCACCCATTATTATTCGCGTCCTTATATTTCTGGGACAGTACTTACAATACCTTCCATCTCCCTGGTGGAATGATTACACCCACCTTTTTTGACATAGCAGCCATTACTGGGTTATCACCAATAGGAGAAACCTACATTCCTGACAATGAAGAGCATTCAAGTATTATTGACTTTGAAGTCAAGCTAGCCAGCTTTTCAAAGTTCATTAGCCACTACCATACTGAAGGAGACAGTGTGTCAGATGTAGAACACATTGCTTTCCTTACCTTATGGTTATCAAGGTATGTCTTTTGCAGCAGGTCCCTACAGGTAGCCAGCAGGTTTATTCCTCTAGCTAGAGATTTACATGAGAATCGGAGGGTGTGTTTAAGCGAACTGCTACTCGTTGATCTTTACGAAAGTCTAAGATCAGTTGTATCGAGTTTGAAATCTCACACCTCCAAAAACATCCTGCTAGCTGGCCCTTTCTGGTTACTCCAGTTATGGCTCAATGCCATGTTTGAACCTTCACTATCCACTGCTAACACTATTGTTGAACAAGATCCAGAAATAGCGGATAGAATCATCGAAGGCACTAGGCTGCGAAGACTTACCCCAAACGATGATAAGGATGACTTCAAAGTTCTCTTCTCAAAATACATAATGATCTTCTCCAAGAGACACAAATTCGAAGAGACCATGGCGCCCTTTGCCTCAAGGACTCATGGACCATCATGGTTCACCATGGCTCTCTCAGAAGCAATCAAAAGCAAAGAAATTCAAGATGTATGGAAAGCCTTTTTGCTTCCCAGATTGATTTCTTCACGAATTACTCCTGCTAAGAATCAAATCTTTCTTTTCGCTTATCAACCCAACTTCGTTTCGAGACAATTTGGCTTGTGCCAACTAATCCCTGAACCCCTATTCCAAACAGAAAGTTCCATCACCTCTGGGCGAACCTTCAAGGCAAGAGAAGCCAAACTACAACAGGAACAATACCAAGGCTTCTCCCACTTTGAACTAATATCTTTCGAACCTACACACCTCACAGCAAAGGGTTTTCTGGAATGGTGGACAAAGTTCTATCAGACTTATATGTTCGATACTCTTACTATTCAACAGAAACTAACTGATGCATTCGATGTGCAGGTACAATCTAAGAAAGGTATGTTCACTCATGCCAAAGAGATTAGGGCTTTTCAAAATTATTTCGAAACTACTTATGATCCCACACACTTGGAATCCACTGTGCATCAAGCGGCTGAGACCTTGAAGGAAAAATTTAAAGAACAAATTTCTAAGTTAAAACTTCCTTCAGGGTTGTCACCTGAGGATAGGTATAGGTTGGCATTCGAAATGCATCCACCTAAATTTCCTAGATTGCCTACCTCAAAACTGGCTCTGGCTTGGTTTCCTCCATACCCTTGGTGGTTCACTTGCAAAGAAATGTTCAAATATCTTCAAAAGAAACCAAAGCCATCTGAGACTGTGACATGGGCTTGACATTGGCTCCACTATTTCCCAGGACATCTTCGCTATGACCTTTCTGCCATGTCGATTAAATATGATCAAGGCGCAGGTGCGAATGCTTGGGAAAATCCCAAATGTTTCTCACTTTCTATATTTTTAACTTTTGCCTTAATTGTTTCGATTTTCAGCCATCAGGATAAAGACTGCTGCTTCAAAGTCAAAAGAGGGAAGCGCCTCCCAAACCTCTGTCGAAACCATTGATAATGTGACTCTATCCAAACCAACAACAACTGATGCAACAACAACAACAACAACACCAGTAATAACCAGTGCTCCAACTCCACAGGTAATCACTTAGCCTTGATGTTTCGAATACACTAATGTTTCATGATTTGTATCTAACTCATGTTTAAATCTTTTCAGACTAACAAACTCCCGCCAACCACTCCAAAGAAAAGAAAAACAAACACTACTGGGGAAGACCCCAATGCTGGAGAGAATTTACCAGTTGCTTCGAAGAAGAAGCAGAAGAAGGAAATTTCTAAAAGTGTTGTACCAACTAGTGTCTCTGGACTCGATTCCAGAGATGCTGCTCCCTCAACTAAATCCAAAAATCCACCTTCGACCTCCAACGTAACGTTGGAACGTATAGCTAGCAACCTCTCTTCTGAGAGTCCACTGGTAAATTGAACTCTAATCTTTGACAAAATATTTATTCATTACTTTGGTGCATGCTCTTAATATTCTTTTCCTCTGTAGGACATTTTGAATCCAGCTCTCACCACTTCGACTTCCCCATCGAAAACTGCTGCTCCCATCAACTCTTCCCCTCAAGGGGACTCCAGCAACCTTGTGCAGAACAAAGGGTCCTCCAATATGGCGGTTCTGACTAGAGCTTCAGAGCAGCAAGATGACCAGAGCACTTCTCCCCCTCTAAAAGAAACAAATGAAGCAACGCTTCATGAATCTGCAGAGACTTTACAAAAGACTTATCTTCAAAAGTCCCCTCTTGAAACCCTTCAAGAGGATCCAAAGGACACTCACGCTGAAGGAGAGAAAGCTGATTCTGATCAAGGAAACGGAGAATCCGTAGAGGAAGGGTCTGAGGAAGAAGATGCTAACGATGGTTCGACTGCTGGGACAGAGTCAGATGCAAATAGCAGTGAAAACGACGATATCGAAGTGGTAGACCTGGACGATAATGAAGAAGGCAATGAGCGGGAAACGAGTGAAGGTGACAGTGACGCGACCAATAAACCCATGGAAGTCGAAATGGATGTGACTCCCCTGCGCGTGGAACTTCCTCAACCGTCTCTATCCCGAATGACTGAAGAGGAGCTTACTTTCTTAAGACGAAATGACCTGATTGGGTACATGAAGGCGAAGCTAGCTCAAAGGGATATTCCACCTGCTAGGGCTGGTACAAGTTCGACTAGCCATCCGTTGCCCACAGATGACAGAATTGTACTTCTTAACAGGATTAGGAGAACAATTCTTGATGTGGATTTGTTCGAAGTGCTCAAACAGGATAGCACCGCTTGCTACACTATGAAGGAGCTACTTACAAAAGTCAACCTCGCTACCTGCTCCTTGCCAGTTAGCACTATCTTGTTCGATCTTCAATCTCTGCTAGACAACGTGACTGGGTGCCTTCTCCAAGATGAATTTGCTGCCAGAAAGGTTCAAGAAAAACGAACTGCAATGGTTGCTGCTTATGAGCATGCTTCAAAACTCTCTCAAGAAGCTGAGGATCAAGCCATGCATCTAAAGCAAGCAAAAACTGATTATGAAGCTCGAGCTGAGTCTATCCTTCTCTGGGAAAGGCAAATTCAGGAACTTCAACAGAAGGTTAAAGAGGCTCAAGAACAACAATTAGCCTACGAAACCAATACTGCTGGCAACCAATTCGAAGAGCTCCTCAACAAAGGGCTTGCAGAAATGGAAACCGCAGAACAACTCAAGGGAGAAGTGGCTACCTTAGAGGGAGCAAGACGTTTTACTCAACAAAGGCTTGAGTCTTTTCGAAGTACCTTTAACAGATTGAAGAATAATGTCTATTTTTAAATCTTAGTGTTGATTTGGTTGAAATTTGGTTTTTTGTATGTAATATCTGAACAACGCCATTTTGGAAAATCCCATATTACCATTTTGGCATTTTTATGATATCTTGATTACGTTGTTATTATTCGAATCTCCTGCAGGCGTGGCTTATATTTCTTTAAATATTTTCCATTAACCTTTAGGATACGTTTATCATCCATCAACTCTTCGATTTCATATGCATTGTTTGAAAATACCTTTATTATTCGAAAAGGTCCTTCCCAATGAGGTGACCATTTACCTAATGTTTCATTTTTCTTGTCCATGGGCAATATGACTTTCCAGACTAAGTCATTAATAGTGAATGTTTTTCCCTTCACCCTTTTGTTATATGCCCTGGCCACCCTTTCCTTTTGTCTCATCAGGATTTCCAATGCATGCAATCTAACTTCGTCCAATTCAACTAACTCATTCATCATCATCTCCCAATATAATGCAGCTGGAATTTCGTTTTGTCTTTGAATTCGAACTGATTGTAAATGAATTTCTACTGGCAGAACTGCATCATGACCAAACGTGAGTTGGAAGGGCGTGGTGTTAGTAGCTTCTTTAGGAGATGTTCTACAGGCCCACAGTATTTAGTCCAAAGTTTTGTGCCAGTTCCTTGGCTTTTTACCAATATGTTTCTTGATTAACCCTATTACCACTTTATTAGCTGCTTCGACCTGACCATTTGCTTGAGCATAATATGGCGTTGATGTTAATAATTTAAACCCCATCTCTTGAGCAAATTCTTGCATCTTCCTACCAGTAAACGCAGAACCTTGATCTGTGGTTATGCTTTATGGCAATCCGAACCTATAGATAATTTGTTTATGTATGAACTCAATAATAGCCTCCTGATAAGCAACTATTAATGGTATTGCTTCGATCCACTTGGTAAAATAATCTATTCCTACCAAGATATATTTATGTCCTTTAGATGAAGCAGGATTTATTTCTCCTATTAAATCCAATGCCCATCCTCTAAAGGGCCATGGTTTAATGATTGAATGCAACTCACTTGCAGGGGCGTGTTGAATCCCTGCATGTTTCTGACATTCTTCACAACCTTTAGCAAAGTCTATACAATCTTTGAGCATGCTGGGCCAATACATGCCATATCGAAATAACAGCCATTTCATTTTATGACCTGCTTGATGTGCCCCACATGCCCCATTGTGGACTTCTGACAATGCTAAGTATGCCTCACTTTCTCCTAGGCATTTCAGTAATACGCCTTCTTGGGTCTTTTTGAACAATTCGTTTCCCATGAGGACATATGACAATGCTCCATATTTTATCTTCCTATCAACATTCAGAGTTGGGTATGTTAAATAACTCACAAGTGGACTTCGCCAATCTGCATCTGATAAGGTGTCTATGGCTAGTATTTCGAATCCCTGTTTCTCAGCATAACCCAATTTCATACTCTCTAGATCTGATGGTATGAATCTAGTAGCCATAACTCTACCTCTTAATTCGACCAGATCCTCAAAGTTTTTGGCAGAAACTTTATAACCTGAAGCCAACTGTGCTAAGTCATTTGCTTCTTGGTTTTTTATTCTTGGTATATGTTGAATATCCATGTATTCAAATTTTCTAAGTAGCCTGTTAACTATGACGAAGTATATCATCAGATTTTCCTTTATGCATTTGTACTCCTTTGTTATTTGCTTGACCACTAACTCTGAGTCTCCTTTAATTTCGACTCTAGTTGCCCCCAATTCCAACAAAGCTTCAAGTCCAACAATAAGCGCTTCATACTCAGCTTCGTTGTTCGAGCAACGAGGACCATCTAATTTATACTTGAATTTTGTTGGAATTCCTTCAGGAGAAATTATAAGGACCCCAACACCACTACCATTCCTGTGGGTCAAACCATCAATATAATTTCCATGGTTGCGTTTCAACATAACTCATGACAGTCTGTTCAACCAATGAATGGTCCGCAATGAAATCAGAAATCACTTGACCTTTCACAGCTTTTAAAGGCATGAAAGTCAAAGAATATTCTGTTAAGGCTAAAGCCCATTTACCAACTCTGCTATGCATTATTGGTTTCGAAAGCATGTGTTTGATAACATCAAAATGAGATGAAACATAAACATCAACAGGCTTTATATAATACTTGAGTTTCATACAAGAAAAGTACAAACAGAGGCATAGCTTTTCTATATTGCTATATCTAGTCTCTGCATCATTCAATACTCTACTTAAATAGTATATGGCTCTTTCGATGCCATTGCTATCTTCTTGTGCTAACATACTACCTATACTAACTTCAGAGGCAGATATGTACAATCTCATGGGCTTTCCCCATGAAGGTGGAGACAAGATGGGAGGCTGAGAGAGATATCTTTTTATCTTGTCAAATGCCTCCTGATGGGCTTCGTTCCACTCGAAGGCTTGGCCTTGCTTTAAACGAAGCAACGGAGAGAAAGCTTGGGTTCTTCCACTCAGATTCGAAATGAACCTTCTGAGAAAGTTAATCTTCCCTAGCAAAGATTACAGCTCCCTTTTTGACGTAGGTGCTTTCGTCTCCATTATGGCTTTGGTTTTATTTTGGTTGATCTCAATTCCTTTTTTATGAACCACAAAGCCAAGGAAATCTCCAGCCTGCACAAAAAATGCACATTTAAGGGGGTTCATCTTTAAGCCATGTCTTCTCATTCGTTCGAATGATTGGCTCAAATGATGCAAATGGGTTTCTGCAGATATAGATTTGATGACTATATCATCAATATACACCTGCATAAAGGTTTCAATGAAATCATGGAAAATCGAATTCATTGCCCTTTGATAAGTTGCCCCAGCGTTTTTTAAACCAAAAGGCATCACCACCCATTCGTAGGTGCCTAAGGCTTCTGGGCAACGAAATGCTGTCTTGGCAACATCTTCTTCAGCAATAAAAATCTGATTATACCCAGAGTATCCATCTAACATGCTTAAATATTCGAATCCTGCAGCAAAGTCTACTAACATTTCTGCCACAGGCATGGAGTACTCATCTTTAGGGGTTGCAGTATTTAAATCCCTAAAATCTATGCAGATTCTCAGAGAACCATTTTTCTTAATAACAGGCACTATATTTGCTAACCATTCGACATACCTTGTGGTTCTGATGAATCTGCAGCGCAGCAACCATTCGATCTCAATTTTGATCTTTGTGAGAACCACTGGTGCGAATCTTCTAGGAGTTTGCTTGATGGGCTTCTTGCCATCCTTGATTGGAAGTCTATGTTCCACTAGCTCCCTCTTTAAACCAGGCATTTCGTCATAATCCCACGCGAAGCAATCTTTGTTTTTCTTGAGGACTTCGATCACTTCCTGCTTGAGGCCTGGGCTAAGTTTTGCACTTATGTAGGTTATTCTTTTCGTGTTCTCATCCCCTAAGTTCACTTCTTCGAGTGGATCCTGCGCCAACATTTTGGCACCTGAGTCTATGGGGTCCCTTTCGAAGCCTAGGGGTTCTTTATCATAGATGGCGTCCAGCCTTTGATCTATTTCGAGTTCTTCAAAGGGTGAGCCTTTCGAGCTACCCCCATTTATTTCGTTCATCTTTACAGCCAGTTTATTTATTTCAGCCTCTAAGGCCGCCTTTGATTCGTTCTCAGCCATATAGGCCGAAATCCTTTCGAAAAAGGAAAACTCAGTCATGAGCAAGGTTGTCGAATTCCCAGCCTGCTGGCCGTCTTTGCATAGTTCCTTCGATTCCTTCATCTTCACTGATTATTCTTCTATCCCAATATATGCCATCATGGCGAAGGGTCATAAAGTAGTGTGCATTCCTGGTTTCGTTGATTTCATCATTTGGGACACAAGGAGCAATCTTTGCCAGATGTTTGTCATAATTCCTCTTGTCAACTAAGTTGACTGCTGACATGAAGTAACTCTGGTCCGCTTCAATGTTTTCCACGATCCCATCTTCTCTCTATAAAACTAATCGCTGGTGCATTGACGAAGGATTTGCTCCTACGCCATGGATCCACTCTCTTCCCAGCAACAAGTTGTAGTTGGCCTTGGCTTCGATCACCATGAACATGGTGGGCCTACAGCTTGAGCCTATCATCAAGTCCAATTGAACCACCCCCAGTGTTTTGCCTACTTTCCCTTCATAATTGGATAGAACCATGTTGTGTGGTTTGATGTCCCCTTCGCGTATTTCTAACCTTTTCAGCATGAAATGGGGTATTAAGTTGACTGCAGCGCCCCCATCCACTAGAACCTTATTTACGCCATGGGCACCAACCTTTGCCCGAATAAATAATGGCTTCAGATGATTCTTCATAGCTGGTTCTGGACACTCGAAGAACGCATTCTGCTCCTCGACAGCTCCGTTATCCATCACGTAGTAGCACACAGGCCTATGCTTCATCAGATCTATGGTATCTTCTTCCTCATACTCGTCAATTTCAGTTTCCTGTCCAAACTCACAAGGAAGCACAGATGCCACGTTGCAATTGATATTGAACGAAGACTCCCCCTCTGATTCGAAGTTGTCCGTTAGCATATCTTCGTCTACTTCTGGACCTGGAGTGTATTCCTTTGGTTCATTTAGTTGTACTTCAAAGAAGAGTCTCCTACTAACTGGGGGTTTGTCTTCAGTTTGATTTCTTGGTGTGGGTTTGTTGGTGCTAGATTCACCTTGGTTTTTTATTGAAGTTGCCCCTTTATTTGCCACAGCTTCCCTTTCATCCTTTCGAATTCTCTGTTGCCTTCGCCATTGAGATCTTGACATGGGGTTTCTTCCTTTGTAGTTCTCTAATCTCACCTCTTCCTTCTTCGCTATGTTGAACTTCCTTCTATATGTCATAGCATGGCGTGCGTTTCGTTCATTGTTTCTCCATTTGTCTTTGCCTTTGTCATTTCTGACTTGCAGCCATTTGTCTGTTGGCACTTCAGCAGGAATTTTGAACGTCACTCTTCAAGCGCCGTTGGGATGAGGACTATCAGGCCTTCGTTGATTGTATTTGCTATCGAAACGTGGGCCCATCTGAACAGTCTCTTGGTGTTTCCAACAAGGGGCGAAAGGGATTGTTTCGAAGGCTCTGGCCATGCTTTGATCATACACAGTAGAACACCTTCGGCATATCAAGCATTTGGTTGCCCCTTTGTAGCAGCGAAGCACAAATTCCAGCAAACTTTCTCCAGCCTTAGGATAACACCTGAATAACTGGTTATCCTGGCGCCAGTTGTTTCCAGTTCGCGCCCTTTGTACCCTCTCGAAGTTTGTAGCGATTCTCTGATTGCAGAGGATGCTGCACCTAGGGCATAGTATCATTCTTGTATCTCCTTTGTGGCACATCATGAGGTAATCCTTAAGACTAGCTTCTCCAGCATGATTATCCTCCATTTTACTTCTCTTTTTCTAAGTATCTCTCCACCTCCTCCATTTCAGAACGAGGCCTCTCCATATCCACCATGTTTACCTCAACATCCTCCCCCTTAGTGTCATCATCTCCCCATCCTGTAGGTTTTATATCTTCAATTTGGACCTTTGAACTCTCTGGGGCAGAATATTTGACCAAGTAGTCAAACTTTCCACTGGGTTCCCCTAAAGTATCCCATATCTCTTTCTGAGGGGAGGTTGGCTTTGTGATTTGGACTTTCTCCAATTCTAGCCTCAGGCCTTCAGTAACCTGTGTCAACTCTTGGTTTTGGTTTTCCTGGCCTTCAGTAGCCTGGATTTCTTTTGCAACAGCTAAAGGTGTTGCTTCGATCGAAGTCTCTGGTTGCTTGTGGACGTCTTCAGTGACCTCCTTATTGACTTTGACTATCACCCAGTTTTCATTTTCAGTACCTTTCTCTCCTACTGGAGCGTCACTTTGGTCAGCTTCCACCATGTTAATTTCCCCAATGCATGCAGGCTCGAAGTAATTGGTGTCTGCGACGTCCAAAGGATCTTCATCTACTTTCATTTTTGCTTTATCAGCGAACTTCAGTCTGCCATCTTTAATTGCATTCTGAATTAGGTCCCTGAAAAGAAAACACTGTGAGGTTTTGTGGCCTAGGAAACTATGATACTTGCAAAATCCTCTTTTCTTTCTTTGATCTAAAGGAGGTATTTTGACATTTGATGGCACAATGAGTTGGCCATCTTTGACAAGTAAATCAAAAATCTCGTCACACTTAGTGACATCGAAGGTATAAACCTTCTTTGGGAATTTGTCACTTTTCTCATTTTCAACAATTTCTTTCCCTTTTGTGGGAACTAATAATTTGCAGGAGTAAGGTGGTGCCTGTTTTAATTCAGCGAGGTCGATTTCGACCTCTTCGAATTCGAATTCAGGATAATCTTCTGTTTCCTCAGTTCCAACATAGGAGATCCTTTCCTTCTTGTTATTTTTAAAGACTCTGGCCTTTTCGGCCTTTAGCCTTTCGACCTGTCGAACCCTATCGGCTAATTGAGCCATATCCCTCAAGTATTGAGTGTCTAATTTCTTTCGAATAGAGTAATCCAGGCCGCCAGTAGCCATTTCGACTAACTCATGTTCAGGAACTACTGTAAAACATCTAGATTTCAAGAGCCCGAATCTATTCAGATAATCATCTATGGGTTCAATAAACTTCCTCTTGACACTGGCTAGTTCCTTCAGACTTATTTTTTATTGTCCCATGTAGAACTGTTCATGGAATAATCTCTCCAAAAGAGCCCAAGTATCAATGGACCCAGGAGGCAAAGTGGTGAACCATGTGAAAGCGTTCTTAGTCAGGGAACTTGAGAAATATTTGATCCTAAGGTCTTCATTATTGGCTATATCTCCTGCTTCGGTTAGATACTTAGCTATATGTTCGGCCGTTGATTCATTGGTATCCCCAGCAAACTTTGTAAACTTAGGGACTTTATATCCCCTTGGTAAATCAGTGTGCATTATGTAATCTAATATAGGAGAGGCATAATTTGGCCTTCGAATTCCTGTGTTGAGGCCATTCTGGGCCATGATTCTCTCTATCATGGTGGTTAAATTATTTTCTGCCAAGATGTTATCATTTCGAATTCTGTGAACGACTGCATCAGCATCTTGATTTCGACCCACCATGACAACCCCTCTAGGTTGTTCTTCTCGAAACTCTGGGACTTCTAGCCTTTCGACCCTTGCCCCTGGTTCCATAAATTCCCTTTGTGGGCCTTGAATCATTGGGGCTTCTAACCTTTGAGCCCTTGCCCCCAAATTAACCTCCTCTCTGGCTGGTCTATAGGGTGGTTCGTTAGCAACTTGTTCTATAATAGGTACGTTTGCTCGAACTCCCGCCTGATTCTGCCTACGCCTTTATGGGGGAGCGAAGAAATCTGCTATTCGACTCATGTTATCTGCATTTTCTCTGTTTGTCACAGTCACATTTTGTACTATTGGGGCAAAGATCTCCTGCATGGTTTATGCTAATACTCCTATCATATTATGGTTACTGTCATCCATTAATTGCCTAAAGGCCAACTTATTTTTTGTGGTTAAGATATGCATCGCACTATAACCCACTGACCCTTGGTTATTTGTCATAAACTGATTTGCCCCAGACCCTGACCCTAATTGTGGTGATGAATTCGATGTGGAATTGTGTAAGCCTGCCATAAAAGATGTTGGCATTCCATAAGAGGAATTTCTGGTTCTATTACTATCGAAACCGGGTGGTCTAGTTAGTGGGGTGGCGAAATGGGTTTGTGTCCCTGGTGGCGGGACGAATCCCCCAGGATAACCAATGGTTCCAGTATTTCCTAGGCTCGGACTGTTGGTTGATATGCCACTTATTCCATTAGTGGCTACGCTACTGGTAGAGGATGCAACAGACTGTGTGTTCGAAGGGATTGCATTAGATGTTCCCATCGAAGCGGACATATTAGTGGTTGTTGTATGTGGGATACTTTGTTCCCCTTGTTGATTGTCAGAATTAGACATCTTGTTTAAACGTTTTCTTCTGGGTAAGGGTTGGTTGCTATTGGTTATTCTACCACTTCTAAGGTTCATAAAACAACAAACTTATCACTCAGAGAGTACTTTTACAATGGTTATGTCTCAACAATTTTTACTTTGTTCTAAATTTCTAAATGACCAATGACGCGTCCCACCGGGTGTGCCAATTTGTTTACAGTTATTTCTGGTAAACAACCGCTAGTCCTCCAAACTATCAAATAATCTTAATGACTGTTATTTAATCTCTCTGGTAACTTGCAGGATCGACTAGATTGATCCTAGGATGTATTGGTCATTTGGATAATTCTCGTTATGGAACTGATATTCATGGTTGGTGTTTAGAATGTTGTGTAGGTGTTTAACTTACTTCGATTACTCTATTAAAGATCTAATAACATGATCAAGTAAATGCGTGCGAAACTAAATTGCATGAATAAAGTTCAATTGTAAAGACATATAAAACTGCAGAAAAGACAAGTAAATGACTTCGAAGCATAAAAACATGTAATGTAAAAGCGTTTCTGGGATGTAAAAGATTCGAAATATGAAGAAAGCGTTTAGATGCAAGAAATCAGTAAAATGACTTTAAATGAAAAAGGTATTCGAATGACAAAAGCATGAAGATAAAGGCATGAAATATACAAAAGTTTCTGAAATGTAAAGGATTTGAAATGGAAAGAAAATATTTAAATGTAAGACATCAGTAAAAGACTTCGAATGAAAATATTTTAATGTAAAGGCTTTTGAATGATATTGACATGAAGATAGAGTAAAAGACTGGAAATGATAAAGAGTTTTATTGAATCATAAACATTTGGTGTTATCATACGTACATTGTTCGTGCATTCGTTTCCCTAGCCATGTGGTATTTTGAATGTTTACTGAATTTGTTTACAGTAGATGTGACACACGAAATCCTAATGCTAAGACTTCTATTTATACTACTTCGACCATAACGGTCTTGCTATAAGATTCTGCCACGTTCAGAACATGCAAAGCAATGCCCCTCTCTCGCTTCCACGCGTCTTCGAATGCTCCAGCGCATATATTTTTAAATTTCGAACATCCCGCTTGCGTTTGAATTTCAAATGTTTTGGCACTCTTCGTTTCGAACTCATTTCTTGGACACAGCCTTGTTACCACTTCGAGACTTCTTTTGAATATATCCTCATAACTGTCACTCGAAGCTCCAAGCTTTGATATGCTCATTCAAAGCACTGCTTCTACCATTTCGAAACATGGCATCTTGCTTTATTCCAATCGAAACATCCAATTTGTTTCGCTTCGAACAATATCATCAAAATCTTCAGCCAACAGGTACGTGATAATATTTATTAATAATTAGGATCGATATATCTGATTAAAAAAATACATATGAAATAATATCATGATCTCTAATCTCAGAAAGTTCATATCTCTATTATTTTACATCTCATTTACCGTTTGTTTTACATTCCTTTACTTTTCGCAACCAAATCGTTACAATAATTTCACTAACAATCATATTAATTATTGAACGACGGTAATATTGCACTAGTCCCCGTGGACACAATAAACAAAATACTTACTTTTGATATATAACATAAAAATGGTGCCATTGTAATGAGACTCCAAGCTTATGAATCATATAAGGTGTACAAGCAAAAGGTCAAAAGCTATCATGACAAAATGATCCTTAACAAAGAGTTTAAACTAGAACAAATGGTATTGTTGTTTAATTCAAGGCTCAAACTATTTTCCGGAAAATTGAAGTCCAAGTGGTCGAGTTCTTTCACAATTAAAGAAGTAAGACTATATGGTGCAATGGAGGGAACGTGACATGAATCCTTGCAAGACGAAACAAATAACTCATTTCTTTGTCTTCATTTTCTACGAATATTTTTAATGAAAGATACTTTTGTGAAACATTTTATGAGTTATAATGTCGTTGTTGTTCAAAAAAATTGTCTTGTTGTTGTTGATAAATGATGTTGTTTGTGTTATAGTAAATATTTTTAATTGTAAATGTTCGTGAAACATTTTAATATGATATTATAGTTTTATATTGTTGTTTTTGTTAATAAATGTTGTTGTTATTGTAGATGTTTCTTTATTAGGTATGTTAATGTAGATGGTGTTGTTCTGTTAATGTGAGTTTTTGTTTATATTAAAGTAAGTTATTATTTTTGTTGATAAATGTTCTTGTTTGTGTTGAAGTATGTTGATAAATGTTGAAGTGTGTTGATAAAGGTTGAAGTATGTTGATATTTTTGTGGATAAATGTTGTTGTTTGTATTATTGTTAATGTTATTTCTTGTACATTACAACTTTCATTTTGTTCCACCAACATGTCCTAGAAGATGAGTTTATTACATCCTATGTGGTTTGAGTATTTTACCAACCCTTCATTAATATATAACCTTCAAATTGAATTAGAAAATAATAATAATTTGAAAAATTAAGTTATATTAGAAAATAACTTGCAAAAAACAATATTTTTCGAGGTTTATGCAACCTATTATTCGTATCTTACTCTTTAGTGGTTAGAATCTGATCCAACGCTTCTAGTTCTTCTGCTATCACTTCCTTCACTACTAGTTTTGTTTGCAAAGTAATAATTTTTTGAAGAATAAATTAGTAGAGAAGGAAGTGTTAGTTGAAGAATTAGAAGCATTGAAACAAATTCTAAATATTAAAGAGTAAACAGTGGATAATAGATTGTATAAAGCTTATACAACATTGATTATGTAACTTGTTCTTCTAATATAACTTAATTGGTCATTTTATTGATTTCTAAGTCAGATTAAAATGTTATATGTTTAGTGAGCAGTTGGTGAAATACGCATTCCACATAAGATATAATAAGCTCAAGTGAATATTTACATATCACCATAGTTTGAGTCTATAATCGTGGAGATATGTGCGTTTAGTCTTTCACTACGATTCTAAGGAACAACTGTGGTAAAATAGACACCTGTCAAAATGTTGATGTTGGGTATCAAACCCCTGACATCAATCTATTACTACGGTTGATTTCTATAACTATAGGGATATGTTACACGCTATTGTATTTTTACCATAACTATCAACCTGATGTGGTAAGGGGCACATATTACCACAATATTTGTTACCACATGCCACCATCTGTGGTGGAATCCTTTTTCCAACTGATAAAATATTTTTTTGTAGTAGTAAAACCAATTTTAAATGCTTTCTTAAGAATTTTTCTTAGATTACTTAAAAACTCGATCTAGTGTGTTCATTATAGTTGTTTTTTTATCTCAGTTGTATTCTCATATACAGTTACAAGGGAGTCTAACTTTAGGAATTTAAGTTGTTTTTTTAAGCTCATTTATTCTTTAAATTTTAGATTATTAAATTTTGAGTGCTTTTAAAGTTAGACTATTAATTTCAAAAATCTTATTAATTAACCGTTTTAATTGTAATTAATGATTATGTTGAGTATTTAAATAGTATAGTGATTTAACTAAGAAAAGATCCAATTAAATTACTAATTATTAATTGATTTAGTGATAATTGACACTAAATTTGATAGAAAAGATTACAATTTGATCCTCCACAATTGCGGAGGAGGCTGGAATTCCAGATTATATTGATAGTGATAAAAAAAGACCCAATGAAATTAAAAATTAACCAGTGGAAAAGACAACCAAATTAGAAGAACTTATATTTAAAGAGAGAGAGGTACTAATGACTTATCAAACTTAGTAATAGTTTTTAATATGTCCTTTCTTGTTTTTAACTTTATTAATTATATCTTTCTAAAGGAAATAAAAGGTATTATCCAAATGAATTGCCAAACAAACAGATATATCAAATAGGAAGGTCCAAGACATACATTTAGTTATGATAGAGCTCCAATTTTGATTTTAATAATTTTTGTCCTTTTAAAAATTTGTATTTTGATAGTGAAATACATAAATCATTAAGTTTTCAATGGTGATTACACGTAATTCCGTCCAACATCGTTTTTTTTTTTTTTTCTCTTTTGGATTGATTGGTGTGCTTATAAATATGTTGAGTTATTAGGAAAACGATAGAGAATACTTTAGATAATATCCCTTTCGAGACATGATTAATTTATTAGGATGAATATAAATACCACTATTGGTTCATGATTAATTGATCGGGATGAATATAAATACCACTACTGATACATGATTAATTTATTCGGATGAATATAAATACCACTATTTCAATTGATTAGGATGAATATAAATACCACTATTGATTTTTTTTTAAATTCAACAAAATTTAATAGTTATACATTTAAAATTAAAATATTTAACTTCTGTATTATTTTATAAATAAAAAACAGTGATGCTCTATAGTACTTCTTAAAATGTGTTTAGTAAAGATATAATTATTTTAATTTATTAAGTGAATATTCATTTTAGTCATTCACGAAAATTATAGAATTTAAATTAATTTTACATAAAAATAAGAATTCGATTTAATCTCTTATAAAATTTAACTGGGATATATTAATTTCTATGTTAATATTTTTTTCAAACTTGTTTTTTTATATTTTTAACCATGACTGGACCGTCACGTTGGATTTTTTTTTTAATTTTTAATTTTTAAATACTAAATTGATTTTTATTTTTAATTTCTATGTCATTTTTAAACAATTCTCATTTAAAAAATATCAACAAAAAAAAGTCAAAATTGATTCCTAGAAAGAATTGAATCCAAGACATTTAAGTCACGTCTTATGTCTTTAGTACTAGGTCAATGTACATTTGTGATAAATAATTCTCATGGTTTATAATACTATTAAACAATTCTAAAAATAAATAAAAAATACAAAATTTGTACCTATGTGGTCACGAACCCAAGTCCCTTCAAATTAAATGGTAGTCACTTTACACGTAATTGGTGGATAAATGAGGATATTTGAACCATTTAGGTTTGTAATGATGCGTGAATTGAGGAAGAGTTGTGTTTGGGGATTGTAATTTTCAAATTCCAGAGCTGGTGAGGAATACGAAATTGATTCATATGGTAAACGAGGAAGGAGGGTGGAAATATTTTATCAATTGGTTGACTGGAAAGTCATTGTCAAACACTCTTATCGTGAAGCTAATCAATTAGCAGATGCTCTAGCTATACAAAATTACTATATGAGGGAGATGTTTTATTTGTTTGATGATTGTCCAAATGAGTTGAAGCACTTGTTGCTTGTTCATTTAGAACTTTTAAGATGTTTAGGAATCATATTGAAAATAGTCTCATACATTAAAAATTTGTTTCTGCACAAAATTGAACTGCATGTGTTGACACATACACATTTCAGGTCTACACATGCAACTCAGTAAATAAGCATTTAGCTTCTGACCTGGTTAGGTCAACACATACATCATACAGCTCGACACATACTGAAACTTTTCTGAAATTGCAGAAAAACTTATTTTATATGTTGACACATACGATCTTCAGGTTAAGACATTCACTAGTGTTTTAAAGCATGTAGTCACTAACTTGTTTCGATCGACACATTAAACCTTCAGGTCGACACATACGGTTGAAAATTGAAGTATGTGTCGAGACATATGATTTCCAGGTCGACACATACTGTTGAAAATTGAAGTATATGTCGAGACATATGATTTTCAGGTCGACAAATATTATTTGTTCAAGTCAATTTTTCAATTCTTTTTAATTCTGAAAAACACCTTTTACACATAAACTTCCACAACTATAAATACATCATTCATGCATCATTTCAATTTGATGATACCATAAAATTAGCCTATATTTTCTCTTCATCTTCAACCTCCAATCTATGCATACACACTAACATTCCATTGTAATGATCTTCTGTTGGAGTGTCATCTAGACGAGGTTTGATAACGTCCAATTAGGTTCTTGTGTAACTGGAAATATTGGGTTGAGATTTGTAAGGGTCTTCATCCGGAAAAATTGTAGGTTTTTCCTCCAAGATCATTGGTTGATTTAGGGGTTTTCATGCAAGACGTTCAAGAGATAATTGTGGCCAAGTGAAGTCCTTTGGAGATAAAGAACGCAAGGAACCCTTTGGAGATAAAGAACACAAAGAAAGTAGTGAGATAACGGCGGATTAGAATTGAAGTCTTGTGTTTGCAATAGGTGAAATTGACAGTGCGCGAAAGTTTTGGAGATAAAGTATGCAAAGGAGTAGCAAGACCCAAATAGTCAATTTGCAACTATTGTGTCTTGGTCTTTCTCAAGATCAACGGAAGAGAAAGGGTTGAATCAACAACAAGCATTACAATTTATGGAGTTTCTCTTGAACACTTTTCTTGTATCAACTTTTTGTATAGTAAGAGTTATCCTAATTCCATTCGAATTAGGCGCAGACGTAACCACACGCGAGGACGAAAGTGGAGAATTGTGAAGACAAATCCTCGTGTCTCTTTTATTATATCTTTTACTTGCTTTGATATTCATCAATTAATTTTGCTAATAACATTGCGTTATCAATTGAATTGTAAGAAATTTTTCAGACTATTTTTTATTTTAAATCTAGTGTTGATATTGCTTATAATCACTTTTGATTATAAGTGTTTTTGTGTATCAACACAACTTAAGGGAAAATTCCAAAAATTCAATTGTACACCAAGTGTTCGACAAATTGATTTTATTTGTTCTTTTAAATATTGGCATTGGGAATAAAATCTCTAGTAACTTGCTACAAACGATTGATAATGTGTTACTTGATATAAGTTCTATTAATTTAATTTAGCATATTCATTCCATTTGCAATTTATTCTATAGTTGCATATACGAGTTTCCAATAACTGTTCGTATAGACGACTTTTTGAAAAAGCTTCCGCATAAACTCTTTGTTAAAATAATTTTTCAAAACCATAATTCTCTGGAGTTTTCAAAAGGGATGTTTATTCACCCCATCTAGATACATTGTTATCGTCTAACAAGTGGCATCAAGAGCCCGGTTCATTCCGGCTTCGACACTCTTTAGAAAATGGTTTACGAAACTAAAGGGGATTACAAAAGAGCCCCAATTTTCATGGGAGAAAATATAGTTATTGGAAATCTTGTATGCGAATTCATGTTAATTCATATGATAAATGTGTTTGGGAAGCCATTCAAAATGGTCCAACACCAGTGACATATGTGGTTAATAATTTTACTATACCAAAGCCGAAAAAGTTATGGAATGAGGATGATACTAAAAAGTGGTCATATGATTGGAAAGCGAAGAATATTATCGTATCCGCTCTCGGTGTCGATGAGTTCTATCGCATTTCCCATTGTCAAACCACTAAAGCTATGTGGGATGCTCTACAAGTTACCTATGAGGGAACTAATGAGGTCAAACAAGCTAGGTTTAATACACTTAATCAAGACTTTGAACTTTTTCGTATGAAGCAAGGTGAAAATATTTCTCAAATGCAAAAGTGGTTCTCGCGTCTTATTAATCGTTTAAATTTGCTAGGCAGTCCTATTTCCAATGCTATTGCTACTAAAAAAGTTTTGAGATGTCTTACTAGGAATTGGCAACCAAAGGTAACCATGATCAAGGAAGCCAACAACCTTGCAACACTTGATCTCACCACCTTGTTTGGAAAGTTAGAAAAACACAAGTAAGAACTCAATTGTTTGGAGAAATTTGAAAAGAAGCTTGAGAAAAAGAAGAATAAGAAAGAGAAAGAAACTAATGAGGAGAAAGGATTGAAGTCTAAAATTCTCATGGATTCAAGTTCAAATTCCTCAAGGAACGAGCATTATTATTATGATAGAGATGCTAATAATAACTATGATTCAGAAGACGAAGAGATGAGTTGATTTGTCAAAAAGTATCAGAAGTACATGAAAAGGAGAAATGAGAAAAGTCTCAACAAAAGAAGCATTTAGCTTAAAGGAAAAGCTACACCTTATAAGGAAGAAAAATCCAAAAAGAAATACTCCAACCTTGACAAAAAGAAAATGAGGAATCAACTCAAGAGTCATGGCAAACCTAGGAAAGCCTATGTGGCTTAGGTAAGTAACATTGAATCCTCAAGTGATGAGGAATCTATTGATGATAATGATAATGATGGTTTAGCAAATGTTCGTTTTTCAAATCACTTCAATGATAGAAGAAATAAAGAACACAAACCTTCCAAGTATGATCGAGTGTGCCTCTCAGGTCATTATCATGAAGATAATAAGAAAAGAATGATAACATATACAAGTAATGATATTCATCATTATAATCAACATAAAAAAGGTAAGAATAACAAGGTAAACTCTTCTCAAAATAATTTTGTTAATGGAAAGTCTCATCTTGATTTACTTGACGCCTTTGAAAATTTACACAGGGGAGCTATTGAAGCTTTTAAAAAGTTGGCTTCAAATATAAAAATCTTTTCCCATTTAGAAGAAAAAAATTATCTTGATTCTATGAATAAGCTATAGAGCTTCGTGTGTAGGTACATCAGGATAATTAGAAGGTGACATATTCATATCTCATTGACTTTGTGGCAAGATTATTGAATGTGTTCTAGAAAAACATCAATAAGTGACTCCTTAATAAAAGATCTTGATTCAATGAGAAGTTGAAATGGATGAAACTTGGTCATACTTGTTCCTAGTACGCTTAGCAATTGTTGATGCTAATGTTTTAGCTTCACCTGAAATGCTTGTGTTTTGCTTCGTATTATCGGTGAGGTTGTATTGTTTCATTTATCTCTTCCTTTAAAGAGTAAGATAGTTCTTTTATCTATTTATGTCTATAAAATATATAAAATACACTTTGAATTCCTTTTGCTCCTATGATCGCTTTCAAAAAATTTAATTGAATATGTGATTATTTCAATTTACATGATTATAGTGACATTGATCAAATTGTGCAAATATGTGTGTTTGCTTATTGTAATATATGTGCACTTTTGTGTTTTACATTGCTTAGATTGCATAACTGTAAGAAATCTTGTTTCCACATACATACATTCTATTATTACACATACATGAATCATATTGCACATCCAAAAGATGAAAATAATTTTTTTTGTGATCCTTGCAGACATTTGGTGTTTTTGAGTCAGTATAGGTCAGCACATAAATTCTATGTATCGACCCATAAACTAAATCTTTATAATTGTTCAAATTGTTTTTGAGCTATTATACAAATATTCCAGTATAGTTCGCCATATAGTACGAATGTATTGACACGTAATCTAATCAGATCGACATGTATTTGCAGATTGGGTTGAAATCTCTCTTTTCATCTTACATCCTCTTCTACTATTCTTTTGTGTCATAAACCTAAACAAAACTCACCTTAATTTCATTCAAACTTTCTTCCTTCACATAAATTTTGTTATAAACTCTATTCCACTCATTTCATTAGTATCCATCTCCTTCAATATTCCAACTTAATTACCATTCAAGGTTCACTATATTTAAGGTACATTCATCCATTGTATATTTATTTCATAAAAGTATAGATTGAATGTATATTTGTTGATTCTATGTATTTACCTTCCTCATATCATCATTTTCATTTGTTAGAGTAGCATATCTCTCTAAAAATTTAACTGTTTTGGTTGGGGAATTCTGTCAAACACCTTTCAGGCAAACTTGATCCCGTGAAATTGCTCATGGCTCCTAAAATTTCAAGAGGAAAAGGGGCTGGAAGAGGTAAAGGAAAGATTGTTTCATCCTCGAACACCGATGAATCTGTGTTTAATCTGTTTAATGAAGAGAACATGGATTTCTTTGATGAAAAATGTCGTGGAAGAATTGTTGCCAAGCAACATTACTATAAAGTGCGTAGAGCTGAAGAACTTTATATTCCAGGGGTTATTAGAAGACTATATCATCAAGAGATAAACTACTTCCAACAGTTAATTCAAAAATACAATGAGGATTTGATTCACATATTTTATGCGGGATTGCGCAAGAGGGACAAGGTTGAATTCACGTTTGAGATTGGAGGTAAAATCTACACTTTTACAAATGATATGTGGCAGTCTGTTTTTGGAATTAACATAGGAAATGAACCAAGGGTTATGGACTCAAGTGTTCATTCTGGTTCCAATTGGAGAACGCATTCTGCTGAGCAGTTGAAAGCTCTAAGAGACAACAACAATAATGAAGCAATTACTATGGGCTTCCTCAAGAGATTGCCCCAAATTTTGCACTAGTTTGTCTCACATATATTTCGTCCTAAGGGTGGAGGTTTCTCAAGAGTCGACAATGCCGGTATACATTTGGTTTATCTTATTCTCAATTAGATTAAGATAAATTATCCATATTATTTTGTTGCTCACATGTTCACCATCAAGACATGCAACAAGGGATTGTTTTAGCTACCCATCTATGATAGTTAAAATCCTCAATTTCTTCAATATTGGCTTCCCAAAACTTTCATTGGTCTATCCAGGTGCGATGTTGGAATTCATCAAGAGAACCATAACTAATTTTTGATATCACTAGGATCCCGAAAAGAAGCATAATATTATCAAGTTGTTCAGACAAAGTGGAGAATTTATAATTTTGATGATCCTGATGAGTACTATGATGTTGGTGATGAGCAAGGAAATGATGAAGGTCTTGAAGACATAAATGGTGTTCCTCATAGAGACGTTCCCATGGCTGATGCAAATCATGAGGAAGATGAAATTTGGACGAATGCAACTGCTGCTCGATAACATGACTATGAGCAACCTTAGACGGAAAGTTGGCAACAAAAATCTCGGACTGCACAAGGAGGTAACTACAAAGGATATGATGGGGGTTCTTATGATTATGCTGATGTTTCAAATGATAACAGGTACAAATCTGATACTCGAAACAATTCTGAGATCCTCACTATGCTCTAGAATATGCAGATCCAACAGAATCAACGTTATGAAGAAGAAGTGCAATGGCGCATGATTGAAATGCAATGGCGTACTGATTTTTAGTCTGCTACGAAATAGCAGTTAAGGTTGGTCAATGCAAGATTGGATACTCAAGAAACCAACTTTGAGTTGTTTGCCTCAACTTCTACTGCATAGTTTCAGTCTCTTCATGATGAGATCCACATGACAAGTGGGGTTATACAAGGAAGAATCAATCATCTCCACATGATTGGTGTCCAGCAGAATAATGAAGCTTTTGTATTCTATGAAGATATACATAGAGGTGGACAATTCTATCAAAGGCATCGTGGTGGTCATGATAGACATTTATTTGTTGCATATCACTTTGTTGTTAATTTTTATTTTATTTCTTTTCATGCATTGCATTTGAAGAATAATTTGTTATTTGGTTTCATGTATTTTAATTTTAGTTTGTGTTTGAACAATATGTGCAACTCTGTCTTAATTATGTTATGGTTGTATATTTGTTTGTTTATCTCTTATCTATTTTATTAAAGTAGTGTTATAAAATATATTGTGATATATGTATGTGTACTCTCTCTCTCTCTCTTTATATATATATATATATATATATATATATATATATATATATATATATATATATATATATATATATATATATATATATATATATATATATATATATATATATATATATATATATATATATATATACAAAATTGCCTCTTATGGTTTATACATTTGTTGTGGTTTGAAAGATAAAATACTTTTAATTGTGTGTCTTGTCTCTTTTTAATATTGTCAAAGGGGGAGAAGATATATGTGATGATAAAGATTGAAAGCACATACTCAAGAGGAGCGTCAATCAAACATACAAAGTGCATTGTCGCATTTCTGCCATCATCAAAAAAGGGGAGTTTGTGAGTGAAACTTGGCCTCTATAAGTTGTTTTGAATGATGTCAAAAATACGAGAATCTAGCATCATTGTAACTGGATGTCATCTCTGAGTTTAGTGTGGCATCATTTTCATTTAGAACTCTTAAGATGTTTAGGAATCATATTGAAAATAGTCTCATGCATTAAAAAGTTGTTTATGCATAAAATTGAACTGCATGTGTCAACACATACGCATTTCAGGTCGACACATACAACTCAGTAAATAAGCATTTAGTTTCTGACCTAGTTAGGTCGACACATGCATCATACAGATTGGCACATACTGAAGCTTTTCTGAAATTGCATAAAAAACTTATTTTATGTGTCGACACATATGGTCTTCAGGTCGACACATTCACTAGTGTTTTAAAGCATGTAGCCATTGACTTGTTTCGGTCGACACATTAAACCTTTGTGTCGATACATACAGTTGAAAATTGAAGTATGTGTCGACACATACAATTTTCAGTTCAACACATACTTTTTGTTCAAGTCAATTTTTCAATTCTTTTTATTTACGAAAAACTCTTTTTTACACATAAACTCCCACAACTATAAATACATCATTCACGCATCATTTCAACTTGATGATACCATAAAATTAGCCTACATTTTCTCTTTATCTTCAACCTCCAATCTATGCGTACACACTGATATTCCATTGTAATGATCTTCTGTTGGAGTGTCATCTAGACGAGGTTTAATAACGTCTGATTAGGTTCTTGTGTAGCTGAAAGATATTGAATTGAGATTTGTAGGGGTCTTCATCTGGAAAGACCGCGGGTTTATCCTCCAAGATCATTGGTTGATTTTTGGATATTCGTGCAAGATGTTAAAGAGGTAATTGCGGCCAAGTGAAGTCCTTTGGAGATAAAGAATCAAGGGATTCTTTAGAGATAAAGAACGCAAAGGAAGTAGCGAGAGAATAAAGGATTACAATTGAAGTCTTGTGTTTGCAATAGGTGAAATTGACGGTGCACGAAAGCTTTGGAGATAAAGTACACAAAGGAGTTAAAGTGCACGAAATTTACGTTATCAATTGAATTGTAAGAAATTTTCCTGACTGTTTTTTATTTTAAATCAAGTATTGATGTTACTTATAATCACTTTTGATTATAAGTGCTTTTGTGTATCAACACAACTTAAGGTAAAATTCTGAAAATTCAATTGCACACCAATTGTTCGACAAATTAATTTTGTTTGTTCTTTTAAATATTGACATTGGAAAAAGAATCTCTAATAACTTGCTACAAACGGTTGATAACGTATTACTTGATATAAGTTCTATTAATTCAGTTTAGCATATTCATTTCATTTGCAATTTATTATATAGTTGTATATCCGAGTTTCCAATAACTGTTCGTATAAACGACTTTTTGAAAAAACTCCCGCATAAACTCTTTGTTAAAATAATTTTTTCAAAATTAGAATTTTCTAGAGTTTTCAGAAGGAGTATTTATTCAACTCCCTCTAGATACATTGTTTTCGTCTAACAATAAATGTATATGATGTAGATTAAATGTCTTAAGTTCAATTTTTTCTTAAAATAAATTTTTAAATTTTTAAATATTTTTAAATCTGAATTGTTTAAAATAAAATTGAAATTACAAATAAAAAATAATTTAATATTTAAAAAATAAAAAATAAAATCAACATGGAAGGTCCATACACAATTTAAAAGCAGAAAAATTAATCAATTTAAGAAAAATATTAATAGAGACTAATATAAGACGATTAACTTTATAAGAAATTTGATAAAATCCATTTTTAAATTAATTTAAATTGTATAATTTTTATGAGACATCAAAATAGATCTTCACTTTAATTTTTTGTTGTTGTCAAATCTAGTATTTACGAGACTCCAAAATTGTACTATCCATCAAGCAATAATTATAAAACAACAATACTTACAATAAACTTCTTGATATTTTAATTAAAGTGATAAAAAATTTAATTAAGTTAACATAATTCCACGATGTCTACTACGACTGGATATGCCTTATTAATTGCTTTTTATTTATAGAAAATATAACTGTACTTTCTTTGATATTCTTGGGTACAAGGGTGTTTGTGTCTCTCACAAAGGTGTATCTCAAGTAAAATGCTCTCTCCTCGGAATTGCTCCTACAGTAGTATCAGAGCCTTTGGTTTTGAGATAGGGACCGGCTTACTTGTATCGAGTGATGGTACAAGTGTATGTGGAAGAGAGTCATTCTCATTCCACATGAGGGGGAGCATTGTGACTCACACTTGAGGGGGAGTGTTGAGAATCAAGTGTGAGGAAGAAGTCTCACATTGATTATAAAAGGGAAGATTGAGCACTTATATATGAGAGAATTCACTCATCTATCACCTTAAGGTTTTAGATGGACAAGTGATGTGTCTCTCACAAAGGTGTGTCTCATGTAAAATGCTCTCTCCTCAGAATTGCCCTTACAGTGATATCATGAGCCTTTGGTTTCGAGATAGAGACCGACTTACTTGTATCGAGCGATGGTACAAATGTATGTGGAAGAGAGTCATTCTCATTCCACATGAGGGGAGCATTGTGACTCACACTTGAGGGGGAGTGTTGAGAATCAAGTGTGAGGAAGAAGTCTCACATTGATTATAAAAGGGAAGATTGAGCACTTATATATGAGAGAATTCACTCATCTATCACCTTAAGGTTTTAGATGGACAAGTGATGTGTCTCTCACAAAGGTGTGTCTCATGTAAAATGCTCTCTCCTCAGAATTGCCCTTACAGTGATATCATGAGCCTTTGGTTTCGAGATAGAGACCGACTTACTTGTATCGAGCGATGGTACAAATGTATGTGGAAGAGAGTCATTCTCATTCCACATGAGGGGAGCATTGTGACTCACACTTGAGGGGGAGTGTTGAGAATCAAGTGTGAGGAAGAAGTCTCACATTGATTATAAAAGGGAAGATTGAGCACTTATATATGAGAGAACACACTCATCTATCACATTTGATTCTCAACAGTTTGTGGTGCGTGATGAGTTTTAAAACAATAATTTATTTAATATAAAGATAAATTTATTTGAAGTTTGATTTAATATTATATAAATTAAAAAAATTATAATTTAATTTGACTCAATTTCACACAGTTTTATCTGAATAATTTTGTTGATATATAAATGATAAATTATATTTTATTAATATTATAATTTAATGTGCTTGATATAATGTATACGTAACATATAGCATATTAAAAATTAATATTATAATAATGATCAATTATGGATAAAATAAGTAAAATAATACAAATTAATAAATAATATTAAAAAATAAGTATTAATAAATAATAAATTAATACAATATATTATACTAATAAAAAATAAATAAATATTAAAAGATTAAAAAATAATTAAGTTTTTCAGATAATTGAATTTTTTAAGTTTCTTAAAAATATTTTTGTATTTAAAATCATTAATAAATATTTTAAAGACACTTGTTAATATAACTCTTCTGTTAAGTATTTAGTTCAATTCCTATAGAAGAGGAAAATTTGATAAATTATTCAAGAAATAAAGGGGACAATAAATCTACTAACTATTGCATTGACGGTTGGATAGTCATATTCATATATATAAAAAATACTTTAAAGGACATAAAATTAAGTTATGAATTGAACTTAATTCTAGCAAAAATAATAAGAATAGCAATCGAATTTATCTGTTCAATTTAAATCTATCGTACAAAAGGGAAAGAAAAAAAAATAAGATATAATTAAAAGTGCGGATTTAAAACTATAAAAAATGAAATAGAATTAGTCGCACAATCTTGTGGTGCACTCCTAAATATTAAAAGTTGTCAAAATTCATATTAAGGTTTACATTCCGACAAATATACAGAATAGAAAAACATATATTAGACAGTGTAAATTTAAAAATTAGTCTATTCTAAAATATACAGATAAAATTATTGAGTGAAAATCAATAATTTAAGTATTGTAACTAGTTAACACAGACTTGTAATCAGTTACAATTGAGGAAAATCATTTACGTAAAAGAAAAAAAAATCAGTTTTAGAGTTATGTTAATCGGTTAATCAAATGTATTAACTGATTACAGTTGTTTGTGTATTTTTTGTGTTTTGTCTATTGTAACTGGTTAACAATTTGTGTTAATCGGTTATAACCATGAGTTTTGGCTTTTTCTTGTATTTTAAGGATGTGCTTTAGCTCTCCAATCATTTTATAACACTTGTATAAATATTTTCTAAGCATCTTCATCATTGGTTAATGCAAATTATCATTCACACTCTCAATTATCTCTCTTTTCTTCCACTACTTCTTTCTCCACATACTCCATAATTTACCAATTGTGTGATTGTACGTTCCAACATTTGAAATCCGAACTAGTTAAGACAGAAGAAGCCTTGAGTGATCCAAAGTAGATTTGTGCTATGAAAGAGGAGCTGAAATCGATTGAAAAAAATAGTACATGAAAGTTGGTTCATCTACCGAAAGGAAAGAAGTCGAGTGGTGTAAGATGGGTCTATAAGGTGAAGGCAAATTCCAAAGGTGAAATAATGAAGCATAAGGTTCGATTAGTTGCAAATGGATTTTCGTAAAGATAAGGTATAGACTTTGATGAACTGTTTGCACCGATTGCTAGGATTGAAACCATAAGGCTAGTTGTTGGTATTACGAATAGCAACAATTGATCCATCTATCAAATAGATGTGAAGTCTGTGTTTTTGAACAGTCTGCTTGAAGAAGAAGTGTATGTAGAACATCCCTCTGGTTTTGTTGTGAAAACCCAAGAGGAGATATTCGACAAGTTGAGAAAAGCGTTATATGGCTTAAAGCAAGTTCCGAGAGCTTCGAACAAAAGGATATATGGTTTTCTAGTTGAGGTTGACTTCAAGAAATGTTTGTTCGAGCATGGAGTTTATGTGAAGACGGATAAAAGTGAAGGTGGGGCCACTCTTTGTCTATATGTAGACGATTTGTTGATCACTAACAACAACGAGATGAGTATTTCTAAGTTTAAGAGTGAGCTTATGAAAGAATTCGAGATGAGCGACCTTGGTATTATGACATACTTCTTTGGCATAGAGTTTCACAAGTCCAAAAAGAGATTGTTTATGCATAAAAGGATATATGTCCTTGAGATATTGAAAAAGTTTATATGGAGCATTGTAATGCTGCCATTACACCCCGTGAACCAAGATTGCAATTGTCAAAGAATGAAGAGGAGCATAACGTAGATCCAACTCAATATAGAAGGTTGATTGAATCATTACGTTACTTGTGCAATACGCAACCAGAGATTTGGCATTTAGTATCGATTTTACGAGTAGATTCATGGAGAGAATGAAGGTGTCTTCCTTGGCAGCAGTCAAGAGAATTCTGAGATATGTCAAATGATCTATTGGTTGCGGAATCCTCTTTCCCGCAGCGGATACGGGCAAAAAATCAATAATTCAAGTGTTGTAGTGGGTTAACACGGGGGGTGTAACATGTTACAAATAGTGGAAAAGCACTTCTGCAAAAGAAAAAAAAGCAGTTTTGGAGTTTCGTTAACCAGTTAACCAAATACATTAACCGGTTGCAGTTGTTTGTGTATTTTTGTGTTTTGTCTGCTGTAATCAATTAATAGTTTGTGTTAATCGGCTATAAGTCTAAGTTTTGATTTTTTTTTCTTATATTTTAAGAATGTGTTTTAGGTCTCAATTATTTTGTAACACTTGTATAAATATCTTAGAGACATCATCATTGATTAATGTAAATTATTATTATCATCCTTAATTATTTTTTTTTACTATCTATTTCTTTATATACTCTATAATTTATCAATTATGTGATTGTATATTCCAACAAAATAAAATTTGTTTTATCAATCGATTAAAAAAAACACATAACACGTACAGACACTACCTTAACATATTGAAGTCTTAAAAATAACGTAGAATACAATTATACATGATGATATTTTTTAGTTCAGTTAAGCAGTCCACAAAAAATATCAATTATTTGTTTTAGAAAAGATGTGAATAAGATCTTTTGGTTGATTAACATAGTTGAGTAGAAACGAATCTTTCGGGTATGACTTCTAAGTTTCGTAGCCCTTTCTTTTGTAACAACCATATCATCAATATCTTTTTTTCTTGTTTTTGAAAAATATCATCAATATATAAATATTGTAACCATTAGAATAAATAAGTGTTCTTTAATTTTTGTTAAACTTTAACTAATTTGATAATTTTCGAAACTCAACTCATACCACTTAGTATTTTTTAAATAAAAATAAATATTAACTTTTGTTTTCTAGAAAAGTGAATTATCGTTAATCAACAAGAGAAAAAAAAATAGCCATTAACGTTAGTTCGTACAAGTGTGGAAATGGTTTGACGGACGTGGCAATCTTGCTTATCCTCTTCCGCACCGCCCATGTCCCACATTGTTTGATGTCTCTTATGTTCTTTCTGTTGCTCCTTAGCTAGGATAAAGAAAGGATAAAATGAAATATGTAGACCACATATTAAAAGTCATATAAATTAAGATCTTAAAAGTAGTGTGTTATTAATGTAAAATATTTTATAGGGTCCGTGTATCACAATCATTAAAAAAATATTATATAAAATTATATTTTATATGTAATTTAAAGAAAAAGTTAAATTTTAGTAAAAGTTAACAATTATAATTTTATTAATAGTGTAAAACTTATTTATATTATCGATGAATTTTTATTAAGTCTATAAATTATTATAAAAAAGCATAAAATATGATATATTTTGGTTAACTTAACTATATGGGAAAAACTCAAATCCATATAGATTAAAGATAGAATTTACTAAGTTCATATGCATTAATACTTTTCATGAGATTTAATAGGTATAAGTTAAATCTAACCGTAATTTTTAATGTGTTATTATAAAATTGTTTTTTATCTTTATAATCAATTATATCTTATTATTCATCCATAAACACATAACAATGTTACATTTTTCGAGAAAGAGTTTTAACATATATTGTGATTCTTCTCGACGAGATAAATTAATCACAACACTTATATTTAAAGGATATCAAACTTTTACAAAAAATTATATCTTAAACTTTTATTATATTAATTTTGTAAAATAAATTTATAAATATTTGTTTTGATATGTCCTTTTTCTCTTAAGTATTGTTTCGCATTGAAATTAAAATTGGTGTTGATCAACGATAGAAGATTCTAAATCAGTGACACTGATGCCTAAAGTGGTGACGTGGGAGTGAATCTGTAAGATTAATATTTTAATATCTAAGTCAGTTTAAAATCTAAAATAAGTATAGATTAGAAAAATATATCTTAAATTTCACATGTGCTATAAAAGAGACCAGTGACTAGAGTTATGGATACTTTCTTAGAAAGTTGTTTGTTATTATGCTGCTTTCTAGAACTATCAACAAACAAGCCCTGTTAATATATTTACTAAGACTTAATTAGTCATTATTATAAATAGAAATGTTAGCTTAGCTAAGTTTAATAATACGAAAAGTTGAATAAGTGTCATTAGTTATTATAGTTTCTTATTCCTTATTATTATTATTTGAGGTTTCTATTCAAACTGTAAGGCTTATATAAAGTTATTATATTCTTATTTTGTAATAACAAGAAGTTTATCATACTTGATTAATATTATTAAAGTTATTACTATTTCTTCATTTGATATTAAAGCTCCATCATGGGGCCTGATATAGTGATAAACAAAAGTGTTTTGAGAGAAAAAAATACTAGACTAATTGAAAGACGTGAAATGATTGGATCGAGCAGTTTCACTACACTAAGTGTGTCCAAATTTGATGGAGACTATGACCATTGGAGTTTGATCATGGAGAATCTATTTAGATCAAAAGAGTATTGGAGTGTTATTAAATATGGAATAATGGAACTAAAAGAGAATGAAGAGATAACTGCATCACAAGAAAAAGGTATTGGATGAAGAAAAACTCAAAGATCTTAAAGAAAAGAACTATCTATTTCAGGCCATTGACAAATCCATCTTAAAAACCATTACCCAGAAAGAAACAACTAAACAATTATGGGAATCCATGAAAGGCAAGTGTTAATTCTATGTTTGGTTGTGATTGGCATTATGATTGGTAAAACTAATTTAGCATAGCCATGTTGAAATAAAATGTTCTATCAACTGAAGCAACACATTGAATGCAATGTCCGATGCAGTTTCTTTCGACATCGTGATTTTGTACACCTGAACTGTTGAGTGTTTTAGTTTGTTACAAGTGCAGAATATTCTGGAAATATTATGATATCCTATGTGGTGCATAATTTGAAGATGATTTAGGAGACTAATGATTGATGTCCTATCTTTGAGGAGATAATTCTACAGCGCCTCTTTCATATCCAACTGCGTTTGTAAAGTCCAAATTTAGTCCATTAAAGGTTATAAAAAGAAGGCTTCGACCATAGTATTCGGGGGAACTTACAGTGTATTTTTAATAGGGTTTGAATGTTAATGTGAGCCTCTCGACTATCATCTTGATAAAAGAGTAGGACTGTGTTTTTAAGTTATAAGTTCTGTCAATCATTTTAAAGATTTTAAGTAGTGGATGATTGTATATCTTTGAAGTGTGACCTCTGTTATTTTCTAAGTGTTTGGAATTGTTCAGTCATACCTAGGTGAGTCTTAAGTAGAAGTTAAGTAAGGGTAGTGATTAAGTGTGAAGTTGTAAACGGGGAAGTTTAGCTTCAAATTGATACTATCTAGTTGATTTCGTCCCTGGCTTGGTAGCCCGTGAAGTAGGTGTTATTGTACACCGAACTGGGTTAACAATCATGTGTATTCTTTACTTTTCTGCACTATTTTATTGATTTAAGTTCTTCATTATGTGTTTGTCCAGAGAATGGTGTCTCAACATCTCTTAGGACATTTGGGATCTAATTACCAAAATTTTAATTAATATTAGAGCAGGCATCCTTTCTCACTCTGGGTGAGATTTGAGGAAGATACTTTCGGTATAATGGGCAGGGAAGGAGGATTTATGAACAGACCACCCATCCTTGATGGAATCAACTATGACTATTGGAAAGTTTATACGGTGGCCTTTATCAAATCCATGGAAAACAAGGCTTGGAAAGTTGTGGTCAAGGGATGGGATCCACCAATGGTTGCAGGTCTGGATGGGAAAGCTGCTGATGTTGTGAAGGCTGAGGAAGACTGGGATGATAAAGATGAAGAATTATCTCGAGGAAACTCTAAAGCCTTGAATGCTATGTTTAATGGAGTAGACAATAATATCTTCAGGCTAATAAGAAATTTCACTATTTCCAAAGAAGCCCGGGAGATCTTGAAGATTGCTCATGAAGGAACATATAAGGTGAAGATGTCAAGACTTCAAATCCTTACCACCAAGTTTGAAAACTTAAGAATGAAGGAGGATGAGAGTATTCATGACTTCCACATGAATATTATTGAGATAGCCAATGCTTCAAGTGCCTTGGGGGAGAAGATGTCTGAAGCTAAGTTAGTGAAAAAATACTCAGATCTCTGCCAAAGAGGTTTGACATGAAGGTGTCTACCATTGAAGAAGTCCAAGACATAAACAATACGAAGGTTGATGAGCTTATGGGGTCCCTACAAACTTTTGAGTTAGGGATCAGTGAAAAATCTAAAAAGAAGAAGAGCATTGTATTTATCTCTAATACTGATGATCTAAAAGGTGAATGTGACTTGGAAGAAAATTCAACAAAGTGTTGAAGAAGGTGGATTGGAAGTCAAGATCAAGTGTCAATAACAAGTCATTTGACATTAATAATAATCAAGATGTTGAAAGAAGGGTCAGAACTGATCACAGGTCCAACCAAGGAAGAGGAGTTCAATGTCATGAATGTGAAGGGTTTGGATACATAAGAGCTTAGTGCCCTACTTATCTAAAGAAGCAGAAGAAAAAAATGTGTGTATCATGGTCAGAGGAAGACTTTGATAGTGATCATGAAAAATAAGGTTCTAAACAGGTTAGTGCATTGATTGAAGCCTGTAACTTTGATGAAGACTCAGATTATGAAGAATTAACCTTTGAAGAACTTGCTGCTTCATATAAGGAATTGAGCATAAAAAGTTGAGAGATGGGAAAATTCAAAGAAGAGCAAAAGAAAACTATTGATCGACTGCAGATAGAAAAATTGGAGCACCTGTATATCATCTCTGGACTAAAGGGTGAAGTTCTTCTGCTCAAGTCTCAGCTTGATAATATGACCAAGTATGTAAGAATGCTTAACAGTAGTTCTGATGTGTTTGATGAGAATCTTCAGTTTGGAAAGAATCCTAATAATGTTAAAAGAATTGGTTATAACAATAAAACTATGAAGAATAAAGGCACTGAGGATGAAGTGAATTTTGTTCGTCCAAAGAAAGAACTAGAACAAAATATGTCAAATAAAATGTTCCAACATCAGCATGGGCAACATAAAAATCACTCAATATATAAGACTTGATGAAGGAGATGCTATTATTGTGTAAGTTTTGGTCATATAAAATCTTTCTGCTACAGGTTGTATGGTTATCCCAAATATGAAGTTAAACCCAGAAGAGAACAGGTGTTTGTTAAGAATAAGAAGATATGGTTCTGAAGAAAGGGTACTTCTGGACTCATAGCTCATACTTCTCCCAGAGCTTCTGCTAGAGAGGATTGGTATTTTGATAGTGGTTGTTCTAGACACTTGACAAGTGTCAATAAATTTCTAGTGGATATTAAACCACACTCCACTAGCTATGTAATGTTTGGAGATGGATAAAAAGGGGAAATAAAATATGTTGGAAAGATGGACTATACAGGACAACCCAATCTTGATGATGTGCTATTTGTTAAAGGGCTGACTGTTAACTTGATTAGTATTAGTTAACTATGTGATCAAGGTTTCAAAGTTAACTTTACTGAGTCTGAATGCCTAGTTACAAACGTAAAGAATGAAGTTGTCATGAAGGTATCAAGGTCAAAAGACAACTGCTATCTGTGGAACTCTGAAGAAACAGACGGTTTCTCATCTTGTCTAATGTCCCTAGAATATGAAGCTAAGCTATGGGATCAAAAGCTCAGTCATCTTCACTTGAAAGGTTTGAAGAAAATCTTGTCAAAGAAAGCCGTTAGAGGTATTCCCAAGCTAAATATTGATGAAGAAATAATATGCGGTGAGTGTCAGATTGGGAAGCAAACAAGGGTGCCCCACAATAAGATTTAACATCTGACCACATCAAGGGTGCTAAAGCTGCTGTATATGGGCTTGATGGGACCTATGCAGGTTGAAAGTCTAGGAGGAAAAAGGTATTCATATGTTGATGTTGATGACTTCTTAAGGTTTACCTGGGTGAGCTTCATCAAAGATAAATCTGAAGTGTTTGAAATCTTTAAAGAATTGTTCCAAAGGATCCAAAGAGATAAGGATTATTGTATAGTTAGAATTCGAAGTGACCATGGGAGAGAATTTGAAAATAGCAAATTTGAGGAATTTTGCACCTTTGAAGGGATTAGTCATGAGTTCTCCTTACCTATTACTCCTCAACAGAATGGGGGTGATGGAGCACAAGAATAGGATTATTCAAGAATGTGAAAGGGTCATTGTAATACGGTGGGAGAATTGACTTGGTGTTTTGCATTTGATCACAAATATTACGGATAACAAGAGTCAACACCGAATTTTCTTTTATACAATAAAGGAAAGGGTGAAAAGAACAAGAAATACCTTTTGAGAATTTTCTTGAGTTCGGGGGGTAGGTTATGAAAAGGGAAGGTGTTATCACCCTTTTCATCTGTGGTTATCTACGGGCTCTTAATTTCTAGTTCACTTTTGAAATGCTTTGTGTTTGTGTAAGTTTGAAAATATTTTGAAAACACCATGGTTTGGCAAACTTTGCAATGATTCTCATATTGTTGAGAATGTATACAAAGTGTTGGTTTTGAAAATATCTGTTGAAAAGGAGTGTTTTGAAAGATGTTTTGAAAGTGTGTGGTGTAAATAGTTTTGTTGGCGAGCAAGCAATTACGAGCAATCTACCTACTCAAAAAGTCTTTGTTCTTTTCCTACTCCTTTAGATAATGCTTATCTACCATTGATTGATAGAGAGTCTTATCATTTAATGTGAAGGGACATGCATGGTGTTGTACCCCAAAATTTTCCCTCCCATTTCCTCAACATTTTCTCACCACAAGACCCTTGGAGCTCAAGATCAAGTTAGGGTTTGCTCTGCTCAAGACTCCTCCTTGCACTGATAACCCAAATTAGGGTTTGTGTTTGCACAAATATGTTTTGACCTGAAATGCCTAAGATGACTTTCATGCTTCATGTTGGACTCCCAAGTTTACCCATACCAAGTTTCAAGCCTTAATTCCAATCTTTGCCCATTCAATTGGACAGTTGACCTAAAGATCAGCTGTATTGGGGAAAAAGTCAACTGTGATCAATTGACAGTCAAACCTCATGATTTTTTACCCACATCAACATTATGAACTCATTTGAACCATTTGGTCAAGGTTGGATCACAATTCCACAAGAAATTTGTTCAGATCACCAAAAGGGCAAAATGGTCATTTTTAGGGTTTTGACTGCACAAAGGCAATTTTTGACTGGTTGACCTAACCAATGGCAAACCAAGCTCATATATGGACCCAAGGCCACCATGGAATTATCTTGACATGTTCAACAAGCTCAAAAGATCCCAAATGCACAAGATTGACAGATGAATTTTCCAGTCAATTGATCAATTTTTGACTGTATACTGAAAAGTCAAACTTTGACTTTTTGGTCAAAATCAACTGTCAAGATTCATTTTTCATCAAAACATGCCAAATTATGAAACTTGTTCATCAAGAAATCAAAAATTGCAAATTAGGGTTTGAAATGAAGAATTTTCATAACTTAGAAATTTTCTAAAGTTATGAAAATCCCTAATTTTTTCCTAACTTTGTCCCACTTTTTCATCAAGATGCATTTGGATTCAAACAAAAGTCAAAACATGAAAGTTGTAGTCCATTTCAAAATCTACAACTTTGGTTCACAAAGTTTCCTCAAAAGAAGCTTGTAGCTCAAGTTATGATTTTTGGAACAAGGGTGCAAAACATTCTTAACTTAGAGAAATTTTGACCTATTTTAGGCAGGATTTTTGCCTAACTTCATGGCCACTTTTCACATGCTTCCACTTGGAATTTCAATTTTTCATTACAAAGATGGATTGTAGTACACATTCCAAGCTTTCCAAAATGTCCAAGAACTCATCAAACAACCTTGTGGTTAGGGAGAATCGAATTTGGCAATATGGGCAAAACTCACTTTGTTCATGGCCAATTTACATGTTCATAACTTTGCATTTTTGAACTCAGCATGCTCTAAGCTAGATTACATGTCATTTATCTCATTTACACTCATAAATTTAATGCCAATCCTTCATGTTTAGGTCTTATCTTGTGTGTTTAAGCATTGCATACAAGATTAAGCCATATTTGGAAAAAGGGATTTATCCATTTTTGTAAAGTAGAACTTTATGTCAAGTTTGAAAATCAAGAAGTACAAGGCCATATCTTTGGGCACAAGTTCAGAAGCATGTCACACTGATCAAGAGGGATAGTTGCAGCACATTTGGGGGGCTTGTACAAGTCTAGAGAACCAAGTTGATTTTTCTTGCTTAAGTGTGAAGTAACTTGGCATAACTAACACCAACTCTCATTTCAGCCAACAGAAGTTTAAGCAAAGTTATTATACACCTTCCAAACATAAAACCTAAGCTAGAGCACGAGCCAAATACCTTCCAAACATCATCAAACCTCAAAACACCCTCCCACTGCAGAAAACAGAGTAACCTCTGCAGTTGGACTTCCATAAGCCAATCCATTCGTGCATTCTTGCTAAATCCAGTTCATACACATTCCATACCATATATGCAAACTGTCCCAAGCCTTGGAAGCAGACTGTAACACCTCTAACCAACTTCACCATTTTCACATTTTCTGTTTTGCAGGTGGATTGCTATAGCTTGAGTCACTTGGTTTCAAAGTAAACTAAAGGTTGGAGAAGCATCCCTGACCTTCAAGCAAGCTGTACCAATACTCACTTTGCCTTGAAAGTGCCTCCATTGTCAGACACGATCCAAGCTGAACAGGTAAGTTCATGGACTTCTATCTCTCAATATAGGAAGAGTTAGATCTAAGTTTGTGAATGAAAAATGTTCTACTCATGTCCCTGAAGCCATATATATCTTTACTTTCCATTTATATTGCATATGCTAAGAGTATTTTGAACCTGAACATTGACAAAAACTTAGGTTAAGAATTAGGGATGGAGAAATTCTCTCTCATTTCTGAGAGTTAGGTTGAGTTTTTTATATGTCTGGAATCGTGGCTTGATGCTTAACATTTTTCATGTTGTGAGTTTGTGCTAAAAGTCCAGGAATCAGGAGTTGTGTTTGAAGCAAGAGAAGGCGCGTTTTTTCAAATATTTTGTCTGAAGGTTGAAGACAACCTTTTCATGGGCTGGGCCTGAGTTGTTTTACTTTTCATACCATTGCCTTTCACATGCACCCCCCTGGCCCTTTTGAGTTTTACTTGTCATTTTCCATTTTTTCCTTTTGATTTTGTTTCCATATTTTTATTTAAGTATGAAAAAATATTAAAATTATTTTTCCCACATTTTTTGCATTTATTTTGATATTTATTAGGCTTCATTTAGTTTTGTATATAAATAAACCTAAATATACTATTATTTTAAAATACAAAAAAACAATACAAACATGTTTTACTTCTGATTTTTATTTTATATTATCTCTTGAAAATATTTTACATAAAATATACTTTTTTATAATATTAAATATTTTATTTTTTATACATATAATATATATTTAATAAATAATGTAAATATTTATATATTTATTAGTATATTTATGGAAAATACAAAGAATTAATACATTTTATTTTTATTAATATTTTGACCTCAAAAATACCTTTTTTACAATATACCTTCTTTTATTTATTTTTTGTACATAATTAATAAATATTACATATGTTAAATAATTAATACCTTTTATTCATAAAATTAGGGTTTTACCCTAAATACATAAAAATACCAAAAATTAATTAATTTTATTTTTGTTTATTTGACACATAAAAATACCTTTTTCATACATATAAAAAACCATTTTTTGCATCTTGTACATTTATTATATTTCTTATTTAATTGTTGTATATTAAATAGTTTGTATAATTCAATTTGGATGTAATAGTTTAGGTTTAATTTCTTGCTAAAATATCCCCATTTGAACATTTGTACCCCCCATCCCATATATTGTGTTGTAATAACTTAGGACCTTTTATTTTTCGCATTTAAAGGTTTTCTAATTATGCCATGTTTAGAATTAGGGTTTTGTATGCAAAATTAACCAAAAATAGTTTGACCTAATTTCAAGATAAACAAACATGAAAATGGACAACACTAATCACACTTGCACCCCTAGGTTACTCCACTTGTTGCCTTCAAAAATGGGCCATATTGCATGTTAGGTATCTTTGGCAAAAACAAAACAATCAAATGATCATAGTCCCTCGATGACGCTTTCGAAAGTTGCCTAAAAATGATCAAGTCCCTTAAAGGAAAAGTTGCCCAAAGATACTTGGCACTATTGCAATCATGGTCTAAACGATGACCCGCGCCCGTCCCGTTAACATCCTAACACAAGATTGTCCACCAAATGCAATGGTGGAACAAAATTGTTAAAAGGGTTAAAACATAGCAAAGATCTTTGAGAAATTTAGGGTAGATAACTCTTGGTTACTTGCCAACTTGCAAAACAAAAACCCTTGCCTATTTTTCAAAACCACATCACAACACACTTTCAAAACAACTTTCAAAAAAACATTGAAAACTTTTTCAAAAGACATACCCCTTTGTATACATTCAAACATGGATCATTACAAAGGTTGCCACCACATTGGCCTCTTTTCAAAACATTTTTCAAACCCACTCACAAAGCACCGTTTCAAACAATTGAAAATCAAGGCAAGTTGATCTAAGCAAGTAACTAAGAGCCCATGGATAACCATGGATAGAAAGGGTGCTAATACCTTCCCTTTCTATAATCTACTCCCCGAACCCAAGAAAACATCTCAAAGGTTTTTTGCTGTGCTTTTTAACCTTTCCTTAGAATAAAATAAAAAGTCGGTGGCGACTCTTGCTCAACCGAAACATTTGCGAAAACAAACGCAAAACCCAAGTCAGTTCTCCCACCGCATCACAGAACTGGCGACTCTGCTGGGGAGAATTTTAAAGTGGAGTAACCTTAGGGCTTAGATCACCCTCTTGCATGACTAATTGTTTGCTTTGATTGATTTACATCTTGGCTCTCTTGTTTGGGTTTGCAATCCTACACCCGGATTTGGGGAAACATTCATAGATAGCAATAAGTTGTGGAAACTGTGCGGGGTATACCGACATGGTTGAAGCAATAGCTATATTAGTGCGACATATTTGTGAGTACCGGTAACCCTTGAGTTCAATCAAGGAGAGTACGGGGCCGCTGAGTGATGTCACTAAGCACTAATGACCTAGAACCTTACTTGACCATCTTGGCCTTTCATTAGGGGTAGTGAGATGACCGGCTTTGGTGCAGTCTGAAGTTGGTAGATACTCGATACTACACTCATTGAGGGTTGTTTTCTTGGAATATTTTGGTCGCTAGTTAAGTGGCTAAACCAAAACAATGAACAATGAAAACAATCCCGTGATATTGAGCTCCTTAGAACTCGGTTACTATTTATAGGACAGGTTTTTAAGCCAACTACACTCAAGAGGGTACTTACCTATGAAACCTCATGCAAGCCTGAAACTAGGGTTTGGTGTGAATTGCTTGTACATATGTTTGTGCATACATCATAAACATCATAAAGCATCATATGCATACACTAACCATTTCAAGGGTTTAGATCTTCATCTTTGTTCTTGTTTTGTAGGTCATGGAAATTCCTCGCAGAAAAACCATCCAAGTCAACCTTGTGAGAATCCCTCCTCAACTCAAGGAGCTTACATCAAGAATTCCGGAAAGCTCTCCCTTCAGTGAAAGACATGGTAGACTGCTCAGCCTAGTCAGCACCAACATTGAAGAGGACATGGTAAAGGTGTTGTTTCAGTTCTTTGACCCCCTTCACCACTGTTTCACATTCCCCGACTACCAATTGGTGCCCCACTTTGGAGGAATTTTCTCAACTCCTGAGAATTCCTATCCTTAATCAACTACCTTTCAACGGTACGGAAAAGGAACCAAATCCTGAAGATGTTGCTCAAGCCCTACACTTGCAACCATCTGACATCAAGGGGCATTGGGAAACTAGAAGCGGTGTCAAAGGTTTCTTAGCGAAATTCTTATTTGAGAAGGCACAAGAGTGTTGGAATTCATTGGACCTACAAGCCTTTGAAGAAATTGTGGCACTCCTCATTTATGGGTTGGTCTTGTTCCTAAATCCTGACCAGCTTGTAGATGTCAATGCCGTCAAAATCTTCTTATCCAGAAATCCAATACCAACTTTTCTTGGGGACATTCTTCACTCATTTTACACACGAACAATGAGGAAGAGGGGTGTTCTCATGTGCTGTACTTCTCTCCTTGCAAGGTGGTTTATTTCGCACCTTCCACAATCTGTCTTGAAGAATGACCAAGGCCTAAGGTGGTCACAACGGTTGATGACCCTTACTCACTCTGATGTACATTGGTGTTCTCGGTCCAGAGAAAATGTCATCATCGTCGATCGTTGTGGAGAGTTCCCTAATGTCCCATTACTTGGCATTAGAGGAGGCATTACCTACAACCCTTGTCTAGCTTTGAGACAATTTGGATATGCACGGAGGGATGGCCCTCATGACATGTTGATTCCTGACCTAGTTTTTGACTTCGACAACGATGCGCAAGGACTTCGCCAAAGATTCATCAGAGCTTGGAGGATGCCTAACAAGGTTGACAGCAAGACACTGGGGCACAAGAACTCCATCCCTCTTGAGCCTTATCTCAAGTGTGTACGAACCCGAGCCCAGAGTCTAATGATGCCTTATCCTCATGTTCTCCCTGTGATTAAAGAGCCCGTTAAGGAAGGAGAGGTTCCCTACACCATCCTATATCCTGACATGCCTACATCGTGGGAGGAGATGCAGAAGAGTTGGATCCAAGTCAAGGAGGAACGAAACACTTTTGAAGCCAGCTTCTATGCCAGTGAGAAGAAGGTTTTGGAGCTTACCCGCCGACTCCATGAGGAAGAGACCCTCAACACCTACATCGCGCCAAAGAGGATGCGCAACGTCTTTTTACCTTGAGAAGTTTTTGTAATATTTGGCCCATGGGGCATTTATGTACTGACAAATTTCTTCTTATTAATATGACGTGCGTTATTTTTGTTTGCAACAAATTTTAAACTTTCTAAATCCTTGAATGCATTGCATACATAAGCATACCATTCATCATGTGCATAAGCAGATCTCCACAACAGGTTTCCTTATCTTTCTGCTGTTTATTTCAGTAAGATGGATCTCGAACAGACAGTCAAGGACTTGCAGTCTCAGAACGCACAGTTTCAACAACTCCTGATGACCTTGGCTAAAGGTCAGGAGGATCTGAAAGCCCTGCTGGGGAACAAAGACCAAGTGAAAAAGAAGAAGAAGAGAGTCGGGGTGGCTACCTTGGGGAGAAGGTTTGAGGGTAAAGCCAGAAGGGTTCTCGAATTTCCTTCCGCATCCGAAGAAGAAAACAGTAAAGGAAAAGGGGCTGCGGTACCTTCCGAATCCGAAGCTGAAGAAGAAGAGGCTGAAGAAGACGAAGACTACTCAGAGCAACAATACCCGCCCGCCGATGATAAGTACAAAAACTTAGAAGACAGGTTGGCAGCTATGGAGCTGCAGAGAGTTCCCGGTTTGGATTTCGAAGATTTGGGATTAATTGCTGGAGTTGTGATCCCCCCGAAGTTCAAAGTACCAATTTTTGCAAGATATGATGGGCTGTCTTGCCCAAAAATGCACCTAAGGTCATATGTCCGAAGAATCCAACCTCACACATCTGACAGAAACCTTTGGGTACATTTCTTTCAAGATAGCCTGTCTGGCACTCAGCTAGACTGGTTTTACAAGCTGGAAAGGTCGGAGGTGCGTAGTTGGGAGGATCTGGCAGCTGCTTTTTATCGCCAATATCAATATAACTCTGACCTGGCACCAACCCGTACTCAGCTACAGAGTATGGGAATGGCCTCAGGTGAGGGATTTAAGGAATACGCCCAGAAGTGGCGCGATCTGGCTGGAAGGGTGCAGCCGCCTCTTTCTGATAGAGAACTTGTTGATATGTTCCTTGGGACCCTGTCTGGTCCATTCTTTAATCATCTGATCGGTAGCTCTTCCTCGGGGTTTACCGAATTAATTCTGACTGGCGAGCGGGTAGAAGCCGGTATCAAGAATGGGAAGATTCAGAAGGATGCCTCTGCATCTACAATTGCTAAGAAATCATTTCCAGCGAAGAAAGAAATAACTGTTGTGTATTCTCAAAGAGGAGCAGGAACAAGTGAGCGCAGGCCGACTGTGGGGGCCGTAATGATCCAAAATCCACCAAATGATCAGCCTCGCAATAACCCGTCCAGACCTAAACAGCAATGGGGAGAACGGCCACCACGGCAGTTCACCCGCATTAATATGACGCCCGCGCAAGTTCTTCCACACTTGTTAAAGCTGAATCTCACAAATATCAAAGAAGCGCCGAAAAATGTGAATACGACCTCACCAGCTTACAATGCCAATGCCAAGTGCGCCTACCATTCTGATAGTGTCGGACATGACACAAATAATTGTTGGGCGCTGAAAAATAAAATTCAAGACTTGATAGATGCAAAGGAGGTGGAGTTCGATGCTCCAGAGAAACCAAACGTGATATCTGCTCCGATGCCGAAGCACGGTCGAAATGTCCATGCTATTGAGGAAGATTTGTATGTTTCTGATGTCAATGACCTGATAACTCCGCTGTTAACCATCAAGTTAAATCTGTTAAAGGCCGGGATTTTCCCGGGATGCAAAGAAGATTGTTACTGTTGTTACTCTCTGCCAATTGACTGCCCGTTACTGAAGAAAGGCATCCAAGGCCTGATGGACAGTCAACAAATTCTGTTTGAAAAAGTTTCTGCTATTCCGACCCCTACTGAAGATGTTTCAATTATCACCATTCACGCCAATCTTTCCAAGGCCGTCAGAAAGCCTGTTAAGATTACATCTGCTACAACGTCTGTTCCTCTGAAGATAACTATGCCAGGGCCTATCCCCTACAGTTCTGAAAAGTCAATACCATGGAATTACGGTGGAGAAATCTACTACCATGGTATTAAACAAGTTGAAATAACCAAAGGAAGCTCTGATGAAGAAGATGCCAGCATTGGAAACATTGCCGGCACAAGCAAGATCACCCGAAGTGGGAGAATATTTTCTCCAGAGATTTCCCCCCCAAAGGCAATCTTTGGACCCTCATCTGCTGCCAAAGTTATTCCTGCACCAATAAAACTTTCCGCTAGAACCCCATTGATTGAAGATGCTGCTGTTCCTGTTGTTGTCCCTCCAACTTCTGCTGATAAGGGTAAAGGGATCCAAGATGAGCTCGTCAGGACGAGGGCTCAACCTTTGGTCATCCCGGAAACCTCTAAGAAAGAGATGGACGAGATCTTGAAGATAATTAAAAAGAGTGATTATGACGTGGTAGAGAAACTGGGGCAAACCCCCTCGAAAATCTCCATGTTAGCATTGCTACTTTGTTCAGAGTCGCGCGCCAAAGCATTGATAAAGTTCCTGAAGACAGCCCATGTACCCCAGGAAACCTCTGCCGACCAATTCCAAAACTGTGTAGCCAGTCTTACAGCAGACAACGGTTTAGGTTTCTCTGATGCTGACCTAACCTCAAAAGGAAGAAAACACAACGACGCATTACATGTGTCAGTAGAATGCCAAGGGACTACTCTGGCCCATGTTCTAGTCGACACTGGTTCTTCTCTGAACGTGCTGCCTAAGAAGGCCCTCGACCGATTAGACTGTGAAGGCTTGGAGTTAAGGCCAAGTAATATCATTGTAAGGGCATTTGATGGGTCAAAGAGAATGGTACATGGGGAGGTAGACATTCCTATTAAGGTTGGCACAGAAGTGTTCCCCTCAACTTTCTATGTGATGGACATCCGTCTGTCATACTCTTGCTTATTGGGGAGACCATGGATACACAATGCTGGGGCAGTCACCTCTTCCCTACATCAAATGCTGAAGTACCCTATCAAGGGAAAGATCGTAACCGTCCACGGTGAAGAGGAGTATATGATTAGCCACCTGAACTCCTTCAGATATGTAGAGGTAGAAGGTGAATTCATTGAGACGCCATTCCAGCACTTCGAGGAAGTCTCTCCTGAAGTGGAAGTAGCAAAAGTGGTAGCTGAGGTACCAAAGCAGATGGCCAGGATGGCATCTCTAAAAGACGCGAAGGCCGCAATGAAGGAAGGGAAGAGCTCAACATGGGGGCAGTTGCCGGACATTCCTCATAAAACAGACAAGTTTGGTTTAGGATTCACTGCTGCGGGGCAGAAAGCTATGCGCCGGTCAAAGGTTGAAAGAGCACCCGTCAAGATCTCTCCTTATGGGATTAATGCTTTGGAAGGTGAAGACGAAGAGGTCAACATTGAAGATTGGTTCTACCCAACCATCGAAGGGGGACTATGCAACTGGGAGGCAAAGGACTTTGTCCTCATTACTTTTATTAATCAGTAATTATCTGTCAAACATTTCCTATGGTCTGTAATATTTACTTCTGAACAATCCGTACACTACTTTTTCACCTCATGCCTTGCCCGGGGTATGTAGGTCCATTTGTAAGGGTTTTGATTATCTTCATATCCATATGCCATGTTTAATGATTCATTGGACGTTTTTCATCGATAAACGGTTGTGTTCATTTTCCTTCCTTTTTGCATTTTTTGTCTAAAGATGGTTATCCCTTACACACGCACACGCTCACAAATGCAGGTATCCATCCACTCTGGATTCTATGGGTGACTATTCTGCTATGTCCTTCAATAACTCTGAAGATCTGGTCAATCAGGCTGAGTATGAAGATGACGAAGGTTGTGAAGTACCAGGGGAACTAGCCAGACTTCTACAGCAAGAGGAAAGGGCTATCCTACCTCACGAAGAGTCGTTGGAAACTGTCAACTTAGGAATAGAGGAAGACCGGAAGGAAGTGCAAGTGGGTGCCAATCTGGAACCAAGTGTCAAGGAGCACCTGATACAGCTGTTAAATGAGTACGTTGAAATCTTCGCCTGGTCTTACGAAGACATGCCGGGTTTAGACACAGACATTGTGGTTCACCGTGTCCCTACAAGAGAGGATTGTCCACCGATCAAGCAAAAGGTCCGCCGAATGAGGCCCGACATGTCTGAGAAGATTAAAGCAGAAGTGATGAAACAATTCAACACTTGGCTTTCTGGCTGTTACATCCTATCCACAATGGGTTGCTAACATCGTGCCAGTTCCTAAAAAAGATGGCAAAGTCAGGATGTGTGTAGACTATCGGGATTTGAATAGGGCCAGCCCCAAAGATGATTTTCCGCTACCGCACATTGACATTCTGATTGACAACACAGCTCAGTACAAAGTGTTTTCCTTCATGGACGGATTCTCGGGCTACAACCAGATTAAAATGGCCCCCGAGGACATGGAGAAAACAACCTTTGTTACACAATGGGGTACTTTCTGTTACAAGGTGATGCCGTTCGGACTGAAGAACGCAGGGGCAACTTATCAACACACCATGGTAGCTCTATTTCATGATATGATACATCATGAGATCGAAGTTTACGTAGACGATATGATAGCTCGGTCACAAACGGAGGAGGAACACCTTGAACACCTGGAAAAACTGTTTGCCAGGTTGAAAGAGTACAAACTCAGGCTGAATCCAAGTAAGTGTACTTTTGGAGTTAGGTCTGGTAAGCTTCTGGGGTTTATTGTCAGCAACAAAGGCATTGAGGTCGATCCAGCAAAAGTGAAAGCAATACAAGAGATGCCTGCTCCCCGTACTGAAAAGGAGGTTAGAGGGTTCTTGGGGCGCTTGAACTATATTGCCAGATTCATCTCTCATCTGACTTCTACCTGTGAGCCAATTTTCAAATTATTAAAGAAAGATCAGGTAGTCGAATGGAACGATGATTGCCAAGCTGATTTTGATAAGATCAAGGAGTATTTGCTAGAACCTCCTATTTTGATGCCTCCCGTCGAAGGAAGACCATTGATCATGTATCTAACCGTCTTGGATAACTCAATGGGGTGTGTTTTGGGCCAGCATGACGAGTCTGGTCGAAAAGAGCATGCTATTTATTACCTTAGCAAAAAGTTTACCAACTGTGAGACTCGCTACTCACTGCTCGAGAAAACTTGCTGCGCTTTGGTATGGGCTGCTCGCCGACTAAGGCAGTATATGCTGACTCATACCACCTTGTTAATTTCCAAAATGGATCCTATCAAGTATATCTTCAAGAAGCCGACTTTATCCGGAAGAGTAGCTAGATGGAAAATGATCCTAACTGAGTATGACATCCAGTACATCACCCAAAAAGCTATAAAAGGGAGTGTACTAGCTGATCATCTAGCTCATCAAGCTATCGAAGATTATCAAACCATGAGATTTGACTTCCCAGACGAGGACATCATGAATTTGGACAACATTGAAGGTAACGGACCGTATGACGGACCCGAAAAGGGATCCCGATGGACCCTGTACTTTGATGGTGCTTCAAATGCACTTGGAAACGGTACCGGTGCGGTACTCATTTCCCCGGAAGGTTGTCACACTCCTTTCACGGCTCGACTCTACTTCAGCTGCACAAACAACATGGCGGAATATGAAGCTTGCATCTTTGGTCTCAAGGCTGCTATAGACTTGGGGATCAAATCTTTGATCGTATTTGGGGACTCGGCTTTGGTTATCAGTCAAATCAAAGGAGAGTGGGATACCAAACATCTTAATCTTATCCCATACAGAGAACATGTCCTGACATTGTTGCCTCATTTCGATCAAATTACCTTCGAGCATTTCCCGCGAGAAGAGAATCAGCTAGCAGATGCTCTAGCTACAATGTCTTCTATGTTTAAACTCAACTGGGATAACGAGGCTCCCCAAATCACCATCGAGCGAATGGATGAACCTGCGCATTGTCATGAGATTAATACTGAAGAGTTAGTGGAACAACCCTGGTTTCACGAAATCAAAAGGTATCTCCAGACTAGAGAATATCCCGAAGGAGCTTCCGTAAATGACAATAAGTTCCTAAGGAAATTTGCTGTCAAGTTCTTCCTGAGCAATGGCATCCTCTATAAGCGCAACCATGATTGTGTTTTACTCCGATGTGTTGACAAAGCTGAAGCGGAGTTAATCATGAAAGAGATGCACAGCAGTACATTTGGCACCCATTTGAGCGGGCATACTATGGCTAAAAAGATCCTAAGGGCAGGCTATTACTGGTCTACCATGGAAGCAGATTGCTATCAGCACTCCCGTACTTGCCACAAGTGTCAAGTCTATGCTGACAAGATTCATATTCCTCTGGTTCCTCTCAACGTGCTGACAGCTCCTTGGCCATTCGCAATGTAGGGCATTGACATGATTGGAGAGATCAAGCCCACGGCTTCCAACGGACATCGCTTCATCCTGGTTGCCATTGACTACTTCACCAAATGGGTCGAGGCAGCTTCTTTCGCCTCTGCCACTAAAAATGTGGTTGCCCGCTTCATCAAGCAAAACCTTATATGCCGGTATGGTGTTCCAGACAGGATCATCACAGACAACGGTACAAATCTGAATAATACTATGATCACCGCATTGTGCAAACAGTTCAAGATTTATCATCACAATTCATCTCCTTATCGGCCGAAGATGAACGGTGCTGTTGAAGCTGCGAACAAAAACATTAAGAAGATCATTCAGAAAATGACAATCACTTACAAGGACTGGCATGAGATGTTACCATTTGCTCTGCATGGATACCGTACGACGACACGTACTTCAACTGGGGCAACCCCATTTTCTTTGGTATATGGCATGGAAGCTGTCCTGTCCATGGAGTTTCAGATTCCCTCTTTAAGGATCATGAAGGACTCTGGTTTGAGTGAAGATGATTGGATTCAGAGCCGACTTGATCAACTCAATTTGATCGACGAGAAGCGACTCGCTGCTGTGTGCCATGGTCAGACATATCAAAAGCGGATGATCAGGGCCTTCAACATGAAAGTCAGACGTCAAGCATATCAAGTCGGAGATCTCGTAATCAAGAGGATTATCCTGCCGCAAAGTGATCCCAGGGGCAAATGGACTCCTACATACGAAGGACCATTTGTGATCAAGAGCATATTTTCTGGTGGTGCAATGATTCTGACCACCATGGACGGCGACGATTTGCCGCACCCTGCGAACGCAGACATAGTAAAAAGATACTACGCATAAAATAACCCGACAAGTCGAAAACCCGAAAGGGCGGCTTGGGCAAAAATGGGCATCCCGGTGGACCGAAAACCCGAAAGGGCGGTTCAGGCAAAAATTAGGGATAAAACAAAAAAAATCTGTACACCCGGCAAGTCGAAAACCCGAAAGGGCGGCTTGGGCAAAAATGGGTTTCCCGGTGGATCGAAAACCCGAAAGGGCGATTCAGGCAAAAGTTAGGGAATTAAAGCGTATGACTATGTCTCGTCGGATCACTTTAAGGACAATCTCTTCATCAACCAGCTCCAAGCTTCTAATCAATCCAGTCATCGGCAGACGAAGCATTAATGGACAGATATTCAGAGTTGTGGAGGCTATAGCAGAATGGAATCCCATGGAATTGTTTCACATAGCCATCTTCCTTTTGTATAAAATTTTCAATTTTTACGACGGCATCCTCTTACTAGGATGACTGTCTCCTCTGTACAAATATACTTATAGAAAGTTAATACAAATACTTTTCCAAGTACAGAAATTTGCGTTGTCTTCCTTTTCTCTTTTCTTTTGCACTTATGTTTTATTTGAGAAACGTCCAATGTTTTGTTAAATAGGCATATGCATTTGAACATAATCATTTCCTTATGAATCAAGAAAGATGATTACTGATAGATTAAAAGTACGGATAGATATCTTGATGCCCTTTTAGAAGGAATCCTCAGCAGAGTTATACTCCAAATTCCCCAGCCAGAGGACCTTCCAGAACTCGATTCCCCTCAGAATTAAGTTTCAGAATCCCCAGTGGAGCCTTAAAAATCTGAAAATCAATCCCCAGCGGAGCTAAGATTTCCTGCCATCAATCCCCAGCCGAACCAGGCTAGTGAAACTTCTCCCCCACAGAGATACCTGCCACCAAACTGAAAATTCTCAGTCATACCTCTCCAGCATGAGTCTATCAGATTCTGAACCTCCCCGGTAGAGATCTTTAGGAATTCTCATTCCCCGCAAGTCACCAAGGAATGCCAGTTCTCTAGCAGTGGCCCTAAGATCCCTCAACGATTGAAGATCTTGTATTCCCCAAGCAGAGTGAGGGCTCATTCTCAGTGCCTCACAGGATAATCAGATATTCTCCAGTGAAGATCTCCTCAAGACAAGAATCCCCAGAAGATTGGTGTACAACCCAAGCTCCTGTTTCTCCAACAGTAGTCGACAAGGATGTCTCATCCTCAACAATCAAATTTTTGTCCTCCCCTGCAGCAGTCAAGGATTCACTTTCCCTGGCAGCAGTCAAGATTCTTTATCTCCAGGATTCATCTACCCTCGGCAAAGACAGCTCTTCAGCTTACATATGCATTCATTTACATTCATATCATAAACATTGATATAACATATTTTGCATCATACATATCATGCAACATAACTTTGTGTTTTGTCTAACATTGCACCCTTTTCAGGATAAGGTTAAAAGGCTATCATTAAAAATTATTCAGATACAGTATGGATACACCCCAGACACGGCGGTCATTCTATTACTCATTCAGAATCTCAAGTCAGATACAGTATGGATACACCTCAGACACGACGGTTATTCTACTACTCATTCGGACTACAGCAATCAGATACAGATTAGATACGCTCCAGACATGGCAGCCGTTCTACCTCTCACTCAGATTCATTTATCCACCTCAAGGTTCAATGCATTCCAAACACAGATACCATTCTGACCCTTACAACAGCAGCTTGATTCTCTCCAGTGCGTTCGCCACGGAAGTCATTCTGTCATTTATCTGGATCCCAATTATAGTCTCAGATACACTTCAAACACAGAAGTCATTCTATTACTCATACGGATCTCAATCCTAGTTACAGTTTCAGATACACTCCAGACACGGAAGTCATTCTGTTACTCATACAACTTTCAACTTCAGATACAGTCCGGATACGCTCCAAACATGGTTGCCATTCTGTCACTCATTCAGAATTTGTCCCCAGCATGCAGTTGCTCCATACAGATGTTTCTCTGTTTACCCAGATACAATACAGATACACTCCAGACACGGCAGTCATTCTGATATTCGTTCTACGCTTCAAACACAGTTACAGCTCAGATACGCCCCAGACACGGAGGCCTTTCTTCTGCTCATACAAACCCAGTCCTTAGATGCAGTTCAAATACATTCCAGACACGGATACCATTTTGATCCTCATTCTTCTGACCCGTCACACTACAGTTCAACAAACCTTCCAGATGGCATCTTTAAGCCCATCTCCGGCAAGATTATGTCACCCTTCAGATGGCATCTTTAAGCCCGTCTCCAAATGGCATCTCTAAGCCCATTCCCATATCCATTGTTCTGACAAGTGCAAATTTAAGGGCACTCTAGTGTCCAATCTCCTTTTACCTTCGAGACGCGAAAGGCAAACCTGCCAATCTAACTCTTCAGGTGCAAGAAGATTGAACAGGGGCAACTGTTGTACCCCAAAATTTTCCCTCCCATTTCCTCAACATTTTCTCACCACAAGACCCTTGGAACTCAAGATCAAGTTAGGGTTTGCTCTGCTCAAGACTCCTCCTTGCACTGATAACCCAAATTAGGGTTTGTGTTTGCACAAAGATGTTTTGACCTGAAATGCCTAAGATGACTTTCATGCTTCATGTTGGACTCCCAAGTTTACCCGTACCAAGTTTCAAGCCTTAATTCTAATCTTTGCCCATTCAATTGGACAGTTGACCTAAAGATCAGCTGTATTGGGGAAAAAGTCAACTGTGATCAATTGACAGTCAAACCTCATGATTTTTGACCCACATCAACATTATGAACTCATTTGAACCATTTGGTCAAGGTTGGATCACAATTCCACAAGAAATTTGTTCAGATCACCAAAAGGGCAAAATGGTCATTTTTAGGGTTTTGACTGCACAAAGGCAATTTTTGACTGGTTGACCTAACCAATGGCAAACCAAGCTCATATATGGACCCAAGGCCCCCATGGAATTGCCTTGACATGTTCAACAAGCTCAAAAGATCCCAAATGCACAAGATTGACAGATGAATTTTCCAGTCAATTGATCAATTTTTGACTGTATACTGAAAAGTCAAACTTTGACTTTTTGGTCAAAATCAAGTGTCAAGATTCATTTTTCATCAAAACATGCCAAATTATGAAACTTGTTCATCAAGAAATCAAAAATTGCAAATTAGGGTTTGAAATGAAGAATTTTTATAACTTAGAAATTTTCTAAGTTATGAAAATCCCTAATTTTTTCCTAACTTTGTCCCACTTTTTCATCAAGATGCATTTGGATTAAAAAAAAAGTCAAAACATGAAAGTTGTAGTCCATTGCAAAATCTACAACTTTGGTTCACAAAGTTTCCTCAAAAGAAGCTTGTAGCTCAAGTTATGATTTTTGGAACAAGGGTGCAAAACATTCTTAACTTAGAGAAATTTTGACCTATTTTAGGCAGGATTTTTGCCTAACTTCATGGCCACTTTTCACATGCTTCCACTTGGAATTTCAATTTTCATTACAAAATAGGATTGTAGTACACATTCCAAGCTTTCCAAAATGTCCAAGAACTCATCAAACAACCTTGTTGTTAGGGAGAATCGAATTTGGCAATATGGGCAAAACTCACTTTGTTCATGGCCAATTTACATGTTCATAACTTTGCATTTTTGAACTCAGCATGCTCTAAGCTAGATTACAGGTCCTTTATCTCATTTACACTCATAAATTTAATGCCAATCCTTCATGTTTAGGTCTTATCTTGTGTGTTTAAGCATTGCATACAAGATTGAGCCATATTTGGAAAAAGGGATTTATCCATTTTTGTAAAGTAGAACTTTATGTCAAGTTTGAAAATCAAGAAGTACAAGGCCATATCTTTGGGCACAAGTTCAGAAGCATGTCACACTGATCCAGAGGGATAGTTGCAGCACATTTGGGGGGCCTGTACAAGTCTAGAGAACCAAGTTGATTTTTCTTGCTTAACTGTGAAGTAACTTGGCATAACTAACACCAACTCTCATTTCAGCCAACAGAAGCTTAAGCAAAGTTATTGTACACCTTCCAAACATAAAACCTAAGCTAGAGCACGAGCCAAATACCTTCCAAACATCATCAAACCTCAAAACACCCTCCCACTGCAGAAAACAGAGTAACCTCTGCAGTTGGACTTCCATAAGCCAATCCATTCGTGCATTCTTGCTAAATCCAGTTCATACACATTCCATACCATATATGCAAACTGTCCCAAGCCTTGGAAGCAGACTGTAACACCTCTAACCAACTTCACCATTTTCACATTTTCTGTTTTGCAGGTGGATTGCTATAGCTTGATTCACTTGGTTTCAAAGCAAACTAAAGGTTGGAGAAGCATCCCTGACCTTCAAGCAAGCTGTACCAATACTCACTTTGCCTTGAAAGTGCCTCCATTGTCAGACACGATCCAAGATGAACAGGTAAGTTCATGGACTTCTATCTCTCAATATAGGAAGAGTTAGCTCTAAGTTTGTGAATGAAAAATGTTCTACTCATGTCCCTGAAGCCATACATATCTTTACTTTCCATTTATATTGCATATGCTGAGAGTATTTTGAACTTGAACATTGACAAAAACTTAGGTTAAGAATTAGGGATGGAGAAATTCTCTCTCATTTCTGAGAGTTAGGTTGAGTTTTTTATATGTCTGGAATCGTGGCTTGATGCTTAACATTTTTCATGTTGTGAGTTTGTGCTAAAAGTCCAGGAATCAGGAGTTGTGTTTGAAGCAAGAGAAGGCGCGTTTTTTCAAATATTTTGTCTGAAGGTTGAAGACAACCTTTTCATGGGCTGGGCCTGAGTTGTTTTACTTTTCATACCATTGCCTTTCACATGCACCCCCCTGGCCCTTTTGAGTTTTACTTGTCATTTTCCATTTTTTCCTTTTGATTTTGTTTCCATATTTTTATTTAAGTATGAAAAAATATTAAAATTATTTTTCCCACATTTTTTGCATTTATTTTGATATTTATTAGGCTTCATTTAGTTTTGTATATAAATAAACCTAAATATACTATTATTTTAAAATACAAAAAAACAATACAAACATGTTTTACTTCTGATTTTTATTTTATATTATCTCTTGAAAACATTTTACATAAAATATACTTTTTTATAATATTAAATATTTTATTTTTTATACATATAATATATATTTAATAAATAATGTAAATATTTATATATTTATTAGTATATTTAGGGAAAATACAAAGAATTAATACATTTTATTTTTATTAATATTTTGACCTCAAAAATACCTTTTTTACAATATACCTTCTTTTATTTATTTTTTGTACATAATTAATAAATATTACATATGTTAAATAATTAATACCTTTTATTCATAAAATTAGGGTTTTACCCTAAATACATAAAAATACCAAAAATTAATTAATTTTATTTTTGTTTATTTGACACATAAAAATACCTTTTTCATACATATAAAAAACCATTTTTTGCATCTTGTACATTTATTATATTTCTTATTTAATTGTTGTATATTAAATAGTTTGTATAATTCAATTTGGATGTAATAGTTTAGGTATAATTTCTTGCTAAAATATCCCCATTTGAACATTTGTACCCCCCATCCCATATATTATGTTGTAATAACTTAGGACCTTTTATTTTTCGCATTTAAAGGTTTTCTAATTATGCCATGTTTAGAATTAGGGTTTTGTATGCAAAATTAACCAAAAATAGTTTGACCTAATTTCAAGATAAACAAACATGAAAATGGACAACACTAATCACACTTGCACCCCTAGGGTACTCCACTTGTTGCCTTCAAAAATGGGCCATATTGCATGTTAGGTATCTTTGGCAAAAACAAAACAATCAAATGATCATAGTCCCTCGATGACGCTTTCTAAAGTTGCCTAAAAATGATCAAGTCCCTTAAAGGAAAAGTTGCCCAAAGATACTTGGCACCATTGCAACCATGGTCTAAACGATGACCCGCGCCCGTCCCGTTAACATCCTAACACAAGATTGTCCACCAAATGCAATGGTGGAACAAAATTGTTAAAAGGGTTAAAACATAGCAAAGATCTTTGAGAAATTTAGGGTAGATAGCTCTTGGTTACTTGCCAACTTGCAAAACAAAAACCCTTGCCTATTTTTCAAAACCACATCACAACACACTTTCAAAACAACTTTCAAAAAAACATTGAAATCTTTTTCAAAAGACATACCCCTTTGTATACATTCAAACATGGATCATTACAAAGGTTGCCACCACATTGGCCTCTTTTCAAAACATTTTTCAAACCCACTCACAAAGCACCATTTCAAACAATTGAAAATCAAGGCAAGTTGATCTAAGCAAGTAACTAAGAGCCCATGGATAACCATGGATAGAAAGGGTGCTAATACCTTCCCTTTCTATAATCTACTCCCCGAACCCAAGAAAACATATCAAAGGTTTTTTGCTGTGCTTTTTAACCTTTCCTTAGGATAAAATAAAAAGTCGGTGGCGACTCTTGCTCAACCGAAACATTTGCGAAAACAAACGCAAAACCCAAGTCAGTTCTCCCACCGCATCACACATGGGTCATCGTACAGTCATAGAAGGCAACTTGTAAGAATGTTTTAGCAATTTTCGTAAGGGACTAAGATCTTTTACCAAAGGCAACATCGAATGGTCATCGAGGGACTACGATCTTATAATCGAGGGTCTTTGCTAAGACAACCCATGTTCGAGGGACATGAATGTTTATATCTGAGGCAATAAGTGTGGGTTATCCTAGAGGTGCATGTATGCAAAGTGTTTGATTTCAAGTATTTATATTTGAATTAGGGTTGTCTAATATTTATTTGAATATCTTGTCATAAAAACTCTAATTACTAACAATAATAAGGAAAACGATAAATTGCAGAATTTAAATATCCTACGCTATTACAACATTTTGAGAATGAGGGGTGCAATTTTGTGAATGGGGGGATGAAAACAATAAAGCCCTAATTACTATTACAAACCATTGCATATAAATTACAATAATAATATACAAAATGTAAAGGTGAAGAAGCGAAAATAAATTATTTTTTAGGGTTTTTTTATGGAAAGGTTTAATATTTTAACCTACTTGAATTAATTAATTTTACTTACAAGAAAAATTAATTAACTTTTTTTAACAAAAATCTAAAGTTTAAATTAATTTAAAATGAAACTTAAATCTAAGTAATAAAAATAAGTCTAACTTAATTGTTTAGAAAATAATAATTTTGGTTGTCTTATTTGTTTGAAAAAAAATGAAGTAAATGAAATAAAAAAGTATTTTAAATCTAAGTATTCAAGAAAAATATATTTTTTTGGCATTTTTGGTTTAAATAAATAGATAGATAAATGAAAATAATAAAAATATAAATAAATAAAAAGAAAAGGGCTGGGGGTTAAAAAGTGACCGGGGGGGGGGGGGGGTTTGAAAGTTAGCAAGTAGGCCCAAACTGTTTTTATTTGAAATCAAAAAACAAAATAAGAGAATAAAAAAATGGATAATTTGGGCCTACACCGTTTTTTAGTAGAAAGGGGGGGGGGGGGGGGGGGGAGGTATGAGAAAGCAAAAACAAAAAATGATGAGGCCCAAATTAGAGGAGCCTAGAGCCTGTTTTTTGGATCACATATGGTCAACTTTCTAAGGTACACCATACATTTCTCTTATGGTGTGTTGGATTCAATCAGACAATGATCCAATAGTGATGAGATGAGGGCACTTGATACACGCGCATGGCTTTCTTGCACATGATATGTAATGTAAATGTTAGAAAAAGAAAAATGCCTCACGCCTGGACCAAACCCAGGACAAGGCATAATTATGACTTATACGCGCATGCTCTGCCACTGGAGTGACTATACATCCGGTGTTTAATACACAAACTAATAAATATATTACAAACTCAGTCCTGATTATAACTTTATCTTCTTCCTCACGCCAGAATGTTCATCAACATTTTTGAAATCTATAACTTCCTCATTTCTCAACCAAATTGGAAAATGTAAACATGAAAGTTTCTTGAAATTTAACCACAATTTCAACCATGTAAATAACTTAAGCTAAAAATCAAAGATGAGCATGAATTTTATCTGGTTCCAAATTAAACCTAATTTTTCTAGAAAGTTAAAACTCAAAATTCTCTACACTCAGGAAAGATAAATGAAATGTAAGGACATGGTTAGCTTCAGGGTAATGATGTCTACATTTTATCTTTACAAAATAACTATTAATGATGCTTGTATGAGAAGTTCAAAGTTGATAAAACTTACCTCAAAACTGGAAATCCTGTTTTGAGTTTGAGCACTCCTAGATGTGTTGTGATGATCTGAATAACTTCAGTGGATCCTAGGAAGCTAATACAAAGCTTACTTTGGATTGATAGTGGTTGAATCTCCTTGTAGAAGTCAATGTGCATATAAATGTTTTTGGAAATTGAGGATGGTGATGGAGGTGTTACAGTTGTATAACAGGGTCCTGGATGAGTTCTAAAGGATGTATGGAAGCTTTGTGATTGATTTTGAGTGAGAACGCACGAGTGAAATGTGAGTTTGTGATTCAAGGTTAGAAATGCCACAAAAATGGAGTTTGAGAACAATTTTGAGTTTGGGAGTGTTTGAGGGAGTTTCAAGGCTTGTGCATTTGTGTTTTGCTTCCAAAATAGTGCCTCTATTTATAGGCAAGATATTTGAGGGCTTGAAGTGATCAGATTCACAAGATCACATGTTATAGTTTTTTGACTTGTTTTTGAAGCAACCTTGACAAACATTGTTCCAATGCATAATACAAGGAAATCTAGAGTAGTTAGAGGATTTAAACGTGCTTATTTGATATTGTATGTTGAGTGTGTTCATAAAAAACAAGTTATAGGCTCAAGACAAGTTTACTTTGTGATTAAAGCAACTTTACAAGAATGGCAATGTTACTTTGTGCCAAAAATGGATGAATCTCTTGGACAATGGCTCAAATGCTTGGATCATAGCTCTAACATTTGTGTAAACAATTAATTATGGAGTTATTTTCAAGTTAGAAGCATGCAAAGTAAGATTTATGGAACATGGCTTGAGATTTGATCAAGTGTTCATCACCAAAATGACCTAAAATTCAAGAATGGATGTCCAACTTCGTCTCTTCGACTCTCCTAGATCAAGCATGAGCTCTTCAAGTTCTTGGACATTTTGGAAAGCTTGAAACATTGTCTACAACATTTCTGTTGACTACTTTTACTAAATGACATTGGAGCTATGTGAAAAGTTTCCAAGAAGTTGGGATGAAAAATTTACCTAACTTGCCAAAATTTTCACTAAGTGTTTTATGAAAAATGTCATGACTTCATGGGCTTATATCTTCAAATCTAAGAATTTTTTGGACATCAACCCTATAATACAAAGTTGTAGAGTTCATAAATATCTACAACTTTCATGTTGAAAGTTTTCCTTGAATCATCTTTCATCTTGGTGAAAAATTGTCATGAAGTATTGAAATTATCAAGGTTAAAAATACTTAGAAATTTTCTATGGAAAATTTTGACTTTTTTGTGGAATTTCTTGAATTTCTTGATTATTGATGATCAATTTTGATATTTTTGAGTATCTTGATGAATCTTGATCTTTTAAATTAAATGTTAATCAAAAAGTTAATGTTTGACTTTTTGTGTATTAGTTGACTTTTCATCAATTGATCACAAATTCAACTATCAATCCATTGATATTGAGAAATGATTTGAGCCATGAAGTTAGGTAAAAATGTTGTGTTTTAATCCTTGAAATCATGCTTCAAGCCATTGGGTCATGTATTGGGTCAAAAGTCAATGATTAGTCAATCTCAATTAAAACCCTAATTTTGATCATTTTGCCCCCTTGATGATTTGAGTGATTTTCTTAAAGGATTGTGATCAACACTTGATCAATTGATGAATATGACTTCAAAATGTTGATGTTGGCCAAAAATCATGAAGTTTGACTGTATATTGACCATAATTGACTTTTTACCCAATATAGTTGATTTTCAGTCATCTGAGCAATTGACTGAGCAAATTTGTCATGCAAGACTTGAAAATTGGTATGAGCAATCTTGGAGACCTATAATGAACCATGAAAGTCATTTGAGGCATTAAAAGTCCAATTTTCTTTGAGAAGATCAAAACCCTAATTTGGAGGCTTAATGCTTAGGAGATGAGCTTATCTGATCAAACTCTTGAGAACCCTTGAGCATTTGAGATCTTTTGTGAGAAATGCCTTGAGAAAAGAGACGAAAATTTTTAGGGTATAACAACTACCCCTGTTCAATCTTCTTAAACCTGAAGAGTTAGATTGGTTTGTCCGTCATTCGTGAATTGAAGGTAGAAGATGATTGAACACTTAAGTGCCCATAAATTTAAACTTATTTATGCATGAAATGAACGGGTTGTTGATTATTGGGAATGGGCTTAAAGACGCCATTTGGAGAGATGATGGAGAGTTGTCGGATATGGTCTTATAGATTCCATCCAAAGATGATTGTTGATAGAATTTAGGCTAACTCTAAGCATGACTTCAACCGGGAGAAGCATTAGAATAAATCTTGAGTCGATTTAAACTGAATTAGGCGGTGTATGTGTTTGTCTTTGACTGGATAAGAATCAGAATAAGCCTGAACCAGAAAAGTGTCCACCAGAAAAGAATCAGAATAAATATTTAGGTGATTTAAGCTGAACTAGCAGATGCCTTGTATTTGTCTTTAACTGGATAAGAATCAGAATAAATATGAACTAGAAAAGTGTCCACCAGAAAAGAATCAAAATAAATCTTTAGGCGATTTAAAATGAACCAGCAGATGTCTTGTATTTGCCTTTAACCGGATAAGAATCGGACTAAATCTGAACCAGAAAAAGTGTCTACCGGAAAAGAATCAGAATAAATCTTTGGGAGATTTAAACTGAACCAACAGAGTTTGTATTTACCTCTAACTAAATAAGAATCAGAATAAATTTGAACCAGAAAAAGTGTCTACCGGAAAATAATCAGAATAATACTTTGGGTGATTTAAACTGAACCGAAAGAGTCTGTATTTGTCTTTAACTATATAAGAATCAGAATAAATCTGAACCAGAAAAAGTGTCCACCAAAAAAGAATTAGAATAAATCTTTAGGCGATTTAAGCTGAACCAACAAATGTCTTGTATTTGCCTTTAACCAGATAAGAATCAGACTAAATCTGAACTAGAAAAGTGTCTACCGGAAAAGAATCAGCATAAATCTTTGGGTGATTTGAATTGAACCATCAGAGTCTGTATTTGCCTTTAACTGGATAAGAATCAGAATAAATCTGGAAAAAGTGTCTACCGAAAAAGAATAAGAATAAATCTTTGGGTGATTTAAATTGAACCAGCAGAGTCTGTATTTGTCTTTAACTGGATAAGAATCAGAATTCTGAACCAGAAAAAGTGTCTATCGAAAAAGAATCAGAATAAATCTTTGGGCGATTTGAACTGAACCAGCAGAAGCCTGTCTTTGTCTTTGAATGGATAAGAATCAGAATAAATCTGAACCAGAAAAAATGTCTACCGGAAAAGAATCAGAATAAATCTCCGGGTGATTTAAATTGAACCAGCAGATGCCTGAAGGAAGTGTTCGTCATGTAGATAGTCGCCCCGTCCTATTTCGGGAGCTAATCTGGAACTGTTTGAAAATTGTTGATGATATTCATCTTTTGATTGACCTTTCCTGAAAAGGTAAAGAGTTAGTTGTATGCAATGTTATGATGTATGAAATGCATTGCATAATGATGTTCTCAAAATAAATGAGATTGTGCTATATGCGTTTCGTATGCATATGCCATGATATTTGTAAATGATGTGAGATGCATTAAAGTGTATCTTGAAGAAGGGAAAAACACAAGAAGGGGGGTTGAATTGGGATCTCAAAATTCAATGAAAAGAACACGTTGATTTTTATCCTGGTTCATTTGAACTCAAACTACTCCAGTCCATCCGCCAAGGTGCTTCAGCCATATTATCAAACACACAAAATGAACCTTTTATAATGTCTGTGGCCAGTCAAAATCCACCCGTGGCCCCCAGACCTTCAGTAGGCGGTGTCTCTAGAACATATGCACCAGGATTCACAATCCCAACATCAGATCCAATATATGGCATGCCAACTTCGTTCATGGCATGACTTCAAAATAACACTTCAACATATACACGCCCGTTAACATCTGCCTTTTCTCTATTACAAGGATCAGGTTCATGGGTAAACCATATGGCCTGAAATAATTCGCAACCAGAATATGTTGCTCAATTGCCTCCTATTACCACAAATATGCAGGAAGTCTTGAGGCAACATATGGATGATAGTAACCACGAAATGATGGGAGTACTCTCCCAACAAATGAGTACAATTTTAACCCTTTAATCCAAAGCACCACATAGACAAACTTGCAGAATGCCCAAGCAAACCAACAAATGGCAGCACAAATTAGGCGCCTTGCAAATTTTTTTGGTGCACCCAGAGAACCAACTCGATAACCACAACCTACATGGATTAGGGAGAATAAAGGAATCGTGTTTCAAGAAGAACCAACCATTGGCAAGGCACAACCAGTAATACACGCAGAAGTCGAAATTCAACAACCAGTTTGAAGGGGAGAACCACCCAAATTTCAACATGCTATTCCCAGGGAGGAACCACGAAGAAGGGTAGTCATCGAAACCAAGATGCTGACGAAGTTCTCCAAGGATGTCGGCAAGATGATATGGTAGGAAATAATAATCTAGCAGCCATAGTCGAAAGAATCATGCCACAAAGTGGAGTCAATATTGGCATGTGAAGGCCAAATACATCCCCTTTGTCTGAATACATCCAGCAAACCGAGTTGCCTAGGGGATGGAAAGTGCCAAAATTTACAAAGTTTTTTGGTGACACCAGTGAGTCAACCATAGAACATGTTGCTAGATATCTTACAGAAGCGGGGGATATAACAAACAATGAGAATCTAAGGATTAAGTATTTCCCTAGTTCACTAACCAAAAATTCTTTTACTTGGTTTACCACTTTTGCAGTGAATTCCATCCATGATTGGACTCACTTAGAGATATTATTTCATGAATAATTTTATGTAGGTCAAACCAAAATCAGCCTGAGTGAATTGGAAAATGTTAAGCGCAAATTCAGCGAGCCTATAGACGAGTATCTTAATAGGTTTCGTCTGTAGAAGGAAAGATGTTTCACACAAGTGCCTGAACACGAGTTGGTAGAAATGGCAAAAAGAGGATTGGACTTCTCTATCAGGAAGAAGTTAGATCCCCAGTATCTGAGAGATATGGCACAACTGGCTAACAGGGTTCGACAGGTCGATCGTTTGAAAATCGAAAAAGTAAGGGCTAACAAAAGCCACAGGAAAGAAAAAGTGGCTTATATCGAAGCCTGCTCAGATGAAAGATATGTCGAAGATTATTTTTCAGAGGTTGAAGAACACGAGATAGATATTGCAGAGTTAAAGCAAGGACCACCATATCCTTGTAAAGCGTTAACGCATGCGAACGGGAAAAATCCCGTCGAACCAGAAAGGAATGACAAATTCTCAAAGAAAACCTATACTTTCGACATCACCAAGTGTGACGAAATATTTGATTTATTAGTGAAAGATGGCCAGATGATAGTGCCCCCTGGTGCTAAAATTCCTCCGTTAGAACAAAGAAAGAAAAGGGGTTTTTATAAGTATCATAATTTCTTAGGCCATAAAACCTCACAATGTTATCTTTCCAGGGACTTGATACAGAGTGCTATCAAGGAAGAAAGGCTAAAGTTCAGAGAGAAGCCGAAGAACTTGATGAAGGTCGACACAGATCCTCTTTAGATTGCTGAGACAAACTTTGTAGAGCCTGTAGATATCAACATGGTGGATGCTGTCAAAATCAAAAGAGGTCAACTCAACGCATACAAGGTATCGGAAGATACTTAGGGGCTAAAGATTATTGAGGGGCTCATGGGCCAGAAAGAAGGCAGGGCTACTGATGGAAATGCCAAAGTTGTTGGAAAGGCCAAGACTATTGAGGGTCTTAGAGTCATATTTGAAGAGCTTGAGATTGATGAAGGTCCCAAGTGCAAGGTAAATATGGTGGATCTGAACCAGATGTCCCCAGAAATGGGGGAGATCGAAAGACATTTGAAGATCGAGAATGACATAATACGAACTGAGAACCAAAAAGTAAGCCTAGTCGAGTATCTTTTTCATTGTCATACGAAGAATCCTGAAGGACTAGTGTGTCCTAGGTGCAACATTATGAATGATCGAGGCGCTTCGACAACATACCAGAAAGTGTACCAAGAGAAGTCTGGAAACAACTGGAGGAGTGATAAAGAGTTGCTGCCATACCCAAAAATAGGGGAAAGCTTGATGGGTTTTCCGTTTCACTGTCATAAGACAGTATCATAAGTCTTAATGTGACCATGGTGTAGTGTTGTTTATGATAGAAAGGCAGCTGAAGCATTTGAAAGAATCCTGTATGCTCAAGGCTGGAACAATCAAAGGAGTATCAGGGAGAGGTATGTAACCAATGCAAAAGGAATTCCAAAAAGGGTAGATAGCCCACACCCAAAAGTAAATCGACAAGTCACCTTCAAGCCACCCGCCAATATCCCAACAGGAAAGTGGTTGAATTTTAGTCAAAGCAAGGGGGAAGGAAAAGGCAAAGAGAAATGGAAGAGTTACGAGGAAGGTGGCAGATCAGCATGGGCATATCGAAGGCAGTTCCAGTCAATGAAGCAATGAGCCTATGTGTCTGAGAAATATAAAGGAAAAAATCCAATGAATAGGTCCCAATGGCGAAGATACCAGAGGACCAAGAAGGCTCAAAGAGAGCTCCCAAGAAATGAAGTATGGGAATCAAGTACGAATCAGACTTCATGTGTTGCACTTGTCGAAGAGAAGTCCCCAACACAAAGGAGGATTTTTCCCCCTAAGAAGACGGAGGTGTTCGTCGAAAGGACTATAGGGGAACCAACTAACGAAGAGCCAACTAATGATGAGGACATGCTTACTGATAACTTCGACTCAGATGGGGAGTCCTCTTTGAACATCAACAACAATGTAGTTTCTGTACTACCACATGAATATGACCAAGTGACGGAGATAGAAGATTCTGAAGAAGCAGATGAATTAGAAATGGTGAAGCACAAGCCTGCGTGCTATTATGTTATGAATAACGGAGCAGACGAAGAACATAACACGTTTTTTGAAAGACCAGACCAAGGTATGAAGAATCACCTGAAGCCTCTACTTATTAGAGGAAAGATTGAACAAGTGGGATCAACAAAGTGATGATAGACGGGGGTGTTGTTGTCAACCTAATGCCTCAGTTCTTGCTGAAGAGAATAGGTATGTATGATACAGATATAAAACCCCATAATATGGTATTATCTAACTACGAAGGGAAGGTTGGTCATACTCTCGGCGTAGTTCAAGTTGATCTCACTGCAGGAACCATTACAAGGCCAACTATGTTCATGGTCATAGCGACTAAGACAAATTAGAACACACTTTTGGGCCGTGAGTGGATTCATGAAATAGGAGCAGTTCCCTCCTCAGTGCACCAGCGTGTGGCAATTTAGAGAGAAGATGGAATTGTAGAAAACATAGAAGTTGACCAAAGTTATTATATGGTGGAGGTGAATCAAGTTGATCTAAGAAATTTTGATCGAAATCTGGCCAATATAGGGCCTTGCAGTGCTACAGATGGCGCATATGCGCCAAACAATAATGATATGTATTTTCTGACCCTACATCCTAGGCATGGATTTTGCTGGGATATGGAGACTCTGGGGCAAGAAGATGATGCACCTAGACTCCTAAGAATACCGCCTACAGGCTGGGATGAAGAAGATAATGATCATGTTTGAGTCCTCCTTCTTTGAAAAGATTTCGGCCTATTTGGCTGAAAATAAATTAAAATCGGCTTTGGAAGCCGAAGTGAAGATTATGGCTATGAAGGCTGTGATCGGTGGGAAGAGAACTGACTGTTTTGGAATGCTGGTTCGTGTTTTGCGTTTGTTTTTGCAAAATTTCGCGGTAAGCAAGAGTCGCCACCGTCTTTTATTTTATCCAACAAGAAAAGGAAAAAAGCACAGAAAAATTCCTTTTTTGAGATGTTTCTCGGGTCCGGGGGGTAGATTATAGAAAGGGAAGGTGTTAGCACCCTTTCTATCCGGGGTTATCCACGGGCTCTTAGGTACTTGCTCAAAGTGTTTTCAAAATTTGCTTTTCTTTGTGTTTGTGGGTTTGAAAGGAGTTTTTGTTTTGAAAGGAGTGTAAGTGCGAAAAATTTTGTTTTGTTTTAAAAAGAGCAAGTACTTAAGAACCATCTACCTACTCGAAAAAGGAATTAAACTGTGCAAATGTCCTTTAGATAATGCAATCCCACTATTGATGAGTAGGTAGCATCGTCGTTGGAGTTTAAGGGTCAATTCGATTAAGGGACGTGTGGTCACTAAAGCAATGTTAGGATGCCTTAGCGGTAACCCTAATGTCTTAGATCATTTTTTTCCGAGGAAACCGTTTTAAGGCAACTTATGATCTTTGGACAAGAGGACGACCTCTAAAACTTCCTATACTCAATGACCACGTTCGAAGGAAACCAAGTGAGGTGTACCCTAAGAGTGCACATGTGCGAGTGTGTTATTTCGGTTAATTTTATCTTTGTACATGTCATGGGTGAGCTATGTTGATTTTAAGTTCATACATTTGATCTTGTCATGCATTCCCTATTATCAAACATCTAACAGTTAATAACTTGCGGAAATTAAATCTAAACTATTACAAGGCGTCGGGTATTTACATCGCCAAAAAAACAAACCCTTGAAATTAAAATGCGGAAAGTAAAATAATGCGATAAAATAATTAAAGTCCTATTTAAAGCTATTACATCCCGGAAGAAAGTACAATAATATGAAAATATGGATCGCGTGCGAGAAAATTAAATTGGCGCATTTTTTAGGGTTTTGACCCTTTTTATTAAAGAAAGCATTTTTTGTTATTTTGAATTAAAAAAGAAACTAGATCTAAATTAATTATTAAATTAAATGAGCTAATTAATTAATTAATAAAAATAATATTTTTTGATTTTTTTGAGTATTTGAAGAAATAAATTAATTTGGCCAAAGTTAGCAAAATTAATTTGGCTTCACAGTGACTGGTTGAGGATGATAAGGCTGACTTCTATCTGGTCGTATTCCATGCTTCACAACGACTTACTGGGGAAATGTGAAATCGACCGTATCTGGTCGGGTCCAAGTTTTACAGTGTTGTAAACTGTTGTCTGGAGATAAAAGAGAAGGAACCTGGATAGTAGGGTTACTTCAAGATGAAAGCATAGACAATAAGGCTGTGAGAAGGAACCTGGATATTAGGGTTACTTCGAAATGAAAGCCTGAATAATAGGGCTATGAGAAGGAACTTGGATAGTAGGGTTACATCGAAATGAAAGCCTGGATAGTAGGGCAATGAGAAGGAACCTGGATAGCAGGGTTACTTCAAAATGAAAGCCTAGACAGTAGGGCTATGAGAAGGAACCTGGATAGTAGGGTTACTTCGAAATAAAAGCCTAGATAGTAGGGCTATGAGAAGGAACCTGGATAGTAGGGTTGCGAGAAGGAACCTGGATAGTAGGGTTACTTCGAAATGAAAGCCTGGATAGTAGGGCTATAAGAAGGAACCTGGGTAGTAGGGTTACTTCGAAATGAAATCCTGGATAATAGGGATATGAGAAGGAACCTGGGTAGTAGGGTCACTCCGAAATGAAAGCCTGGATAGTAGGGCTATGAGAGGGAACCTGGATAGTAGGGTTACTTTGAAATGAAAGCTTGGATAGTAGGGCTATGAGAAGGAACCTGGATAGTAGGGTTACTTCAAAATGAAAGTCTAGATAGTAGGGCTATAAGAAGGAACCTGGATAGTAGGGTTACTATTAAATGAAAGCCTGGATAGTAGGGTTATGAGAAGGAACCTGGATAGTAGGGTTACTATTAAATGAAAGCCTGGATAGTAGGGTTATGAGAAGGAACCTGGATAGTAGCGTTACTTCGAAATGAAATACTGGATAGTAGGGCTATGAGAAGGAACATGGATAGTAGGGTTACTTCGAAATGAAATCCTGGATAGTAGGGCTATGAGAAGGAACCTGGATAGTAGGGTTACTTCGAAATGAAAGCCTGGATAATAAGGCTACAAGAAGGAACCTGGATAGTAGGGTTACTTCGAAATGAAATCCTGGATAGTAGGGCTATGAGAAGGAACCTGGATCATAGGGTTGCTTAGAAATGAAAGCCTGGATAGTAGGGCCTATGGGAAGGAACCTGGGTCGTAGGGTTACTTCAAGATGAAAGCCTGGATAGTAGGGCTTATGGGAAGGAACCTGGGTCGTAGGGTTACTTCGAAATGAAATCTTGGATAGTAGGGCTACCTCAAGATGAAATCCTGGATAGTAGGGCTTATGGGAAGGAACCTGGATAATAGGGTTACTTAAAAATGAAAGCCTGGATAGTAGGGCTTATGGGAAGGAACTTGGTTCGTAGGGTTACTTCGAAATAAAATCCTGGATAGTAGGGCTACCTCGAGATGAAAGCCTGGATAGTAGGGTTACTTCAAAATGAAAGCCTGGATAGTAGGGCTTATGGGAAGGAACCTGGGTCGTAGGGTTACTTCAAGATGAAATCCTGGATAGTAGGGCTTATGGGAAAGAACCTGGGTCGTAGGGTTACTTCGTGGGGAGTTTGGGTAAAATTGCATCTGAACCGAGAAGGAACCTAGGTAAGGTTGCTTCGTGAGGAGTTTGGGTAAAACTGCATCTGAACCGAGAAGGAACCTAGGTAAGGTTTCTTCGTGGGGAGTTTGGGTAAAACTGCATCTGGACCGAGAAGGAACCTAGGTAAGGTTGCTTCGTGGGGAGTTTGTATAAAACTGCATCTGAACCGAGAAGGAACCTATGTAAGATTGCTTCGTGGGGAGTTTGGTTAAAACTGCATCTGAACCGAGAAGGGACCTAAGTAAGGTTGCTTCATGGGGAGTTTGGGTAAAAATGCATCTGAACCAAGAAGGAACCTAGGTAAGGTTGCTTCATGGGGAGTTTGGGTAAAATTGCATCTGAACCGAGAAGGAACCTAGGTAAGGTTGCTTCGTGGGAAGTTTGGGTAAAACTGCATCTGAACTGAGAAGAAACCTAGGTATGGTTGCTTCGTGGGGAGTTTGGGTAAAACTTCATCTGAACCGAGAAGGAACCTAGGCAAGGTTGCTTCTGGATAAGTTCGTGTAGGGCTTCAGGAGGAACCTGGGTAAGGTTACTTCGGGATGAGTTCATGTGAAACTTTATTTGGAAATGTATGAGAAGGGACCCGTGTAAGATTTTTTCAGGATAAACTCGTGTGAAGCTGTATTTAGGAGAAACCCGTGTAAGATTGCTTCGTGACAAACCCGTGTAAAGCTGCATCTGGTCGCACAGATAATTATTCTGTTTAGTTTCAGGAGTTAATCTTGGACCTGCTGGAAATTGTTGATGATAACCATCTTTCCTGAAAAGGTACATGATTAATTATATGTGATGCATGAAATGCATTGTATGATGATATTCTCAAAATAAATGAGATTATGTTGTATGCAATATGTGTGCGTATGTCATGATGTATGAACATGAGATGTTATTGTGCCATATTCGAGTTGGTAAAATAAATCCCTGACTGCTGTCGGAGAGTACTGGAAATTGAATTCCTGACCATCGTAGAAAAAGTGGTTCTTCTACTTCTGCTGGGGATGGTGAACGGAGATGACTATGCCGTGGATTTACTCCTGTTTGCGAATAGTCTGTCGGGGAGAGACTCTTTTTGAGAATAACTCTGCGGGGAAATAACTCTGTTGGAAGATGAACTACTGTAGCTGAAGTAATAAGCTCTATTGGAGATTGAGCTTCTGTATTCAGAGAAATAAACTCTGCTCGGGAGAAAACTTTATGACCCGCTTGCGATTATGAAATTCGGCTAGGGAATATAGATGTCAGTTTTCTGAAGGGACCCGACTGGGGAGAGTAACTCCTGTTTGGGGAAGCCGATGTCAAATCTTTAGTTGTCTCTACTCTGTGGGGAGTATAGATGTCATTGGGACGCATGCTGAGGATACGACAATGACTTCGCATCAGGACTTTTTTGCCCCTGTACTTGCTGGAGAAAGTACCTACAGAGGCTTGTGGATAGCTTGAGTGTTATCCCAACTCATGAGGTGCTTGGTAACTGCCGATCAGAATGATAAGTCTTCGGGACATGGTCGTACGCTCTAATCCCTATCTTTTGCCTGGACTATCTTTTCAGATTTTCAGTCCACCGGGATACCCTTTTTTGCCCAAGCTGCCTTTTCAGGTTTTCGACTTGCCGGGTATACAATTTTTTTTTGTTTTTATCTTTAATTTTTGCCTGAACTTTTTTGGTTCGCCGGGATGCCCTTATTTTTGCCTAGGCCAGTCGACCTAGCGGGTCTTTTTCATGCGTGGTCTTTTCTGACTATGTCCATGTTCTCAAGATGTAGAGAGTTATCACCGTCCCTAGTATTGTGTTGTAGTACTGTCAATATGTTTTCTTGATGGCACATGATTCATTGCTGGAATGCGTGCGTAATGCCCCAAGTGATTCAGATGGAGATCTGCCCCTGGTTATTTGGCACTTTTGGAGAGACTGCCCCAGCTATGTTAGACATCATGTCATGCCCCTTGCTTATGGAAGACCTGTTGTTGGAAGTGTATTTCCTGCTGAGGTGATTCTGTCCATTGAGAGGATGTCTGTTCATTGAATATCCATTGTACGGATTTCTCTGCTGTCAAACAACTAGTCATATGCAAACAATGTCATTTAAAGGATGCAAACTCATGTCTGTCTTGAAATTTTTTTGAAAATGTGTTTTGCATAGTAAAACAAAATTTGCAAGAATGTGATATCAACTTAGGATTCATAACAATTCCTACAGGAGTCAGGATACCTTTGTAACAGTATGCTCTCAAACTATCCCATGCTTCAGCTAGGACTTTTAATGGTTATAACGTGACCTGGTTCATGGTTTAAGAAACAAAGGATAAAGGCTTAAAATTTATTTGTACCCACCCGTTCTCCGTGATATCCTTCAGTCTCATGCTCAGTTAATTACACGTTTAGACTCCCAGTTGAGTCCTGGAGTACTGTCCCAGATGTTTCAGTGATGGTTCAGATACTGAAAGTTTGTTTTGCATAAGCAGTCATTTTTGTAATCTTTTTTGTCGAGGATTTGTAGGATCTCTTTCTTTTTTATTTTAATATCCCTGTCTTTTGCCTGAACTGTTTCTTTTTGTGATTACAGTCAGCGGGATGCCCCAGTTTTTTCTTAAGTCTCCTTCATAGGTTTTGACTTAATGGGCTTTTATTTCGAGAGATAATGACTGCCTATCTTGACGATTATGCAGAACCATCATCGTCTTTTGTTTTGGAAGGACGTCTTCGATGCCATTCATTGTGTACGAAGCAGCAGATTGCAATTGAATGCGCACCTGAATTAACCGAGAAAACTACCTTGCCCCAGGTTGTGATTAAGGGTTTTAATTTGCGTGAAAGAAAAACTCACACTTCTTTGGCTCAAAGGGGTTGACTAGGGATTATCTTCCTTATAACTCCATTGTTTAGGATTTGAAACAACACTTGTACATCGTCAGCAAGATCTGTTCAAAAGCATACTGTAGAGATTGTGGTATCTTTTTCGTCATCCTCCCTCTAAGGCTTTGAGCTTTTAATCGAGAGTTGAATATCACGAAATGGAAGTATAAAGCAGTTTAAGCATAGTGAAAACAAATTAATTCAAGACAAACATGTGTAATGCATTAATAAAATAACAAAGTTTTGACATGACAATAATTGTTCGAATAAACAAAGAAAATACAACTTGAGAATTCAAATGAACAAAAATGCTTTCGATCCTAGCCATGTTTTGGCAGGGGAGCAGTAATCATGTTGGGAGTCTCAGGAGGGTCAAATTCAATCTCCTTGGCATCAATCATATTCTGAATCTTGTATTTCAGCGTCCAACAATCGTTAGTATCGTGCTCAGGGCTGACAGAATGATAAACACACCTTGCATCCGGATTGTAGTTAGGAGAGGAAGTCTTGGGATTCAGTTGAGGTCCTATCAACGTAATCAGATTCATCCTCAATAGGTGTTATAAATCTTGAGACAGCGACACATTGAGTTTGGTAAACTACCTCTTGGGTATATCCGGCTTACTCTGATTAACCCATTGTTTTTGGCGAGGTTGTTGTTGAACCCGTGACGTGGTAGAAATTTGGAAAGGTCCACTCTTCACCAAACCAACCTTTTGTCTTCTTGGAGGTTGATCAATGACTTGGTCCCTAGCCTCGACTGTTTACTTCATACTGTTGTATCCGTCTTGATGAAGTTGGTTGATGATGGCTCTCAGCTCTTCTTGTCCCCGGGCTAGGCCTTAGATAAGAGCCATCTGCCCCAGCATCTGGGTTCTCATTGCATCTACCTCAGCTTGCAGTTATTCCAGCCGTTCATCCTTATTGTCTTCAGGACTTTTCTTGACCAAGTTCCCAGTGAGGAGTGTTTTCAACTCTTCCCGTCCCTTGGATAGGTTTAGGAACATCTCCCTGAACTGAGCTTCTTGAGTTTGAAGATCTATGTTGTCTTTTTAGAAAGCCATTGCTGAAATAAACAGCGAGAACATGAGAGACATGTACTGGAAGACCTGTTATGCAATGATATGTATGATATATGTATGCAATGTTTTCAAGGATCTCGCCGGGTAAACAAGAAAATGTCAGAAGTTGAAATTTTTCCATTTTGATTGAAGCACTTCATATCGTTGAAGTTCCTTCTACAAGAGTCAAGCTCACCATATCACGTGGGTCATAGCCCCTGACTCAAGTTGTCTTGTTTTGGTCTTTTGACGACACTGGCTAGAGGAACATAAATCCCCTTGCCCTTGCTAGACGTCTAGTTCATCATAACCTGCATCACAAACTCTTGAGATTCTTGAAATGGTTAAGGAAATGCTGTGACATGATGTTATGATGCGTATGCTATGCATTAAGCAAAGATGTAAGGTGACAAACACAACCCTGCAAAGAATTCAAGTTGTTAGACAATGAAGGCAAACAAGTCACACAAGCAGCCTTAGGTTTAGGCTTGCATGGGGTTTGTAGGTAATACCCTCTTAAAGTTGGATTGGTTCAACTTGTCCTATAAATAGTAATCGGGTCCTAAGGGATCTCAATATCACTGATCTTTCCCCCAAGCTTCGTTCAATAGGCGGTTGACTTGCAACCAAACAAAACTTAGGAGTCAAACTTTAATGGGTGTAGCATCGAGTATCTGTCAACCTTGGGAATACACCAAAGTCGGCCATCTCGCTACGTCCTACTGGCCAAGTTGTGCAATTAAAGGTTCTAAGGTCAGTTAATGCTTTATGACTCCACACAACGGCCCCATACTCTCCTTGATTGACTCAAGGGTTACCAGTACCAACCAAAGTGTCACATTAATGTAGCTACTTCTTCAACTGTGTCGGTATACCCCACACAGTCCCCTCACAGTTTATTGCTACTTACCTAAAAGGTGTTTCCCGATCCGGGTGTAGGATCTTCAATAATACCCAAACAAAACCCTTGAATATAAAGTAGGTAAAGCAAAACAAGAAAGAAATTTTAAAAATGACCTAGATCTTAAGGTATACCCCACTTATTTTTGTCCCCAACAGAGTCGCCAGTTCTGTGATACGGTGGCAGAACCGGCTGTTAATACTGGTTTGCATTTTTTGTTTGCAAATGTCGCGGTAAGTAAGAGTCGCCACCGACTTTTATTTCATCCAACAAAGGAGAAGGAAAAAGAACATAAAAAACCTTTTTCAAGATGTTTCTGAGTACGGGGGGTAGATTATAGAAAGGGAAGGTGTTAGCACCCTTTCTATACGTGGTTTTCAGCGGGCTCTTAGATGCTTAGCTCATGTTTTGAAAATTGCTTGTGCTTTGTGTGTTTTGAAAATTGTTTTGAAAATGCCTTAGTGCGGTGATTCGCTTTGTGATAACTCTTGTATCAGTCCTCAAGAGTGTTGACAAGGCGAATGTTTTTGAAAGTGTTTTGAAATATTTTTGTGTATGTGCAAAAAGTTGTTTTAAGCAAGCATCTAAGAACTTATCTACTTATACTCGAAAAGGTCATTCTTTTCTCCTTATCCTTTAGATAGTGCTATCCTACTATTAGTGAGTAGGTAGCCCTATTGTTGGATGTATGAGGGACAAGCGCGAGTCATCGTTATGGTCATAGAAGGCAACATATAGGGATACCTTAGTAGTTCGAAGGGTCTGTCATCATATATTCGTAGGCAACATCGAGGGACAATATCATTTCTCGTAGGCAACTCGAGGGACGTTAAGGGACTATGATCTTTATGATGACTTTTAGATTTAGGGTCTTTTGCTAAGATATCCCTACATTTGAGGGACATGACCATTTTTTTTCCGAGGCAACCAAGTGGGGAGTATCCTAGGGGTGCAAGTGTACAACAGTGTGTTTTTTCAGTTATATTTATCTTGCAATTATGGTTTTCTATCGTTCATTTTTATCTTTCCATACAATCCTATTAATCTAAGCATTGCATAAAAATATAGTAGCTGAAGGTAAATGCGGAAATATAAATCTAAGCTATTACAGAGCTTTGGGGCAGTTACATAATAGTGAAGAGTGCGGAAAAGAAATCCTAAAACTATTACATCCCAGAAGCAATTACATGATAATGATAAAGAAATGCGAGAAAAATAAAGTTACGCTATTACAGTTGAACGCGCCCTATACACTTTATCTAGGAAAGTAAAAATAAGATGAAAATAAAAAAGAAAATATTTTGGTGATTTTTTATGAAAAAAATGATTTATGATAATTAATTAAATAAACCTAAAAAACTTAATTAATTTTAATTAATAAAAAAATGTTAATTTTGAAAAAAGTTAATTAAAATACATAAAACCTAATTAATATGAATTAAAAAAGGTTAGTTTTAAAAAAAAAGTAAAAAAATCTCAAATTAATTAACCTAAAAATTAAATTGGATTTTTTTTTGTAAAAAAAGATTTGTGAAAAAAGTTTCGTGGTTAAGTGAATTTAAGATTGAAAAAGACAAATTGGTTAGAAACCAAAAACAAATAATGAAAATGTCAGGGTGGATGTTGAACCTAAAATTAAATTAAAAACTTAAAATTAATTATTTGAGTTTATTAGGAAAAAGCAAAGGTTTGTGAAAAATGTTAAGTTTTATGAAAAATGTTTTAAACAGAAAGAATGAAAATAGGTAAAAGGATAAATAAAAAGGAAGAAAACCAAAACCAATAGGGGTGAGTGTTGAACCCACGTCCTTAACCTTCTCAGGATGCATGCCTTGCCATGAGCCATGTATTGGTTGTTGTTTTGTTTTAGTATTTTGGCCTCAGCGTTCTGTAATAAACCTGCATGGGACCATTAGATGATCCAAACCTGTAGTGTTGAATCCCATGAACACATTAAACAAATTAGTATACCTTGAAATACAAAAAAAAATATAAGAAATTTTGTAATGTTAAAAACGATATGGCATGTATCAATGCTTCTACACCCTTTGGATCATAGAGATCAAACCAGCCTTACTCGGAGAATTAGTGAAAGTAGTGAGACGTGAGTTTGTAACAAGGGTAGCTTGTTTGTAGTGAGATGAGGTTTGTAACAAGGATTTCAAGGTTTTTAAGATTCTTGAAGGAATTTGATATTTTGACAGGGTTGTGGCAAAAAAAAATTTTCTCTCGTTTTTTTGTGAAAAGAATGAGATTATATAATGGAAATTAAAGAAAAGATATGGACTTTGAATGTGCAATTGGACCTCCAATAACCACAAACAATAGTGCATATTTTTATTCATTTGAGTCCGTCACGTTCCAGGCTAAATCGCAGAGGCTTAAGTGCAATTTTTGAAGTTGAAATGTGAAAAAAATGTAGCTGACATCGAGAACTAATGCTTGTCTGAAAATGAGCTCAATCAGATAAATGGTGAATTATTTATGAATTTTTGAAGTGTCGCCTCAGATAAACTTATTTTGAGCTCCATTGTCAACTCTGACACGTTCTTCAATAAAAAACTGGTATTGATCGGAGAAGAACCCGGTCTCGACTTTGGAAGCAAAGTTGTAGATCTCTGAGTCAGTGACCTTATGTAAAAAATGGGACCTATCCGATAAAAATTGACCGATTTATGAATTTTCGAAGTTTCGACCCAGATGAAATAATATTCAGCATTCAGGATTTTCGATGCGTTACGCGCACTCTGGACAAAAAACGAAGGCCTTTTGGATATCTTTCAAACTCAATACCTCCTGTGAAAACGTAGCCAACTTAATTTGTGAAATTTTGGCGCCGGAACCAGCTCGATACGATGAAAATCGATCAAGTTATGATTTTTTGAACATGACGCAAATAAACTTGTCACAAATTTTCTGTACGAAAATACTTGATAAATCCACATTTTTGAAAACCTTCTGATCGGAATTGGCTTCCAGCCGTGAGAGATGAAAACGTAGATGACGTCAAGACGGAATTTCAGCCACCGAAATGGGTTCAAAACAAGCCACGATCTTCAAGTTATGAATTTTTTAGTGCGTAAAAACTGCACTTTCAGCACACTTTTTCACCATATTTCTTCGAGAAAACTCACACATTCGGAGACCTTCTTTAAAGAATTGACTCTTGAGCCGAACCTGAATTTGAGAATACGTTATCAGAGATATCTTGGCGAAAGAACACCTGAATATGACGCACCGGATTGGACTTGTGAATCTTTGAACTTCGAATCGTTGCAAAACGGCGAACCGATCTTCAGCACGGAAAATACTCTGAGAACATCCATTGGCGAAATAAACGTCACTTATAACCTGACGAAGCTTGATAAATATACATTTATTCCATAACCATAAAATCAATAATACATGTGTATTAAAATAGAGTAAATTTTAGAATACAACAAAGCAAGGTAAGCCATTAGCTTTAAAATCTAACAGAAAATCTGACTCCAAAGTTTTGCAGGCTGTGGAAGAAACCTCTGATGGATCCTCATCAGAAGAAGATGAATTGTCTCTCCTCTCTAGAAGGGTGAACCAACTATGGAAGCAGAGACAAAGGAAGTTCAGGAATCCCAGAAGATCAGAAAATCAGAATGAATCTTTCTCCAGATACAGAAGGTCAGAGTCCTCCTCTGGACACAAGATCTGAAGGTTCTTTAGGATACATAAAGCCAAACAACAAAGACATCATCTGCTATGAATGTAACGAGCAAGGGCACTACAAAAGTGATTGTCCAAAGCTTCAGAAGAAGAAGCCCAAAAAGAAGTTTGACAAGGAAAAGAAGAAAAGTCTCATGGCTACATGGGATGATTCTGACACATCTGAAGCTGACTCAGAATCAGATGATGAAAGAGCAAACATAGCCCTCATGGCAAACGTATCTGAAGACAGTGAAGCTTCTGGTTCAGACTCTGAATCAGATACAGAAGAGGTATTCCCTGACTTTACTTTAAACTTTACTAAGGCTGAACTAGCTGAAAGCCTTAATGAAATTCTGGAAAGGTATCAGCAGATCAGAGTCAAATTCAGAAACCCGAAAAGGAATCTTGCTTCTGACTCTGATAAGACTAAGAGTCTCAGATTGGAGAATTCTGAGCTAAAAGAAAGAAATTAAGTAGATCAGAATGTTTGAGACTTATGTCTCAGTAATCCGCTATTGAAAATATCTTATTCTTTCTCCCCCTTTTTGTCAGTTATCAAAAAGAACATATAATTAGAGCCAAAAAGGATTTATATTAAAATTAGAAGCAACGATAAGAAGTTCAAAACAGCAGCAATGTAGAAAATATTACAGATAAACAAACTTTAAAAGAGAAATCTAAGAGGGAGGAGGAAGACGCGTGAACAAAGATTCCAACAAGTCCTTGATCTGGGTGTTGGTTTCCTCTTGTTTGCTTAACATGCTCTTGATTTTCGAAACTTATCATCCTATTTATCCATCCTTTCTTGCATAACAATATCTGCTCTCTTCAGTTCTTCCAGAGTATGCCTTTCATAGGAGGAAGCTTGAGAATCTTCAGTAACTGGATGCTTCTCAGAGCATTCTGCAACATGATCTTTATGAACCAATTCCTACCCCTCAAACCTTTGATGATTTTGACATAGGTTTTGACCCCTCTGAAACTCTAAGTCTTAGAGGAACTCACTCTCTACCTATCAATCCAAATACCGAAACAACTCAACCAGAACTTGCAAAAGTTCTGCCAGATATTAAAACTTTTGACCAGAATATTTCTGCTCCCACACCAGAAAATCCAAACTCCGAAACCACTACAGAAGCACCACAACTAGAAATTCCCCTCTCTCCACAACCAGAAATACCACTACCTCAATCTCCTCAACCAGATATTCATCCACCATCTCCACAACCTGAATAATCACAACCAAAAGTTCAAACTTCTGAGATCCAACCCTCTGAGACCTGTGAACCAGAACCTCATAATGTTCAATCCAACCAATCTGAAGAACCCACTTCAGATTCTGATACCATTCCCATTCCAGGTATCATTGAACCTCTGGCCATCCGTATGCCCCTCACCATTCTGGACATTCCCCAAATTCCCTATTCACTAGAATCTACTCCACCAAACTCCCCAACTAGTCCAATAATTATACCAGACTCTCCCACTCTCTCACTAAAAAGCAATAAAGAATAAGATATTTTCAATAAGGGGGAGATTGTTAGAACATAGTTTGATTCTACAATCCTTGATTAGAGTTTTGATGATAACAAAATACAAAGAATAAATAAATCCAAAGATATATACAAAGAACAAATATGCTCCTTAAAATTATGTTTTGTATATGCAGAAGTTCTAATGGAATCAGCATCAGAAGATAAGTTGAAGTATTACACGCTGAAGCAAAATAATTCTACGCTGGATGACCAGAATCTGCGCCTAAACATGTACACTCTGACTCTGAACAAAGACATCTTAACCAAGTCATCTACATTCTGAAGTGTTATCAGCAGTTAAAGCAAAGAAGACTCTGAAGCGTTACTGGTTATTCAAGACAGAATTAAATGCTAACGGCTTTCTTCAGACAAGATCTTCTACAAAAGGAAAGTGTGTTATTATCATTAAACTTGACTTATGGACAACGTATCTTGCTTGCCTATATAAACAAGTCTGCCTATGAAAGAAGCACGTACGTACACACACATCAATTTGCAGAGAATTCCAAATCACGCATATTCAAGCTCTAGCAAATTTATTTTATTTCAAGCTTAATTTGTGTAATTATCACAGTTGTGATATACAGTTTTGTTAGAAAACGATAACACACTTTTGTTCAATTATTTGTAAAAGATTTCCTTGAGATAAACCGGTTTGTGGTTATACTCAAGAAGACTTTAACAGTTGTTAAAGTAGCTGTTGTAATCCTTTGAGATTAGTGGATTAAGACCTCGTTGGAGAGAGGCGAAATCACCTTGACGGGTGGACTGTAGTAGTTTGAGATCAAACGAACCAGGATAAAAATACTGTGTCATTAAGCTGTTTTGATCTAAGTTTTTCAATTCAACCCCCCCCCCCCCCCCCCCCCCCCCACTTCTTGTGTTTTTCACATCTTCACTTCTGATCGAAATTGACTTCCAGCCGTGAGAGATGAAAACGTAGATGACGTTAAGACGGAATTTCGGCCACCAGAACGGGTTCAAAACAAGCCACAATCTTCAAGTTATGAATTTTTTAGTGCGTAAAAACTGCACTTTCAGCACACTTTTTTACCATATTTCTTCGAGAAAACTCACACATTCGGAGACCTTCTTTAAAGAATTGACTCTTGAGCCGAACCTGAATTTGAGAATACGTTATCAGAGATATCTTGGCGAAAGAACACCCGAATATGACGCACCGGGTTAGACTTGTGAATCTTTGAACCCCGAATCGTTGCAAAACGACGAACCGATCTTCAGCACGGAAAATACTCTGAGAACATCCATTGACGAAATAAACGTCACTTATAACCTGACGAAGCTTGATAAACATACCTTTATTCCATAACTATAAAATCAATAATATGCGTGTATGAAAAGAGAGTAAATTTTAGAGTACAAAGAGTACTATATACATAGAGAAGAGTGAAAATTCAAAATGACATTGAAAGTTAGAAAGAGACATTTCATTTTTTGTTTTCCCACAATTTTGAAAAGTTAAATAGACACTTGAATAGTTATTAAAGATTAACAAAAATAAAAATAAATTAAAAATTAGTAGAAAAAAAAATGAAGAGAAGACAATTATAAAAAGATTTAAAAAAAAAGCATTTATATAAATAACCATGGCTCTAAAAAAATTGCCAAGTGTCAAAATTTCCCTAGAAATCATCTTGTTATATATATATATATATATATATATATATATATATATATATAAAATATTATATTCATATCAACTTACAAGATGATATAATATTTAATATTTTTTACCAACATTTAAATTACATATTTCATGATAAATTTTGAGATAATATTGATAATTTTAAAGTTAGTGAAATGATACAAAGTAGGTCGATGAGTTCAACTAAGACAAAAGAAATTCATAATAGTAATGCAGTTTTATTGTAGAATGTTAGACAATAAATTTACTTTTCTTATTAATTTAATTCAAAATTACAATATTATTATTTTATGTATCTTATTAAATTTTATTATAAAACTTATATATAAATACTTAATATATTTTAATATTATCTTTAATTTTTACATATATAATATTCACATGTGTTTATTTATATTTATTATTATGGAAAAAATTTAACTTAATAATATAATATAATAAAATAAGAAACGATTAATTTTTTAGTAAAAAATATTCTTTTATGTAATTTTACATTGTAAATTAGTGTAACCACTAATTTATTGAAGACTTAAAATTAATTTATCATCTATTAGTTATCAATTATAAATTATTAGTTATCAATTATTACTCATCAGCTTTTTAACTGTTAATTATTTTTATCAAACAGAACATCAATTTAATATATATAAAGAAAACAAATAAAAGAGACACTTGAAAACCTATTTATATTTTTATATAGGAAGAGTGTTAAGAATTTTTTTTTAACAATCTCTTAAATACTCATTTTATTATCAATGAAATATTATGAATCTTCATTATGGAAATGGGTCCATCCACATGTGTTTCATTCAATAAAACAAGTTATGACACTTATTTGCTTACCACTCAGTGCTCTATTATTTGGTTTTCATTTATTTATATATATTTAAAGACTTTAATGACACCCTAAAAATACAATTGAGATAGAATCCTCTTCATTTTTTCTCTTTATTTTTCCTCTTTATTACTATAATTTTAAAGACATATATAATGTAAAAAATAAATCTACTATTAAACGACACATTATTACATTAATAATTTCAAAATTTTGATAATACACAAAATTAAGGGATAAAACGGAGATCTTCACTCCAATAAATCATAATGACAATACTTTAACAAATTTAAACTAGGGGCACTTAAATGACCATTCATTTTATTACACAAGTAAAAAAGAGAAGAAAAAAAAAGACTTATTATTTATTACCCATTAATCTCCCACCAAAAAGCTACATGTAGACAAGGGTTAATCTGGACCACATTTATACTAGTCTATGGTGCTCGATACTTATTAACCTATAGATACTACTGCTTCTCATATAACACCGTGTACCTACCCGCACCAAATTATTCTCCCAAATTTGAAAATCCCATCTGTCACTAGATTCTTAAATTAGTTTTCTCAAATTAGAAATCAAATTCACTCCTCAACCAACCCAATAACAGAGTCTAATTCACACCTGTATATTATATTTTATTTTAATTATCACAAAAATAGAAAAAATAAAAGGATACTTATTAAGTTAGTTATTATCCATATAAAATTTTTCATGGACCTACCATTGCCACTTGTGAAATATAAGTATATCTAATAATTTGCACTATCTCCAAGCAAGAACAATATTTTGATTCTTAATTTATTTTAAGGGGTCTACAAATGACCTCACATATTCAATATTTCCACCATATTTAAACAAAAATATTTTTCTTCTATTCTATTAACAACCACTTTATTATAATAAAGAAATATTTATTTTATTAATGATAGTTAACACAGACACCAAAAGATTTTAAATTTAATTCGTATTATCGATACGAAGACATTCTTAATATTTAATTTATAAATATTTTTAAATATAGTCTTAAAACCTACTGTGACTCGAGTCTAAAACAGATCAATTAAATTTTTTATAAAATAAAAAAAAAACATTCTTTTAAAGATTAACTCTTCTTACATGTAAGGTTACCTCATCTTTGCTCCAATTTTATGTGAAAATAAAAACTTTTCAGAGACATTCTTAAAAATATGTAAGAAACATGCACTTAAAGATGTTTATAATAGTTCGTTTAGTAGTTCCGTGTGAAGGAAAAAAAAGAAGTGAAGTGGGACCCATACATTACTCCTTCCTTTTCCAATCTTTCTCAAAATCTATATAAAGCAGTTGCATTTTTATTCCATTCACTTCACCTCACCCATCAAACTATTACACCTCACCCTATAACAAAGTGGTTGGATTAACTGTCCTCAATTAAAAAACTAGAAGCTCTTTTCTCTTTGTTTTCCATTCTCTTTTTAATGTTTCATTAACTAGAACAAAAGTGAAGAAACAAAACACAATGGAGAGAAAGTTTGACATGGTTTTGGTATTGTTGTTTTTGTGTTTGTGTGTTTTTTCTGTCACAGCCTCAGTGACTTATGATCACAAAGCTATTGTAATTAATGGACAGAGAAGAATTTTGATCTCTGGTTCAATCCACTATCCAAGAAGCACACCTCAGGTAGGTCTATCTGTATCAGCACACTTGTGATTACGTTAGCATCAGTGTCGTGTATGTGCTTCATAGGTTATGCATGAACCAACCAAAAGAAGAAAAAAGTTTGTTGGTAAAAATTATAAGACTAATAAAAAAAAGTGTTTCTTAATGCAGATGTGGCCAGATTTAATTCAAAAGGCCAAAGATGGAGGTGTTGATGTGATTGAAACATATGTGTTTTGGAATGGACATGAACCTTCTCAAGGAAATGTAATAAACTAGTTTCAATTCAATATGTTTTGTTTTAAGATTTTCGATAATTCGAGTTTTATTAAATGATGATTTTGTTTTCAGTATTACTTTGAAGATAGGTTTGATTTGGTTAAGTTTGTGAAAGTGGTTCAACAAGCTGGACTTTATGTTCACTTGCGTATTGGTCCCTATGTTTGCGCGGAATGGAATTTCGGGTAATGATTTTAATCATTTTGATGAGAATAGAACAATTCTTAGGTAAATTCTTGTAAATTTCTCAAAGTTAACATGTTCTGTTTTTGTATGCAGGGGATTTCCTGTTTGGCTAAAGTATGTACCAGGTGTTGCTTTCAGAACCGACAACCAGCCGTTCAAGGTTGAAACTTTTTCAATTTTGGAGTCTCATTAGTTTAATTTCTAATGATTTGTTTGGTTGATTATGGATATTTAATTAGTTTTTGTTTAATTAATTTTCTAATTAACCGTCCAAATTTTGTCATGATGTTTAGGCTGCAATGCAAAAATTCACTGCTAAGATTGTCAGTATTATGAAAGCAGAGAGATTGTTTCAAAGCCAAGGTGGTCCAATTATTTTGTCTCAGGTAAGTACAGAAAAAATGGTATTTAATTATGTTCTCTTATATGTGTTATTTTTAGAAACATTTTTTTTAACTATTGAGTTTCTTAAATTTTTTACTATAAAGTTTATGGAGTCTGTAATTCGGAGTTTAACCAACAAATAAGTGAAATCTAACTGATGATTCGTCTTTGACTGAAGTTCGTTAACCACGTGAACGAACTATTTAATGAAAAAAGAAGATTGAAATCGAATTTGAATTGATACAGATTGAGAATGAGTATGGACCGGTGGAATGGGAAATTGGTGCTCCTGGAAAAGCTTATACGAAATGGGCTGCTCAAATGGCTGTTGGTCTAGACACGGGTGTACCGTGGATTATGTGTAAACAAGAAGATGCTCCTGATCCTATTGTAAGCAATCTTTTCTTGTTACAAGTTTTATAAACGTATTCGTATGGTGTGTGAGTTTGAAGCTTTTTAGTTTGTTGCAAAATTCTTATCCTGATCCTTAAAGTTTATATGACCTGCTTAGTGGTGGGGTTTATAACAGTGTCATGCTTATTTTGTTTAGACTAAGGTTGTTGCTTTTACTACTATGTAATGATGGTTTGATGTTCTTTCCTTAAGCCATTTCACCTTTTTCCCTTTTGTTGTTTTTCCTTTGTTTGAAGGAAGATGCTTTTTTGGCTTGCTTCAGAGTACTTCTATTATCTTCTACGCGTTTCTTTTCCACTTGCTAACGTTAAATTTCAATTCAACTTTTATGAAAGGAAACTTGTGTTGATTCTTCTGTTTTTGATCTTTCTGTATGTTGGTTATGGCATATAGTTATTGTTAGAGCGGCTTTTTACAAACATTGCGCATTCATTTCTTGCATTTTTTCGGTAACTTTACTCTTTTGGATTAGGATTTCTGTTCTAACACTATCTGATCTGTATTTACTGGCTTTGTTTTTTTAGATTGATACCTGCAATGGATATTACTGCGAAAACTTCTCTCCCAACAAGAACTACAAACCCAAAATGTGGACTGAAAACTGGACTGGCTGGTATGTTACTGTTAGGTCATACAAATGCTACCTTTAAAAGTTATAAAAATGTTTCATTTCGCGTCTTATATTAGTTTTCTGCTTCTTGTTTTTGTTTAGGTACACTGATTTTGGCAGTGCTGTCCCTTATAGACCAGCAGAAGACTTGGCATTCTCAGTTGCCAGATTCGTACAGAATCGCGGCTCATATGTTAACTACTATATGGTATTTTTATGTTAACCCTCTCTGCATATTTGATTTTTTAGCTACAAATTTATGTTCTAGAAATTTCAATTCGAGTCTAATGATGTATTTTATTCGAGTCCAGTATCATGGGGGAACTAATTTTGGAAGGACAACTAGTGGCCTTTTCATTGCCACAAGCTACGACTACGATGCTCCTATCGATGAATACGGTAGGGAGTATTAAGGTTTAAATTGTTTACATGCTTTGAATGGCGATAGTTATACAGATTGATGTTTGTTTAACCTTACCATTTTATCAGGACTTATAAACGAACCAAAATGGGGGCATCTAAGAGATTTACATAAAGCGATAAAGCAATGCGAGTCAGCTTTGGTGTCCGTGGATCCGACAGTGTCATGGCCCGGAAAAAACCTTGAGGTAAAGTCCATGCCGAGGTGGTTCTTATGAAAGGCGCATAATTTCTACTGTCTTGAACATTCATTTGAGTTTGTTTGTTAATGTAATCGTAGGTGCATCTTTACAAGACAAGCTTTGGTGCATGTGCTGCATTCCTTGCAAATTACGACACCTCGTCGTGGGCAAAAGTTCCATTTGGAAATGGCCAGTATGACCTCCCACCCTGGTCTATCAGTATTCTTCCTGACTGCAAAACTGAGGTTTTCAACACTGCAAAGGTAACACAAGATTGCTGAATGTGTAAGGCTTTTCTAAGTGTGAACATTTGCAAATATTTATCAATTTTGTTCAGGTTGGTGCTCCGAGGTTCCATAGAAAGATGACTCCTGTAAACAGCGCGTTTAATTGGCAGTCATACAATGAACAACCTGCCGCCTCCGGTGGAGAAAGTTCGATCACAACGGCTGCACTTTTGGAGCAGGTCGGCGTCACTCGCGATTCGTCAGATTATTTGTGGTACATGACAGAGTAAGAATCTTTCAATTTCTCAAACTTTCTTAAACACTATAAGTAATTGGAATGTTAAAATCTCTTAAATATTTACTGATACTTCAATTTTTGGTTCTTGTTTAGTGTCAACATTAGTCCTAATGAAGCTTTCTTAAAGAATGGCCAATATCCTGTTCTTACAGCAATGTCGGCCGGCCATGTTCTGCATGTTTTTGTTAACGGTAAACTTTCAGGTGAGCATGCTTCCTAGTACATTCCACAAAATCCCGAGATAATACGTTTTAAAATGCACCTTGTCAGTATTTATGTGTTTCGATTAAATAGTTATCATACTAAATAGAAACTCTCTTTACATAATCATCTCTTGTATGAATGTAGGAACTGCGTACGGAGGATTGGATAATCCTAAACTAACATTTAGCAGTAGTGTGAAGCTATGGGCTGGCAATAACAAGATTTCTCTACTTAGTGTTGCAGTCGGTCTCTCGGTTAGTTGTTTGTTTTCTTATGTCTATGAAATATGTGACATTTTCAATTTGCTTTAAAAAAAACATGTTCTTAATCATTTTTTGTATTCAAATTAATTCCAGAATGTTGGCTTACATTACGAAACATGGAATGTTGGAGTGTTAGGCCCGGTAACGTTAAAGGGTCTAAATGAGGGGGCAAGAGACTTGTCTAAACAAAAATGGTCTTACAAGGTTTGTTATAGTATATATTCATTAGAAAATGCAGAATATGTATGTTGTTGAGCATATTTTATGTGTTTTTGCTATCATCTTTTGAGGCTGGTCGGTAAATTTTACGTTATTGGACAGACTGGACTGAAAGGTGAATCTTTGAACCTTCATACCGCAACTGGAAGTTCCGCGGTAAAATGGTCACAAGGATCATTTTTGTCTAAAAAGCAGTCTCTCACATGGTACAAGGTAAGAATGAGTTTTCTACAGAATGCTGCAGTTTTGTTAGTGTTATACAAGATTTTATATGCATCTGCATGAGTTCTGAATTCTGATTCATTTTAACTTCAATGGTGCCAGACAACTTTCAGCGCGCCCGCTGGAAATGATCCGTTGGCTCTAGATATGAGTAGCATGGGAAAGGGTGAAATATGGGTAAACGGTAAGAGCATTGGTCGCCATTGGCCCGGATATATAGCACGTGGTAATTGTGGCAGTTGTAATTATGCCGGAACATTTACCGATAGTAAATGCCGAACAAATTGCGGACAACCAACTCAAAAATGGTAAGATTCCATCCATTCAATTTACTTTACAACAATGTAAATATTTCAAGACCATGAGATCCTATTTTTGTCTTTCGACAGGTATCATATTCCTCGCTCGTGGCTAAACTCAGGCGGGAACTTCTTGGTTGTGTTGGAAGAATGGGGAGGTGACCCTACCGGAATTTCATTGGTGAAAAGAACATAAAGTGTGGTCATTTGATTTTTTTGAAAAGGTATTGCATCGCAACCACGGTTTTAAAACGGTCAACGTCCACAACATCGATGTTTTTTTCTTCTGCTTATTATCGTTATGGTCTATTTTGCAGAACTGCATTTGCAAGCATTAGTTGTCTAGTGACTCATGTCTAGGAAACCCAAAGGAGCTTTCAGATAAGTCCCTATGCAACTATGATCTCTTTGATGCAGCAAAGTACACCAAATAAATGTGATTCAGTTTTTATCAGATAGATTCAGTATATAAAGTTTTTCAACTTCAACATTGATGCTCCATATTTCAAGGCCTAATAATCAACAACCTGGCCAAAAATATATATATACACACAAACAAGAGAAATTTGATGCAAAGAGAATGTATAGTGTATACTGTACATAGGCAAACTATTATGCTTATTTCATATATTTAAGGGCTTGTTGTAATGAATATTAAGCCCGCCATATACAAACTTTCAATTGATTTGTGACATTCAATTTGATAATGTTAACTTTGAGCTGGACTCTAAGCAAGTGGTGGACACTTCAACTGTTTTAATGATGTTGTTACTTATTTCAGCCCCAAACCATGATTGTAGAATATATGCATTTATTTTCTTTATTACAGTATTAACAAACTCTCTTGTTGAGTTCATTAAGAAACAAGTCAAATGGAATTGTCAAAGCATTGGCATGGGTGACAGTATCTATATCTTGCAACAGGAACAGTTTTTGTCATACTCAAATAATCATGTTATTAAGGCGAAGGCTGTAGTACTAGAGTTTGGTTTTATATTTATATCCATTTATGAAATGTCATGTCATTTTTTATAATAATATATTTTAAGATAAATTAAAAATTTAAACATAGTTTACTTAAGAATACCAATACTTAACTTAACATAAATTTATGGATATTTAAGAAATTATTTATTAAATTACATATAGTCGTTGAATTATTGAGCATCAGTCAATTCCAATATAATCAAACCTGGTTAATTAAGAAAACAAAAATAAAATAATTTACTTAATAAAAAAGAAATAATTTAACTTGTGCCCTCCGTTTATAAAAAAATGTAAAAATATTGAAATATCTTTTTTTTTAAAATATTAAAATGTATTAAGTAATTTTATAAAAAAAATCTAATAATTCTAAGAGAAAAAAGAAAATGCACTATCAATATAAAATATTTTTACACTATTAATCAATGAAAGATATATATCACAATAAATTTCAATTTTATTTTTAAAATACTGAATGACATGATAAATATATAGTTTTCATTGCTTATAGGTGTAAAATTGTTTTACATTATGCACTATCTTTAAACTCTAATTCTAATAGTGAATCAAAAATATTTTTTTTTCAAATTTTAATTTTGTATTTTAAGTTTGAAAAGTATTTTTCATCAAAATGTTATTAAGGTGACACTTCAATATGGTTGAGTACTTATCCATCATTCATGAAATGCAATATCACTTTTTTTTATAATAATTTATTTTAAAATAAATTAAAAATTTAAATACATTTTGTTTGAAAATATCAATGTTAAATTAAAACTCATAGGTATTTAAGAATGAGTAATGCTATATAGTAAGAACATGAGAATAAGAAATGTAAGGTTGTATACTTGTTATTGTTTTAGAAGATAATTTTAAATTTATTTTAAATTTAATTTCTTTTTTAATAGGAATCATGGCGTAGTGATAGTAATGATGTTGAGAGAAAATTACATACGTAACATAATAAACCAACAAGACAATCTCTCTCAAATATCAAACGTAATTTAGAGACAATTAACAAAAAAACACACCAAACAACACAACACAATTTTATCGTGGAAAAACATATGTTAATTAGGAGTAAAAAACCACAGGACCCGTAGATCACTTAAAATCTCCACTATAATCAACAATGGATACAAGCAAAGTTCTTTCTAACACTAGTTAGAGGCCGTTGACTCAAAATTTCGACTATAGGAGTTTTAGCTGAAATGATACATTTTGGAGAATATAGTTCGAAAGAAAGAATAAAGGAGTTTGTGTGAAAATTTCGACAGATGAAGAGCTAATAAAAGTTTTGTTTTTGCTAAGTGTTGGCAAAAGGTTCGTACGCGAACCGTGGAGATTTCAAGTTATTCGAAGTATCATTAAGCATATTTCGACCGTCACGTTTGGCGCTTCGAAGACAAAGAGTTTTCAAATTCAAAAGTTTGATCTTATCCAAAGAAACGCGTGGAGGCATGGAATTTGAAGACGCATGCAGATGTCGAATGTGGCAACATATTATTTAGAAATTGTTTGGTCGAAATTAGTATAAATAGGGATCTTAGTGTTAGGATTTATTGTGTTCACATCTTTGTACAATATACTCAAAATTACTCAAAGTACCAGTGCTAGAGAAACGAGTTTGTGAGAATGTACATATGATGCACCAATTTTATGTTTATTGTTATCCAACTTTAATTGAAATATTTATACATTCCTTTAAATTTAAGTTGAAATCTCTTTACATTCCAGTCTTTTCTTTAAAAGTATTACTTTACCATTTACGAAGATACAATTAAAATCAATTTTGTTTAAAAGGATAGAATGCTATTGAAAGTATTCTTCGTTTTAGGAATAGAAGTTTTGAATGATAACATATGTACTTAGGATTAATCTGGTCGATCCTGCAAGTTACCAATTTTTAATTGATTTGGAAGACTAACTGTTGTTTACCAAATTTCACGATAAACAAATTGGCACACCCGATGGGACATGTGTTCAAATTTTCTGTTATTTTTCTATCCCAATAAATTTTTTTTTTGAAAATCTTCATTATCTTTTTGTATTTTTCTGTGTTGCATGAGACTTAGGAGTGTTAATTTAGCCACAAACAACAAGGAAATACCCAAAAGAAAGTACGTTAGGAAAATGGCGAATTAAGGTCAGGAAGGTAATCAAAATCCTCCTAACAATGATGAATTACCACCTCCAATTACTTCGACAGGGGGAACTACGGTATCTGCGCCTTCTTCTGAGGCCATACCGTCATCAATAAGTTCGACGCCAACACAGTCGAATACTTACACGGGCCCTGTTTTAACTTATATAGGCCCTCGGGGTTCACAAGAAACCCCCCCTTCAGGGGGAAATATTTTTCATAGGCCTCAGGGGCCACCTGGTTTTTCCATGCCTCAAAATGGTCGTGAGAGGCCTTATGGCATGCCATCTTCATTTATGATGGGTTTATATAATTCTACTTCAACATATTCAGATCCTGTGATGAACGTCACTTTGCCATTACAAGGCTCTGGATCTGCAGTTAATAACAGGGGTCGAAACGTCCAACCAAAAATTGAAGGAGTTTCTTCCTAATTACCAAATTTAACAAACCAATCTGCAACAGTAATTAGATAACAAATGAATAAGAGTAACCACGAAATGGTCCAATTGCTTGCACAAACAATGCATACAATCTTTAACCCTTTGAATCAAAATACTACTCAGGCGAACCAACAAATGGTTGCACAAATGATGCACATCGCTGATTTCTTTAGTGTGCCCTGTTGTACTCCAAAATTTGCTCTCTCATTTATCAAGACTTTCCTCACAAGATCTCTTTGACTCAAGACTGGATTAGGGTTTGGTCAACTCAAGACATCTCATCTTACACTGTTGATCCAAAATTAGGGTTTGAGTTTACACAAGTATTTTTGGACTATCAATGCTTCATATGACTTTCAAGTGTCATCATGGACCCCTAAGATTACTCATGTCAAGTTTCAAGCCTTGAACCACATTTTGATCAGTCAATTGGATAGTTGACCTAAAAATCAGCTGTATTGGGGGAAAAGTCAACCATGACCAATTTACAGTCAAACTTCATAATTTTTGATCAAAATCAACATTTTAGGCTCATATTTATCATTTGATCAAGTTTGGACCACAACTCCTTAAGGAATTTGATCAAACAATCAAAAGGGCAAAATGGTCAAAATTAGGGTTTTGACTAAGAAAGGGAAATTTCTGATTTTTGACTTAGCAAATGACCAATTGAGTTGAAGCATGATTTCAAGGGTTCATTTGTATCATCTTTACCTAATTACATAGTTCAAAACATTGCAAATCCATTGGATAGACATATGAAATTTGCAGTCAACTGATCAAAAGTCAACTGTACACTGAAAAGTCAAACTTTGACTTTTTGGTCAAAATCAAGTGTCAAGGATCACAATTCATCAAAACATGTCAAAATGTGAAACTTGTTCATCAAGAAATCAAAGATTGAAGATTTTGTTTTGAAATTTGAAATTTTCTTAACTTAGAAATTTTTCTAAGTATAGAAAATTTCTTATTTTTTTCTCAACTTTAAGCCAAATTTCCATCATGATACAAGATGATTCAAAGAAAGTTCCCAACATGAAAGTTGTAGATATCCATGAAATATACAACTTTTCTTCACAAATTTTCCCCTAAAGATGCTTGTATCTCAAAATATAATTTTATGAATACATGCTCATGAACTAGATAACTTAGTGAAATTTTGCCCTAATTTAGGCAGGTTTGGACCCAACTTCATGGAAATTTTTCACCTAGTTCCAAGAGGATTCTTGAAATTCATTTCAAATATGAGTTATAGAGCACATTTCAAGATTTCCAAAATGTCCAAGAATTCCTCAAGATCATTTTTGAGTAGGGAGAATCGAAGAGATGAAGTTGACAATTTCTCACTTTGAATTCAAGCCATTTCATGAAGAACAAAATTCAAATTTGAACCTATGCTGCCTAATTCATGCTTTACAGGTCCCTAACTTGTTTCTCACTTCATAATTTAATGCTTAATCAGTTGACAAAGCTTTAATTCAAGCTCAAGAGCCTTTGTCCAAGTTGTAATTCCATAAATGGCATAAAGTGGCCATTGCCATTTTGAAAAAGCTTGACTTTTGCAACTTTACAAATATTGAGCATTGGGCATGTCTTCTCTGCACACACAAGTACTATAGACCTAAGGCAACTTGTATAGAGCTCATACCAACTCCAAGCAAGCCAATACAAGCATGTGAAGACTTGTCCCTTCACTTTGCTTCAAAAGCAAGAAAGTGTGCAAAAAGGCTAGGATTGTGAAATTTGTTGAAGAGCTGACTTGAAACCTTTTCCATACTAATATACAAAGATATTATAACTAGAAACACGATTGAAAGAGGCCTGAAACATTCAAACACTCCATATCACCAAAAAAAACTGTCAAAACTTGCAGTTTTTGCATAAGCATAGCAATCCATCATTTGGCTCGTGCATTTCCAATTTTAATCATCAAAACACTTTACCTACTTTATATCTAAGAGACCTAGACCATCACCCCTTCACTATAACTCCTCCTTCTTCATCTGCCATTTTTGTTTTCAAAGCTTGCAGGTTGACTTGGATAGAGAGTTCCAGGCACTTCCAAGGCAAGCACTATGCCAAAAATAAGTTTTAGCAGCACATAAAAGAAAGCGCTTTTGGAAAAAAGCGCTGCTGTAGGTTTTAAAAAAAAATCGCTTAAAAAATCGCTTTCAAAGGGTGCCTTAAGAAAGCGCTTTTCAAAAGCGCTTCTAAAGGTCACCCTTAGAAAGCGCTTTTTGGGAAGCGCTGCTAAAGCTGGCCTTTCAGAGGGTACTTTAAGAAAGCGCTTTTCAAAAGCGCTGCTAAAGGTCAACCTTAGAAAGCGCTTTTCCAAAGCGCTGCTAAAGCTGGCCTTTAGAAAGCGCTTTTAAAAGCGCTGCTATAGGATATGCTACGAAAGCGCTTTTTGATGTAAAAGCGCTGTTATAGATGACCTTTAGAAAGCGCTTCTAAAAGCGCTTTTGTAGGTAGTTATTGTGGCCCATTAGTTAAGCCCATACCCGAATTATTATTATAATTTATTCAACAGAAACCCTTGTTGGAAACCATTTGCAGTATAGCCGCTCATCTTCGTTTCTCATAACATCCCGTGAAGCCGCTCCAAAATGGTTCGTTCGTTTTCACAACTTGTTGAATTTTAAACTGTTATTCTAATTTCATTCTTATGTGATTATTATTTGTGATTTTGGTTACAGACTAAGAGAACCAAGAAGGCCGGTATTGTTGGCAAATACGGTACGTTCTATCAATTTTCTTACTTTTCAACATTTTGTCTTGTTTGTTGTGCTTTTCGGTTTCAGATTTATTTGTTTTGTAGATATTTATTTCATTTAAATTCACTATAAATGTGTTTGTTCTAACCCTAAAAATTTTGTGGGTTTTTTAATTTCATTAGGTTTAGCTTAGATTTATTTGCTTCTAATTTAAATGAAATTCTCAGCTAAGATGAGTTTATGGTTTTTGTGTCGTAAATGGTGATAACTGATAGGTTTGTGTTCTAATTTCAGGCACCCGATATGGTGCTAGTTTGAGGAAGCAAATTAAGAAGATGGAAGTCAGTCAACACAGTAAATTCTTCTACGAGTTTTGTGGAAAGGTAGTTTTTTTAAGGTGTTTTGTGACGAGTTTTTTCAATCTGCATTGGTTGATTATATTCTCAATTTGTTGTATGTAGTATGTTGTTAAGAGAAAGGTTGTTGGTATTTGGGGCTGCAAAGATTGTGGGAAGGTCAAGGCTGGTGGTGCTACACTTTGAAGTAAGAATCTTGCTCAAAAAACATGTTTTCTCAATTGATTAATTGCTTGTATATAGTTGCTAACCTTGTGATTTTCTTTGTGCTTATTATTTTGACAGTACTTCCAGTGTTGTGACTGTTCGGAGTACCATCCGAAGGTTGAGGGAGCAGACTGAGAGTTAGAAAGGAAGCAGTATTACAATTTTGTTATTTTTTGTTTTCAAAGTTATTGCAGAAACTCTTGTACGTCCTTAATTATTATTATATTTGATTTGGATATTTGAGGAAGGTTTTGTAAGTGTATCAATTATCTTTAGATTATTGAGTACTATTTAGTTTGAGTCACATCTTCTTGATATTGTTATGCGGTTTATCAAAGAAATCCTTCAACTGAATCAAATAGAGATTCCAGTCACGGTATGGATTTATAACTTAGGATTTGTTTTATTATTTCTCGGATATTTCATATAATTTTTTACTTTTAACTAAATCATGCATATTATGTTTTGTTATGTAGTACTTCGATGAATACAAATGTGAATATTACACGAATCATATAAGGTATGAATACATTATTATGTGAAAAGTGTTATGAATATGTTACATGTGTACATGGAATACCATATTGACCGTGTTATTATGTTCAAACCTCGCAGGACCAGGACTTTAATACATAATTGACCGTGTTTCTTTCATACATTAGGACTGGTTTAGTTGTTGTTAAGGTTGATTTTGTAAGACTGATTTTGAGTTACAATGCTGATAACAATGGTTTTTATATATTTTGAGGTACAAAAATGGTGTATATATATTTTGGATTACAATGGTATACAATGCATTACCGCGGTTTATGAATTACAGGTTATGGCAATTGGTTTATATAAATAATATGCTGCAAACAATGCAGGTATATGAATCATATAAATTATACCTCTAAAAAAAACATCCTATGAAAGTTCTTTTTCAAGAAAAACATTGCCTTAGGTAACCTATGAAAGCGCTTTTTCACAAAAAGCGCTGTCTAAGGTAAACATATGACAGCGCTTTTCCAGACAAAAACGCTGCTAAAAGACCACCTATGAAAGCGCTTTTCCAGAAAAAAGCGTTGCTAAAAGCCTACCTAAGACAACGCTTTTCCAGAAAAAAGTGCTGCTAAAAGAAAACTTATGAGAGCGCTTTTCCATAAAAAAGCGCTGCCTTAGGTAGACCTATGAAAGCGCTTCTTCATAAAAAAGCGCTGCCAAAGAATACATATGGCAGCGCTTTTTCGTAAAAAAAAGCGCTGTCTAGACCTACGGCAGCGCCACCATAGGCAGCGCTTTTAAGCGCTGCTAAAGGGAAAAAAAAGCGCTTTCTTAGGTCTTTTTTGGCGTAGTGAAGGCAATGATTGGAATACACTCAGGGAGGTTCAAGCAAGCTCAAGAAATCATCAGGCCTTCATAAATCTCACTCAAACTCCATTCACGACTTCAACTGAAAGAGGTAAAAATCTCAACTTCTATCTCTTCATACAGACATCCACTGGCCACGATTTATGAATAAACAATGTAGACCTCATTGCTACGAAGTTGTACATATATATAACTTGCATTTATTTGGCCTGAGTTGAGAGAATTTTGAACTTGAAGTTCCTCGAAAAATTAGGTTTAAATTTAGGGATTTTAAAATTCATTTTGATCTTTGATTGTTAGCTTACATGATTTACATGGTTAGAATCGTGAGACAAAATGCTACAACATTCATGTTATCAGTTTCCATTTTTATTGAGAGATGAGAAAGTTACAGAGCTTCTGGCCAGCTTGAGGAAGAAGATGAAGTACAGGGCAAGGGCATTGTTTGTGTTATGTTTTTGTTGTTTCATATAAATCAATGAATGTATAGCGACCCCAGTGGCAAGGTAGTGCGCTGGTAAGGCCCAGGTCAATTCCTTTTTCCATTTTTTTGTTGTTTTGCAGGATGGGCTTGATTCTTTGGGCCTTAGTGTTTTTGCTAACATATTACTCCCTGTCTCCTTACAGCACCCCTGACCCAACTATTTTCACATATTTTGTTTATTTGTTTTATTTTCATTTTTATTTATTAAATATTTTCTTAAATACATAAAATCATGAAACATACAAAATATGAAAATTTTGCATTTTGTTTATTTTATTTTTATTTTCACATGAAAAAATATTTTTATTAAACTATATATTAATTATTTCTTTCTTAAGTAAATTTGTAAATATAATAGATTTAGTTTAACTATTTTATATTTATATATATACTTGTAAATATTTATTTTAACATATAAAAACTAAATATTTTTTATAAAATATTTTTTATTATTTTTAATACAAAAATACATAAAAATAATACATAAGAACTTTATTTTCTTTTAAACTAGAAATTAGGGTTAACTTCTTTTTTTTAAGAAATAATTTCTTTAATATTTTTAGGATTAGGTTAAAACTTTTTTTCACATAAAAAACCAAACAAAATATTCTTTGCATATATATATATATATATCATTGCATATTTTATTTAAATATTGTATATTGCTTATTCCAATATTCGTACAAATTCGATTTGGTTGTAATAGCTTATTTAGAATTACATTCTTGCAAGTCTCCATTCAAATTTGTATTCCCCCCTCCCATAAATTGTTGTAATAACTTAGTAATCCTTACATTACGCAATTTACCACTTTTACATACCATGCTAGTAATTAGGGTTTGTATGGCAAGATCAAAACAAAACAAATAGAAAACCCTAATCCAAGACAAAATCAAAGCATGAAAATAACACACTTGCACACAAGCATCCTTAGGGTTTCTCCACTTGGTTGCCTTATAAAAAATAACCATATTACGCATGCGAAGTATCTTGGAAAAACAAACAAATATAAGATCATAGTCCCTCGATGACGCTATTCAAAGTTGCCTTACAAAACGATCTTAGTCCCTAAAAAAATGCTAGGATACTTTGCAATATTGCTAATCATGGTTATACGATGACCCACGTCCGTCCCGTTTATATCCAAAGATAGGGTTGCTTACCAAATCAATGGCAAGACAACAATGTCAAAGGAATAGAAAATGCACAAGAAAGACATTTGAGTAGGTAGATTAATCCTAGTTACTTTCTCTATTTCCAAATAACTATCCTTGATATTTTCCAAAACACACACATTTCCAAACATTTTACAAACATTGAAACATTTTCAAAAAAGACAAACATCTTTGTATACATTCTTACGAACGAGAATCATTACAAAGATTGCCAAAAACAATTGCCTCTTTACAAAATACTTTCAAAACCACACAAAGCACAATTTCAAAACAAAAGCAAGTAATCTAGAAAGTAACTAAGAGCCCATGGAAAACCATGGATGAAAAGGGTGCTAATACCTTCCCTTTTCATAATCTACCCCCCGAACTCAAGAAAACATCTCAAAGGTCTTTCCTGTGCTTTTCTACCTTTCCTTTTTGGATAAAAGAAAAGTCGGTGGCGACTCTTGCTAACCGCAACATTTGCGATAAAATGCAAAACCCTCAAGTCAGTTCTCCCACCATATCACAGAACTGGCGACTCTACTGGGGAAAATTTGAAAGTGGGGTTACCTTAGGGCTAGATCGCATTTATTTGCTTACATTGTTTGACTTGTTTGCTTTACATTATGGTTCTTTGTTTGGGTTCGAATCCTCCACCCGGATTTGGGAAACATTATAGGTAAATAGCAATACGTTGTGGAAATTGTGCGGGGTATACCGACATGGTCTAAGAAATAGCTATGTTAGTGTGACATATTTGTGGGTACCGGTAGCCTTTGAGTCAATCAAAGAGAATACGGGGTCGCTGAGTGATGTCATGAAGCACTAATGAACTTCTAGAACCCTTTACTTGACCAACTTGGCCTTTAGGATGTAGTGAGATAACCGGATTTGGTGCAGTCCAAAGTTGGTAGATACTCGATACTACACTCATTGAGGGTTGGTTTCTTGGGATATTTCGGTCGCTATTAAAGAGGCTTGAGCTGAAACAATGACCAAGGAAATAATCCAGTGATATTGAGCTCCTTAGAACCCGGTTACTATTACTAGGACAGGTTTAAGCCAACTAAACTTCAAGAGGATACTTACCTATAAAACCCCATGCAAGCCTAAACTAAGAACTTGTTTGTTTTTCTTGTATATATATACTTGTGCATAACATCATGGACATAATGAACATCATATGCATTCACTAACCATTTCAAGGATTTTGGAGATTCATCTTTATTCTTGTTTTGTAGGATATGGATTCACTTCGCAGGAAAACTATCCAAGTCAACCTTGTAAGAATTCCTCCACAACTTAAGAAGCTAGCTTCAAGGATCCCTGAGAACTCTCCATTCACCGAGAGACATGGTCGTCTACTAAACTTGGTCACTTCCAACACAGATGAGGATATGATGAAGGTGCTCTTCCAGTTCTTTGATCCTTTGCACCATTGCTTCACATTTCCTGACTATCAGCTTGTGCCCACTTTGGAAGAATTCTATCAACTCTTGAGGATTCCCATTCTCAATCAACTACCTTTCAACGGTACGGAAAGAGATCCAAAGTCAGAAGAGATTGCTCAAGCTCTGCACTTGCACTCATCTGATGTCACAACTCATTGGGAAACTAGAAGTGGTGTCAGAGGCTTCTTAGCAAAGTTTCTGTTTGAGAAATCCCAAAGCTGTTGGAATTCCTTAGACTTACAAGCCTTTGAGGAAATTATGGCTCTCCTCATATATGGGATGGTTTTGTTCCCTAATCCTGACCAACTCATAAATGTGAGTGCCGTCAAAATCTTCATGTCATGCAATCCGGTGCCTACATTGCTAGGGGATATCCTACACTCTTTTCACACTCGCACAATGAGAAAAATAGGTGTCCTTATGTGTTGCACTCCTCTCTTGGAAATACGGTTTATTTCTCATCTTCCCCAATCAGTTTTAAAGAATGAGCAAGGTTCTAGGTGGTCACAAATGTTAATGACGCTCAAACATTCAGATATTCATTGGTGCTCTCGATCCAAAGAGAATGTTATCATTGTTGACCGCTGTGAGGAATTCCCTAATGTCCCTCTACTAGGCATCAGGGGAGGCATCACCTACAACCCATGCTTAGCTCTAAGACAGTTTGGTTATGCCCGAAGGGATGGCCCGCACGAGATGCTGATTCAAGGTTTGGTATTCGACTACGACAACGACGATCAAGGTCTTCGCCATAGATTCATCCGAGCTTGGAGGATGCTAAACAAGGTGGATAACAAGACTTTGGACACAAGAATTCCATCCCTCTTGAGCCTTACCTCAAGTGGGTACGAACCCGCGCTCAAAGTCTTATGATGCCTTATCCTTTAATTCTCCCGGTGATCATTGAGCTTGTTAAGGAAGGACAAGTCCCATAGACTATCCTACATCCTGACATGCCCACATCTCTGGAAGACCTACAAAGGGATTGGATACAGCTCAAAGGAGAGCGAGATACTTTTGAATCCCAATTCTACGCAAGCGAGAAGAAGGTTTTGGAACTCACTAGGCTACTTCATTAGGAGCAGACTCTAAATGCCTACATTGCACCAAAGAGGATGCGCACTACTTTTTTATCTTAGAGTTTTGTATTATTTTGTCCAAGGGGCATTGATGTATTCAAACGCTATCTTATTAATATAACGTGTGTTTCTTTTTGTCTAAAACGAACTTGAATCTTTTAAAAATCCTTGAAAACATTACATATGCACATATCATTCATCATGACATAAACAGGTCTTTTGCAACGAGTTTCCTCATCTCTCTACTGTTTATTTCAGTAAGATGGATCTCGAACAGACAGTCAAAGATCTTCAAGGTCAAAACACGTAGTTTCAACAGTTGCTCATGACCCTAGCCAAGGGGAAAGAAGAGTTGAAGACTCTGTTAGTTGAAGAAAGAAAGAAGAAAACAAAGAAGGCCTATGGGGTTTTGAACATGGGGAGAAGGTTTCAAGGACAGACTAGAAGAACCTTGAATTTTGCAACCACTTCTGGGGAAGGAGAAGGGAAAGGAAAGGAAACAACGGTTCTGTCAGAATCTGAACAGTGGCCTCAACTAATTTTCTATCACTTAATATCTTTGCTTTGAGCACCTTTGGGAGGCCATCAGTAGCTTCTGTTTCGTTTTTGATCAATGGGAGGCCATCAGTAGCCTCTTTTTCATTTTTGATTAGGATGAAGTCCCCATCCTCTTCGAATTCCACTTTTGATTCGAATTTCCTCTCAGCAATTTCTACCACATTGATGTCTAGTGGTTCAGCATAGTTAGTCTCCGCCATCAGCAACGGATCCGTATCAACTTTCATTTGATTCTTTCCCTTGTCTGAGAACTTCAGCCTGCCATCTTTGATTGCATTCTGTATCAGATCCCTGAAAAGAAAACATTGTGAGGTTTTATGGCCTAAAAATTTGTGATATTTACAAAAGCCCCTCTTTTTCCTTTGTTCCAACGGAGGAACCTTAAGGTTAGGAGGAACTATTAACTGGCTATCTTTAACAAGTAGATCAAATATCTCATCACATTTAGTTATATCGAAAGTATAGATTTTCTTGGGGAATTTATCATTCCTTTCACTTTCGACAGAATCCTTTCCATTGGAAGGAAGTAGAACTTTGCAAGCATAAGGGGGTGCTTCTTTTAGTTCTGCAAGATCTATTTTGAACTGATCGAAATCATAAGGGTCTTGAGGACCATCTATGTTTTCCTCTTCAGCCTCTATGTAGGTTATTCTCTCTTTCTTATGATTTTTACTAGCCCTAGCTTTTTCAGCATTTAATCTATCGACCTGACGCACTCTGTCTGCTAGTTGGTCCATATCTCTAAGATACTGTGTATCCAATTTCTTTCGAATGGAATAATCTAGGTCCCCAACAGCCATTTCGACCAATTCATGTTCAGGGACCACTGTGAAGCATCTGGATTTTAATAAACGGAATCTATTCAAATATCCATCTATTGGTTTCGTGAATTTTCTCTTAATGCTTGCTAGTTCCTTGAGACTGATTTTAGACTGACCCATGTAAAATTGTTCATGGAAAAGTCTTTCTAAATAAGGCCATGTGTCTATAGATCCAGGGGGCAAGGTGGTGAACCAAGTAAAAGCGTTCTTTGTTAAAGAACTTGGGAAGTATTTTATCCTAAGATTTTCATCATTAGCTATATCTCCTGGTTCTATTAAACATCTTGCTATATGTTCCACTGTTGATTCACTTGTATCTCCAGCAAATTTCGTGAATTTAGGAACTTTCAAGCCTCTGGGTAATTCTGTTTGCAAAATATAATCCACAATAGGAGATGTGTAATTTGGCCTCCTAAATCCTGAATTTAAACCATTCTGGGCCATTATTCTTTCAATCATGGTGGTGAGGTTATTTTCTGCCACTAAATTGTCATTTCTAATTCTATGAACAATTTTGTCTGCATTTTGGTCCCTATTCACCATCAGTATAGGTCTAGGTTGTTCATTCTGAACTTCCTGAATTCCCTGGTCTCTTAATCTTACCCTTATATTTCTTTCTTCGACCACTTGTATAGGGGGTCGAATTTGTTCGATTATGGGTTCTTCATTTCGAATCACCCCTGGGTTTTGCCTACGCCTTGCAGGCGCATTAGGGGCACCAAAGAAATCTGCTATTCTGGCCATCTGGGCTGCATTTTCTTGGTTTGTTCTATTTATATTCTGGATTAGGGGATTGAAAATAGCATTCATTTCGCGGGCTAGGATGCCTACCATATCATGATTGCTATCATCCATCTGTTGCCTAAGCGCTGCCTGACTATTAGTTGTAAGAGTAGGCAATTGGGCGAAGTTTCCTATATTCTGGAAATTTGTACCCAAATGGTTCATTCCTGAACCAGATCCTTGGAGTAGGGACGAAGTTGTTGTATTATGTAACCCTTCCATAAACGAAGTTGGCATCCCATACTGAGGATTTCTGGGTCTCAGAGGTTCGAAACCTGAAGGCCTATGGGGGGTCGAATACTGTTGATTCCCTATGTGTGGCGCAGTTTGCACTGAAGACACGTTTGATGGCATGTTTAATGTACTTACTGGGATCGTATTCGAACTGCCAACAGGAATGGCATTGGAGGCATCAATCGAACTTGAAACGATTGTTGCAGCCCCCTGTGGGGGATTCTGTACCCCATCTTGGTTGGTTGTATTAACCATTATTTTGGTACATTGTTTTCTGGGTATATGTGGATTATTATTCTTTATTTTGCCACTTCGAAGGTTCATGTACCGAAACGCGCTCCACACTCAGAAAATCCTAAAACTTCTCTAATATGTTTGATAAAACTTTTTGTTATGACACTGTCCCACTGGGTGTGCCAATTTGTTTACAGTGATTTCTAGTAAACAACCGCTAGTCTTCCAATTTACTAATTATTATTGGTTACTTGCAGGATCGACTAGATTGATCCTAGAACACATGTGTCATAACTTATTTCCATGTTCATATCTATTATATTGATAGACTTATATTGTATGTTAAGTTCGAATACGAGATTCTTAGGAAAGATTTCTAAAATGGTCTATAGGAATAAACTAACTGAATGTAGGCAGGAAAGGCTTCGAATTAGAAAGTAAAACAAAGAAATGCAAGGAAATCGAAGGATTTAAAGGGCAGAAATGCTGTAAAGTTTCTAACGAAATGATTGTGTTTAAAGGCAAGTAAAACAAAGAAATGCAAGGAAATCGAAGGATTTAAAGGCAACGAAGTGACTGTAATGCAAGGAAATCGAAGGATTTAAAGGAAAGAAAGTGACTGTAATGCAAGGAAATCGAAGGATTTAAAGGGCAAGGATATACTGTAATGGAGAACTAAATATAACAAGACTTGAATTGAAATTTTAAAAAAGTAATGATGTTCAAGACGTACATTGTATCTTCTGACTCGTTTTCCTTAATTCACGGAAGTTTGAGTATTTTGAGATCTTTTAGTACATAAAAGTGAACATTTTCAAATCTAACATAAGAACACCTATTTATAGTGTCTTGACCCTAACGGTCCTATTCTAAAACCACGCCACGTTCGAAGCATGCAGGCTTCCTATGTTTGCTGACTTCCACGCGTCTTCTAGAATGGCGCTCTTTATTTGAAATTCGAAATTTGTACCAAGCGAAGCATCTTGTTTCTTCGTTGCTTTCGAAATAACCCAAATACCTGGACCGTTTCCAACTTCTGGCACCCTTACATAAAGGAGCTCTTTTATAATTCGAACACCAAAACAAGTCCAAATCGAAATCTACTGGAAATTGAATAATCCTTCAGCATAATGACTTCATATCTCCCACTAATATCCAATATTGATATTAATCTCCTTATGTACTTTATTCGAAATATTATTTTGATAGTGGTTTCTTCCTTATTCGAAATAGCCAGCTAACAAATTGTTCCTTATTCGAAATAGCCAGCTAACAAATTGCCCCCCAAGAACATGTATTTCAACAGATATAAAGAAATACTTGTTCTTTGACTCATCCAGGCTATTTCGAGAGTATCAAAAACTCATGCAAAATCAACTTATGCAAGAGCAAGTTTGCTAAGTTGAAACGAAAACGCCCCTTTCTGATTGTTGAATGCATTTTGTTTGAGCATTTTAACCACTTTGCCTTTTAAATTGTGACTAAGCTTCGCACTGATGTATGTAATCCTTTTTTCAACACCATCCCCAATATCAACTTCCTCCAAAGGATCTTGGGCCAGCATCTTAGCGCTTGATGACTCTGGATCCTTTTCGAACCCCAAGGGCTCTTGATCATAAATGGCATCTAGTCTTTGATCCATCAATTCAGAAGTTTGTCCATCACATGGTGAGGATGAATGGTTTCCTTCAGGATTTGCTATTTCTTTTTTGTCTATGGCTTCAACAGCCATGTTTTGTATTTCGGCTTCGAGAGCCGTTCTTCGTTTGTTCTCAGCCAAATAGGCCGAAATTTTTTGGTAGTAATTCGATTCAGTCATAATAACCTTCGCTTGCCCAGCCAGTTGGCCGTATCTTCGAAGTCTCTCCATCTTTTTCAGTCACCTGCCCATTCCACATGATTTCCCTATCCCATTGGAATCCATTGGGACGCAAGGTTAGGGAATAATAAGCGTTCTCATTTGGCTCGAAATATTCCTCAGGTGGGTGACATGGCCCTATGTTGGCCATATTTCTGTCGAAATTTCTTTTGTCCACATTGTTGATTTCTGCCATATAGTAGCTTTGGTCTGCTTCTATATTTTCAACAATCCCATCATCTCTCCACAACACCAGCCTTTGATGCATTGAGGAAGGTACAACTCCAACTCCATGGATCCATTCCCTGCCAAGCAACAAATTGTAATTTGCTTTGGCAGCAATGACCATAAACATTGTTGGCCTTGTGAGGGAAAAAACTGTCAGGTTAACTTGTATTACTCCCAAAGTCTGGCCAACCTTCCCTTCATAATTCGAAAGCACCATGTTGTGAGGTCGAACATCTGAATCCTGCATTCCTATTCTCTTTAGCATTAATTGAGGCATTAGATTGACAGCAGCTCCACCATCTACCAGAACCTTATTCACACCATATTGTTCCACCTTTTCCCTAATGAATAAGGGTTTGAGAAGGTTTTTCATTCCTTCGTCTTGCTTTTCAAAGAAAGCATTCTGCTCTTCGACCGCTCAATTGTTCATCACATAATAGCATACTGGCCTATGTCTGGCCATTTCGTCCTCATCAGACTCCTCATCAGTATAAACCTCTGTTTCCTGATTGTACTCACAAGGAAGCACCGAAACTACATTGCAGTTTGCATTGAAGAAGGATTCCCCCTCAGATTCGAAGGCATCAGTCATCAAGTCCTCTTAGTTCGCAGCTTCCTTCTGAGTCCTATTTTCTTTAGTGTCCTTCTGTGGAGAAAAAAGTTTCCTGGACACTGGGGGTTTGCCCTAGTCTGGTTCAGTGATGTTGGGTTATTGGTACTGGATTCTCCTATTCCTGTAGGTTTCGAATTCCTTGCAGCTTTTTGGTTTCTCTGGTGTCTGCGCCACTGAGAGCGAGACATTGGGTTTCTGCCTTTATAATTCTCCAATCTTATTTCTTCCCTCCTGTTTGAATTGAATTGCCTCCTGTAAGCCATTGAAGTCCTGCCTCCTCGATCGAAGCTGCACCACTTCCCTTTTCCCTTATCAGCATTCACTTGCAGCCATCTATCAGTGGGGATTTCTGCAGGTAGTTTAAAGGAAACTCTCTTTGGTCCCCTGTGATAAGAGCTATCTGGCCTCCTTGGCATACTTCTGGCTGTGCTAACAAGACTCGAAGGCATTCCGCCTTGGTGCCCCCAGCCTGACGCAAATGGAATTCTCTCAAATGCTTCAGCCATTTCCTTATCATACACTGCTGCACATCTGGGACATATCAAGCATTCTGTTCCAATCTTGTGGCAACGAACCAGGAATTCGAGCAGACTTTCATCAGCTTTTGGATAGACTTTGTATAGTTGGTTGTCTTGCCTCCAGTTGACTCCTGTTCTTTCACGCTGGGCCCTTTCGAATTCAGCAACAATTTTGGGGTTGCAGATGATACTGCACCTTGGGCATAACAACTTTTCATGATTTTTCTTATGACAATGGAAGAGGTATTCACGCAAACCTGCGTCCTTTCTAGGTAGGTAAGTTCTCTCTTCTCTGTTCTCTTTCCCTCTCTAAACAGCGTTCTACTTCTTCCATTTCAGCATTAGGCTGTTCGAAATCCAACATATTCACTCCCAGCATTTGGTCATCAGAAATTTTGACTTCTTCAAATTTCATCCTAAGACCTTCAGTGGCCTCAACTAATTTTATATCACTTAATATCTTTGCTTTGAGCACCTTTGGGAGGCCATCAGTAGCTTCTGTTTCGTTTTTGATCAATGGGAGTCCATCAGTAGCCTCTTTTTCGTTTTTGATTAGGATGAAGTCCCCATCCTCTTCGAATTCCACTTTTGATTCGAATTTCCTCTCAGCAATTTCTACCACATTGATGTCTAGTGGTTCAGCATAGTTAGTCTCCGCCATCAGCAACGTATCCGTATCAACTTTCATTTGATTCTTTCCCTTGTCTGAGAACTTCAGCCTGCCATCTTTGATTGCATTCTGTATCAGATCCCTGAAAAGAAAACATTGTGAGGTTTTATGGCCTAAAAAGTTGTGATATTTACAAAAGCCCCTCTTTTTCCTTTGTTCCAACGGAGGAACCTTAAGGTTAGGAGGAACTATTAACTGGCCATCTTTAACAAGTAGATCAAATATCTCATCACATTTAGTTATATCGAAAGTATAGATTTTCTTGGGGAATTTATCATTCCTTTCACTTTCGACAGAATCCTTTCCATTGGAAGGAAGTAGAACTTTGCAAGCATAAGGGGGTGCTTCTTTTAGTTCTGCAAGATCTATTTTAAACTGATCGAAATAATAAGGGTCTTGAAGACCATCTATGTTTTCCTCTTCAGCCTCTATGTAGGCTATTCTCTCTTTCTTATGATTTTTACTAGCCCTAGCTTTTTCAGCTTTTAATCTTTCGACCTGATGCACTCTGTCTGCTAGTTGGGCCATATCTCTAAGATACTGTGTATCCAATTTCTTTCGAATGGAATAATCTAGGCCTCCGGCAGCCATTTCGACCAATTCATGTTCAGGGACTACTGTGAAGCATCTGGATTTTAATAAACGGAATCTATTCAAATATTCATCTATTGGTTTCGTGAATTTTCTCTTAATGCTTGCTAGTTCCTTGAGACTGATTTTAGACTGACCCATGTAAAATTATTCATGGAAAAGTCTTTCTAAATAAGGCCATGTGTCTACAGATCCAGGGGGCAAGGTGGTGAACCAAGTAAAAGCGTTCTTTGTTAAAGAACTTGGGAAGTATTTTATCCTAAGATTTTCATCATTAGTTATATCTCCTGGTTCTGTTAAACATCTTGCTATATGTTCCACTGTTGATTCACTTGTATCTCCAGCAAATTTCGTGAATTTAGGAACTTTCAAGCCTCTGGGTAATTCTGTTTGCAAAATATAATCCACAATAGGAGATGTGTAATTTGGCCTCCTAAATCCTGAATTTAAACCATTCTGGGCCATTATTCTTTCAATCATGGTGGTGAGGTTATTTTCTGCCACTAAATTGTCATTTCTAATTCTATGAACAACTTTGTCTGCATTTTGGTCCCTATTCACCATCAGTATAGGTCTAGGTTGTTCATTCTGAACTTCCTGAATTCCCTGGTCTCTTAATCTTACCCCTATATTTCTTTCTTCGACCACTTGTACAGGGGGTCGAATTTGTTCGATTATGGGTTCTTCATTTTGAATCACCCCTGGGTTTTGCCTACGCCTTGCAGGCGCATTAGGGGCACCAAAGAAATATGCTATTCTGGCTGTTGTACCCCAAAATTTGCCCTCCCATATTCTTCAAAGTTTTGACAGGCATCATCTAGATTTGCTCAAGTCTACTCAAGGGCTACATAGTCAAGCACCCTCCTAAGCCAGTCAAAAACTAGGGTTTTGGTTCTTGCAAGGAAGTTGAGGTTTTCAAGGGCTCAATCAAGTCCATATACTCATATACATTGTCAAGCACCTACATGTCAAGTTTCAAGGCTCACAAGGTGAAGTTGCACAGTCAAAAACCCTAATTGCTTCACAATCAACTGTAGGGGCAAAATGGTCATTTGGCAGTCAAAAGTCAAAATTTTTGGTCAACATCTTATTTTGAAGCCACAATCATCATTTGGTCAAATCTTGACCATGATTTCACAAGAATGGCTCAAAAATCATCAAGGTGTCAAAAGTTTCTATTTTTGGATAGCTGAAAAGTCAACTGTAACTTGACCAAGGCATAACTTTTTCATGGTTCATCAGAAAAATCCCATCCAATTCTCATTTTTAAGGGGATGACATTTCCTACAACTCATCTTCACATTCCGAGTCCAAGAAATGCTCTCACAAAAAGTTATCAATTTCAACATTATAGGTCATTTTCAAAAGTCAACAAAAAGGCATTTTAAGTCAAAGACCATAACTTGAGATTGGTAAATCAAAATGACATGGGATCAAAGGCATTGGTTAAAGGACTTCAAGACCTTTCCAAAATGTCCAAGAACATGTTCATATGATCAAAATTGAGCAAGATATGCATTGGAGAAGTTGGGAAATGTTTGTGAAATGGCAAAAGTCAACTATCCTTAAAACTTCAATTTTTGACAAAAGGGCCCACTTTTTTCCACTTGATTCAGCCTTGTCATGCCACCCACGTGTCCCATGATCAATTTCAAGATTAAACATTAATTTTTCTATTTTTATTTAATTTTATTTGATTTAATTCATTTTAAATCCATAAAATTCAAATAAAATCAAAAAAAATTAATTCAATAACATCTTTTGATTTGAATGGCTTTCATGTGTCATAATACACCTACCAAATTCGTGCAAAGCTCAATTAAGCATGAAAATTCAAATTTGAACAAAATTGGAAAATGCTTTAATGGTGGTTATGAAGAAATCTCAAAACATCATTGCACAAGGTTAAGGCTCTTAATGTTGATTTATTCTCATTGATACATACATATGCAAGTGTGCCATACAGTATTCACGACCTAGAGCTCTCTAAAACGGCAGAACCAAATTCCAAAAACTTGAAGAAAAGTTGAAAACTGAAATCCATATTCCAACACAATTCAAACACTTTTCTTGATTCTAACACGTTGCCAGCATTGCCAGGAACCTATTGCAATCATAAACAAGCCCCAACACTCAAGGAATCGTCCACCACAGTCGTACGGTTTGCACATATTTTTTTGAATTACATATCATTATTCATGCGCGTTTGATGTGTTTTGTGGATTGTTTCATGTTCATAGAACTCACAGGAAGCTAATGGTAGGGTTCAATTGCTCTGAGAGCCCCTGAAACGCAAATCACCATTGTTAAGTTCTAGGGTTTCAGAGCTTTTGAATTAGGGCTTTTCACATACTGTAAAATCAAACCTCAAAACACACATGGTTGAAACCGCCTGAGTGAGACGAAAACATTGGACACCTCGCGCCTTTTTTATATACACTGAGCACCTAATCGCTATTTTCTGCAGTTTTGCTTTGTGGGGGTTAAAAACCCCCGCTATCTTGTTCTTTATTTTACAGGAAAAGGTAGAAGATGGAGTACGTGGAAGGATGGGATTGGGTCATTCAAACATGGCGCGCGTTTTTTTGTGTTTCCAGACTATACCTTTGTTTTTATATAATATATTTAATGGTCACTATATTAACAAAGCACTCAAACTGGCTCAGTGGAAGATGGCGTGGCTTGCAACCATTGGGACCTGGGTTCGATTCCCAGGTCCCCCAAACGCTTGTTTCATTTTTTCTCTAACATATTCCTATGCAGATTCATAACAGCGCTTCACCATGAACCTTCAGTGTTCCACATGCCAAGTGGCCATGATCATCAATCCAAGGGTCAGGATGAAAGCACACCATATTCCTGGTCAACCAGCGCCCCACTCAATTCCCAGAGTCAACAAGGCTTGGAGTGTTCTTGGGCCAGAATTTCTAAATCAAACCTCCATTGGGCCATCAACACCCCCTTGGTTTTGTTTTTTCTTTTATTTTTCTTTTCTTTTATATTTCCTTTTTTAATTATTAGTTTTTTTTTATTATTATTGTTAATTAACCTAACAAACTAATTTTTTTTCATAAAAAAAAAAGAACATTTTATTATTTATTAACTTATTTTGTAAATAAAATACTAATAAATTAATTAGTTTAATTAGTTTAATTTTAACATTTTTTTAATAAGTAAAATTAATTTAGAATTAGGTCTTTCACTTTCATTTTTTTTTAATTTTTCTTTTTTATTTTATTAAAAATATAAAAACACAAAACATTCTTTTTCCTTTTAATTATTTGATCAGTTATTAGTTTTAATTTCATTAATTACAAAAAAAAAAGACAAAAAATTCAATTCTTTTCTTAAAAGGGTCAACACCCTAAGACGTTCCAATTTAATTCTCGCGCGCATTTATTTATTTTGATTATTTATGTAACTTTCTCCAGATATGTAATAGTTAAATAGGAATTTTACCGCTTTATTTAATTTCTCTCATTTATTTACCAAAACGGGTTTTTGTCTTTGGCGATGTATAGACCCACGCCTTGTAATAGTTAGAATTTATCTTTCCGCAATTTATTTTCCGCACTCCTAACTGTTAACAATGCATGAAAGAATGTATGTAAATAAAACCAATCCGTAGCTCACAAAATAACAGGTACCAAAACATTAACTGAAAAACAACACACAAAGCACATGCCACTCTTAGGGTAGGCCTCACTGGTTGCCTCGACGTGGTCATCAAGTGTAGGGTGTCTTAGAGGTCGCCCTTTGTCTAAAGATCCAGTTGCCTTGAAACGGTTTCCTCAGATAAAAGGATCTAGGGCATTAGGGTTACTTCTAAGGTGTCCTACCATTGCTTTGGTGACCACACATGTCCCTTAATCGAATTGACCCGAATACCTCCAACGATGGTGCTACCTACCTCTCAATGGTGGGATAGTGTTGTACCCCAAAATTTGCCCTCCCATATTCTTCAACATTTGCCAAGTCAAAGGTTCAAGAAGCTCCCAAGGGTTGCACAACTCAAGGGCCTCCTAACAGTCAAGAATTAGGGTTTTGGTTATGACAAAGGAAATGAAGTTTCCAAGGGTCCAATCAAGTCCCACATGCCTACAAATATGGTCAAGCATCCTCATACCAAGTTTCAAGACCTACAGTACAAAATTGCACAGTCAAAAACCCTAATTGCACTACAGTCAACTGTAGGGGCAAAATGGTCATTTGACAGTCAAAATTTCAAATTTTTGGTCAACATCTCATTTTGAAGCCACAAACATCATTTGATCAATGTTTGATCATGATTCTCAAAGCTTGGCTCAAAAAGTCTCAAGATGCAAAAGTTTCCATATTTGGACAGTTGAAAAAGTCAACTATAACTTGACCAGGGCATAACTTCCACATGGATTATCAGAAAAATTCCATCCAAAGCTAATTTTGAAGAGAAAGACATTTCCTACAACTCCTCTTCACACTTCAAGTCCAAGAAATGCTCTCACAAAAAGTTATCAATTTCAACATTATAGGTCATTTTCAAAAGTGAACAAAAAGGGACTTTAAGTCAAAGGCCATAACTTGAGATTGGTAAATCAAAATGACATGGGACCAAAGGCATTAGTTAGAGTACTTCAAGACCTTTCCAAAATGTCCAAGAACATGAGCAAAGCTTAAACATTGAGCAAGATATGCCTTGTGGAAGTTGGGAAAATTTTGGATATTTTGAAAAGTCAACTTTGCTTCAAATGTCCTAAAATTGCTAATGGGCCTCTTTTTCTTCCAAGAATCATTATCCAAGGCATGTGCACGACCATTTGGCCCAAAGGGAAGTTTTTCATCATTTTTATTTATTTATTTGAATTTTTAAATGCTAATAATTCATTTAATTAAAATAAATATGTGGAAAATACTAAACCTAAGTTTTTAAATCTTTTTATGCATGGAATACACTCAATATTTCGTGCAAGATCAGATTTGGAAAGAATCATGGTGATTGGACATGATTTGAATCAAATTAGCTTGAAAAAGATTGAAAAAATTATGGCATGGAAATCAAATATTTTCTCATCAATTCATTGATTCTTTGGACCAAATTTTGAACCCTAATCATTCACACATATATACTCATGCAAACCCTACTCCTCAGAACCTCCCAGCTGCGCAAGAACATCATCACCACTTTTGCATTTTTTGTGAAAAAACTCAAATACTGAAAACTATTTTCCAGTACGATTCAAGCCAAAATAATTATCTCATCACCTTCCTGAGACATCAAGAAACGTGTCTGAATAGTTTTCCACATCCCTAACGCCCAGAATTGGTGAATGGAACTCAAACTTTTTCACTTTTTTGCATAAATCGTATTTCATCATTCATGTCATGTTTTTGAATTCTAATACTTGTTTTGTGTTACTCTCATCATTCTGAAGCTAACCGTGTGCTTTAATTGAGTTTTCACGCGCTATATGAAGAACCACCATTAAAGGACGTTAGGGTTCTTCAAGTTTTAAATTAGGCGTTTCGGAATACTGTAAAATTAGAACACCTTAACACCATGGTTGAAATCAGGGAGCTTGGACGATTTGAAAGCACCCATCGCGCCTAATTTATGTGGCCATATGGCCTATTCGCTATTATTGAAAACTGCATGTTTTGGGGGGGTTTAAAACCCCCGCTAACCTTTGTTATGTTTCAGAAAAAAAAAGCAAAACGAAGAAGAAGAGTAGGTGGCACTATCTGGTTGGAACATTTGAATTTTCGCGCTAAATCAGCCACTAACGCTTGTCTTATTTTATGTTATTTGTTTGCCATCATATAATCAAAGCGCGCGTTTGGCTCCATTGGCAAGGCATTTGGTTGGTAATCCCTGGGACCTGGGTTCGAACCCCAGGTCCCCCTCCCTTTCAATAATATTTTTCTAATGATGCTTCTATGCAGTTTCTATGCAAGCGACCACCATACATCCATCCTCCAGGTTGGCCACGCGTATAGCAAGATCAATCCAAAGGCACTGATTGGAAGGACACCCTGGGCGTTAGTCAACACACATGCATGCCAGCACAAAAGTCAAATGAGGCCAGGAGCTTAATGGGCCTGAATTACTAAACAAAACCTCCAATTGGGGACAAACCCCCCATGGTTTGCCTTTCTCATTCTTTTCTCATATTTTTCTATTTTTGTTTTAATTAGTTTTTTTTTTAATTCAATTCTTCAATTAATTTACTTTCATAAAAATATAAAAATAACAAAAATCAGAAAAGACAAAAAAAACTAATATATTTTATTTTAATATTTTTGTAAATAAATTTCACTAACTAATTAGTTTAAATTCTAGGATTAAACTTAATATTTTTTAATAAACCTAAAAATTGGTAGAATTAGGGTTTCAAGCATTTTTTATATTTTTTTTTCCTTTTTTCACCATATTAATTATCAATTCTTAATTAGTTATTTTTATAAATCAAATTGCATTAATGAATTAGGTTTAATTTTAGGTAATTTTCATATTTTCTTAATAAATAAAAAAACTAGAATTAGGTTTTAATTTCATTAAATTCTCATAAAAGATCATAAATACCAAAAAAACTCAAAAATAATTTCTTTTTTCATTTTAATTTCATTAATTTAATAATAATAATTTATTTCCTTTAAAAAGGGTCCAACGCCCTCGCTTTCAATTTGAATTCGATTCGCGCATTTTATTTTATTTCGTATAATATTGATGTAATTCTCCCAAAGCCATGTAATTCGGACATTTTATATTTCTCGCACTTTATTTCTTTATTTTCTGTCAAATCGGGTCCTGGATTTAATTTGGCGATGTGGACCCGCGCCTTTGTAATAATTTAGGAACTTTATATTTCTCGCTCTTTTAAACTGCTAATAATTGCATGCAAGAATGAATGTCTAAATAAAAACAAACGCGTAGATCACCATAACATGACAAGACAAAAATAAATGAACATGACACACAAATCACACACCACCCCTAGGGTACGCCTCACTGTTGCCTTGCCTCGAAAGGTGATCGTCGAGTAGAGGATGTCTTAGTAAGTCCTCATGATCCGGGAACCTGGCATGAGGGTAACTTCTAAGGTGTCTTCCTATTGCTCCGGTGATCACCATGTCCCGAACCTCGAATTGACCCGAACACCTCCAACGGTGGTGCTACCTACCTCTCAATGGTGGGATGGCACTACTTTAAGGACATTTACACAGACGAATTCCTTAGGGTAGGTAGACGACTCTAGATACTTGCTCTAATTTCAAAAACAAATCAAAAATACTTTTCACACCGACACCTTTTCAAAAAGCTTTCGAAAGCAATTTTTCAAACACTCTTGAGGACCGATACAAGAGTCGAACTGGAATTTTCAAAGAAACTTTTTTAAAACCCACAGTTGAAAAGCAAACAAACCATTTTTGAAAACACAATGAGCAAGTATCTAAGAGCCCATGGATAACCATGGATAGAAAGGGTGCTAACACCTTCCCTTTTTATAACCTACCTCCCGAACCGAGAGCAATCTCTTTAAGGAATTTTTCTGTGCTTTTGTCCTTTCCATTTGGAGAAAATAAAAGACGGTGGCGACTCTTGCTTCCGCGATATTTCGCGAACCAGCGTTAAACAGTCAGTTCCAGATCCACCGATCACAGAATTGGCGACTCTGCTGGGGAATCTTATAAAAGTGAGGTGTACCTTAGGACTAAGATCACTTGTGTTTTCAATTGCTTGTTTGTTTGCTTTATTATTGTGGGCTGCATCGGAGTTACATAGATCCTAACCCGGATCTGGGGATACCCTGTTAGGTAGCATAAGCTGTGAGGGACCTGTCCGGCGTAGACCGACACGGGTGAAGCAGTGGCTACGTTGGTGTGACACCTTGGTCTGTACCGATATCCCTTGTGTCGCAACAAGGAGAATATGGGTCTTCTAAGGAGTCATTAAGCACCAACCGACCTTAAAACCTTAAATGACCCAACTTGGCCAATAGAACAGTAGCAGTATGCTACGCCCATTGAGGCTAAACTCTCGTGATGGTTCTGGCTGCAAGAAAAGATTGCGATGCTGGAGTTATGACCGATTGAGGGTAGTCCGTGATATTGGGATCCCCTAGAACCCGATTACTTCTGATAGGACAGGTCTTAACCCACCAACTTCAAGAGGGTAATACCTAGACCCCATGCTGGCCTTAACTCTAAGGGCTCTCTTGTGTGACTTGTGTGCCTTCCAACTTGACTATTTGCATGCTTGTTATCTGACACTTGAGTTTCTTGCAGGTTTGGTTTGCAGTCCTTAATCGGGACTCATAACAGGGTTACCTACATTACCCCATGCATACCATAACATCATACCATTGCATACATCCTAACCCATTTCAAGGATCTCAAAGGCTTGTGATGCAGGTCATGATAAATCAAACATCTAGCAAGGGGCAAAGAGGATTTATTTTCCTCTAGCCAAAGTTGTCAGGGGCTATGACCCACTCGATATGGTGAGCTCTGACTCTTGAAAAAGGTTCCCCTAACCAAGGTTGTTTGGAAACCAAAACCAGACATGATGACTAAAGTCAGGGGCTATGAACCACTCGATATGGTGAGCCTTTGACCCTTGGAAGAAGGACTCTCAACAATATGCAGTGCCTTTCATCAAGCTACCGGACCCAAATTCTAACAAATTTTCTTGTTTATCCCGCGAGGTCCTTGAAAACATTACATGCATGTCATACACATCATTTGCATAACAGGTATCCTTGTTGCAGGTCACTTACCTTTCTCGCTGTTTATTTCAGCAATGGCTTCCCAACAAGATAACCAGGACCTTCTTGCTCAAGAGACTCGGTTCGGGGAAATCCTCCTGAATCTATCCAAGGGGCAGGAGGAGCTAAGGACACTTCTCATGGGGACTTTGGTCAGGAACAATGCTGAGGATGAACGGTTGAAACACCTGCAAGCTGAAATGGATACAATGAAAGCCCAGATGCTGGGGCAGGTGACTGCCATTCAATACTTAGCTCAAAGACAAGATGAGCTCGGGGTTCTCGTCAACCAACTGCTTCGGGGTAACCAACTGGGGCAAACATCTAAGGTTGAAAGGTCAGTCATCATTCAACCACCTTTGAGGCAAGAGAATAAGAGAACTCTTCAAATGGCTCCAGGGTCACAAACTCAGCATCAGCCTCACCAGCTTCAGCCAGACAAGCCTAGGAGGCAATTTACCCAGCTCAACATGTCATTGTTTCAAGCTTTACAACGCCTGTTGAGGTTGAATCTGATCACATTAAAGGCTCATCCCCGGAATCCCAACACAGCATCTCCTGCCTATGATCCCAATAAAAGGTGTGCCTACCATTCTGCCAGTCCAGGACATGATACAAATGAGTGTTGGGCTCTGAAGAATAAGATCCAGGACCTGATTGATGAAGGAGCACTGGAATTCACACAAGATGGTCAGGCTGAGTTTTTCTACCATCCCTCCAAGGCTCACCATTTGAAGTGACAAGCCCTGAGACTAGAAAACTTTTGTTCATTCGAATGTTCAAGTTGTAATTTTCTTTTGTTCAAACATTTATTCATGTTAAACGTTGTTATTTCATTAATGCATCACATATGTCTGTTTTGAAGCAATATATTCGTATTCACTATATGCAAATTACTTTCATATTTTTTCTGATGATCAACGCGCGATTAATAATTCTAAGCCTCTTGAGGGAGGATGACGAAAACGATACCACGATCTTTACAGTATGCTTTTGAACAGACCCCGCTGATGAGGTACAGGCATTGTTTCAATTCCTAAACACTGGAGTTATAAGGAAGATAATCCCTCGTCAACCCCCTCTGAGCCAAAGAAGTAGGAGTTTTTCTTTTCGAAATTTAAAACCCTTAATCATCACCTGGGGCAGGGTAGTTTCTCAGTTGATCCAAGTGCATAACGAATGGCATCAAAAGAAGTCCTTCTGAAACAAAAGACAGTGATGGTTCCAAATAACCAAAAAAAAAACCGGAAGTCATTACCAAAATCAAAAGGCCCATTAAGTCAAAACCTATGAAGGAGACTTACAAAACTGGGGCATCCCGCTGACTGTAATCACAAAAGAAACAGTTCAGGCAAAAATCAGGGACAACGAAATCTAAAAAAAAAAGGGAAAGAGGTCACACAAACCCTCAATAACAAAAAGGAATGACTGCCTATTCCAAATAAACTGTCAATATCCGAACCATCACTGGTATATCAAAGCAAAGACTCAAACAAGGTCTAACGCACGATCAGCTGAGTTTAGGATTGAAGAACATCACGAAGAACGGGTGGGTACAAATATTTTGAGCCTTTATCCTTTGTTTCTTAAACCGTGAACCAGGCCACGTTATAACCCTTAAAAGTCCTAACTGAAGTATGGGTTAGTTCGAAAGCATATTGTTACGAAAGGTATCCTGACTCCTTAAGGCCGACGGTAAATACGGAGTTGACATCACGTTTTACAAACATTCATTTGTTTTATAAAAAAAGAATGCATTTTCAAAATCTTCAAGACAGACATAAGCTTTGCATTTTTTATATAACCTTGTTTGCATATGACTTTTTGTTTGAACAGCAGAGAAGTTCGCACGACGAATATCTTATTAACAAAAGTCTTCTCCACAAAAGAGTCGCCTAAAATGGAAGAAACACTTCCAATCAAGGGGCATGACATGATCATGGCCCATCATCTGGGGCAGTCCAATCAAGATTCGGAGAATCTCTCAAAGGCCAAATAGCCTGGGGCAAATCTCCGCCTAAGTCACTTGGGGCATTCCGACAACGAATCTTGCATGATCAAACACCTTCTGGTGGCATGACAAAACACTTCTAATAGGGGCAACTCCCTACATTCTGAGAGCATGGACATAGTCGAAAGAATACTACACATAATCAAAGACCCGCTAGGTTGATACACCTAGGCAAAAATAAGGGCTTCCCGGCGAACCAAAAGGGTTCGGGAAAAAATAAGGGATGAAATGAAAAAATCTGTACACCCGGCAAGTCGAAAACCTGAAAAGGAGGCTTGGGTAAAAATGGGTATCCCGTTGGACTAAAAACCCGAAAGGACATTCCAGGCAAAAGTTAGGGATTAAAGCGTACGACTATGTCCTGTCATCCTGTCACCTGCCTACCAGAAGAAGGTTTGTCCATCCACAACTATCAGCACTTCACAGGTCTTCCTCTCCCACCTCAGAAACAGGGGCAACGATGAGTTTGTCCAAGCGATCTAATTGTCCTGTCCACCAAGGTACCAAGGTAAGTTCGGCTGAAGAACATAACCAATACACCTCAACTCCCCAGAGAGTGAGCCAGCAAGTCAGTGCACTCTCCCCAAGCTACATTATCAAACCTTAAGGAAGTTGGGTGTCCCCCGCAAATCTCAACATTCCCCAGCATGATATACATTCTTAACAAGCATCCCCGGCAATCTTGGCCTAAAGATTGTTCCCCGGTGGTATACTAGTCATTCAGCGGAGCCACTTCCAATACATCTCAAGGCTTCCCCAGGAGAGTCCAATTCAGGAAAGTTGGAATCCATCTCCCCAAGCAGTAAGCTTATCCCCAGTAGATTCTGGAAGCTTATCCTCGCAGAGCACGAACGCGTCTCCCGGCTTTATTCAAAGAGTTATTTCCTTACCAGGATATAACTGGGTTATCCTCAGCCAAAAGCCACAGAAAGATCGTCCTCGGCAAATTCTTCTTATCCCCAGCGAAGTCTACCAACACTTCCAACACAACAATGGTATCCCCACAAGTTATTATCAACAACTCAACAAAGTATCTCTCTCCCCACAAAGTATTTCTCCCCAGCAAGATTGTTAGAGTACTTTTCTCCCCGCAGAGTAATCCATTCGCGAAGTTTATTCCCCAATGGAGTTATCTTCTCCTATTGGTATTCTTGCAACTATCATCCCCAGCGGAGGCAAAAATCTATTCTTCAACATCAGCCCAGGAGTGACTTCCCGGCACCCGTCAAGGATTTATTTTCCTAAGACGAAAACATACATTCATAAACATCACATACATCATTATAGCATGCATATACGCATCACATCTTACAAATCTCATTTATATGGAGAACATCATCGCTTGATTCATATCATGCCTTGCATATGACTGACCTTTACCTTTCAGGAAAGCTCCAGTTAAATTCTCATCTATATTCAAGACCTTGACCGGTTCAGTTAAATCGACCCTAAGATTTTCCTGTTTCTTATCCAGTCCAAGGCCTTCTCTGGTTCAGTCAGATCGACCCTAAGATCTCCCAGTTTCTTATCCAGTTGAAGACATTTCAAGACCTAGACCGGTTCAGTTAAATCGACCCTAAGATTTTTCTGTTTCTTATCAAGTCAAAGGCCTTCTCTGGTTCAGTCAGATCGACCCTAAGATCTCCCTGTTTCTTATCCAGTTGAAGATTTCAAGACCTAGACCGGTTCAGTTAAGTCGACCCTAAGACTTTTCTGTTTCTTATCCAGTCAAAGGCCTTCTCTGGTTCAGTCAGATCGACCCTAAGATCTCCCTGTTTCTTACCCAGTTGAAGATTTCAAGACCTAGACCGGTTCAGTTAAACCGACCCTAAGATTTTTCTGTTTCTTATCCAGTCAAAGGCCTTCTCTAGTCCAGCTAAATCGACCCCTAACAGATTTTCCTGATAAAGACTCAGTAGAAGATATCCAAGATTCTCTCAATGATTACTGTTGAGGTTGAAGTCGCCCAAGATTCTCTCAATGATTACTGTTGAGGTTGAAGTCGCCCAAGATTCTCTCAATGATTACTGTTGAGGTTGAAGTCGCCCAAGATTCTCTCAATGATTACTGTTGAGGTTGAAGTCGCCCAAGATTCTCTCAATGATTACTGTTGAGGTTGAAGTCGCCCAAGATTCTCTCAATGATTACTGTTGAGGTTGAAGTCGTCCAAGATTCTCTCAGCGTTACTGTTGAGGTTGAAGTCGCCTATGGTTCTCTCCCCGTTACTGCGGAGGTAGTAATCGTCCCCAGATTCTCTCAGCGTTACTGTTGAGGTTGAAGTCGCCCAAGGTTCTCTCAGCGTTCCTGTTGAGGTAGTAACCATCCCTGGTTCATTCATCACCTTTTGAAGATCCAGATCCAGCTCCTGTGCGGGGTATACCGACACGGTTGAAGCAGTTTGCTACGTTGATGTGGCACTTTGGTGAGTACCGGTAACCCTTGAGTCAAGTCAACGAGAGTACGGGGCCGCCGCGTGGTGTCGTGAAGCATCAACTGACCTTAGGAACCTTACTTGACCATACTGGCCTCTTTAGGGGTAGTGAGATGACTGACTTTGGTGCAGTCCGAAGTTGGTTGATACTCGATACTACACTCATTGAGGGTTGTTTTCTTGGAATATTTTGATTGCCAGTTCAGTGGCTAAATCAAAACAATGAACATAGAAAATAACCCAATGATATTGAGCTCCTTAGAACCCGGTTACTTTTGATAGGACAGGTTTTGAGCCCACCAACTTCAAGAGGGTAGTACCTAGACCTCATGCTGGCCTGAACTCTAAGGGTTGTCTTGTGTGATTTGTGTGCCTTCAAACTTGACTACTTGCATGCTTGTTATCTGACACTTGAGTTTCTTGCAGGTTTTGTTTACAGTCCTTAATCTGGACTCATAACGGGGTTTACCTATATCACTCCATGCATAGCATAACATCATGCCATCATACCATTGCATGCATCCTGCATAAAGACTAATCCATTTCAAGGATCTCAAGGGTTTGTGATGCAGGTCATGATGAATCAACTGTCTAGCAAGGGGCAAAGGGGATTTAATTTCCTTTAGCCAAGGTTGTTCAGAGATCAAAACATGGTGACTTGAGTCAGAGGCTATGACCCACTAGATATGGTGAGCTTTGACTCTTGAAGAAGGACTCTCAACAACATGAAGTTCCTTCAATCAAGCTACCGAATTTGAATTCTAACAAGTTTCTCTGTTTACCCCACGAGATCCTTGAAGACATCGCCTGCATATCATACATATCATTGCATTACAGGTACACTGTTTACAGGTCACTTACCTTCTTTGCTGTTTATTTCAGCAGTCATCATGAATCCTGAATCATCCAATGAACAAGCTATCAAGGCCCTCCAGGCCCAGAACGCCCAGTTCCAGGAGCTGGTCATGAGCTTAGCCCAAGGACAACAGGAATTGAAGACTCTGCTTTTGAAAAAAAAGAAGAAGAGGACTGTTTTGTTCAACCCTAGACGCATATCTGGGAATACACTGCAGAATGAAGCTGAGCGGACTACTCCATCTGTTGGGGAAGGCAGTCACCAAAAGGGAAGGGTTCCTAGTCCCGTAGTCTCTGACACCGAGACAGATTTTAATGATGAACAGTACCCTCCTACTGAGGACAGGTACAAACAGCTGGAGGACCGGTTAAATGCTATGGAGATTCAACGTGTGCCTGGGTTGGACTTTGGGGACCTAGGTTTATCTTCTGGGGTGGTGATCCCTCACAAGTTCAAGGCACCTGCCTTTGTAAAGTACGACGGGGCTTCCTGTCCTAAGTTGCACCTCCGTTCATACGCAAGGAAGATCCAGCCCTACACGGCAGACAAGAATCTATGGATCCATTTCTTCCAGGAAAGTCTTTCAGGGACTCAGCTCAAATGGTTCTATCAGTTGGATGGAACCAGTATTCGAAACTGGGAGGACTTGGCAACTGCTTTTTATAAGCAGTATCAGTATAATGCCGACCTCGCTCCTACACGTACCCAACTCCAGGGTATGTTACTAGGGACGGGTGAAGGATTCAAGGAATATGCACAAAGGTGGAGAGACCTGGCTGGAAGGGTGCAGCCACCTTTGACTGGCCGTGAGCTCGTTGACATGTTCTTGGGGACACTATCTGGTCCTTTCTTCAACCATCTGATTGGGAATTCTTCTACTGGGTTCATAGATTTGATCTTGACCGGGGAGAGGATTGAAGCTGGTATCAAGGCTGGAAAGATTCAAGAAGTTGCACCTGCTGATGCTCATAAAAAGCCTTACAGTGGGAAGAAGGAGTCCAATGCTGTGCATAGTAAAAAGGGTCGCCATGATCAACATGTAGGGGCAACCCAGATCTCTAATCCTAGGCCTGCTCAACAAGGACAGGGGCAGCAACGTAAGGAGGTCGCACCCAAGAGACAGTTCACTAAGATCAACATGTCACTGGATCAAGCGCTACAACAAATGTTGAAGGCATGGCTGATTACCTTAAGGGCCCCTCTCCGGAATCCAAACACTTATGCTCCTAACTACCATCCCAACGATAGGTGCGTATACCATTCTGATAGCCCGGGGCATACTACGGACAACTGTTGGGCTCTGAAGAACAAGGTCCAAGACATGATTGACGCCCAAGAGATTCAGTTTGAAGCACCAGAGACTCCAAACATAATCACTGCTCCTTTGCCCAATCATTGAAGGCTTTTGTTTATTTGAATTTCCGAGTTGTATTTTTCTTTGCTTATACAAACAATTAATGTCATAGCAAACTCTTTTATTTCATTAATGCACTGCCTATGTCTATTTTTGAATTAATCCAATTATTTTCACTATATTCAAATTGCTTTCATATTTTTTGTGATGATCAACGCTCGGTTAATAATTCTAAGCCTCTTGAGGGAGGATGACGAAAACGATACCACAATTTACAGTATGCTTTTGAACAGACCCCGCTGATGAGGTACAGGCATTGTTTCAATTCCCAAACACTGGAGTTATAAGGAAGATAATCCCTCGTTAACCCCTTCGATCCAAAGAAGTAGGAGTTTTTCTTTTCGCAAAAATTAAAACCCTAAATCATAACCTGGGGCAGGGTAGTTTTCTCAGCTGATCCAAGTGCACAACGAATGGCACCAAAGAAGTCCTTACAAAACAAAAGACAGTGATGGTTCCGAATAATCATAAGGACAGGCTGTCATTATCTCTCAAAATAAAAGCCCAATAAGTCAAAACCTATGAAGGAGACTTACAAAACTGGGGTATCCCGCTGACTGTAAAAACAAAAAGAAACAGTTCAGGCAAAAAACAGGGATAACGAAATAAAAAAAGAAAGAGGTCCTACAAACCCTCGACAAAAAAAAAAGAAATGACTGCCTATTCAAAATAAATTGTCAATATCTGAACCATCACTGGTATATCAGAGCAAAGACTCAAACGAGGTCTAATGCACGATTAGCTGAGTTTAGGTTTGAAGAACATCACGAAGAGCGAGTGGGTACAATTACATTTTGAGCCTTATCCTTTGTTTCTTAAACCGTGAACCAGACCACGTTACAACCCTTAAAAGTCCTAGCTGAAGCATGGGTTAGTTCGAAAGCATACTGTTACAAAAGGTATCCTGACTCCTTAAGGCTTGCGGTAAAATAACGAGTTGACATCACCGTTTACAAAAAAAATTCACTTGTTTTTATGAAAACATGCATTTTCAAAAACTTCAAGACAGACATAAGCTTTGCATTTTTAAAATAACATTGTTTTCATATGACTTTTTTGTTCGAACAGCAAAGAAATTCGCACGAAGAATATCCAAGTGAACAAAAGTACTTCCAACCAAGGGGAAGACGTGATCATTGTCCATCATCTGGGGCAGTCCAGTCAAGATTCAGAGAATCTCTCAAAAGGCCAACCAGCTTGGGGAAAATCTCCATCTGGATCACTTGGGGCATTGGACATGAATTCCAGCGACGAATCTTGCATGATCAACATTTTCTGGTGGTATGGTAACACTACACTACCAACAGGGGCACCTCCCTACATCCTGAGAGCGTGGACATAGTCGAAAAGATACTATGCACAATCAAAGACCCGCTAGGTTGACACACCTAGGCAAAAATAAGGGCTTCCCGGCGAACCAAAAGGGTTCGGGCAAAAACAAGGGATGAAAATAAAAAATTTGTACACCCGACAAGTCGAAAACCTGAAAAGGCGGCTTGGGCAAAAATGGGTATCCCGGTGGACTGAAAACCCAAAAGGGCAGTCCAGGCAAAAGTTAGGGATCAAAGCGTACGACTATGTCCCGTCATCTTATCACTTGCCTACCAGAAGAAGATTTGTCAAATCGGCAGTCCTCAAGCACCTCTACAGGTACCTTCTCCCACAGAAGCTGGGGCAATAAGAGTTGCCCAAACTGTACAGCTGCTTCCCTCCAGGTACAAGGTAGATTCAGTTGAAGAATTTGACTAAGATACCTTCACTCCCCGTTGAGTAAGACCAGAATCATAAATACTCTCCCCCAAGCAGAGTTGGTCTCCCGTCAGCCCTAACAAGGCACTGTATCTCCAGCAAGTCAACAACACTCTCCCCAAGCAGAGTTAGTCTACTGTCAGCCTTAAGGAAGTTGGGTATCCCCAGAAAATCTCAATATTCCCCAGCGGAGTATACAGATGTTCCTAAGCAAGTATCCCCGGCAGTCTTAAGATAAGATTGTTCCCTGGCGGAATACCAGACACCCCAATGGAGCCACTTCTCCGGTGCAGTCCAAAGTTTCCCCAGGAAAGTTGAATCAATCTCCCCAGTAGATTCTGGAAGCTTATCCCCAGTAGATTCTGGAAGCTTATCCCCTGCAGAGTACGAACGCATCTCCCGGGCTCTATTCAGAAGGTTATTCCCCACCAGAGTTTATAACTGGGTTATCCTCAGCCAATTACCACGGGAAGATCGTCCTCGGCGAAGTTCTTCCTACCCCCCAACGGAGTTCATCAATTCCCTCAACAAATCTTATCAACGGTATCCCCAGCGGAGTTATCATCAAAACCTCAGCGAAATATCTCTTCCCACAGAGTAGTTCCCCGCAGAGTAATCTCTCCAACAAGTTTATTCCCCAACGAAGTCATCTTCTCCTACCGGTTTATTCTTGCAACCATCATCCCCAGCGGAAACGAAGAACTCTACTCTTCAAACATCAGCCCAGGATACAACTTCCCGGCATTCGTCAAGGATTTATTTTCCTAGACGAAAATACATTCATAAACATCACATTATCATACACCAGGACACATGCATATACGAATCATAACACACAATCTCATTTATGCTTGAGAACATCATAACGTCATGACATCATGCATCATAATATTGCATACAACTGATGTTTTGCCTTTTCAGGAAAAAAGGTCAATAATAAGATGATTACTATCAATTGTCGCAGTTCCAGATTCGACACCTGTATCTAGCCAGGGCATATCTGTGAGCGACTGATTATGGATTCGATACCTGTATCTAGCTAGGGCATATCTGCATGAAGAGTTTAGAGATTTGATACCTGTATCCAACCAGGGCATATCTGTAGACGATAAATTCCAGATTCGATTCCTGTATCCAGCCAGGGCATATCTATATTAAAGAGATTGAAGAGATAGCCGAGAAATGCTCCAGATATGGATGCTGTTCTTTTGCTTATTCAGATTTATCTCCAGAGATAGCTTGGAAATGCTCCAGATATGGACGCTATTCTTTTGCTTATTTAAAGTTTCAGATATAGCTGGGAAATGCTCCAGATATGGATGCTATTCTTTTGCTTATTCATATTTTCTCTTCAGAGATAGCTTAGAAATGCTCCAGAGATGGACGTTATTCTTTTGCTTATTCAAGAGTTTCTTTTCAGATATAGCTTGGAAATGCTCTAGAGATGGATGATGTTCTTTTGCTTATTCAGATTTTCTCTTCAGAGATGGCTTAGAAATGCTCCAGAGATGGACGTTATTCTTTTGCTTATTCAAGAGTTTCCTTTCAGATATAGCTGGGAAATGCTCCAAATATGGACGCTATTCTTTTGCTTATTCAGAGTTCTTTTCAGAGATGGCTTAGAGATGCTCCTGACCCAGACGCTATTCTATTGTTTATTCAGATTCAAACTCCTAAAGATAACTTAGAAATGCTCCAACAACGGATGCTATTCTATTGTTTATTCCAGATTTCTCTCCAGAGATAGCCTAAAGATGCTCCAGATCTGGATGCTGCTCTAATGCTTATTCATACTTCCTGCTAGAAATAGTTCAGTTGTAACCCAGACATGGCGACATTCTGATACTTATTCAGATTTCCTTTGAGATATAGCTTAGAGATGCTCCGGACCCGGACGCTATTCTATTGCTTATTCAGATTCAGCTTCTAAAGACAACTTAGAGATGCTCCAGCCCGGATGCTATTCTATTGTTTAGTCCAGATTCATTCAAAAGACAGTCCAGATACGATCCAGATTCGGATGACATTCTGTCACTCATTCAAACACAGTATGGATATACCCCAGACGTGGCGGTCATTCTACTATTTATTCAGACATCAGCAATTAGACACGGACTAGATATGCTCCAGACACGGAAGCCATTCTATTTCTTATTCAGACGCAGATACCCATTACACTTCCAAATGGCATCTATAAGCCCATTCCCGACAAGGTTCTGTCACATCTCCAGATGGCATCTATATGCCCATCCTCCTATCCACCATCTTTTCCAAATGGCATCTGTAAGCCTATTCCCGACATCACACTGCTGATACTCTACTATGTGAGTGCAAATTTCTGGGCACTCTAGTGTTCAATCATCTTCCACCCTCGGATCACGAAAGGCACGCCAGCCAATCTACATCCTCAGGTCTAAGAAGATTGAACAGGGGCAACTGTTGTACCCCAAAATTTTCCCTCCCATATTCTTCAAAGTTTTGACAGGCATCATCTAGATTTGCTCAAGTCTACTCAAGGGCTACACAGTCAAGCACCCTCCTAAGCCAGTCAAAAACTAGGGTTTTGGTTCTTGCAAGGAAGTTGAGGTTTTCAAGGGCTCAATCAAGTCCCATATGCTCATATACATTGTCAAGCACCTACATGTCAAGTTTCAAGGCTCACAAGGTCAAGTTGCAAAGTCAAAAACCCTAATTGCTTCACAATCAACTGTAGGGGCAAAATGGTCATTTGGCAGTCAAAAGTCAAAATTTTTGGTCAACATCTTATTTTGAAGCCACAATCATCATTTGGTCAAATCTTGACCATGATTTCACAAGAATGGCTCAAAAATCATCAAGGTGTCAAAAGTTTCTATTTTTGGACAGTTAAAAAGTCAACTGTAACTTGACCAAGGCATAACTTTTTCATGGTTCATCAGAAAAATCCCATCCAATGCTCATTTTGAAGGGGATGACATTTCCTACAACTCATCTTCACATTCCAAGTCCAAGAAATGCTCTCACAAAAAGTTATCAATTTCAACATTATAGGTCATTTTCAAAAGTCAACAAAAAGGCATTTTAAGTCAAAGACCATAACTTGATATTGGTAAATCAAAATGACATGGGATCAAATTCATTGGTTAGAGGACTTCAAGACCTTTCCAAAATGTCCAAGAACATGTTCATATGATCAAAATTGAGCAAGATATGCATTGGAGAAGTTGGGAAATTTTTGTGAAATGGCAAAAGTCAACTATCCTTGAAACTTCAATTTTTGACAAAAGGGCCCACTTTTTTCCACTTGATTCAGCCTTGTCATGCCACTCACGTGTCCCATGATCAATTTCAAGATTAAACATTAATTTTTCTATTTTTATTTAATTTTATTTGATTTAATTCATTTTAAATCCATAAAATTCAAATAAATCAAAAAAAATTAATTCAATAACATCTTTTGATTTGAATGGCTTTCATGTGTCATAATACACCTACCAAATTCGTGCAAAGCTCAATTAAGCATGAAAATTCAAATTTGAACAAAATTGGAAAATGCTTTAATGGTGGTTATGAAGAAATCTCAAAACATCATTGCACAAGGTTAAGGCTCTTAATGTTGATTTGTTCTCATTGATACATACATATGCAAGTGTGCCATACAATATTAATGACCTAGAGCTCTCTAAAATGGCAGAACCAAATTCCAAAAACTTGAAGAAAAGTTGAAAACTGAAATCCATATTCCAGCACAATTCAAACACTTTTCTTGATTCTAACACGTTGCCAGCATTGCCAGGAACCTATTGCAATCATAAACAAGCCCCAACACTCAAGGAATCGTCCACCACAGTCGTACGGTTTGCACATATTTTTTTGAATTACATATCATTATTCATGCGCGTTTGATGTGTTTTGTGGATTGTTTCATGTTCATAGAACTCACAGGAAGCTAATGGTAGGGTTCAATTGCTTTGAGAGCCCCTGAAACGCAAATCACCATTGTTAAGTTCTAGGGTTTCAGAGCTTTTGAAGTAGGGCTTTTCACATACTGTAAAATCAAACCTCAAAACGCACATGGTTGAAACCGCCTGAGTGAGACGAAAACATTGGACACCTCGCACCTTTTTTATATACACTGAGCACCTAATCGCTATTTTCTGCAGTTTTGCTTTGTGGGGGTTAAAAACCCCCGTTATCTTGTTCTTTATTTTACAGGAAAAGGTAGAAGATGGAGTACGTGGAAGGATGGGATTGGGTCATTCAAACATGGCGCGCGTTTTTTTGTGTTTCCAGACTATACCTTTGTTTTTATATAATATATTTAATGGTCACTATATTAACAAAGCGCTCAAAGTGGCTCAGTGGAAGATGGCGTGGCTTGCAACCATTGGGACCTGGATTCGATTCCCAGGTCCCCCAAACGTTTGTTTCATTTTTTCTCTAACATATTCCTATGCAGATTCATAACAGCGCTTCACCATGAACCTTCAGTGTTCCACATGCCAAGTGGCCATGATCATCAATCCAAGGTTCAGGATGAAAGCACACCATATTCCTGGTCAACCAGCGCCCCACTCAATTCCCAGAGTCAACAAGGCTTGGAGTGTTCTTGGGCCAGAATTTCTAAATCAAACCTCCATTGGGCCATCAACACCCCCTTGGTTTTGTTATTTCTTTTATTTTTATTTTCTTTTATATTTCCTTTTTTAATTATTAGTTTTTTTAATTATTATTGTTAATTAACCTAACAAACTAATATTTTTTTCATAAAAAACAAAAAAAGAACATTTTATTATTTATTAACTTATTTTGTAACTAAAATACTAATAAATTAATTAGTTTAATTAGTTTAATTTTAACATTTTTTTAATAAGTAAAATTAATTTAGAATTAGGTCTTTCACTTTCATTTTTTTTTAATTTTTCTTTTTTCTTTTATTAAAAATATAAAAACACAAAACATTCTTTTTCCTTTTAATTATTTGATTAGTTATTAGTTTTAATTTCATTAATTACAAAAAAAAGACAAAAAATTCAATTCTTTTCTTAAAAGGGTCAACACCCTAAGACGTTCCAATTTAATTCTCGCACGCATTTATTTATTTTGATTATTTATGTAACTGTCTCCAGATATGTAATAGTTAAATAGGAATTTTACCGCTTTATTTAATTTCTCGCATTTATTTACCAAAACGGGTTTTTGTCTTTGGCGATGTATAGACCCGCACCTTGTAATAGTTAGAATTTATCTTTCCGCAATTTATTTTCCACACTCCTAACTGTTAACAATGCATGAAAGAATGTATGTAAATAAAACCAATCCGTAGCTCACAAAATAACATGTACAAAAACATTAACTGAAAAACAACACACAAAGAACATGCCACTCTTAGGGTACGCCTCACTAGTTGCCTCGACGTGGTCATCAAGTATAGGGTGTCTTAGAGGTCGGCCTTTGTCTAAAGATCCAGTTGCCTCGAAACGGTTGCCTCGGATAAAAGGATCTAGGACATTAGGGTTACTTCTAAGGTGTCCTACCATTGCTTTGGTGACCACACATGTCCCTTAATCGAATTGACCCGAATACCTCCAACGATGGTGCTACCTACCTCTCAATGGTGGGATAACACTATCTAAAGGACTCTTACACAACCTAATTCCTTAGAGTAGGTAGATTTCTCTTAAGTACTTGCTCTTTTCAAAACAAACAAAAACAATTTTTTGCACCTACACTTTCAAAAGGTTTTCAAACAAATTTTTCATACACTCTTGAGGATAAATACAAGAGTTACTTAGAAATTTTTCAAACGAGACTTTTTTTCAAAACCCACACACATTTGAAAAGCAAACAAATTTTGAAAACATAAGAGCAAGTACCTAAGAGCCCGTGGATAACCACGAATAGAAAGGGTGCTAACACATTCCCTTTCTATAAATCTACCTCCCGAACCGAGAAACATTCTCAATAAGGAATTTTGATGTGCTTTTGTCCTTTCCATGTTGGAGAACATAAAAGACGGTGGCGACTCTTGCTTACCGCGACATTTCGCGAAACCAGCTAAAAAACAGTCAGTTCTCATTCCCACCGATCACACTGGCCATCTGGGCTGCATTTTCTTGGTTTGTTCTATTTATATTTTGGATTAGGGGATTTAAAATAGCATTCATTTCGCGGGCTAGGATGCCTACCATATCATGATTGCTATCATCCATCTGTTGCCTAAGCGCTGCCTGACTATTAGTTGTAAGAGTAGGCAATTGGGCGAAGTTTCCTATATTCTGGAAATTTGTACCCAAATGGTTCATTCCTGAACCAAATCCTTGGAGTGGGGACGAAGTTGTTGTATTATGTCACCCTGCCATAAACGAAGTTGGCATCCCATACTGAGGATTTCTGGGTCTCAAAGGTTCGAAACCTGGAGGCCTATGGGGGGTCGAATACTGTTGATTCCCTATGTGTGGCGCAGTTTGCACTGAAGACACGTTTGATGACATGTCTAATGTACTTACTGGGATCGTATTCGAACTGCCAACAAGAATGGCATTGGAGGCATCAATCGAACTTGAAACGATTGTTGCAGCCCCCTGTGGGGGATTCTGTACCCCATCTTGGTTGGTTGTATTAACCATTATTTTGGTACGTTGTTTTCTGGGTATATGTGGATTGTTATTCTTTATTTTTCCGCTTCGAAGGTTCATGTACCGAAACGCGCTCCACACTCAAAATCCTAAAACTTCTCTAATATGTTTGATAAAACTTTTTGTTATGACACTGTCCCACTGGGTGTGCCAATTTGTTTACTGTGATTTCTAGTAAACAACCGCTAGTCTTCCAATTTACTAATTATTATTGGTTACTTGCAGGATCGACTAGATTGATCCTAGAACACATGTGTCATAACTTATTTCCATGTTCATATCTATTATATTGATAGACTTATATTGTATGTTAAGTTCGAATACGAGATTCTTAGGAAAGATTTCTAAAATGGTCTATAGGAATAAACTAACTGAATGTAGGCAGGAAAGGCTTCGAATTAGAAAGTAAAACAAAGAAATGCAAGGAAATCGAAGGATTTAAAGGGCAGAAATGCTGTAAAGTTTCTAACGAAATGATTGTGTTTAAAGGCAAGTAAAACAAAGAAATGCAAGGCAATCGAAGGATTTAAAGGCAACGAAGTGACTGTAATGCAAGGAAATCGAAGGATTTAAAGGCAACAAAGTGACTGTAATGCAAGGAAATCGAAGGATTTAAAGGCAACGAAGTGACTGTAATGCAAGGAAATAGAAGGATTTAAAGGGCAAGGATATACTGTAATGGCGAACTAAATATAACAAGACTTGTATTGAAATTGTAAAAAAGTAATGATGTTCAAGACGTACATTGTATCTTCTGACTCGTTTTCCTTAATTCACGGAAGTTTGAGTATTTTGAGATCTTTTAGTACATAAAAGTGAACATTTTCAAATCTAACATAAGAACACCTATTTATAGTGTCTTGACCCTAACAGCCCTATTCTAAAACCACGCCACGTTCGAAGCATGCAGGCTTCCTATGTTTGTTGACTTCCACGCGTCTTCTAGAATGACGCTCTTTATTTGAAATTCGAAATCTGTACCAATCGAAGCATCTTGTTTCTTCGTTGCTTTCGAAATAACCCAAATACCTGGACCGTTTCCAACTTCTGGCACCCTTACATAAAGGAGCTCTTTTATAATTCGAACACCAAAACAAGTCCAAATTGAAATCTGCTGGAAATTGAATAATCCTTCAGCATAATGACTCCATATCTCCCACCAATATCCAATATTGATATTAATCTCCTTAGGTACTTTATTCGAAATATTATTTTGATAGTGGTTTCTTCCTTATTCAAAATAGCCAGCTAAAAAATTGTTCCTTATTCGAAATAGCCAGCTAACACTCACTCCGCTGATAAAGACCTGGGGGTGCATTTTTTCCAAGATAGCCTATCTGGAACACAACTCGATTGGTTTTACCAATTGGAAAGGGCCGACGTCCATAATTGGGAAGATCTTGTCGTAGATTTCTATAAGAAATACCAGTATAATACTGATTTGGCGCCTACCCGTACTCAACTTCAGAGTATGGCTATGGCTTCAAATGAGGGTTTCAAGAATTACGTGCAGAAATGGAGAGATCTAGCTTGGAGAGTACAACCCCCTCTGTCTAAAAGGGAGTTGATGGATATGTTCTTAGGCACTCTATCGGTCCCTTTCTTCAACCATCTGATTGGAAGCTCATCCGCAGGATTTACTGAGTTAATACTAACCGGAGAGAGGGTGGAAGCTGGCATAAAAAGTGGAAAGATTCAGAAGGATTTATCTGCCTCTACAGCTGTGAGAAAGCCTTTCACTAGGAAGAAGGAGGTATCTGCTGTTTATCCATAAAGGAACCAAGGGAGAGTTGAACGCCGACCAATGGTAGGAGTTGTTATGATCCCAAAGCCTACATATGACCAACCAAGAAGTAATCAACCGAGGGTGGAAAGGCCAGTCCGGCAATTCACCAGAATTAATATGACTCTATCCCAGGTTTTACCACATCTTCTGAAATCCAATTTGACAACTCTGAAGGAAGCACCAAAGAACCCCAACACAGCGTCTCCTCATTATCACCCAAATTCCAGATGCACATATCATTCCAAAAGTCCGGGTCATGACACTAACAACTGTCGGGCCTTGAAAAAAAAATTCAAGACCTAATAGATGCAAAAGAGATTGAGTTTGATGCACCTGAGAAGCCAAATCATTTCTGCTCCTATGCCTAGGCATGGTCACAACACCAATGCTATCGAAGAAGATTTGTTTGCTACCACAGTTGATAAACTCTTGACTCCACTCCCAATCATTAAGATAAACTTGATGAAAGCTAGTGTATTCCCGGGTTGTAATGAAGACTGCCATCTTTGCTTATCCTCACCAAATGATTGCCTTTTGTTAAAAACGGGCTTTCAATGCTTGATAGACAACCAAGAGATTCTGTTTGAAAGTACTCCTGTTTCACCTGTTCCTGTTGAAGACGTTTCAATCATAACCATCTCCGCCAATTCTTCCAGGGTCCCCAAAAGATCTGTTAGGATTACATCGGTTCCAAAAACTACTCCTCTTATAATCACAATGCCCGGGCCGGTCCCGTATGAATCAGACAAGACAGTGCCGTGGAATTACGGTGGAGACATCTACTACCATGGCATCAAACAATATAGGTTGGCCGCTGAAGAGATAAGCTCCGAAGAAGAAGACTCCGACATTAGCAATATTGTCGGAACCAGTAAGATTACCCGTAGCGGTAGGATCTTCTCTCTAGAAATTGCCCCTCCAAAGGCAGTTTTTGGACCCGTGGCTGCTCCGAAGGTTACCTCCGTACCATTAATCATATCTGCAAGTGCTCCTAATGACAAAGACGACACAACCCCTACTGTTATCCATACCAACACTCCTACTGCTGAAATTCGAGGAAAAAGTATTCAAGAAGAGCCTGTCCGGACGAAGGCTCAACCGCTGACTATCCCTGAAACCTCCAAGAAGGAAATGGAGGAGATCCTGAGAATAATAAAGAAGAGTGACTATGACATGGTTGAACAGTTGGGGAAAACTCCCTCCAAAATCTCCATGCTGGCATTGTTACTGTGCTCAGAGGCACATGTGAAAGCTCTGGTGAAGTTTCTGAAGACAGCCCATGTGCCTCAAGAGACGTCTGCTGACCAATTTCAAGATTGTGTGGCCAGTTTGACGGCGGATAATGGCCTAGGCTTCTCAGATGCTGATCTGATACAAAGGGGAAGAAAGTACAACGAGGCATTACATGTCTCTGTGGAATATAGAGGAACAACACTGGCCCATGTCTTGGTGGACACCGGCTCATCTTTGAATGTTTTACCGAAGAAAGCTCTCGACAGACTAGACTGCGAAGGATTAACGTTGAAACCCAGTAATATAGTCGTAAGAGCATTTGATGGATCAAAGAGGATGGTTTACGGGGAGATGGATATCCCCATAAAGGTTGGGACTTAAACTTTCAACTCAACCTTCTATGTAATGGACATCCGCCCATCTTACTCATGTCTGCTAGGACGGCCATGGATCCATAATGCTGGTGATGTCACCTCCACACTGCACCAGATGCTGAAATATCCGGTCCATGGAAAGATTATCACTGTCCACGGAGAGGAAGAGTATATGATTAGCCACCTCAATTCTTTCCGGTATGTAGAATTGGATGGCGAGTTCATTGAAACTCCTTTTCAACATTTCGAAGAAGTCTCTCAAGAGGTAGCAGTAACCAAGAAAGTGTCCGAGATCCCTAAGATTACAAGACCTCCGCTCCGGATGTCATCTCTAAAGGACGCCAAAGCAGTAATAGAGGAGGGTGGATGCACCATTTAGGGGCAACTTCCGGATATTTCGTATAAATCCAACAAGTTTGGCTTAGGGTTTACTTCAAGTGCTCAGAAGGTTGTGCGCCGTGCCCGTGCTGGGGGGCCACCCTTGAAGATTAGCAACCGAGAGGTCAGTGCGGTGGAAGATGGTGAAGAGTATTGCAGCTTGGAGGATTGGATCTTTCCTACTATCAACAGAGGACTTTGCAATTGGGAAGCCATAGACTTTGTCCCAATAACTTTCATCCCTCAGTAATTTATCTTTTACATTTCTGTTGGACTTGTAATATTCACAAACAATTCGCACATTTAAAACCTTGTGTCTTGCCCGAGGCACAATGGTCCATTAGTAAGGGTTTTTATTTCATCTTCATATGAAATTCAATGAATCATGGATGTTTTTCACATACAAACTTTTTATGCTCATTGTTTTTCTTTTATGTTTTATTTTTTAAGATGGCTATACCCTTACACATACCCACACTCACAAATGCAGGTACCCCTCCATTCTGGATCCCATGGGTAACGATACTGCTATGTTCTTTTATGACTCTGAGGATCTAATCTACCAAGCCGAAGACGAAGGTGAGGAAGATTGTGAAGTACCAGAGGAATTGGTCAGACTACTACAAAAGAGGAAAGAGCTATTCAGCCTCATGAGGAACCGATGGATACAATCAACTTGGGTACTGAGGAGGATAAAAAATAAATCAAGGTGGGTGATAATCTAGAGTCGAGTGTCAAGGAGCATCTGATCCAGTTGTTGCATGATTATGTTGAGATCTTTTCCTGGTCATATGAAGACATACCAGGACTTGATGCAGACATTGTGGTACATCGTCTTCCAACAAGAGAAGACTGTCCACCAGTAAAACAAAAAGTTCGCCGCATGAGACCTGACATGTCAGAGAAGATCAAAGCGGAAGTCATGAAACAATTCAATGACGGATTCTTGGCTGTCACTTCCTATCCCCAATGGGTTGCCAACATTGTTCCCGTTCCTAAAAAGGACGGCAAAGTACGAATGTGCGTGGACTATAGAGATTTGAATAGGGTCAGCCCTAAAGATGATTTTCCACTTCCCCACATTGATGTCCTGGTTGACAATACGGCCCAACACAAAGTGTTTTCCTTCATGGACGGATTCTCAGGTTACAACCAAATCAAAATGGCACCTGAGGACATGGAGAAAACAACATTTGTCACACAGTGGGTCACATTCTGCTACAAAGTGATGCCATTCAGTCTGAAGAATGCTGGGGCAACCTATCAGCGCGCCATGGTAGCTTTGTTTCATGACATGATACATAATGAAATAGAGGTCTACATAGACGATATGATAGCCCGATCACAAATGGAAGAAGAGCACCTTGATCACTTGCAAAAGTTGTTTGAGAGGTTGAAGAAGTATAAACTAAGGTTGAACCCAAACAAGTGCACATTCGGAGTACGGTCCGGTAAACTCCTAGGCTTTGTCGTCAGCAACAAAGGTATTGAGGTCGATCCGGCCAAGGTTAAAGCAATACAAGAAATGCCTTATCCTCGCACTGAGAAGGAAGTCAGAGGATTCTTGGGACGCTTGAATTATATTGCCAGATTCATTTCTCACCTAACAGCTACTTGTGAGCCAATCTTCAAACTAATGAAGAAAGATCAAGTAGTCAGATGGAATGATGAATGCCAGTTTGCTTTTAACAAGATCAAAGAGTACTTACAATAGCCTTCTGTTTTGATGCCACCAGTCGAGGGAAGACCACTGATCATGTATCTGACCGTTTTAGAGAATTCAATGGGGTGTGTATTGGGGCAGCATGACGAGTCTGGCCGAAAAGAGCACGCTATTTACTACCTGAGCAAAAAGTTTACCGACTGTGAAACCAGATATTCACTGCTCGAGAAAACTTATTGCGCTCTGGCATGGGCTGCTCGCCGACTAAGACAGTATATGTTGACTCATACTACTTTGTTGATATCTAAGATGGATCCGATAAAGTACATCTTCGAAAAGCCTGCTCTGTCTGGGAGGATAGCTAGATGTTAGATGATCCTAACCGAATATGACATATAGTATACCACCTAGAAAACTATAAAGGGAAGTGTATTGGCTGATCACCTTGCTCACCAAGCTGTAGAAGATTATCAGTCCATGAAGTTTGAATTCCCGGATGAAGACATCATGATATTAGACAACTGTGAAGAAATCAGGCCATACGACAGACCTGAACAAGGATTCCGATGGACCCTGTTCTTTGATGCGGCATTCAATGCACTTGGTAATGGTATCGACCCTGTACTCATATCTCCAGAAGGGTGTCATACTCCCTTTACTGCCATACTTTGCTTCAACTGTACAAACAACATGGCGGAATACGAAGCATGCATCTTTGGTCTCAGAGCTGCCATAGACTTGGGAATAAAATCTTTAGATGTATTCGGAGATTCAGCTTTGGTCATCAGTCAGATCAAAGGGGAATGGGACACTAAGCACTCAAACCTTATCCCTTACAAAGAACATGTTTTGACATTGCTACCACATTTTGAGAAGATTACCTTCGAGCATTTTCCGCAAGAAGAAAATCAGCTAGCAGACGCTCTAGCCACAATGTCATATATGTTTAAACTTAATTAGGATAACGAAGCTCCCCAGATCACCATCGAACGAATGGATGAACCAACATACTGTCACGAGATTAATACTGAAGAAATAATGGACCTCCCTTGGTTCCATGAAGTCAAGAGGTATCTCAAGGCTCAAGAATATCTAGAAGGAGCTTCAATCAATGATAAAATTTTCTTAAGGAGATTCTCTGCTAAGTTCTTCCTTAGTAATGGCATCCTGTACAAATGCAATCATGACTCCGTTCTGCTCTGGTGTGTGGATAAGATTGAGGCTGAAAAGATCATGGCTGAATTACATGAAGGTACTTTTGGCACTCACTCCAGTGGGCATACGATGGCAAAGAAAATCCTACCGGCAGGCTATTACTGGTCTACCATGGAAGCAGATTGCTATCAACACTCTCGAACCTGTCATAAGTGTCAAATTTATGCTAACAAGGTGCACGTACCTCCGGTTCCTATGAATGTCTTGACGGCTCCTTGGCCCTTTGCTATGTGGGGAATTGATATGATTGGGGAGATCAAACCTACAGCCTCCAATGGACACTGTTTCATTCTAGTGGCCATTGACTATTTTACAAAGTGGGTCGAAGCAGCTTCCTTTGCATCTGTTACCAAGAATGTTGTTGCCCGCTTCATCAAGAAAAATCTCATTTGCCGATACGATATCCCGGAAAGGATCACCACTTATAATGGTATAAATCTCAATAACACTATGATCACCGCCTTGTGTGAGCAATTCAAGATTTAGCATCAAAATTCTTCCCCCTACCGGCCAAAGATGAATGGTGTTGTCGAAGCTGCAAATAAGAACATTAAAAATATCATACAAAAGATGGCAGTCACATACAAAGACTGGCATGAGATGCTACCATTCGCTCTCTACGGATACCGTACCACGACTCGCACATCAACTGGGGCAACACCCTATTCTTTGGTATATGGCATGTAGGCTGCCTTGCCTATTGAGGTTCAGATCCCCTCTCTAAGGATTATGAAGGACGCAAGTTTAAGTGAAGACGATTGGATCCAGACTCGACTTGATCAATTGAACTTAATTGATGAGAAGAGACTTACTGTTGTTTGCCATGGTCAAATGTATCAAAAACGGATGATCAAGGATTTCAACAAGAAGGTCAGACGCCAAGTATATCAAGTTGGGGATCTGGTGATCAAACATATCATCTTGCCACAAAGTGATCCCAGGGGAAAATGGACTCCTACCTATGAAGGACCATTTGTAATCAAGAACATATTCTCCGGTGGGGCAATGATCTTGACCACCATGGATGGCGACGATCTGCCACACCCTGCGAACGCAAACATAGTTAAAAGATACTACGCATAAGAGACCCGCTAGGTTGATACACCTAGGCAAAACAAGGGCATCCCGGCGAACCAAAAAGGTTCGGGCAAAAATTAGGGATAAAATAAAAAAATTTGTACACCCGGCAAGTTGAAAACCCGAAAGGGCGACTTGGGCAAAAAAGGGTTTCCCGGTGGACTGAAAACCCGAAAGGGCGGTCCAGGAAAAAGTTAGGGAATTAAAGCGTATGACTATGTCCCGTCGGATCACTTACGGACAACCTTTGAATTCCACTGACAAACTCGGAGTTTCTGATCAATTCAATCATCTTCAGATGAAGCAAAAAATAAACAAGATATTCAGAGATATAAAGGCTATAGCAGAATGGGAACCCCATGGGATTATTACACATAGCTATCTTTCTTTGTATAAATTTTTCTTGTTTTATGGCACCATTCTCTTACTAGAATGTTGTCTCCTTTGTACAAAATACTTATTCAAATTCAATACAAAGATACCCCTTTGAAAGTACTAAAACCATTTGTTTTTTTCTTTACACTTGTATTTTATTTGCAAAAACGTCCAATGATTCATTAATGAACATATGCATTTGAACATAATTATTGTTTACAAATAAACAAAATGAGAAAGACAATTACAGATAGGTTGAAAGGACAGGAAAACGTCTCTAGGCTATTCCATAAGTAATCCCCACAGTACATAATTTAAATCCCCAACGGAACAAATTTCAATTTATTAATCCCCAATAGAAATCGTAAAATTTCTCAAGATTCTCCAAAGCAGATCCTACAAGCAGTACACAGCATTGCCCTCACAACGGAATTTACTTCCCTCGACAAGAGTTTGTTAGTACTTCAACTTCAAGACATGAAAATCCAACATTGCCTCAGCAGCATTCAGGAATTTATTTCCCTCAATCAAACAGCAATACAGCAAATCAGCTTACATACGCACACATTACATCCACATATCATAAACATTGATAAAGCAAATACATTGCATCATACATTTCATGCAATATAACTTTGCTTCAGCTAACATTTTACCCTTTTCAGGATAAGATTAAACAGCTATCATTAACAAAATGCAATCATGATACAGTTCAGATACACTCCAGACACGGATGCCGATCTGATACTCATTCAGATTGCAAGTTCTGATACAGTTCGAATACGCTCCAGACACGGATGCCATTCTGATACTAATTCAGATTGCAAGTTCAGATACAGTTCAGATACGCTCTAGACGCGAATTCCATTCTGATACTCATTCAGATTTCAAGTTTAGATACAGTTCGGATACGCTCTAGACACGGATGTCATTCTGATGCTCATTCAGATTGCAAGTTCAGATATAGTTCGGATATGCTCCAAACATGGATGCCATTCTGATACTCATTCAGATTTCAAGGTCAGATGCAGTTCAGATACACTCCAGACACGGATGTCATTCTGATACTCATTCAGATTGCAAGTTCAGATATAGTTCAGATACACTCCAGACACGGATGCCATTCTGATACTCATTCAGATTTCAAGTTCAGATACAGTTCAAATACGCTCCAAACACGGATGCCATTCCGATACTCATTCAGATTCAGACTTTAGATACAGTATGGATACGCTCCAGACACGGATTCCATTCTAATACTCATTCAGAATTACCTTTTAGATACAGTTCAGATACGCTCCAGGAACAGATGCAATTCTGATGCTCATTCTTTCGGCTTACAACTTACAGCTCAACAAACATTCTTGGATGGCATCTACAAGCCCATCTCCAACAAGATTCTATCACTTTTCCAAATGGCATCTTTAATCCCATTCCCTCAACTACACATCGTCGAGTGCAAATTTATGGGCACTCTAGTGTTTAATCATCTTTCACCTTCGAGTCACGAATGGAAAAGCTCGCCAATCTAACTCCTCAGATTTAAGAAGATTGAACAAGGGCAGCTGTTGTACCCCAAAATTTTCCCTCTCATTTATCAATACTTTCCTCACAAGATCTCTTTGACTCAAGACTGGATTAGGGTTTGGTCAACTCAAGACATCTCATCTTACACTGTTGATCCAAAATTAGGGTTTGAGTTTACACAAGGATTTTTGGACTATCAATGCTTCATATGACTTTAAAGTGTCATCATGGACCCCTAAGATTGCTCATGTCAAGTTTCAAGCCTTGAACCACATTTTGATCAGTCAATTGGACAGTTGACCTAAAAATCAGCTGTATTGGGGGAAAAGTCAACCATGACTAATTTACAGTCAAAATTCATAATTTTTTATCAACATCAACATTTTAGGCTCATATTTATCATTTGATCAAATTTGGACCAAAACTCCTCAAGGAATTTGATCAAACCATCAAAAGGGCAAAATTGTCAAAATTAGGGTTTTGACTAAGAAAGGGCAATTTCTGATTTTTGACTTAGCAAATGACCAATTGAGTTGAAGCATGATTTCAAGGGTTAATTTGTATCATTTTGACTTAATTACATAGTTCAAAACATTGCAAATCCATTAGATAGACAGATGAAATTTGCAGTCAACTGATCAAAAGTCAACTGTACACTGAAAAATCAAACTTTGACTTTTTTGTCAAAATCAAGTGTCAAGGATCACAATTCATCAAAACATGTCAAAACCAAATTCATGGCAATATTTCACCTAGTTCCAAGAGGATTCTTGAAATTCATTTCAAATATGAGTTATAGAGCACATTGCAAGCTTTCCAAAATGTCCAAGAATTCCTCAAGATCATTTTTGAGTAGGGAGAATCGAAGAGATGAAGTTGGTAATTTCTCACTTTGAATTCAAGCCATTTCATGAAGAACAAAATTCAAATTTGAACCTATGCTGCCTAATTCATGCTTTAGAGGTCCCTAACTTGTTTCTCACTTCATAATTTAATGCTTACTCAGTTGACAAAGCTTTAATTCAAGCTCAAGAGCCTTTGTCCAAGTTGTAATTCCATAAATGGCATAAAGTGGCCATTGCCATTTTGAAAAAGCTTGACTTTTGCAACTTTACAAATCTTGAGCATTGGGCATGTCTTCTCTGCACACACAAGTACTGCAGACCTAAGGCAAGTTGTATAAAGCTCATACCAACTCCAAGCAAGCCAGTACAAGCATGTGAAGACTTGTCCCTTCACTTTGCTTCAAAAGCAAGAAAGTGTGAAAAAAGGCTAGGATTGTGAAATCTGTTGAAGAGCTGACTTGAAACCTTTTCCATACTAATATACAAAGATATTACAACTAGAAACACGATTGAAAGAGGCATGAAACATTCAAACACTCCATATCACCAAAAAAACTATCAAAACTTGCAGTTTTTGCATAAGCATAGCAATCCATCATTTGGCTCGTGTGTTTCAAGTTTTAATCATCAAAACACTTTACCTACTTCATATCTAAGAGATCTAGACCATCACCCCTGCATTGTAACTCCTCCTTCTTCATCTGCCATTTTTGTTTTCAAAGCTTGTAGGTTGACTTGGATAGAGAGTTCCAGGCACTTCCAAGGCAAGGCAAGGATTGGAATACACTCAGGGAGGTTCAAGCAAGCTCAAGCAATCATCAGGCCTTCATAAATCTCACTCAAACTCCATTCACGATTTCAACTGAAAGAGGTAAAAATCTCAACTTCTATCTCTTCATACAGGAATCCATTGGCCACGATTTGTGAATAAACAATGTAGACCTCATTGCTACGAAGTTGTACATATATATATAACTTGCATTTATTTGGCCTGAGTTGAGAGAATTTTGAACTTGAAGTTCCTGGAAAAATTAGGTTTAAATTTAGGGCTTTTAAAATTCATTTTGATCTTTGATTGTTAGCTTACATGATTTACATGGTTAGAATCGTGAGACAAAATGCTACAACATTCATGTTATCAGTTTCCATTTTTATTGAGAGATGAGAAAGTTACAGAGCTTCTGGCCAGCTTGAGGAAGAACATGAAGTACAGGGCAAGGGCATTGTTTGTGTTATGTTTTTGTTGTTTCATATAAATCAACGAATGTATAGCCACCCCAGTGGCAAGGTAGAGCGCTGGTAAGGCCCATGTCATGGGTTCGAACCTTGGCGCTACCTTTTGTTTTTTTCCATATTTTTCCTTTTTCCATTTTTTTGCTGTTTTGCAGGATGGGCTTGATTCTTTGGGCCTTAGTCTTTTTGCTAACATATTACTCCCTGTCTCCTTACAGTACCCCAGACCCAACTATTTTCACATATTTTGTTTATTTGTTTTATTTTCATTTTTATTTATTAAATATTTTCTTAAATAAATAAAATCATGAAAAATACAAAATATGACAATTTTGCATTTTGTTTATTTTAATTTTATTTTCACATGAAAAAATAGTTTTATTAAACTATATATTAATTATTTCTTTCTTAAGTAAATTTGTAAATATAATAGATTTAGTTTAACTATTTTATATTTATATATATACTTGTAAATATTTATTTTAACATATAAAAACTAAATATTTTTTATAAAATATTATTTATTATTTTTAATACAAAAATACATTAAAAAATAGTACATAAGAGCTTTATTTTCTTTTAAACTAGAAATTAGGGTTAACTTCTTTTTTTTAAGAAATAATTTCTTTAATATTTTTAGGATTAGGTTAAAACTTTTTTTCACATAAAAAACCAAACAAAATATTATTTGCATATATATATCATTGCATATTTTATTTAAATATTGTATATTGCTTATTCCAATATTCGTACAAATTCGATTTGGTTGTAATAGCTTATTTAGAATTACATTCTTGTAAGTCCCTATTCAAATTTGTATTCCCCCCTCCTATAAATTGTTGTAATAGCTTAGTAATCCTTACATTATGCAATTTACCGCTTTTACATACCATGCTAGTAATTAGGGCTTGTATGGCAAGATCAAAACAAAACAAATAGAAACCCCTAATCCAAGACAAAATCAAAGCATGAAAATAACACACTTGCACACAAGCATCCTTAGGGTTTCTCCACTTGGTTGCCTTATAAAAAATAGCCATATTACGCATGTGAAGTATCTTGGCAAAACAAACAAATATAAGATCATAGTCCTTCGATGACGTTATTCAAAGTTGACTTACAAAATGATCTTAGTCCCTCAAAAAAATACTAAGATACTTTGCAATATTTCTAATCATGGTTATACGATGACCCACGCCCGTCCCGTTTACATCCAAAGATAGGGTTGCTTACCAAATAAATGGTAAGACAACAATGTCAAAGGAATAGAAAATGCACAAGAAAGACATTTGAGTAGGTAGATTACTCCTAGTTACTTGCTCTATTTCCAAACAACTATCCTTGCTATTTTCCAAAACACACACATTTCCAAACATTTTACAAACATTGAAACATTTTCAAAAAAGACAAACATCTTTGTATACATTCTTACGAACGAGAATCATTACAAAGATTGCCAAAAACAATGGCCTATTTACAAAATACTTTCAAAACCATAGAAAGCACAATTTCAAAACAAAAGCAAGTAATCTAGCAAGTAACTAAGAGCCCATGAAAAATCATGGATGAAAATGGTGCTAATACCTTCCCTTTTCATAATCTACCCCCCGAACTCAAGAAAACATCTCAAAGGTCTTTCATGTGCTTTTTCACCTTTCCTTTTTAGATAAAAGAAAAGTCGGTGGCGACTCTTGCTAACCGCAACATTTGAGATAAAACGCATAACCCTCAAGTCAGTTCTCCCACCTTATCGCATGCCCCAACCAACAACACATCCTCAGAGGGTGTGGGTTAGGGAAAATCAAGGGGTAATCTTAGAAGAAGACCGAACAATTAACCAAGTTCAACAGTATCAAAGAAATTCACCCTAGGTGAATGTGTTAAATCAGGGAGGAATGGTCGAAGTGCCTATAGTTGCGAATGTCGAAATACCTATGGTTGAACCTTTTAGGAAAGAACCACAAGTGTTAAGGAAACCAGAACCTAGGGTTATGATTGTAAATAGAAACCAAAATGCTGATGAAGTTTTATACCAAGTTCGACAGGACAATATGGCAGCAGACAATAATCTGGCAGCCATGTTCGAAAGAATTATGGCATGGAATGATGTAAATATAGGCCTTAATTGGAAAATTTATACTTCTCCTTTATCTGAATATATTCTACAGACAGAATTGCCTAGGGGTTGAGAAGTCCCAAAGTTCACAAAATTCTCTGATGACACCAGCGAATCAACTGTCGAACACATAGCTAGGTATCTTACCGAGGCTGGGGATATAGCGAACAATGAAAACCTAAGGATAAAATATTTTCCTACTTCACTAACCAAAAATTCTTTCACATGGTTTACTACCCTTGCAGCAAATTCTATCCAAGATTAGACGCGTTTAGAAAGGCTATTTGATGAACAATTTGATGTAGGTCAAGCAAAGATAAGTCTCAGTGAATTGGCCAACATTAAGCACAAGTTTAGTGATCCAATTGATGATTATCTCAACTGATTCTGCCTGCTAAAGGCAAGATGTTTCACCCAAGTACCAGAACATGAATTAGTTGAGATGGCTGCAAGAGGATTGGATTTATCCACCAGAAAGAAATTGGACCCTAATTACTTAAGGGATATGGCCCAATTGGTTGATAGGGTTTAACAAGTGGAGTGCTTGAAGGTCGAAAATGCCAGAGTGAACAAGAGTCATCGAAAGGAAATACTAGCATACATCGAAGTAGAGGAAGACGAACAAGAAACCTATATTGAACTCCCTGACTTCGAATAAGTCAAAGTCTATTTGGCTAAATTAAAACAGAGACTACCATATCCTTGTAAAGTCATGGCTTCTTCGAATGGAAAAAAATGTTGTCGAGCCTGAAAAGAATGATAAATTCCCAAAAAAAACATATCTTCGACGTCACGAAATGTGACAAAATATTCGATTTATTAGTAAAAGATGGTCAAATCATATTACCATCTAGAGCTAAAATTCCTCCTTTAGATCAATGGAAGAAAATAGGTTTTGTAAATATCACAATTTTTAGGGCATAAAACCTCACAATGTTTCCTTTTCAGGGATCTGATTCAAAATTCCATCAAGGAAGGAAGGCTGAAGTTTGGTGACAAAATCAAGCCACAAATGAAGGTCGATGTTGATCCGTTAAATGTAGCGGAAACTAACTACGTCAAACTAGTTTCTATCAACATGGTGGAGATCATTGACAAAGTTGATTCAAATTCTAAAGCAACATAGGCCGTTGAGGGCCTCTCTAACAAGCAACCTGTCAACCAGACTGCTGAAGGTCAAATGAACCAGAAATTCGAAGGAAACATTACTAAGGATGTTGTGCCAAATATTGAAATGATGAAGGCCACTAAAGGTACCAGAGTTAAGTTTGAGGATATTAGGATTACTGATGGCCCTAATGTCGAAGTTAACATGGTGGATTTAAACCAGCCTGCACCAAAAATGGAAGAAGTCGAAAGGCGTCTCCAAAGAGAAGATGCCCTGTTGAACAAAACTTACCCAAAATCGGGAGAAAGCTTATTGGACTGTTTGGCTCATTGCCACAAAAATAACTTCGAAGGATTGATGTGTCTAAGATACAATATCATTTATGATCAAAAAGCAGCAGAGGTTTATCAACAAACCCAACAGGCTCGAACTGGGGGCAGTTGCAGGAAGGATAATTTGATCGAGATGGTCTACCCAAGGCTGGAAAAAGCTTGCTAGGTTGTCTTGTCCATTGCTATAAAATACAATCAGAATGGTTAATGTGCCCTAGGTGCAACGCTGTCTACAATCGAAAGGCGTCAGAGGAATACGAACAAATCCATTATGGCTAAACTATGGGTAATTGGAGAAGTTGGTGTAGCAGTTTCACTTTTGACAAAAGGGGAATTCCAAGAAGGGCTGATAGCCCACATCCTAAAGAAAATCTAAGGATTACCTTCAAACTCCCAGCAAATGTCCCTACTGATAAATAGATTAAGCCAAATGAAAATAGAAGAGCAGGACAAGGAAAATGGAAGAGTTTCAAGCTGGGAAGAGGATCATCAATTGCTTACACAAAAGAGTTCCAAATATCAAGACAACAAACATCTAGATATGATAATTACAAGGGTAAAAACCCAATAACCAGGACCTAATGGCGCAAGCACCAAAGGATTAAGAAGGCTCATAAGGAGTTAGCAGAAAAGGAAATAGGGGAGTCAAGCAGCAATCAATGCCCCCCAACAAACATCGGTGAAAAGAAATAACCTGTTGAAAGAAGACTTTTTTCCCCAAAGAAGGAGATAATTAGAGAAAAAGTCCAAAAATGTGCAACCAATGATAATGATGTGATGCCCGATGATTTCGAATCAGATGGGGTGTTTTCACTTAACGTCAATTGCAACATGGTGTATGTACTTCCACATGAATATGATCAAGTGATGGAAGTGGGAGATTACGGAGAAGTGGATGAGGCCGAAATGGCTAGGCACAAACCTGTGTGTTACTATATCATTAAGCCACACAACACGGTGTTATCTAACTATGAAGGGAAGATATGCCATACATTAGGTGTGGTACAACTAGATCTCATTGTGGGTTCGATCATCAGGCCTACTGTGTTTATGGTGATTGAGGAAAAAACAAATTACAACATGTTATTGGGTCGAGAGTGGATCCATGGCATAGGAGCAGTCCCCTCTTTGATGCACCAAATAATAACAATTTAAAGGGAAGATGTGATAGTTGAAAATGTTGGAGCATATCAGAGTTACTATATGGCAGAAATTAACCATGTAGATGAAATAAACTTTGATAGAAACTTGGCCAACATATGGCCATGTAACCCAGCTGGTGAAGCCTACTCACTCAATAAAAATGCTCTATATTTCTTGACTTTACACCCAACTCATAGGTTCCAATGGGACAAAGAAACAATGGGAGAAGAAAACAAAGTGGAAGGCGTTCTAGGATTACGGCCAACTGGCTGGACTGACGAAGACATTGACCATGTCTGAGTCAGATTTTTTTAGAAAGATTTCAGCTTATCTAGCCAAAAACAAATTAAGAGCGGTTTTAGAAGCCTAAGTAAAATGCATGGTTGTCGAAGCCAAAGGAGAAGTTGTCCATGTGAAGGGGCCTGGGGTGCACTTCAAACCAAAACCCCTAGATGAAGAAGCGCCTTTCAAAGGGAAAAACCAGAGGCTAGATGCAATCTACAATGAAGAGCTTTTGGGGTCCGAGAAAGATTCTGTAGCACCAAATGTGAAGATGAGGGCACAAGATCCACTCAAAGAAATTGATCTTGGTGATGGGTCTATCAAAAGACCCATGTACGTTAGTGTTAATCTAAGCCCAGGAGCAAAAGTAAAAGTAATCCAATTACTAAAAGAATACAAGGATTCTTTCGCTTGGGACTACGACAAAATGCTTGTTTTAAGAAGAGACCTGGTCGAACTAAAGTTGCCTATCAAGGATGGAAAAAAGACCATCAAGCAGGCTCCCAGGAGATTCGTGCTAGAAGTGCTTTCAAATATTAAGGAAGAGATCAAAAGACTCTGTCGCAAGTTAATCCAGGCCATAAGGTATGTCGAATGGATTGCAAACATGGTTCCTATTATTAATAAAAATGGTTCTTTGAGGGTGTGTATAGATTTTTGAAATTTAAATGCAGTAACCCCCAAAGACGAATATCCAATGTCTGCGGCAAAAATGCTAATTAATTCAGCTGCAAGTTTTGAGTATGTTAGTATGCTTGATGGGTATTCTAGATATAATCAGATTTTTATTGCTGAAGAAGATGTACTCAAAATAGCTTTTCGATGCTCTGGGGCACTAGGCACCTATGAATGGGTGGTCATGCCTTTTGGCTTAAAAAATGCTGGGGAAACTTATCAAAGGGCAATGGACTCAATATTCCATGATTTCATCGAAACATTTATGCAGGTTTATATTGATGACATAGTAATAAAATATGTGTCAGAAGAAAGTCACATGAATCACCTTCACCAATCATTAGAGAAAGAATGAGGAAACATGGCTTGAAGATGAATACCCTCAAATGTGCCTTTTTTGTGCAGGTTGGAGGTTTTTTGGGCTTTGTGGTCCACAAGAAGGGTATAGAGCTTAACCAAAATAAAATGAAAGACACTAGGCGCCAACAACAAAGAAAGAATTTCAATCACTGCTTGGGAAGATAAACTTCTTCAGGCGATTCATTTCAAACTTGAGTGGGCGTACTCAGGCTTTTTCTCCCCTTCCGCGCTTGAAATAAGGAGAATTCAAATGGAAGCAAGAGTATCCAGAAGCGTTTGACAAGTTCAAGCAATACCTTGTCAACCCTTCTATACTACTACCTCCTTATAGATATAAGTGTAAAATATTGTTATTTCTGCGTCTGATGCAACTATAGGTAGTGTGCTTGCACAAGAGGACGAGAATGGTTTGAAAGGGCCATTTATTACCTCAATCGAGTACTAAACGATGCATAAACTAGATATAGTACTATAGAAAAATTATGTCTTTGCTTGTACTTCTATTGTTCCAAACTAAAACATTATATAAAACTTGTTGATGTGTATGTTTCTTCTCATTTCGATGTCATCAAACATATGTTTTCTAAGCCAATTTTGCACAGTCGAAATGGTAAGTGGGCACTTGCTTTAACAGAGTATTCCTTAACTTTCTTACCTTTAAAAGCTATTAAAGGGCAAGTGGTATATGTTTTATAGTTGACCATGCAATGGTCGAAGTTCCCTAAGATTATGTGGAACTGGAACCTTGGAAACTATTTTTCGATGGTTTGACTCACAAAGAAGGAACTGGTGTTGGAATCTTGATTATTTCTCCTGATAAAATTCCAACCAAGTTCAAGTACAAAATCGAAGGTCCCCCTTGTTCGAATAACAGGGCTGAATATGAAGCTTTAATAGAAGGACCTGAAGCTTTGTTGGAATTGGGGGAAACTAAAGTTGAAATAAGAGGTGATTCCGAACTGGTGATTAAATAGATAACCAACGAGTACAAATGTATAAAATAGAATCTAATCATGTACTTCGTGGTGGCGAATAGACTGCTTAGAAAATTTGAGTATGTTGACATTAAGCATATTCCTAGACTAAAGAACTAAGATGAAAATGATATATCCCAAATTGCACCAGGCTACAAGGTTTCGAAAGAAAAGTTGGAGGAATTGATCGAAGTTTGTGGAAAGGTACTGACCACTAAACTATCTCCAGTAGATTTAAAGGGTTCAAGTTTAGGATATGCGAACAAAGAGAATTTCGAAGTAATGGCTATAGATAGCTTAACAGATACGGATTGGATAAGCCCAATAATAGCCTACCTAAAAGATCCAACAACAGATATATAAAGGAAAGTTATGTATCATGCACTAAGCTATATATTAATAGGTAACAAATTGTTTAAGAAAACACTAGAAGGAGTCCTACTCAAATGTTTAGGAGAAAGTGAAGTATACTTGGCGCTATCAAATGTCATAGTGGGCATGTGGAGCACATCAAGCAGGTCATAAGATGAAATGGCTCTTGTTCCGTTATGGCATGTATTGGCCATCCATGTTGAAAGATTGCATAGAATTCGCCAAGGGATGCCAAGAGTGTCAAGTTCATGCGGGTATTCAACATGCTCTTGCGAGTGAATTGAATTTGATCATTAAACCTTGGCCTTTTAGAGGTTGGGCATTCGAATTGATTGGAGAAATTCGACCAGCTTCATCCAAAGGCCAGAGATACATCCTAGTAGGGATTGATTATTTTATAAAATGGATTGAAGCAATACCTTTAATAAATGTGGATCAAGAGAGTATTATAGAATTTATCCAAAGACATATAATCTATAGATTTGGAATCCCAAAAACAATTACAACTGATCAAGGATCAGTCTTTACTGGTCGAAAGATGAAAGAATTTGCTAAGGAAATAAGGTTCAAATTATTGGCGTCTACACCTTATTATGCTCAGGCGAATGGACAGGTCGAAACTGCAAACAAGGTAATTATTAGTTTAATAAAAAGACATGTAGGGAGAAAACAAAATAATTGGCATAAGACCTTGGATCAAGCTTTGTTGGCTTGTCGGACATCTTTAAAAGAAGCAACAAACACAACTCTATTTCGTTTGACTTTTGGGCATGATGTAGTTCTGCTAGTAGAGATATATTTACAGTCAGTAAGAATTCAGAGGTAGAACGAAATTCCTTCTGACTATTATTGGGAAATGATGATGAATGAACTGGTTGATCTGGATGAAGAAAGGTTGTATTCCTTAGAGGTCTTGAGAAGGCAAAAAGAAAGGGTATCTAGAGCGTATAATAAAAGAGTCAAGGGAAAAGTTTTTTCGAATGATGATTTGGTGTGGAAAGTAATACTGCCCATGGATCAAAAAAATAAGTTGTTGGGAAAATGGTCTCCACATTAGGAAAGACCTTTTTGAATTATCCAAACATTCACAAATAACACCTATGAAATAGAATAATTGGCAGAAGATCGAAGGATTTTGAAGATAAATGGTAAGTACTTAAAAAGATACAAACCTATTCTTTAAGAACTAAAGATTTTGACAGAATAGTAAAATTAACAAAATAAAAAGGCCAAAATGGTGTCATAGAGTGCCAGAAAATGGCTCTGTCTTAAAATTACATAAGGAAATTTTCCAAAATACAAATAACAACACATCAGAGTTTCAAAAGATTTAGAAAGGCAAGTTAGCCTTCATTTTGTCATATTTTGTCTTCGCAAGCTTCAACCTACAGTCAATGGATGATTTAGTGGCATGAATAGAAACTATTTCATTTTCAAGTTTCTTGACTGCATCCACATATTGCACACTTTGAGCAATTTCACGTTCCATTTCAGTGTGATCCATCTGCTCAATAGCTTTTTGGGTGCTTCCGTCTGGGAAATCTTTTCTGTCAACTCCTTGATTTGTTCTTTCCAAAAGGAAATAGAAAAAATATTGGTATCAAACTCTTCTTTGGCATTGTTAAATTCTTTTCCAAGTCTCTCAGCCTTGTTCGTTGAATCAAAAGCCTTCAACCATTTAGTTTCTTGCAGAGTTTGTTTTTCTTGAAGCTTCAAGGTCACATCCTGTTCCCTAAGAAATTTGCACTGATTATGTTTATTAATATAGTCACATCCATTAGAAGTTCAGAAATCTCGGTAGGGCATGTGACTATTTCAATTTGGTTTATCAACTTCTTTAATACAACACTTGCAGTAGCACTATCCTTCAAGACTTCAAATAAATCAGCTTCAAAGACTTTCTCTTTGATTTTTTGGAGAAGTTTCTCATTAGTTTCAGCTTGAGAACTCCCACTCGAAGTTGCAAATGGACTGGGGCAAGTCTTTTGGGAAAATGGTACCCTTTTCTCCATCATTAGCCTTACATATTCAAGAGGCTTATCTTTCTTCAGTGCATCCAATGTTTCTTGAGAGAGTTCTGGCGAAGCATTGCGTTGGGTTTATTGGTTTGCATAAGTCATGTTGTCTTGGGAGCTAGCTTGGATTTGAGGATTTTTGTCTTATACCCCTTGGTTTTCTTCTTCTTATACTGTTTCTACATCTTCAACAAAGAAATATGTAATTTCATCATCAGTAAGAGGTTCGTCACCATCAAGAAGATCATCAGCAAATTTAATCATTTTGGGTGAAGAGTCGTTAGGGCTATCATTTTCCCTTCGTTATCACTAGCCCTCTTGGTCCCTTGATGTACCTCTGGGTTGTTCTCAATTTATGGAATGTCTTCTTTTTCGGATTGAACAGTTGTATCAAGTTTGTTGATTGTAGATGAATACCCTTTGTTGAATGGTTTATCACTTGACAAAGGATGGTACGAAGCAGCACCACTATCAGGAAAACAAATGTGCTTATTTGGGGATTCAATGGAGTTGGCTGATTTTCCTGTAAGATAAAAATAATGTTAGTTTGAATAAAGAACGATGTTGATTGAAGAAGAATAATAAGTAAAAGTTATACCTTTTGTCCATCAAGACTAGAGTTGTCACTTTCGACCCGCTCTAAGACCACGCCTCCAGATGGTTGGGACGTGCTTTTTTCTTTGGGATTTGGGGGTAGTATAGTGAGTTCAGGCTTCTGTTTTATTGGATGTGAAGAAGCTGCATCAGAAGTCTTTGTCTTCTTCTTCTTTGACTTCTTGGTTTGTAGAGGAGTGGGAGGAGTGTCTTCATCATATTCGATTTCTGCTGGAGTGTTATGAGTTGACTTTCTTTTGTGTAGAGATTTTGGAGGTAATTGACTAGCCTGAAAGAATAATATTGATAGAAGAAGTAGTATAGTACAAAAGACAAGAAATATTTCGAATCATACCTTTGATGCTTTCAATTTTTTGGTGTCTAGAGTAGTGCTTTTTGTTGATGCATTGGTTGGTTTAGAGGCTGCAGTTGAAATTGTCTTCTAAATGGGTTGTTCCTTCTTAGTGTTTTTCTTTTCGACGACTAAAACAATGTACATTAATAACAGTGGTTAGTACCAAGTATGAGGGAAATTACAACGGAGTAAATCGAAAGGACTAGGGAAATCCTTTGGTTCCACACCTTCACTTGTCAGAGAAAGAATGGAGATAGCTGACAATTCATAGTGAAGGAAACCTTTGAAACTGTCCAAGGTGTACTTAGTAGAAACCACTCGATTAGAAGGTTTTTGAGACTCTTGTTTTAAAAAGTTAAGATAACTACCACAAACGAACCAGTTTGAGTAAGGAGGATAGAAAGCCAAGGCAAAATCAACACTAGGCAAGTTTGAAAATTTTGGTGGTTGAAGTTTGAAAGCTGAGTCATATCTATGTTCAGATTTGACACAAGTAGGAATGTTTAAACGAGGAAGCATTTTAGTGAATTTCTCTTTTAAATTTTGTGCTGCATTAAAAGTGGTTCGACTAAGATTGGTTGGATCATAGACAGTTTCAAAGTATTTTTGGAACGCTTGGATTTCCTTAATGTGCATGTATTTACCTTTGTGGCTCAGGTGTTGCATATATGTAAAAGCTTTCATCAGATGATGGGTGAGGAAAATGGTGTCAAACATATTTTTTGAATAAAAGACTTTCCACCAAATATTAAAGCCTTTCGAGCAGTATAAAGATGAGTAAAAGGGAACATGATTAAATTCTGCAAAATTGACATGATGAGCCATGTGTTCTTCCCAGTCTAAAAGAGAAAACTTCATTCCTCCTGCACAAAGTTCACGCTTTCTTCGAAAGATAGGCCCAAGGGTTAGTTGGCAAAGCCCAAATTGTCGAGACACAAAATTTGGTTAGTAAGCAAACATACAAATGTTACTTTTTACATGCATAATTCTTAAGACAACTAACCTAGGGAGTAAAAGGCTCTCCAAACATCAACAATATTCGTGTCTTTAGGAGAAATGTCAAGAAGAGATCTTGTAACCATTCAGAACCATAAGTCTTATTCAAAAAAGGATCCATCAAAGGACATAAAATATGACATTTTGAAAACATCATGACGTACTTAGTGAAATAATTCCCGAAGTTCTTTCCATCATCCTCAGGGGTCAGTCCTAAGCAGTCTTGTTCCCTCGACAGTTCGGTTTTGGATTTCAGGATCTTCGTTGTTCACTGTGTCGGAAGTATTGAGGGATGGTTCGAATGTTACATTAAGCTATAATTGGAGGAGACAATATGGAACAGCTAGCAACAAGTTTCTGTCTGGCTTGTATTCTTTCAGTTTTAAAGTGACAGACCCAAGGCTTTCATATAATTCTTTAAGTATTAATTCACTAAGACACATTTTTCGACCAGAATGGAGTTGGTTTGCTAAGGTGAGGAATATTATGGCTACTTGTAAATATTTACAGAAAAAGATACACCTAGATAGCCAGAAAGCAAGGAAAGTTGTTTGCTCAATGTCAGACACTTCATCTTCTTCGACATGATAACGATTCGTGTATTTGGTGAAGGCATCATTGTCGACATTAAAATTGATGGTGTTTATATCCTGTTGACAGGGATCAAAGGTTTCTCCAGTAGGGGGAGTCTAGTGATAGCAGCCACATTGAAGAGGGTGAGAGTTATCATCCTACAAGGAAGATGAAAAGTATTGTAAGTATTATCCCAGAAGTACAATAAGGACATAAGCATGGGTTAGAAATAGCTAAAACCTATCTTCTACATTTGAATTAAGTTGAAGATGCCTAAGTCTTTTCAGGCTTGGTATTTTACCTTTTCGACTTTAGCCAACCAAGCGAGATGTTGTTTATCTGCTACAGGGAAAGACCTAAAAGGTCTGAAGTTTCCGGTTACATAGTCGAATTGAAAAGGTTTATCTTTAACTACAGTAATTAAGGGAGTATCTTTTTGGGTTTTCTCTATAGATGATTCTACTAATTGTTTATCAGGGTTGTTATCTTCTTTCTTAAATGGTTTGGCTTTTTTAACAATGGGTTTCGTATCATAGTAAACAATAAAAAATTTCTTGCTTTGCTCTAAACATTTAGAAGACATCAAAGGATCCATATACCCTAGGGTTTTATTAGCAAGGGTAAAAGGAATTATTACCTGAGAAGCATAAATTTCTTTTTGTTCAACAGAAATATGTGGTGTTGGCAAAAGGTTCGTACGCAAACCATAGACATTTCAAGTTATTTGAAGTATCATTAAGCATAGTTCGACTGTCGCGTTTGGCGCTTCAAAGACAAAGAGTTTTCAAATTCAATAGTTTGATCTTATCCAAAAAACCGCGTGGAAGCTTGGAGTTCAAAGGCGCATGCAGATGTCAAATGTGGTAACATATTATTTAGAGACCGTTTGGTCGAAATTAGTATAAATAGGGATCTTAATGTTAGGATTCAGGGTGTTCACATCTTTCTACAAAATTCTCAAAATTACTAAAAGTACCAGCGTTAGAGAAACGAGTTTGTGAGAATGTACATATGATGTACCAATTTTATGTTTATTTTCTTCCAACTTTAATTGAAAGCTTTATACATTCCTTTAAATTTCATTCAAAATCTCTTTACATTCCAGTATTTTCTTTAAAAGCATTGCCTTACTATTTACGAAGTTACAATTGAAATCAACTTTAATTAAAAGAATAAGAATGTTGTAAAAAAATTTCTTCATTTTAGGAATAGAAGTTTTAAATGAGAACACGTGTACTTAGGATCAATCTGGTCGATCTTGCAAGTTACCATTTTTTATTTGATTTGGAAGACCAGCGGTTGTTTACCAAATTTCACGGTAAACAGAGGCATACATAAACATCATCAAGATTTGAAATCAATCTTGGAATACAAAAATAATCAACAGAGATAAAACAACCCAAAAACACCAAGAAATTCAGACCTCAAAGATGGACTGGACAAAATTTTAGGACGATCCGACCGTTGGATTTTGAGCAAGCTCCGATTTTCTGGGACTATTTTGTGCAAAATTGGGGCTGCGGGAATATGATTTTATCTCTAGCTTTTGTTTTTTTTTCTAATACAATGAATGAATAACCTAATTATCTTTGTTGGGTAATGACAAAGTCATATAAACACATGGGCCACTAACCCATGTCCATTTGGGTCTCTCCAAATAGAAGGGATAGCCCAACAAACTCCCCCAATCGACTAGTTGGAGGGCAACCAATCCGGCTATCGTGCGACAAAACTCAAAATTTCCTCTAGGAAACACCTTTGTCAACATATCCGAGCCATTGTCATCAGTGTGAATATTCTCAAGCTCTATCAACTTGGAATCTAATGCATCATGAATCTAATGATAACAAACATCAATATGCTTTGACCTCGAGTGAAAAGAGGAATTCTTCAATAAGTGAATGGCACTTTGATTATCACAAAACAAGACATACTTTTCTTGTTTCAGACCAAGTTCTATTGCAAATTTTATCAACCATAACAACTCTTTTAAAGCTTCCACAGCGGCTATAAACCCAGTTTCAGTAGTAAAGAGTGCAACACACTTTTGCAACTTAGATTTCCAAACCATGATCCCCCGACAAAAGTCACCATATACCTCGAAGTGGATTTTCAATCATCTAAGCTTCTGGCTAAATCCGAATCTGTAAATCCAACCAACATAGGCTTCTTGCTTCCAAATTTAGTCTCAAATTCGAAGTGCCACACAAATATCTCATCACCCACTTCACGGCCTCCCAATGATCCTTTCCCGAATTTGAGAGATAACGACTCACCATTCCCACGACATGAGAAATATTGGGTCTTGTACAAACCATATCATATATAAAACTACCAACGACCAATGAGTACAAAATGTTCTTCATACTCAACTTTTCCTTATCCGTAGATGGACATAGTTTATGACTAAGCTTTAAATGAGAAGCAAGTGGAATGCCTACCACTTTATCCTTATCCATACTAAAACGCCGAAGGACTTTCTCCACATACATTTCTTGTGACAAGTACAACTTCTTCTCATTTCAGTCTCGAACAATTTCAATACCAAGAATTTTCCGAGCCTCTCTTAAATTCTCCATAGCAAAAGATTCACTCAAAGTGTTCTTCAACTCTTTAATTCTTGAAATATTATTTCCAACAATTATCATATCATCCATATAAAGCAAGAGAATAATGAAATCACCTTCGGAGAAATTCCAAAAAAATACACAATGATCGGTCTTGGTCATCTTGTACCCTTGTCTAATCATCACCGAGTTGAACTTTTGATACCATCGGAGAGGTGCTTGTTTCAAACCATAAATACTTTTTTTTACCAATTTCCAAACATAATCTTCTTTTTCATTCTCTCGGAATCCATCTGGTTTCTCCATGTAAATTTCTTCATGTAGATCATTGTGAAGGAAATTTGTCTTCATGTCCATTTTCTACACTTCCAAATCATGATTAGCGGCTAACCCAAGAACTACTCGAATAGATTTCATCTTTACAACTAGAGCAAAAATCTCACCAAATTTAACAGATTCCCGTTGTTTAAAACCTTTTACCACCATGTGAGCCTTGTATCGTGTTTGATAATGTTGCAACTAGTTTTAAATTAGAGTCGTCACCCTTAATTTTTATCCTAAAGGAATGGAGTATAAAGGAATAACCCTAAAAGAGATTCATAAATTCTAGGTTTGACTCGGTTCTAGTCGAGGGGAAGGTGTTAGGAACCCCTCATCTACCTTGTTCACAAGGATACTAGGTTTAGAATTAATCTTTAGGGAATAGGGTTTAGTTTTAATTAGGGGGAAAAGTTTTAATTTTTAATAGAGGAACTCGCCACAATTTTTATCGTATGCCTACGTATCCTCTTATGAGGAATCAGAGTCACAATTTATAGTTCGTAGTTGGTTTGCATTTTTTATTGACTACAAAGATATTTGTATTTTCCGCACGTTTAGTCTAAGTGTCATGAATAGCAGAAATTGTTAGACTAAACATACAGTCGATTCAAATAAGTTCACAATTCATTTTAAAAGTTTGTTTGTTGAATTAATTTGATTAGGAAAATGATTTGGTGTTTGGTTGGATATTTTTAGAGTATCTAATTGTAGAAAACATGTCTTATTAGATGTATGATTTAAAAAAGATTTCTAATGCAAATAAATAAAATATTGAATATTAGATGAGTTTTGAAAAATACAATTTGATTTATGATAATAATAAATAATATTAGTTACTAAATATATTAAAATAAGAAATATAAAAATAATAAATTATAATAAAAATAATAAGAAAACAATTAAAAAATGTGGGGGTGTGAAATAAACTTGGTTAGAACAAATATGGGGGTGTCAAAAGAAGGGGCATGAATTCAGATATTGAATTCAAGCCCAAGAGGCAAGGGGGTGCAATTTTAAACTATATAGTAAAAATTGGGGTGCAGGAAGCCAGGGGCCCAAGTCCAGATTTTGGACTTGGGCCTATATGCCTAGGGGTACAAAATTACGTATGTTAGTAAAAACAAAATAAAAGAGGGGTGCATTAGCAATGGGCCAGGCCCAATGAGATTAGGGAGTCCGTGTGGACTCCGTATGGAAAGGTGTACCACGGTATCATGGGTACGTGCATTTGTGAGCATTTGATTTTGATCTAGTGATGGTGGCTGAGGGCGTATGGTAAGGAATAAAGGGTAGCATGTATTGAATTGTTAATCATAAAATATTTTATTTACAAAAACAAAATAACATTATCTCATTATCCCTCTCTCTCTCAGCCTCGTCTCTCTTTGCTTATTGTTCCTATTCTCTCTTTATTTTGTGTAATACGGTGGGAGAAATGACTTGGGTGTTTTGCATTTTATTGTAATTGTTGCGGATAGCAAGAGTCGCCACCGAATTTTCTTTTATCCAATAAAGGAAAGGGTGAAAAGAACAGGAAAGACCTTTTGAGAATTTTCTTGAGTTCGGGGGGTATGTTATGAAAAGGAAAGGTGTTAGCACCCTTTTCATCCGTAGTTATCTACGGGCTCTTAGTTGCTAGCTCACTTTGAAAATGCTTTGTTTGAAATGTGTTTGTGATTTTTTTTTAAAAGTATTTTTGAAAAGTGCCTTCGTTTAGGCAAACTTTATAATGATTCTTGTCTCTATAAGAATGTATACAAAGTGTTGACTTTTGAAACTATCTTGTTTTGAAAGTGTTGGTGTGTTTTGAAAGATGTTATTTTGAAAATGTTGTGAGCAAGAAACTATGAGCGTTCTACCTACTCAAAAGGTTCTTAGTTCTTTTCCTCCTCCTTTAGATGTTGTTATATTACCATTGATTGATAAGAAGCCCTATCATTGGATGTGAAGAGACGGGCATGGTTCGTCATATAGTCATAGAAGGTAACTTATGAGACGCTTTAGCAATTGTCGTAAGGGACTAAGATCGTTTTACCAAAGGCAACTTCGAAGGGTCATTGAGGGACTACGATATTTTTTATCGAGGGACTTTGCTAAAGCGTTCCATATTTGAGGGACATGACTATTTATTCGTAGGCAACAAGCGAGATTACCTTAGAGGTGCGTGTGTGAAAAGTGTTTGATTGCATGAATTTTTGTCTTTGAGATTAGGGTTTTCTAACGTTTGATTTTATCTTGCTATACACACCCTAATTACTAACAATTATATGAAAGCAATAAATTGCGGAAATTAAAATCCTACGCTATTACATCATTTGGGGAATGAGCATACAATTTACAAATGGGGATGAAGTACAAGCCTAATTAAATTATTACAACCATATTGAATAAATGAATAGCAATAAAAAAATATAAAAAGGAAAATAGTGTACAAAGAAAGAAAGACAAACTTTATGTATTGACACATATCTTTATGTATCGATACATGCCACTGCTTGTTTCTGAAAAAACAAAATCAATTCAGTATGAGTCGATACATAATGGTATGTGTCGACTCATTTCTTGTTTGTGTCAACACATTTGTGTTTTGTGTCAACTCATACACCTTTTGTATCTCTGTATTGTGTCTGGATAACAATATGCATCGATGCATAAGGCCTTGTATCGACTCATAACCTGTTTTATAACTAAAATGAGTCAACTCATGTGAGTATGCATCTACTCATGCTGCATTTTTTGCCTTTAGCATTGTTTTATTGTGCGTACAGGTCAGTTCTCAACATATGATTGACAAAAAATGAAAATCAAACAAATGGTTAGCTTCAAGGTCAATGATTTACTATATTTATCTTCAAAAATGAATCACTAATGATGTTTGAAATGAAGAGCTCAAATTCAAGAAGACTTACCTTGGAACTAAAATTTGTGTTTTGAGTTTGGGTTGCTTTCAAGATGTTGTGATGGTTAGAACGGCTTCAGTGAACCTCCAGGAAGTTGTTCTAGCCCTTACTTTGTATTGAAAGCTGTTGAATCATTCCAACCTAGTCAAATGGTACAATACTGTTTTTTTGTTTGTGTTTGGAAGGTGATGGTAATGGCACTATAGAAACTATTCTTGTGTTTGAACAATCTCTATGTGATGCGAAGTGTTTGGATAGTTGGTTTATGGGAAAGTTTGCAAGGTGAAACAATGGGTTGAGGTTTTGTTTTTTATGAATGAAGATAGAGTTGAATATGAGTAGAGGTTACAAAAGTTCTGTTGTATTTTTCAGATTTATTTCTCTTTCAACAAAAACCTCTCTTTTCCTCCAAAAACTCTCCCAAAAAAACCCCTCCTTTTGTGTGTTGTGAAACAGTTTATTTATAGATGAAATGGACTGAAATTTGAGAGGGAAATAGATAAGTTTTGAACTGTCTGGGCACACTGTTTCATTGCTTTTTAGATGCAGCTCCTATGTGCTAATTTTGTGCAAATATGGGACTGATACAGTGCCGGTTTGGACAGGGTTAGAGGCATCATAGCAAGACTGTTTTGTAGCAGTTTTGGAGTGGAGTGGCAGCTTGGTGTAGGGCTAGATTTGTGTAGGACATCAAACTGTTTTTTTAACATGGTTTTGGGCTAGTAGCAGCAGGCTTGGACTTGGAAGCATATCTGTTTTTGGGGATTTTTGGACAACAACATTTTTAGCATGATACAAGTCTGGTTTTATGGAAAGATTTATGCAGCTTGTAACAAAGACAAGGCATATTTGTGGATAATATAGTGGAAAAGTTTGAAAATTGAGTCAAAGGGAAAAGTTCAAACAAGACAAAGCTTAGGATTTATGACTTGTACTTTTAACTTAAATATTCAACTTTGTTGTTTACTTGAAAACTTGTAACAACTTGAATCATCTTGAATTATGGTGAAAAGATGTCATGAAGTAATGAAATTAACATGTATAGAAAACACTTAGAAAAAATTTTCAAGTCTTACAAAGTTTGATTTTTGACTTTCTTGATTTCTTGATGATCAAATTTCATATTTTTGAATGTATTGATGAAATGTGATCTTTGAAACTCAAATTTGATCAAAAAAGTCAAAATTTGACTTTTCAATGTACAATTGACTTTTTTCATCAATTGACCAAATTTATCTATCAATCCACTGATCTCGGGAGGTAAATTGAAATATGTGATTAAGTCAAAATGATGTGCTTGAATCCTTGAGATCATGTTTCAAACCAATAATTCATGTACTAGGTCAAAAGTCAAAGATTGGTCATTCTTAGTCCAAAATCCTAATATTGACCATTTTGCCCTTTTAACGATTTAAATAATTTTCTTCGAGAATTATGATCCAATCTTGATCAAATGACATATATGACTTCAAAATGTTGATATTGGTCAAAAGTCTGAAAGTTGGACTGTAGGTTGACCATAATTGACTTTTTTCTAATACAACTAATTTTTAGGCCATCTGATCAATTGACTGAGCAATTTTGTGATCCAAGACTTGAAACTTGACAGCAACAATCTTGAGGGTCAATAATGATCCATGAAATTAATTTGAAATATTAGAATTCTAATTTTCCTTGTGCAAACTCAAACCCTAATTTTAGGCATCAATGTTGAGGAGATAACTTGACCTAGTCAATACTTGTGCAAGCTTGAATCATTAAAGATCTTTGTGAGAAGTATCTTAAGAAAAGGGAGGACAAATTTTAGGGTACAACACTTTGTTTACAAACCGAAACCCTAACCGTTTGAATCTGCAGCGGCGCGACCTCACTCTCTCCCTTACCGTAAATGAACACCAACCTCAACCTCCACATCAAACAACTACAAAAATACCTCTGAGCTAAGCGTTAATTCCCTTGTTGTGTTCTCTTCGCTCCTCTGTCCCGACCTCGATTCTTTCTCTAATCTTGTTTCTTTCGTTTGTTTCCCAGGTATGGAGGTGACGATGAATATGATGATGAACAGACGGCGGTGCAGTTGAGGGGATCTTAGGGTTTCAGATGTTGAAACCCTAGATCTAGGATGAAGCGGAAAGAGCCTTCCAGCGGTGATTCGAGGCCTCCTTCCCTTTGTTGTAATACTTTTTGTTTTTCTGTAATATGTTCTCTCTTTCTGTTAACAATTTTTGCTTTTTCTGTCCTCCCTGTCTGTAAATCCTCCCCCCCCCCCACTTTTTCTGTAATTCAGTTATGGGTTTTTATAGATTTTTTAGGAGTCTGCAACTTAGGAAAGAAGCAAGCTTGTATGTACATTTTAATTATATTTAATTAGGGTTTTAGGAAATAAATTGAATCTGTCTAGTGAATATGTATTGACTTTTAATTTGTTTCTGTATATATTTGATTCTGTATTGATGTTTATTGAACAGTTTAATTAGTTTCTGTTTTGAATGATTTGTTTCTGTATTAAGCATTTGCAGGCCTGAATAATGATAAAATTGTTTCTGTTTTGGTTTTGAATTGATGAAGATTTGTTTTTTATTGATTTGAACAATAAGTGTTCAAACATTGCAACGTGAACTTTTCTTATTTGAATGTATATAGAAACTTGTTGTATCATAACCCTTTCACTGGGTTAGATCATGAAGATCCTTACACCCATCTCACAAAATTCTATGAGATAGCGGGTGCAATAGGAGCTCCGGAGGAAGATGAAGAACAAATGTTTAAAAGATTATTTCCACATTCGTTAATTGGTAAAGCTAAGGATTGGTATCTCGACCAACCTAATAACCTCATGACGGATTGGAATAGACTTGAAGAAAAATTCTTGAAAGGTTTTTCCCACAATCATGTTTCTTGGAAGCAAAAATGGCTATATCAGCGTTCTCTCAAGGTGGAGCCGAGACATTGAATGAAGCTTGGGAAAGGTGAAAATCTATGTTGAGAAAATTTCCAAGTCATAGTTTTGATTCCATTGCCCAAATGCATATTTTTGAAAATGGATTACAACCACAACCAAAACTTTTGTTGGATGCTACGGTAGGAGGATCACTCATGGCAAAGACAACGGAAGAAGCGGTTGAAAGATGGAAAGGAATGACCATCAAGTCCAACATGATCGAAGTATGGTTCAAAAGAGATAGGAAGTAAGTGATTTAAGGTCAAATGAAGCTCTTTTAGCCCAAAACAAATTGTTCGCTCAACAAATGGAAGAATTAACAAAGAAAATGGCAAAGCTCCCTCAATAACTAAGAGAAATGCAAGAAAGGCCTAGCAATCAAAGTCAACAAATTGCTAGTTATGAGTTATGCAAAGGTGATCATCAAACTGGATTTTGTCCTTCGGTTGAAGAAGAAGTTAATTACATGGGAAATCAAGATCAAGGATACCAACAAAGGTAACCTTATCAAAATAACCAAGGTTATCATCAAAGAAACAACCAAGGTTGTCAACAAGGATGGAGACAAGATGCCAACAATCAAAGTAGACAAAGTCCTTATCAAACCACAAATCAAAACTCACAACCTCAAGCTAGAAGTTTAAACATACAAGACACTCTTGCTCAATTCATGCAAGCATTTATGGAAAATCAAAAGAGTAATGAAGCGGCTATCAAGAATTTGAAGACTCAGGTGGGACAACTAGCCAAGCAATTGGCCGATCAAAATGTTGGTTCATCATTTTCGGAAAATACTCAATCTAATCCTAAGGAGAATTGCAAGGCAATAATAACTAGGACGGGTAGGGTAGTCGGGAATGGTCGTGGTAAAGAAGTTGAAATTGAGGAATGTGTTAAAGAAAAAGAGTTTGAAAAGGAGATTGTAGTAGAAAAGAACCATGAAAAGGAGTTAGTTGAAAAAGAAAAGTTGAGAAGAAATAAGAAGGAAAGTGTTAGACAATGTGACGGATCTAGAAGGGGGGGGGGGTGAGTAGATCCCTTTGAAATTTTTTGCTTTTTATAAAATTGTTTTTATCAGAGAGCTACATCCCTGAATCTGATCGTCTAAACTTTACGTATTGGAAAGATCAGATATGAAAACCAATTTAATGAAAATGATGAGAATAGAATCACACTAGAATTGAATATGATGAATCGCTTTAGCAAGTTTTAACAAGGTGTAAGTTATTACCAATTAGTTGCAGAGAAGATAAAGAAAATTTGTGAGTTGTAAATTCACCAAACACTTGGTGTACGTACTACACAAGGTTTGGTTATACTCAAATTGTAGTGATTATAGCGATTCAAATGAATGCTATATGAGGTGTAAAGTTTTAGTTTGTCACTACAATTATTTTGTATGAATGAAAGAATTGATAACTCACAAATTCAAGCAGATAGAAATAAAATGCAGAAAACTAAAATGGACACAATGTTTGTTAAGGCAGTTCACCTTGTCGTCCTCGTGTGGGCTACTCTGCCCCCAATTCTAGAATTTAGAATTAGGATATGAAATTAATTTTGCAAAGTTTGTAAGAGAAGATACAATCACCATAATTCAAAGTCACTTGATGAATCTTATATGTTGCACTCCTCTTACCTTGATTCTAGATGAATCAAGTATGCCAAATCTTGAATAAAATCTCCTTCTACCTTGAATGATTTTGAACCCAAGAAATTGGCCCCAAATCCTTCTTCACAATCCTCCGGTTACCGCTAACCGATTGAACACCTCACGGTCTTCCAATACCTTAGCTCGGCTGAATTCAATGAAGAAAAGACTTGTGATAAAAACCCCCAATTTTGGAGGATAAAACCCCAATGGTTTTATTCAAGAAAAAACCCACAAAGATCTCTACCCAAATCTGAAATTACACTTTCAATTCAGACGTTATCAACATAATCCCAAAAACTTGATCAACAAAAATTATTGTGTGTAGTTGTTGATGGTTGATGAGAGGTTGAAGATGAAGAGAGATCTTGTGTCTATCTTTCACTTTTTCTTGTTTTGTTTGGAAAATAGAGGCCAAACAATATATATAAGTGATTCCCATGATGTAACAACATAGAAGAAAAATGAGACAATATAGCGATGCGTCGGCTCATGCAGGGTATACAGAAGGCGTGCGCCTTCCCGGGTGAGAGAGGTTGAAATTCCTTCAGTTATGCGCCAACTCATTGTCTGATGCGTCAACTCATGTTTTCCCAGAACTATGCATTGACGCATAGATAAGGCGTGCGCCTTCCCGAGCGAGAGAGGTTGAAATTCCTTCAGTCATGCACCGACTCATGTTCTCCCAGAACTATGCACGCATAGAGAATGCGTGCGCCTTCCCGTACGTTCCCACGCCAAAATCTTCTTCTCATGAGCCGACCTAAGGTTCCATGAGCCGGCTCATGCAGTCCGTTTTGAGAAAAAGGCTTGTTTTTGATGTTTCTCACTTGCACCTGTTTGAAGCATGACATATTTGCACATATAGGTTTTTGACAAGCATTAAAACTCAGTTCTTTCACTTTTTCCCTCATAAAAAGTTGCTACTTTACTGGTTCAAAATTTTCCATACCCTCATGCCCCTTCCAAGAAGGATAGTGCTAGGCACTATGCTAGGTTCATGGATATTTTTAAACAATTACAAATAAATATTCCATTTTCCGAAGCTATGGAGCAAATGCCCCAGTATGCAAAGTTCATGAAAGATATCCTTACAAAAAAAAGAAGATCAACGGATCAAGAAGTTATCATGGTTGATGCAAGTTGTAGTGTGTTGTACCCCAAAATTTGCCCTCGCATTTTTTCACAAGAAATCTCAGCTTCAGGCATTTCCTGATTTTTAAAACTGGCTCAAGAATCGGACAAACGGACTTTTCTTGTCAGTCAAGCAAAATTAGGGTTTTTACTGATTTTCAGGGCTCTGGATTTGTTTCACACAGTTGGCTTAGGGTTTTGGTTGATTTTGACTCGATTTTGATCAGGTGGACATTTCTTTGGCATTTAATCAGGAATTAAGGTTTTTATGGACATATTCTCAGAAAGATTAAAATTCCACAGCACTTTGCAAGTTATTCCGAGATTCGGGTTGAATTCGCATTGTTTTGAGTTAATCAGTAAAAGAGACAGTTGGTTTGAATTCACCAGTCAAAAGAAATATGCAGTTTGGATTTAAGTGCTTGGTAAAAAAATTGGTGAAAAGGGAATGCACCTGATCAGTGTTTTGATTAACTGTTGATTTGCTTTGGAGATACCAGGTTTAATTGATCAATGTGCTAAAGCATTGTTTATTTTAATTATTTATTATTCTAAATTAAATGATTGAAATTTATTTTTCAATTATTTTAATTCAAAGAGTTTTAAATAATAAATAAACAATAAAGAGAAAACAGAATTAAATTGGATAATGGAAACTTTTATTTATTCTTAAATTTACTGTACAATTATTGTTTATAATTTAATTACAAACAATGGTTTTACATTGATTTAAATTTAAATAAAAAGAAAACTATCCTATTTTTCTCTAATTTTTCATTCTTCACTTTGTTCCTCTCCATCCAAATATTCATCTGCAAAAGAAAAGGAGAAAAGTCAAATAACAGTTAAATTGAAAAGACAGATAAAAGAAAGTCATCATTAAGGGCCACTGATTGGGATCAGTTAACCCTCTCTGCAAATCACGGGATTTCTCCCGGTTCACAAAGAGGGAAGAATTTTATTCATTTAATCATGAATGCAAAATGTCAAAATGCATAAGTTCAAAATGTCAAACTGCATAGTTCAGAAGCAAGTTCAAACCAAACTGAAAAATCCAAAATGCAACTTTCTGTCAAAATCCAAAAGAGACAAATTACTGCACAAAGATATCAAAGAAGATAAAGAAGTACAACTTGCTGTCAAAAATACCAAAGAGTCTATTCAAAGCTGTCAAGAAAAGATAAAGAATGCAGAGGAAATCTATTATGCAAGCAAGCTACATTTTTCATCATTTCCCAATGGCCCTTTCAGAAAGTACACAAGAAAAACATTTAAAATTCTTTAAAGTGTACTATAGAGAGAGAAAAAAAGAAGAGATAAGGAGCATGTTTTTTAGGCTTTTAGGCAGGAAGAAACTTATAACACACAAGAACTGAACACAGTTCAAGGGGAGGAAAAACCAACACAAAGAAAAAGATACAAACTGATAAGCATTCAACCTGCTGTCCAGAACAAAAGAAAACACTTCCAAACACATAACCTCAAGCCTGAAACCAGTCCAGAACCTCAAGCCTGAAACCAGTTCAAGCTTCACCTGAACAACCATACCAGCATAACCTCAAAAGCCTAACATGCATATGCAAAACCTAAACCAAAAAGCCATATCAGTATATAACCTGTCAAGCCATTATACCTGCTAAACCAGCATAAAACATGGCCTAACCATCAAAACCTGTCAAGCCCTTAAGAGCCAAAAACCCTTAAACCTGCATATGCAAAACCTGCTAAGCCATGAACCATTTTTCCTACTGTCAAGCCACTAAACAGCCAAAACATAAACCAGGTCCAATACCATTACTACTGTCAAAAAACAATATGGCTTAAACTCAAAACGGCTGAAGCCAAACCTGCTCTTTCACAAACCTTGGTCTAAACATCAAAAACACTATTTCCAAACCCAAACATCGAGCCCTCAGGAAGATAACATCATTGGGCAATAAATAAAACATTCCAAAGGCATCAATCTCAGAAGGCCATTCAAAGAAAAGCTCTAGGCAACAAGTCAGAAGAAGAGGAAAAGCAATAAGCATCAAGGCCTCAGAATGTTTTATCACTGGCCATTAGAGAAGCAAACATTATAAGCTAACAACGAGGCAACAAGTCAGAAGAAGAGGAAAAGGCTAATCAAAACAACAAAACTGTTTCAACCATAGCATACTTAGGGCAACAAAAGCCCTCAGAAGTTCATCATAGGGTAAAGTTCAAAAGCACAGTCATCTCAAGGCATCATAATCAACTGTTTCAAAGGGCAAGCTCAAGGCAAAAGAGAAGAAGAACGTAAAAGGAAGCAAATCAAAGGGCAACAAAGGCATCAATCCCAAAGGCAACCATCAATTCAAAGGCAAAGAGAAGAGATAAAGAAGTGAGAACGAGATACCAGGGTCTCCAAGCGCGCCTCTGCCGTTCTCCTCGCCGTCCCGGCCTCCTAGCTCGCCCCACTTTCCTTCCTCCTTCTCCAGGTAGTTTCACCCTTTCCCTTTTTCATAATACCTCGACAACCACACAAACGAAGTTAAAATCAATGGATTAGACAATTACGAAATGCACATTTGTAACAAACTCTAACGAATTAAAATGGTTACCTAATTCTGTCGCCTTGACACTGTCGTTGGAAGAAAGGGGAAATGGGGAAGCTGGTGGCCTTGGGTTGAGGAGATACAGAGACATGCATGAGAAACGCGAAGAAGACGAAACCCCAAGATGAACGGCGTGCTGTCTCGAAACCCTAAAGCCTTGTCCCAATTGAAAACATTCAGCAAACCCTAAAAATGTTTTGAGTCCAAACGTGGGCTTTGCCCGTTCCTGCATACCCAAAGCCCATTAACAGCTCTAACCCTTTTATATAAAACAAATTCCTTTTTCAGTTAATTAATTAACCTACTCCTTTTTTATTAAGTTAAAACATTTAATGTTTTTAAACACCATATATTTTTTCTAAATACATTAATACTAAAAATGCCTAAAGATATATTTTTCCTAATATACATAATTTCATTCTTGTTATTTGATTAAAACACACTTTGTATATAAATTCTTTTTTAAAAACAAATACATTTTCCTTTCTTAAAATATTTTTGTACACAAATAATAAAATACATTTTTTTATACCCTGTAATTAAAATTGAAAACTTTTTCCCTCTCTTTTAAATTAAAATATTTTTGTACATAACACATGAAAATACTTTTGTATACATGATTAAAACTTAGAAATATTTTCTTTTCTTAAAACATCATTTTTATAAATAATTTAATTAGAAATTGAACATTCAATTAAAACATTTTTCTTTTGTACCTATTAAAAATATACAAATCAAAGATTCATTAAACACATATTTAGGTCAAAACAAATACCCTAATACACATTAATTTCACCTTGTCGCATTTGTAAATAATCACATACTTACACAATACGTCTCATACTTACACAATACAAATACACAATATGTTGCCCTTATACACATTTGTTTATCTTATACATTCGTCATTTACATTTGATCGCAAATTCGATTTGGTTGTAACTTATTGGATACTATAAGTCTCATCCCCATTCATGCACATGTACCCCCACTCCCGGATACTTATTTTGTAATAGCGTAGACTTTACATTTCCGCAATTTACAGTTTTTCCAATTATACCATGGTTAGACCTAGGGTTTGCATGTACATAAAATCAAATGCTAGATAACCTAATACAAGACAAAAACATGAAATCGATACACAATCACACTTGCACCCTCTAGGGTAATCCCACATGTTGCCTTCCAAAATGGGCCATGCTTGCACGTCGAGTATCTTTGGCAAAACAAAATCAAATGATCATAAGTCCCTCAAAGTGTTGCCTAAACGGAATGATCGTAGTCCCTTCAAAGCAAAATTGCCAAAGACACTTGGCACCATTGCATTCATGGTCCATACGATGACCCGCGCCCGTCCCGAATAAACTTCCTAAACGCAAGATTGTCCACCAATTTCAATAGTGGAACAAAATTGCTTAAAAGGGGTTAAAACATAACAAAAAAACCTTTGAGTACAATAGGGTAGACAAGACTCTTAGTTACTTGAGATCAACTTGCTAAAACACTTGCCTTCTTTTCAAAAAACCACAATCCACAACACTTTCAAACAAACTCTCAAAACATTTTGAAACATCTTTTCGAAAAGATACACGCCTTTGTAAAATATTCGAGTAAAGAATTGTTACAAGGTTAGCCTAAGACAAGGCATCTTCTTCAAAAACATTTTCAAAAACACTCACACACACACACCATTTTCAAGCAATCAAAAATCAAGGCAAGTGATCTAAAAAACCAAGTAACTAAGAGCCCATGGATAACCATGGATGAAAAGGGTGCTAATACCTTCCCTTTTCATAATCTACCCCCCGAACCCACGACATATCTCAAAAGGCTTTTGCTGTGCTTTTTAACCTTTCCTTTAGGATAAAATAAAAAGTCGGTGGCGACTCTTGCTCAACCGCACAAGTGCGAATACGAACGCAAAACACTAGTCAGTTCTCCCACCGTATCACATAGTGCTATCATTCAACAATCTCTACCAAAGAAGGAAAGTGATCTGGGAAGGGTTACCTTGTCGGTTACTATTGGTGATATTTATGTCGGTAAACGATTGATTGATTTGGGTTCTAGCATTAATTTTATTCCTTTTTCTATTGTGAAAAGGTTGGGGAACATTGAGATGAAGTCAACGAAGATGACACTTCAACTAGCCGATAAATCCATCACTCGTCCTTATGATGTAGCTTAAGATTTGCTAGTCAAAGTGGATAAATTTTTCTTCCCGGTTGATTTTGTTGTGATTGATATGGAGGAAGACCATGATGCACCTTCGATTCTTGGTCGGCCATTCATGAAGACTGCAAGAATAATGATTGACATTTATGGTGGTCTAATGAAAGTCCAAGTTCAAGATGAAGAAGTAAGTTTTAATATCTTTGAAGAAATGAAACATTCCAATTATAAGGGATCTTGTTTTAAATTTGATGCTATAGAAGAATCTATTTGGGATGTTTCTAGTGAAGTTCATCTTTTAACACCTCTTGAGAGAACATTGAATAATTTTATTCAAGTTCTTGATGTTCATGAAGAAAAGGAGTTGGAAGAATGTGTGAAGGAACTTGAAGCTCTAGAAGAAATTAAACCTTGAGACGAAGAAGTTGAAATTTTGAATAAAGAACCTAAAGAAGAAGAGTCAAAAATTGAATTGAAGATGTTGCCGTCTCATTTGAAGTATGCGTTTCTTGATGAATGTGGTAGCAAACCGGTTATCATTAGTAATGCTTTATCAGAAAAAGGAGGAGAATTGTTTAGTTTATGTTTTTAAAGAGAATCAAAGTGCAATAGGTTGGGTTTTAGTGGATTTGAAAGGCATAAGCCTGGCTTATTGTATGCACAATATTTTTATGGAAGAAAATTTCAAACCCGTAGCTCAACCCCAAAGACGATTGAATCCAACAATGAAAGAAGTTATGAGAAACGAAGTTGTGAAACTATTGGATGCCGGTATGATTTATCCTATTTCCGATAGTACTTGGGTGAGTCTGGTGCATCTTGTCCCAAAGAAGTGTGGAATGACCGTGATAAGAAACGAAAAAAATGAATTGATTCCGACAAGAACCGTAACAGGACGGAGGATGTGTATCGATTACCGGAGGCTTAATCAAGCAACTAGGAAGGATCATTTTCCTCTTCCTTTTATGGATCAAATTCTAGAAAGGTTATAGGGTTAAGAGTTCTATTGCTTTTTGGACGGATATTCCGGGTATAACAAAATTTCGGTAAATCCGGAAGATCATGAGAAAACGGCGTTCACTTGTCCGTTTGGAGTTTTTGCTTATGGGAGGATGCCTTTTTGTTTGTGTAATGCACCGACCACTTTTCAAAGGTGTATGTAAGCTATATTTTCCGATCTTATTGAGAAGACTATGGAAGTTTTCATGGACGACTTTTCTATTTTCGGAGCATCCATTGATCTTTGTTTGAAAAATTTGGATACCGTGTTAAAGAGATGTGTGGAATCAAACTTGGTGCTTAATTGGGAGAAATGTAATTTCATGGTTACTGGGGGCATTGTTATTGGTCACAAAGTTTCATCCAAGGGGCTCGAGGTTGACAAAGCAAAAGTGGAGGTGATTGAGAAATTACCACCACCATTGAACGTGAAAGGAATCTGAAGCTTCTTGGGTCATTCGGGCTTTTATCGAAGATTTGTCAAAGATTTCTCAAAAATTTCAAGACCTTTGAGAAACCTGATCAACAAAGATAAGTATTTTATTTTGATGATGCTTGTTTGATAGCTTTTAACAATTTGAAACAAACTTTGACAACCGCACCCATAATTGTTGCACCAGATTGGAAAATGGATTTTGAATTAATGTGTGATGCTAGCGATTATGCCATTGGTGTAGTTCTTGGTCAAAGAAAAGGAAACAAATTCATGCCATACACTATGCTAGCAAAGTTCTTAATGAAGCACAAATAAACTATACAACAATTGAAAAATAATTGTTAGCTATAGTGTATGCATTGGAAAAATTTAGATCTTACCTCATTGGGCAAAGGTTGTGGTCTACACCGACCATGCGGCAATACGATATTTGCTTACCAAACCGGATTCTAAGAAGAGATTAATTTGTTGGGTACTTTTGTTACAAGAATTTGATCTTGAAATTCTCGACAAGAAAGGCTCCGAGAATTTGGTAGAAGATCACTTATCCTGCTTGGTCAATGTAGAGGTTACTAACCAAGAAAGAGAGGTAAGAGAAGAATTTCCGGATGAAAAAGTTTTTATGTACAAGTTAGACTTTGTTTTGCCAACTTTGTGAATCACAAGGTCTCCGGATTGATAACCGAAGGTCTAACTTGGGACCAAAAGCGTAAATTCTTGGCGGATGTTAAATTTTATGTGTGGGATGAACCTTACCTTTTTAGGCTAGGGAGTGATAATTTGTATAGAAGATGTGTGACGTTAGAGGAATCAAAAAGCATACTTTGACATTGTCATAATTCTCCATATGGAGGTCACTTTAATGGTTTGCGTACGACAACAAAAGTCCTTCAATCGGACTTTTATTAGCCGTCATTGTTCAAAGATGCACACTTGCATGCTAAAAATTGTGATAAATGCCAAAGGAGTGGAGGAATTGGGAAAAGAGATGAAATTCCTTTGAATAATATGTTAGAGATAGAGGTCTTCAATTGTTGGGGAATAGATTTTGTAGGACCCTTTCCCCCATCATTTTCTAATTAATTCATCCTTGTTGTAGTGGATTATGTCTCTAAATCGGTTGAAGCGATGGCTTGTCCTAAGGCGGACGACAAAACAGTCATAAAATTTCTAAAGAAAATATTTTTTCCCGTTTTGGCACTCCGTGAGTCTTAATAAGTGATGGTGGATCACATTTTTGTAATGCACCTTGTAATACGGTGGGAGAACTGACTTGGTTGTTTTGCGTTCGATTGCAATTGTTGCGGATAGCAAGAGTTGCCACGGACTTTTCTTTTATCCAATAAGGAAAGGGTGAAAAGAACAGGAAATACCTTTCGAGATTATTTCTTGAGTTCGGGGGGTATGAAAAGGGAAGGTATTAGCACCCTTTTCACCCGTAGTTATCTACGGGCTCGTAGTTTCTTGCTAGATCACTTGCTTTTGTTTGAAAATGTGATTTGTGGTGTGGGTTTGAAAGTATTTTGAAAACGTCTTTGTAATGATTCTCGTTTCTATAAGAATGCGTACAAAGTGTTGGTTTTGAAAATAGTTCAAAGAGGTGTTTGTGGAACGTGTTTTTTGAAAGTGATTTTGAAAAGTGTCTTTGTAATGATTCTCATTTCTATAAGAATGCGTATAAAGTGTTTTAACTTTTGAAATTGTTTCAAAGGAAAGTGTTGGTGTGTAAAAATGTTTTTGTTGTGAGCAAGCGAGCAACTATGAGCATCCTACCTACTCAAAAGGTCTAGTGTTCTTTTCCTCCTCCTTTAGATGTTGCTATCTTACCATTAATTTGGTAAGAAGCCCCATCATTGGATGTGAAGGGACGAGTGTGAGACTTTTGTATAGTCATAGAAGGCAACCTATAAGACATTTTAGCAATATCGTTTAGGGACTAGATCGTTTACCGAAGGCAACATCGAGGGTCATCGAGGGACTACAATATTTTATCGACGGTCTTTGCTAAAACGCCCATATTCGAGGGACATGACTATTTTTCCGAGGCAACAAGTGGGATTATCCTAGAGGTGCATGTGTGAATAGTGTGTTTGATTGCACGCATTTAGTCTTTTGATTTTGGGTTGTCTACTTGTTGGTTTTATCTTGCCATACATCCTAATTACTAACATTTATATAAAGCAATAAAAATGCAGAAAATAAATATCCTACACTATTACAACCATATTGAATAGCAAGAAAATGTAAAGACAAAACAAAATAAAATAAGGGAGGACAAGCTTTTCAATTCAGGCAGCAAAACCCTTCAATTATGCTCTTCCTGGCTTCCTTCGATTTGGCCTGGAAATAGTAAGGACACGCCTTTCAATTTCATCCCTTTCCTGTCTCTTTCGAATGGGATCTGGAAGTCAATGTGTGGGTAGCTTTCGATTCTGCCTTTCTGCTTCCTTCGCATGGCCTGGAAGTCAGTGTGTGGCGAAGCCTAAGGCCACACTCTTTGTTCTACTTGCAACTGTGAAGCAGCCAGGGGTGAAGCCTAAAGCTTCGATTCACACCTCCTTCCTCCTGTTTTATTTTTTTTGGGATTTAAATAGTAACATGGCCTGAGGCCATGCTAGTATTGTCTCATGACCAGGTTAGTTATTAAAAACGTTTGATAAACCAAGAAACAAAATGAAAAGGTTAGCAATGAAAACAAACTGAAAAGGTGGAAATGAAAAGGAAACAAATGTTATATGTATGTTTTGAAACGAAAAGCTTAAGGTCAGAGTGACTTACCTTGCTTGAAGTTAAGGTATGTGTGATACGGTGGGAGAACTGACTAGTGTTTTGCGTTTGTATTCGCACTTGTGCGGTTAGCAAGAGTCGCCACCGACTTTTTATTTTATCCTAAAGGAAAGGTTAAAAAGCACAGCAAAAAACCTTTTGAGATATTTCGTGGGTTCGGGGGGTAGATTATGAAAAGGGAAGGTATTAGCACCCTTTTCATCCATGGTTATCCATGGGCTCTTAGTTACTTGGTTTTTTAGATCACTTGCCTTGTTTTTCGATTGCTTTGAAAATGGTGTGTGTGTGGGTGCTTTTTTGAAAATGTTTTAGAAAAAGATGCCTTGTTTTAGGCAACTAATGTATTTGACTCGTGTTTGAGTGTTTTACAAAAGTGTGTATCTTTTCGAAAAGATGTTTTCAAATGTTTTTGAGAGTTTGTTTGAAAGTGTTGTGGATTGTGGTTTTTGAAAAGAAGGTAAGTGTTTTTTTTTTTTTTTGCAAGTTTGATCTCAAGTAACTAAGAGTTATGTCTACCCTATTGTACTCAAAGGTTTTTGTCATGTTTTAACCCCTTTTAACAATTTTGTTCTACCATTGAAATTGGTAGACAATCTTGCGTTTAGGAAGTTTATTCGGGACGGGCGCGGGTCATCGTATGGACCATGAATGCAATGGTGCCAAGTGTCTTTGGCAATTTGCTTGAAGGGACTTGATCATTTTGATAGGCGACTTTCGAAAGCGTCATCGAGGGACTTATGATCATTTGATTTTGTTTTGCCAAAGACATTCGACGTGCAAGCATGGCCCATTTTGGAAGGCAACATGTGGGATTACCCTAGGGGGTGCAAGTGTGATTGTGTATTGATTACATGCATTTGTCTTGTATTAGGTTATCTAGCGTTTGATTTTATGTACATACAAACCCTAGGTCTAACCATGGTATAATTGAAAACTGTAAATTGCGGAATATAAATCTACGCTATTACAAAATAATGTCCGGGAGTGGGGGTATAAATGTACAAGGGGATGAGACTTATAGTATCCAATAATTTACAACCAAATCGAATGTGCGATCAAAATGAATATCAAATATACAAATATAAGATAAAGCGGGTATAGGGCAATATATTGTGTAAGTGCAAATTTATATGTATTGTGTAAATGTAAATATGTATAAGTGCGAAATGTGAAGTTGAGTCGTATTAGGGTTTTGTCCTAGATAAATGTTTTTAAATGAATCTTTGATTTATATGTTAATTATGTACAAAAAGAATGTTAACTAAAAAAGTTTAATTTTAATTACGTATAATATGTACAAACATGTTTTAATTAAAAGAGGTATTTTCAATTATGTACAAAAAGTATTTGGTTATTTTATATGCAAATGTGTATTAAGAAAATATTTTCAAATTTAACTTATATGATATGTACAAATATATTTCAAAAAAACGTTTTTTAAGTTAATTGTGTATAAAAGTATTTAGATTAAGTTAGTATGTTTAATAATATTAAGAAATAAATTGTATATGCTTTAGAAACAATGAAATAATTGAGTTAGTATATAAAAAAGTAAATATTGTTTTTTATTATAAAAATGAAAAGAGTTAGTGTTTTATAAAATAAGATTAGTATTAGAAAATGAGGTGATTTCTTGTTGGGCTTCAGAGGAGATTAGCAGCGGGTCTGGCCCAAGGTTTTGAAACAGAATTAGGGTTAGGCCATTGTTTCAGTTGGGAACGAAATTAGGGTTCGTCAGCAGCGGCGCGTTCGTGGTATTCGTCTTCTCCGATTAGCGACTTCTGAGCATTTGATTGTCTCCGGCCACCAGCATCATCCTCACGCTCTCTTCCCTCCAAGACAAGAATTCCACGTCCCTTGAAACAAGGTTGGTTCCAAACGTTTTATATTTTCCTCTTCCTTTCTGATTCGCGTAGAATTTATTCTGAGCTCTTTATTTTTCGTTTTATGAGGTGAAGGGGAAGAAGATTGCTACCTGTTTTTAGGAGATGGAGGAGAGGCGGAGAGCGAGATGTTGAGGAGGCCGGAGCGGTGAAGCTTGATGCTTGCTTTTGATGCCTTCCTGGTAACTTCGTTCCTTGTTTATGATTAAGGTTTTGATGATGATGCTCGATTTTGCCTGAAAAACCTTTCTTGAAATTCACTTTTTATCTTCTTCTTCCACAATGCGTTGCCTTGGATTGTTGCCTGAGTATGATATGTCTGAGTATTTGCTTGTGTGCTTGCCTATGTGTGCTTGCCTATGATGAAGCTTGCTTCTGAGGCTCTTTGAACTGCCTTTTGAGATTGCTACTGAGTTCACTTTGAATTGCTTCTTTCTTCTTCTTCTTGAGAGGCTATGTGCTTGTTTGTGAGCTTGATGCTATGTGACTTGAGATGTTCAGCTTCACAGGGTTGTAGGCTTGGGTTGGTTTTGGTTATGGTTATCACTGATGCTTAAGCTTGAGGTTGTTCAGGTTATGGTATTGGTTTGAGACTTTAGCTTGTATGTGCTTGGTTCAGTATGTTATGGTGAGGCAAGTTTGGACATGAGGTTTGTATGTTTGGCATGAAGGTTGAGGCTTGAAATGTGTTATCAGGTTTGTGGGTTTAGCATGAAGGTTGAGGCTTGAAATATGTTAGGTTCAGATGATGGTTATGATTTGCTTTTTGTTTTTGATAAGCTCAGAATGTTTATGCTATGGGTTTTGGGATATGAGAGGATGATGGTTTTCTTTCTTAGACAACTCAGTTCTTTGCAGGTTTTTTATCTGTTTTGTGTGTTTTTGCTTCAGCTTGTATATATCTCTTTTATCCTCTGAACTGCTATATTGGCTGATGTGTATTGTGGTGAGGCAGAGTTAAGTGCTTGATGCAGCTACCTAGTTGTGTTTGCCTTGACAGTTTTTTTTATACTTCTCTCCTCTCTCACCTTACTTCTGTCTATTCTGAGTTGCCTAAACTGTGTTAGCTATTTTCTTTTCTATATTCACTCTTCTACTGTCTGCTGTGCACTGCCTTGTATTTTGCTGAGTTGGCTTTTGACTTTGGTATATCTCTCTTTGAATTGCCTGCTGAACTGTCTTGGTCTTGCCTATGCTTGCTTTGTACTGGCTTTTGACTTCTGCCCTGTTGCTACTGAACTGTCTTGTATATTTCCTTTTCTATTTCAACTTCTACTGTCTGCTGTACTGAGCTTGTGGACTTGTAGACTTGTATATCTTTTTCTGCTGTCTTCCTTACTGTCTTGGCCTGCTGCTGAACTGCTATGCCTAACCTGAACTGCTTTATCTCTCTTTACTCTCTCTCCAAAGTACAGTTTGAAAATTTTATATGATTTTTGTTTGTACTTTTCTGAAGGGGCCCTGGATGGGAAGTGATGATTCTAGATTGCTTGCATTTTACATTTTACATCTTCATCTCTTTTGACAGTTTATGTGTGCTGACTTCCTTTTCCTTGATATCTTGGCTAAATCTTTTCATGACAGCTTGGGTACTTGTGACTTTCTTTGAGTGGACTTTGGGCATTTTGACAGTAGCCTTGGCTTTTGGATAGAAATTTTGGATTTGAACTTTTTCAGTTTGGATTGGATTTTGAATCTTGAATTTCTATGCAGCTTGAATTTGTAACTTATGCATTTTTTGACATTTTGCATTTCATGAAGTAAAAATAATCTTCCCTCTCTGTGAACCGGGAGAAATCCCGTGATTTGCAGAGAGGGCAACTGATCCCAGTCAGTGGCCCCTGATGATGAGCAACTTTTACTGTCTTTTAATTAAATGCTTTCTGACTTTTCTTGTTCTTTTTGCAGATGAAAGACGGAATGCCGGAGCGGAGTGAAGCATGAAGAATATTTTAGAAAATAGGATAGTTTTTTCATTCTATGTAATATTTAAATTAAATGTAGGTTATTGTTTGTAATAAACAACAATTTGTACAAATAATTCAAACATCAATAAAAGTTTAAATTATCCAATTGATTCTAATTTCTTTATTGTTTATTTATTTATTTAAAATTCTTAGAATTAACAATTGAAAAATAAATTCAATCATTTAATTTCAGAATAATAAATAACTTAAATAAAACAACATTGACCAATTAAGTCCGTCTTATCCCACATCCAAAGCAAAGCAGCAATTAACTTAAATGGACTGATCAAATGCAAAAGTACTGTGAATTCAACACTGCATATATCTTTTGACTGGTGAATTCAAACCAATTGCTTCCTCTTACTGCTTTGTCATAAACACTGATTCTTTGTGAGTACGGTAAATCCAACTGCAACCCTTCTTTGACTGGCCCAAACAAAATGAATTTATGCCACTGTCTCTTTTGCTGATTAAATCAAGATAACGCGAATTTTAATCTGAATCTTGAAATAAACCGCAAAGTGCTGTGGAATTTAAATTCTTCTGAGGATATGCCTATGAAACCCTAATTCCTGATTAAATGCCAAATCACGCTCGCTTGATCAAAATTGAACCAAAAATCAATCGAACCCTGAGCCCACTGTATGAAACAATTCAGAGTTCTGAAAATCAGTAAAAAACCCTAATTTTGCTTGACTGTCAAAAAAGTCCGTTTGTCCGATTCTTGAGCCAGTTTGAGAAGTCAGGAAATGTTTGAAGCTGAGATTTCTTGTGGAAAAGCGCGAGGGCAAATTTTGGGGTACAACAGTTGCCCCTGTTCAATCTTCTTTGACCTAAAGAGTTAGATTGGCAAGTTTGCCTTTCGCGACTTGAAGGTAAAAGGAGATTGGACACTAATGTGCCCAGAAAATTTGCGCTCGTCGATGTGACGGTGGAGGTGAATGGGCTTAAAGATGCCATTTGGTGATGGGCTTAAAGATGCCACCTGGTGCGAAAGAATTTGTCGAGGGATGGGCTTAGAGATGCCATCTGAGAATGGGCTTACAGATGCCATCCGGCGACTGCTGGTAGGAGGATGGGCTTATAGATACCATTTGGAAGTGTTGATCGCATAAGAGTTTCCTTAGCGAGAACTTGTGTATTTAAGAAAGACAAATGTTTTCCTGGCTTGTTACAGGTGTTTGATCTTCAGTCTCCTTATGCAGATATGTCCTGGCTAGATACGGGTATTGAATCTAGAAATGTTGTAGTTGATAGATGTGCCCTGGCTGGATACAGGAATCGAATCTTCGAACTCTTCAGACGTGCCCTGGCTAGATACAGGAGTCGAGTCTGGAAATGTGGTCAACAGATATGCCCTGGCTGGATACAGGAATCGAATCTGGAAATGTTGTAGTTGATAGATGTGCCCTGGCTGGATACAGGAATCGAATCTTCGAACTCTTCAGACGTGCCCTGGCTAGATACAGGAGTCGAGTCTGGAAATGTGGTCAACAGATATGCCCTGGCTGGATACAGGAATCGAATCTGGAAATGTTGTAGTTGATAGATGTGCCCTGGCTGGATACAGGAATCGAATCTTCGAACTCTTCAGACGTGCCCTGGCTAGATACAGGAGTCGAGTCTGGAAATGTGGTCAACAGATATGCCCTGGCTGGATACAGGAATCGAATCTGGAAATGTTGTAGTTGATAGATGTGCCCTGGCTGGATACAGGAATCGAATCTTCGAACTCTTCAGACGTGCCCTGGCTAGATACAGGAGTCGAGTCTGGAAATGTGGTCAACAGATATGCCCTGGCTGGATACAGGAATCGAATCTGGAAATGTGACAGTTGAAGGTAGTCGTTTTTGAGATTGTCTTTTTCCTGAAAAGGCAAAGACGTAAGTTGTATGCAATGTTATGATGTATGATATGCATGATGTCATGATGTCCAACATTTGATGTTGTATGCGTTTCATCACGTATGTAAGCAAGATGTATGAAAATGTGAAATGTTTATGAGTGTAATTTCATCTTTAGGAAAATAAATCCTTGACGAACGGCCGGGAAGCTGCTCTGCGAAAGAGATACTTGGCCGAAGTTTTGATGAGAGGCCTGCTGAGGACTTTAATGATGGATTCCGCTGAGGGTGATGGTGATAAATTTCGCTGGGGAACTCCGAAGATAAACTCTGCTTGGGACTAAAGGAACTTTGCCGAGAGCGGTCTTCCGTGGCTTTTAGCTGAGGATAACCCAGTTATAAGTCCTTGTGAGGAAATAACTCTTAAATAAAACTCGGGCGAGACGTCCGTACTTTGCAGGAGATGAGCTTGCAGAATCTACTGGGGAATGTTGTGCCTTTTTAGGATCGACGGGGGACCAACTCTGCCTGGGGGAAGTATTGCTGAACCTTGTTTTACTTTGCAGGGAGTTAAGATGATTTGGCCACATTTTTCAGTTGAACCTACCTTGGTGCCTTGGCGGACAAAACAACCAAACTGCAATAGACAAACCCCACATTGCCCCTGTCTTTGATGTCACCGGTAATTAACCGCTTGTTTCATATGCGAATATTTATGAATCAGCAATTCAATGTCAAATGCATATATCAAAAAATGAACATTGGACGTTCTTCGCAAGACAAAACAGGGAAAGGGGAAAACAATGGTAATTTGTATGAACAAGTGAATTTGTATTGATTTAAACTTTTGCCTGTGAATAGGCGTTTTTTGTACAAGAGACTGACATCCTAGTAAGAGGACATCGCCAAATAGTATAGAGTTTACATTTTGAAAAAGAAAACAAAACAGCTACGTGAACAATCCCACTGGGTTCCAATTCTGCTATCGCCTTTATGTTTTCGATCGTCTCATCGCCTTACTGCCTAATCTGAAGATGAAACTGATTGGTCAATGCCGAAATTTGGGGCCAGATAGTTGATGCCGAATTCCGGATGCGAAGTGATCCAATGAGACATAGTGTTACGCTTTTATCCCTAACTTTTGCCTGGACCGCCCTTTCGGGTTTTCAGTCCACCGGGATACCCATTTTTGCCCAAGCCGCCCTTTCAGGTTTTCGACTTGCCGGGTGTACAGATTTTTATTCATTTCATCCCTTATTTTTGCCCGAACCCTTTTGGTTCGCCGGGAAGCCCTTATTTTTGCCTAGGTATGTCAACCTAGCGGGTCTTTTATTTATGCGTAGTATTTTTTTACTATGTCTGCATTGGCGGGGTGAGGAAGGTCGTCATCGTCCATGGTGGTTAGGATCATGGCTCCTCCTGAGAACACACGCTTAACCACAAATGGCCCTTCGTAAGTAGGGGTCCATTTGCCCCGGGGATCACTTTGAGGAAGGATGATGCGTTTGATTACCAGGTCCCCAACTTGATACTCTTGCGGTCTGACTTTCTTGTTAAATGCCCTGATCATCCGTTTTTGATATGTCTGACCATGACAGATAGCAGTGAGCCTCTTTTCGTCAATCAGATTTAATTGATCAAGTCGTGTTTGGATCCAGTCATCTTCATTCAAGTCTGCATCCTTCATTATCCGGAGAGAGGGTATCTGGATTTCGATCGGCAAGACTGCCTCCATGCCATAGACCAAAGAGAAAGGAGTTGCCCCGGTTGATGTCCTTGCTGAGGTGCGGTACCCATGAAGAGCGAACGGTAACATCTCGTGCCAATCTTTATAGGTCACTGTCATCTTCTGCACAATTTTCTTGATATTCTTATTGGCTGCCTCTACAGCCCCATTCATCTTCGGCCGGTAGGGAGAAGAATTGTGGTGCTGTATCTTGAATTGTTCACAGAGTTTAGTGATCATTTTGTTATTGAGATTGGTGCCATTGTCCGTAATGATTCTTTCGGGGACGCCGTACCGACAGATCAGATTATGCCGGATGAAACGTGCCACGACGCTCTTGGTTACTGTGGCATAGGAAGCTGCCTCAACCCACTTCGTGAAATAATCGATCGCCACTAAGATGAAGCGATGCCCATTTGATGCCGTTGGTCGGATCTCACCGATCATATCGATGCCCCACATTGCGAAAGGCCAGGGTGCCGTTAGGACATTCAAAGGAACCGGAGGGATATGCACCTTGTCAGCATAGATCTGGCATTTATGACAAGTTCGGGAGTGTTGGTAACAATCGGCTTCCATTGTGGACCAGAAATATCCTGCCCGAAGGATTTTCTTAGCCATGGTGTGTCCACTAGAATGGGTTCCAAATGTACCTTCATGCAGCTCCATCATAATTTTCTCTGCTTCAGCCTTGTCCACACAACGTAGCAGAGTTGAATCGTGATTTCGTTTGTAGAGAATGCCGTTGCTGAGGAAGAATTTTGCAGCAAATCTCCTCATGAACTTCTTATCATTGACGGATGCGCCTTCAGGGTATTCCTGAGCTTCCAAGTACCTCTTCACCTCGTGATACCAGGGTTTCTCAGTCACCTTCTCAGCCTCGAGCTCACAGCAGTACGCCGGCTCATCCAACTTCCAGATTATGATTTGGGGAGCCTCATTGTCCCATTTAACTTTGAACATTGAAGACATCGTGGCTAGTGCGTCCGCTAGCTGATTCTCCTCTCTGGGGAAATGCTCAAACGTTATTTCTTCAAAGTGAGGGAGCAAGGTCGACACATACTCCTTGTAAGGAGTAAGATTCGGGTGTTTCGTATCCCACTCGCCCTTGATCTGATTAATCACGAGAGCGGAATCTCCGAAGACACTTAGAAACTTGATCCTTAAATCGATTGCAGCTTGTAGACCCATGATACATGCCTCATATTCTGCCATGTTGTTGGTGCAGCTGAAACATAATCGGGCGGTGAGGGGAGTATGAGTTCCTTTGGGAGATATGATTACAGCGCCGACGCCGTTACCCAAGGCATTGGAGGCTCCATCAAAATGCATAGACCATCGGGATCCTTCCTCAGGTCCTTCATCCGGTCCAGGTACTTCACAGTCAGTTACCACCATGATGTCTTCATCCGGAAAGTCAAAGTTCAATGCTTGGTAGTCGTCCACAGGTTGGTGTGCCAAATGATCAGCCAGTACACTTCCCTTAATTGCTTTCTGAGTTGTATACTGGATATCATATTCTGTTAAGATCATTTGCCATCTCGCTATTCTCCCAGACAGAGCAGGCTTTTCAAATATGTACTTGATGGGATCCATCTTTGAAATCAATAAGGTAGTGTGAGTCAGCATATACTGTCTCAGCCGGCGAGCAGCCCATACAAGAGCGCAGCAAGTTTTCTCAAGCAGAGAGTAACGAGACTCACAGTCGGTAAACTTTTTGCTCAAGTAATAAATAGCGTGCTCTTTTCGGCCAGACTCGTCATGCTGCCCCAGCACACACCCCATTGAATTATCAAGCACTGTCAAGTATAGTATCAGAGGTCTTCCTTCCACCGGTGGCATAAGAATGGGTGGTTCTTGGAGATAATCCTTTATTCTTTCAAAGGCGGCCTGACATTCATCATTCCAGCGTACCACTTGATCTTTCTTCAGTAATTTGAAGATTGGCTCACAAGTAGCAGTTAGATGTGAGATGAATCGAGCAATGTAATTCAGTCGTCCTAGGAAACCTCTGACTTCTTTTTCTGTTTTTGGAGTCGGCATCTCTTGTATGGCTTTTACTTTGGCAGGATCCACCTGAATACCTTTGTCACTTACAATGAAACCTAACAACTTTCCGGATCTTACCCCAAAGGTGCATTTGTTGGGATTCAACCTTAGCTTGTACAACTTGAGTCGGTCAAATAACTTCCTCAGATGGTCAAAATGCTCCTCCTCAGTTTGAGACCTTGCAATCATGTCATCAACGTATACTTCAATCTCATGATGGATCATGTCATGAAATAAAGCAACCATGGCACGCTGATAGGTTGCCCCAGCATTTTTCAATCCGAATGGCATGACCTTATAACAGAAGGTGCCCCACTGAGTCACGAAGGTTGTTTTCTCCATATCTTCTGGAGCCATTTTGATCTGATTATACCCTGAAAAACCATCCATGAAGGAGAACACCTTGTGTTGAGCTGTATTGTCAACAAGGACATCGATGTGAGGTAGGGGGAAGTCATCTTTGGGGCTAGCCCTGTTCAGATCCCTGTAGTCGACGCACATTCTGACTTTACCGTCCTTCTTTGGTACTGGCACAACATTGGCAACCCACTGAGGGTAAGAAGTTACTGCAAGGAATCCGGCATCAAACTGCTTCATAACCTCGGCCTTGATCTTTTCAGACATCTCTGGACGCATCCGTCGAACTTTCTGTTTTACCGGAGGGCAATCTTCCTTGGTTGGCAGGTGGTGAACTACAATGTCGGCATCCAAACCAGGCATATCTTCATAGGACCAAGCAAAAATCTCAACGTAGTCTTGTAGCATCTGAATCAATCGTTGCTTCATGCTGAGCTCTAGATTGGCACCAATCTTGACCTCTTTTCTATCCGTCTCAGTACCCAGGTTGATTGTCTCCACAGGCTCTTCATGTGGTTGAATAGCCCTCTCTTCCTGAAGTAGCAGTCTCGCAAGTTCACCAGGCACTTCGCAATCATCTTCACCTTCGTCTTCGGCCAAGTTGATCGGATTTTCGAAGTCATAACTGGCGGTAGCAGAGCTGTTACCAGCGAGATCCAGAGTGGATTGAAACCTGTATAAGTGAGTGTGTGTAAATATAGCTGTTTTGCAATATGTATAACACAGAAAGAAAAAGAGCACAAGATTTGAAATGCAACAAACGTCCAATGTTCTGATTAATGATATATGAAAATGTCATACAAAAAGCCCTCACAAATGGAGCTACGATGCCTTGGGCAGGACACCGAGCCAACAAAGTTTTAACATATTGTTTGTTACAAATTTAGAAATCAAAAGAAATCAATTACTGCGTGACAAATGTGATAGGGGTAAAATCCTTTGCTGTCCAGTTGCTTGGTCCGTCGCTGGTGGTCGGGTAGATCCAACTGTCAAACTCTGCTTCCTCCACATCTTCCTCAATAGCGTTCACCCTCGAGCTGGAAATAAACACCGGAGCCTTTCCGATCTTCTCTTTGCGCACTGCCTTCTGAGCCTCTGCAGTAAAGCCTAACCCAAACTTGTCGTTCTTCTGAGTGAAGTCAGGAAGCTGACCCCAGTGTGCGCAATTGCCTTTCTGAACCACAGCCCGGGCATCTCTTAGGGAAGCCATCTTCAAGGAATCATTCTCTTCGGCCATTGTCTCTGCAGCTGCTGAAATTGGATGTACCTCCTCGAAATGTTGGAAGGGGGTTTCAATGAACTCTCCGTCCATCTCGATGTACCTGAAGGAATTCAAATGGCTCACCATATACTCCTCTTCTCCTTGCACAGTGACGATCTTCCCCCTGACGGGATATTTCAACTTCTGGTGCAAGGTGGAGGTCACGGCCCCAGCTTTATGGATCCAGGGTCGACCCAACAGACAGGAGTACGATGGACGTATATCCATCACGTAAAAGGTAGAGTCGAACACTTGAGAGCCCACACGAATAGGGATGTTAACCTCTCCATGAACCATCCTCTTGGAACCGTCAAAGGCCCTGACGATGATATTGCTGGGTTTCAACTCCAGGCCCTCATAGTCCAGACGATCTAAAGCCTTTTTCGGAAGAACATTCAAGGAAGAACCAGTGTCCACCAACACATGTGCCAGAGTAGTGCCCCTGCATTCAATAGAGACATGCAGGGCATCATTGTGGTCTCTCCCTTTTGCGGTTAGGTCAGCATCTGAAAAGCCCAAGCCGTTGTCCGCCGTCAGATTTGCTATGCAGTCAGTGAACTGAACTGCAGACGTCTCCTGCGGCACGTGGGCTGTCTTGAGAAATGAGATTAAGGCCTTAGCATGAGCCTCGGAGCATAGCAATAGGGAGAGTAGGGAGATCTTGGAGGGTGTATGCCCCAACTGCTCGACAACATTAAAATCACTTTTCTTTATTATTTTCAGAATCTCCTCCATTTCTTGTCGGGAGGCCTCAGCATTTACGGGTATTGGTGCCTCCATCCGGGCAGGCTCTTCTTCAACCCCTTTGCCCCGAGCATTTGATGACTCGGCAGCAGGGGACACAATTTGATCAGCAACAGGACTTGGTAAACTTGCAGGTTTTATGAGAAGGGGTTTTCGAATAGCGGGTGGCGCAATGTCAGGCGAGAAGAGCCTGCCACTGCGGGTGACTTTAGCTGGACCGGTGATATCGCAGATACTGGCACTAGCATCAAATTCTTGCTTGATTCCATTTACATACACGTCTGCCCCATAATGCCAGGGGACAGCCTTATCAGACACGTAGGAGAGGGGTCCTGGAACAGTAATGATCACAGGCGCAACTGTCAAGATTTGAATAGGCTTCTTTGGGGGAGCCTTGATTGGATTTTTGAAGATGGTAATCACGGAAACTTCTTTCATTGGAACCAAATGAACAGCAGTCTTTTTGAATAGAATCTCCTTGCTATCCATTAGGCCTTGGATGCCTAACCTTAGCAAGGGACAAACAGATAGGGAAATAGCACAGAATGGGCAACCTTCGCCGCAACCCGGAAATAAACCGGCCCGCAGTAGGTTCTTCTTAACGGTCTTCAAAGGGGTAACAACTTCATCCACCGAAACAGCGTACACTTCTTCCTCAACGGCATTTACCCTATGCTGGGGCATAGGGGCCGTTACAACATTCGGTCTTTCCGGCGCTTCAAACTGAATTTCTTTCGCGTCGATCAGATCTTGCACTTTGTTTCTTAAGGCCCAGCAATCATCAGTAGTGTGCCCGGGACTATCAGAATGATAAGCACACCGGGCATTTGGGTTGTATTTAGGGGACGCAGTGTTGACGACCTTAGGAGCTTCTTTGAGGGTCACCAGGTTGGTGGATAACAGTTGAGGTAAAATTTGAGATAAGGTCATACTCAGTCGAGTATACTGCCTCTTGGGCCTTTCACTTCTTTGTTGATTGTACTGCTGAGGAGCAGCAACAGGTTTGGAGATGACCAAAGCATTGACGGCTTGGCGACTTTCGGGCTTGACTTGCCTTCTAGGGCCATAAACGGCGCTTGCTTCTTTCTTAAATGGCCTCTTCTCAGCACTTGTAGAGGCAGCCTTCTGTATCTTGCCTGACCTGATGCCAGCTTCAATTCTTTCTCCCGTTAATATCAAATCTGTGAACCCAGCGGAGGAGTTACCAACCAAATGATTGAAAAACGGACCAGACAACGTTCCCAGAAACATATCAACCAGCTCTCGATCAGTTAATGGAGGCTGCACCCTGCCAGCCAAATCTCTCCATTTTTGAGCGTACTCTTTGAACCCTTCACCCGTCCCTAGAGACATACCCTGAAGTTGGGTACGCGTAGGAGCGAGATCAGAATTGTATTGGTATTGTCTGTAAAATGCAGTTGCCAAATCTTCCCAGTGCCGGATGCTAGCTCCGTCCAATTGGTAGAACCATTCAAGTTGTGACCCCGAGAGGCTGTCTTGGAAGAAGTGAATCCAGAGGTTCTTATCCGCCGTGTAAGGTTGGATTTTCCTTACATACGACCTCAGATGCAGCTTTGGGCAGGAGACCCCATCATACTTGGCGAAGGCAGGCGCCTTAAACTTGTGTGGAATTACTACTCCAGAAGATAATCCCAAATCTCCGAAATCCAGTCCTGGCACGTTCTGAATTTCCATGGCGCTCAAACGGTCCTCCAATTATTTGTATCTGTCAGCAGCAGGTGGGTATTGTTCATCGTTATAGTCCGTCTCGTTGTCGGAGACTGCGGGACTAGGAGCTCCTCCCCCTTGGGGACTGTTTTTCTCAGCAGAAGAAGTGGTTGGATCGGCTTCGTTGTGGAGTGTATTCCCAAATCTGCGTCCGGTGTTGAACAGCGCGGTTCTCTTTTTCTTCTTCTTCTTCAGGAGTAGAGTCTTCAACTCTTGCTGACCCTGGGCTAGGCTTAGGACCATCTCTTGGAATTGTGCATTCTGGGCTTGAAGAGCCTTGATTGCTTGCTCACTGGAGGAGTCTGGATTCATGATGACTGTTCAAAATAAACAGCGAAGGAGAATAAGCAACCTGTGAAATAGGGTACCTGCTATGCATATGGTGCAATGGAATGCGTATGTATGCAATGCATTCAAGGATTTAGAATATTCAAAATTTGTTGTAGACAAAAAGGAACGCACATTATATTAATAAGGAGAAATTCGTTAGTACATAAATGCCTCATGGGCCAAATATTACAAAATAACTCCTTAAGATAAAAAAACATTGCGCATCCTTTTTGGCGCGATGTAGGTGTTGAGATTCCTTTCCTCGTGCAGCAAGCGGGTGAGTTCCAGGACCTTCTTTTCACTAGCATGTAGACTGGTCTCAAGAGAATTTCGTTCTTCCTTAAGCTGGACCCAACTCTTCTGCATCTCTCCCCAGGAGGTGGGCATGTCAGGATGTTGAATGGTGTAGGATGCCTCTCCTTCCAAGACTGGTTCTTTGATCACAGGTAGCATGTGAGGGTAAGGCATTACTAACTTCTGGGAGCGGGCTCGTACCCACTTGAGGTAAGGTTCCAACGGGATGGAGTTCCGATGCCCTAATGCCTTGCTGTCTATCCTACTTGGCATCCTCCAAGCTCTGATAAATCTCTGACGAAGTCCTTGAGTATCGTTGTCGAAGTCAAAAACTATGTCTGGAATTAACATGTCATGAGGGCCCTCCTTCCGAGCATAACCAAACTGTCTCCAAGCCAGGCATGGGTTGTAGGTAATACCTCCTTTGATTCCAAATAAAGGAACATTAGGGTACTCCCCACAACGATCAATGATAGTGACGTCTTCCCTGGACCTAGGACACCAATGTATATCCGCATGCGTGAGAGTCATTAACCGTTGTGACCATCTCAAACCCCGCTCGTTCTTCAAAACTGAATGTGGGAGGTGCGAAATAAACCACCTCCCCAGGAGGGGAGTGCAGCACATAAGAACACCCCTTTTTCTCATGGTTCGAGTGTAACATGAATGAAGGATGTCCCCCAGCAACGTAGGTATAGGGTTCCTGGACATGAAGACCTTGACAGCACTGATATCTATAAGCTGATCTGGTTTAGGGAACAACACCAACCCATAGACAAGGAGGGCTACAACCTCTTCAAAGGCTTGTAGATCAAGGGAATTCCAACACTCTTGGGCCTTCTCAAACAGAAACTTTGCCAAGAATCCTTTGACACCATTTTTGGCTTCCCAATGCCCCTTGATGTCAGATGGTTGTAGGCATAATGCTTTAGCTACTTCTTCAAGTTTTGGTTCCTTTTCCGTACCGTTGTAGGGTAGTTGATTGAGAATGGGAATCTTCAGAAGCTGGGAAAACTCTTCTAAAGTAGGCACTAGCTGATAATCCGGGAAAGTAAAACAGTGATGCAGAGGGTCAAAGAATTGGAAAAGGACCTTTACCATCTCTTCCTCAATATTGGTATTGACCAGGCTGATGAGTCTACCATGCCTTTCACTGAATGACGAGTTCTCGGGAATCCTGGATGTAAGCTCCTTGAGTTGAGGAGGAACCCTTATAAGGTTGATCTGAATTGTCTTTCTGCGAATAGTTTCCATGTCCTACAAAACAAGAACAAAGATGAAGATTCGAACCCCTGAAATGGTTAGTGGATGCATATGATGCTGTATGATGTCATGATGCTATGATCAAACACACCACAAATATTTACAAAGGCAAACATGTAAGGCACACAAGTCACACCAGGCACACCCTTAGAGTTTAGGCCAGCATGGGGTCTGGGTATTACCCTTTTGAAGTTGGTGGGCTTAAACCTGTCCTATCAAAGTAACCGGGTTCTAAGGATCTCAATATCATTGGATTGCTTTCATTGTTCATCGTTTCGATTTAGCCACTGACTGGCGATCAAAATATCCCAAGAAAACAACCCTCAATCGAGTGTAGTATCGAGTATCAACCGACTTCGGAGTACACCAAAGTAGTCATCTCACTACCCTAAAAAGGCCAAGATGGTTCAATTAAGGTTCCTAAGGTCTGTTGATGCTTTACGACACCACATGGAGGCCCCGTACTCTCCTTGATTGACTCAAGGGTTACCGGTACACACCAAAGTGCCACATCAACGTAGCAGACTGCTTCAACCATGTCGGTATACCCCGCACAGTTCCCTCACAGCCTTGTTGCTACCTAAAAGGGTTTCCCCAGATCCGGGTTAGGATCTATAAAACTCCGATACAATGCCCACAAATGTAAAAGCAAACAAAGCAATCAATTGAAAACAAAAGTGATCTAAACCCTAAGGTAACCCCACTTTTAGAACTATCCCCAGCAGAGTCGCCAGTTCTGTGATACGGTGGGAGAACTGACTAGTGTTTTGCGTTTGTATTCGCACTTGTGCGGTTAGCAAGAGTCGCCACCGACTTTTTATTTTATCCTAAAGGAAAGGTTAAAAAGCACAGCAAAAAACCTTTTGAGATATTTCGTGGGTTCGGGGGGTAGATTATGAAAAGGGAAGGTATTAGCACCCTTTTCATCCATGGTTATCCATGGGCTCTTAGTTACTTGGTTTTTTAGATCACTTGCCTTGTTTTTCGATTGCTTTGAAAATGGTGTGTGTGTGGGTGCTTTTTTGAAAATGTTTTAGAAAAAGATGCCTTGTTTTAGGCAACTAATGTATTTGACTCGTGTTTGAGTGTTTTACAAAAGTGTGTATCTTTTCGAAAAGATGTTTTCAAATGTTTTTGAGAGTTTGTGTGAAAGTGTTGTGGATTGTGGTTTTTGAAAAGAAGGTAAGTGTTTTTTTTTTTTTTTGCAAGTTTGATCTCAAGTAACTAAGAGTTATGTCTACCCTATTGTACTCAAAGGTTTTTGTCATGTTTTAACCCCTTTTAACAATTTTGTTCTACCATTGAAATTGGTAGACAATCTTGCGTTTAGGAAGTTTATTCGGGACGGGCGCGGGTCATCGTATGGACCATGAATGCAATGGTGCCAAGTGTCTTTGGCAATTTGCTTGAAGGGACTTGATCATTTTGATAGGCGACTTTCGAAAGCGTCATCGAGGGACTTATGATCATTTGATTTTGTTTTGCCAAAGACATTCGACGTGCAAGCATGGCCCATTTTGGAAGGCAACATGTGGGATTACCCTAGGGGGTGCAAGTGTGATTGTGTATTGATTACATGCATTTGTCTTTTATTAGGTTATCTAGCGTTTGATTTTATGTACATACAAACCCTAGGTCTAACCATGGTATAATTGAAAACTGTAAATTGCGGAATATAAATCTACGCTATTACAAAATAATGTCCGGGAGTGGGGGTATAAATGTACAAGGGGATGAGACTTATAGTATCCAATAATTTACAACCAAATCGAATGTGCGATCAAAATGAATATCAAATATACAAATATAAGATAAAGCGGGTATAGGGCAATATATTGTGTAAGTGCAAATGTATATGTATTGTGTAAATGTAAATATGTATAAGTGCGAAATGTGAAGTTGAGTCGTATTAGGGTTTTGTCCTAGATAAATGTTTTTAAATGAATCTTTGATTTATATGTTAATTATGTACAAAAAGAATGTTAACTAAAAAAGTTTAATTTTAATTACGTATAATATGTACAAACATGTTTTAATTAAAAGAGGTATTTTCAATTATGTACAAAAAGTATTTGGTTATTTTATATGCAAATGTGTATTAAGAAAATATTTTCAAATTTAACTTATATGATATGTACAAATATATTTCAAAAAAACGTTTTTTAAGTTAATTGTGTATAAAAGTATTTAGATTAAGTTAGTATGTTTAATAATATTAAGAAATAAATTGTATATGCTTTAGAAACAATGAAATAATTGAGTTAGTATATAAAAAAGTAAATATTGTTTTTTATTATAAAAATGAAAAGAGTTAGTGTTTTATAAAATAAGATTAGTATTAGAAAATGAGGTGATTTCTTGTTGGGCTTCAGAGGAGATTAGCAGCGGGTCTGGCCCAAGGTTTTGAAACAGAATTAGGGTTAGGCCATTGTTTCAGTTGGGAACGAAATTAGGGTTCGTCAGCAGCGGCGCGTTCGTGGTATTCGTCTTCTCCGATTAGCGACTTCTGAGCATTTGATTGTCTCCGGCCACCAGCATCATCCTCACGCTCTCTTCCCTCCAAGACAAGAATTCCACGTCCCTTGAAACAAGGTTGGTTCCAAACGTTTTATATTTTCCTCTTCCTTTCTGATTCGCGTAGAATTTATTCTGAGCTCTTTATTTTTCGTTTTATGAGGTGAAGGGGAAGAAGATTGCTACCTGTTTTTAGGAGATGGAGGAGAGGCGGAGAGCGAGATGTTGAGGAGGCCGGAGCGGTGAAGCTTGATGCTTGCTTTTGATGCCTTCCTGGTAACTTCGTTCCTTGTTTATGATTAAGGTTTTGATGATGATGCTCGATTTTGCCTGAAAAACCTTTCTTGAAATTCACTTTTTATCTTCTTCTTCCATAATGCGTTGCCTTGGATTGTTGCCTGAGTATGATATGTCTGAGTATTTGCTTGTGTGCTTGCCTATGTGTGCTTGCCTATGATGAAGCTTGCTTCTGAGGCTCTTTGAACTGCCTTTTGAGATTGCTACTGAGTTCACTTTGAATTGCTTCTTTCTTCTTCTTCTTGAGAGGCTATGTGCTTGTTTGTGAGCTTGATGCTATGTGACTTGAGATGTTCAGCTTCACAGGGTTGTAGGCTTGGGTTGGTTTTGGTTATGGTTATCACTGATGCTTAAGCTTGAGGTTGTTCAGGTTATGGTATTGGTTTGAGACTTTAGCTTGTATGTGCTTGGTTCAGTATGTTATGGTGAGGCAAGTTTGGACATGAGGTTTGTATGTTTGGCATGAAGGTTGAGGCTTGAAATGTGTTATCAGGTTTGTGGGTTTAGCATGAAGGTTGAGGCTTGAAATATGTTAGGTTCAGATGATGGTTATGATTTGCTTTTTGTTTTTGATAAGCTCAGAATGTTTATGCTATGGGTTTTGGGATATGAGAGGATGATGGTTTTCTTTCTTAGACAACTCAGTTCTTTGCAGGTTTTTTATCTGTTTTGTGTGTTTTTGCTTCAGCTTGTATATATCTCTTTTATCCTCTGAACTGCTATATTGGCTGATGTGTATTGTGGTGAGGCAGAGTTAAGTGCTTGATGCAGCTACCTAGTTGTGTTTGCCTTGACAGTTTTTTTTTATACTTCTCTCCTCTCTCACCTTACTTCTGTCTATTCTGAGTTGCCTAAACTGTGTTAGCTATTTTCTTTTCTATATTCACTCTTCTACTGTCTGCTGTGCACTGCCTTGTATTTTGCTGAGTTGGCTTTTGACTTTGGTATATCTCTCTTTGAATTGCCTGCTGAACTGTCTTGGTCTTGCCTATGCTTGCTTTGTACTGGCTTTTGACTTCTGCCCTGTTGCTACTGAACTGTCTTGTATATTTCCTTTTCTATTTCAACTTCTACTGTCTGCTGTACTGAGCTTGTGGACTTGTAGACTTGTATATCTTTTTCTGCTGTCTTCCTTACTGTCTTGGCCTGCTGCTGAACTGCTATGCCTAACCTGAACTGCTTTATCTCTCTTTACTCTCTCTCCAAAGTACAGTTTGAAAATTTTATATGATTTTTGTTTGTACTTTTCTGAAGGGGCCCTGGATGGGAAGTGATGATTCTAGATTGCTTGCATTTTACATTTTACATCTTCATCTCTTTTGACAGTTTATGTGTGCTGACTTCCTTTTCCTTGATATCTTGGCTAAATCTTTTCATGACAGCTTGGGTACTTGTGACTTTCTTTGAGTGGACTTTGGGAATTTTGACAGTAGCCTTGGCTTTTGGATAGAAATTTTGGATTTGAACTTTTTCAGTTTGGATTGGATTTTGAATCTTGAATTTCTATGCAGCTTGAATTTGTAACTTATGCATTTTTTGACATTTTGCATTTCATGAAGTAAAAATAATCTTCCCTCTCTGTGAACCGGGAGAAATCCCGTGATTTGCAGAGAGGGCAACTGATCCCAGTCAGTGGCCCCTAATGATGAGCAACTTTTACTGTCTTTTAATTAAATGCTTTCTGACTTTTCTTGTTCTTTTTGCAGATGAAAGACGGAATGCCGGAGCGGAGTGAAGCATGAAGAATATTTTAGAAAATAGGATAGTTTTTTCATTCTATGTAATATTTAAATTAAATGTAGGTTATTGTTTGTAATAAACAACAATTTGTACAAATAATTCAAACATCAATAAAAGTTTAAATTATCCAATTGATTCTAATTTCTTTATTGTTTATTTATTTATTTAAAATTCTTAGAATTAACAATTGAAAAATAAATTCAATCATTTAATTTCAGAATAATAAATAACTTAAATAAAACAACATTGACCAATTAAGTCCGTCTTATCCCACATCCAAAGCAAAGCAGCAATTAACTTAAATGGACTGATCAAATGCAAAAGTACTGTGAATTCAACACTGCATATATCTTTTGACTGGTGAATTCAAACCAATTGCTTCCTCTTACTGCTTTGTCATAAACACTGATTCTTTGTAAGTACGGTAAATCCAACTGCAACCCTTCTTTGACTGGCCCAAACAAAATGAATTTATGCCACTGTCTCTTTTGCTGATTAAATCAAGATAACGCGAATTTTAATCTGAATCTTGAAATAAACCGCAAAGTGCTGTGGAATTTAAATTCTTCTGAGGATATGCCTATGAAACCCTAATTCCTGATTAAATGCCAAATCACGCTCGCTTGATCAAAATTGAACCAAAAATCAATCGAACCCTGAGCCCACTGTATGAAACAATTCAGAGTTCTGAAAATCAGTAAAAAACCCTAATTTTGCTTGACTGTCAAAAAAGTCCGTTTGTCCGATTCTTGAGCCAGTTTGAGAAGTCAGGAAATGTTTGAAGCTGAGATTTCTTGTGGAAAAGCGCGAGGGCAAATTTTGGGGTACAACAGTATGTAAGTTGGACCTTTAGATGCTGCCCTGGATGCTCCTGGATTTGAAGGGATGAAACGAAGGTGATGTTTCTAGTGCTGGATCCGAAGGTCCAGAAGAGTAGGGATGTGTTTGTTGTTTCTGGATTCAAAGGAGAAGAACAGGTGTAGTGCTCTTTCTACTGGATTCGAAGAAAAAAAAGTGTGGGGTTGTTCCTGGATTCGAAGGGGAAAAGAAACAGGTGTTGTGTTTCTAGTGTTGAACTTCGTCCGAAGAAACACCACCCGAATCTGCTTCGTGAAAGCACACCCTCAGCTCCAAGATTTAGCACCAAGGGTGCCCAGAGAGTCTCATATTACCAAGAAATATGGTCGACTCCTCAGTTTGGCTACCTCCAATTTCCAAGAGGAGATGATGTGTGTGCTCTTCCAATTATTTGATCCCATACATCATTGCTTCACCTTTCCTGACTATCAGTTGGTACCTACACTAGAAGAGTTCTCTCTACTATTAGGAGTGCCCGTGCTTAATCAGATACCATTCACCGGTCTAGAAGGGATTCTGAAACCTGAGGTCATGGCCGAAGCTTCGCATCTTAGGAGAGCCGACATCATAGCAAATTGGGAGACAAGAAGCGGAGTCAAAAGGTTCCTAGCTAAGTTTCTATTGGAGAAGGCTCGTTCATTCTGGGAAGATATGGATTTCCAAGCTTTTGAAGACGTCCTGGATCTTCTCATTTATGGTTTGGTTCTATTCCCCAACTCGGACCAATCCATAGATGTTAATGCCATCAAAGTCTTTCTCTCTCGCAATCCTATACCTACCTTGCTAGGAGACATATTACATTGCTTCCATACCCGCACCATGAAGAAAAGAGGTACTCTCTTGTGTTGTATTCCCCTACTCGCCAAGTAGTTCACTTCACACCTACCTCAATCAACATTGAAGAACGAGCAAAGATTGACACGGTCTCAAAGGATGATGTCCCTCACCCACTCTAATATTCATTGATGTTCAAGATCCTTGGAAGATACTTCTATCATTGACCGCTGTGGGGAGTTCCCTAATGTCCCTCTTCTTGGCATTAGGGGAGGTATCACTTACAACCCTTTCTTATCTTTACGACAATTTCGGTATGCCCAACGAGATGGTCCTCATGAGATGCTCATCCAAGGTTTGGTGTTCGACTACGAAAGTGACGATCAAGGCTACCGTCAGAGGTTTATACAAGCTTGGAGGATGGTAAACAAGGTGGATAGTAGGACGTTGGGACACAAAAATTCCATTCCCCTTGAAACTTACCTTAGGTGGATGCGAGCTCGTGCTCAGAGTCTCGTAATGCCTTACCCTTCTATCCTCCCTATTATCATAGAGCCCGTTGTTGAAGGAAATGTCTCGTACACTGTCATTTATCCCAATATGCCTACCTCTCTTGAATATTTGAAAAGTCATGGATCCAGCTCAAAGAAGAACGAGACACCTTTGAGAATCAATTCTACGCCAGTGAGAAGAAAGTTCTGGAACTCACCAAGCAGCTTCATGAAGAGCGGAGTCTGAACGCCTACATCGCACTAAAGAGGATGCGTTTAACTTTTTTGTCTTAGGAGTTTTAGTATTTTATTTATTTCAATTGTAAGCCCAAAGAGGCATGATGTACTCAAACTTGGATTTATTAATTTAACATATGTTCCTTTTTGTCTAAGGCGAATTTAAATCTCTAATTTCCTTGAAATCATTTTCATATACATCTTCATTCATCATAACACAAACAAGTTTCTTACAACATGTCTCCTTACCTTTCTACTGTTTATTTCAGTGAGATGGATATTGAACAGACAGTCAAATATCTTCAGACGCATAATGCTCAGTTTCAACAAATGTTCTTGACTCTGGGAAAAGGAAAAGAGGAGTTAAAGACTCTACTAATCAAAGAAAAGAAGAAGAAATCCGTCATTGTTTTGAATTTGGGAAGAAGGTTCCAAGGACCAGCTAGACAAACTCTAGACTTCACAACATCATCGGGTGAAAGGGACAATCAAGAAGGGAAAAACAAGGAAGTGACCAACCATCCAGAATCTGAAGAAAAAGAAGAGGTTGATTACTCTGAAGAGCAATATCCTCCGGCTAGCGATAAATACAAATAGTTGGAAGATCGCCTCAATCCTATGGAGATCCAGAGGGTACCCGGGTTGGATTTTGAAGAGCTAGGACTCGTCTCAGGGGTTGTCATCCCACAGAAATTTAAGGTCCCCACTTTTGCTAAATATGATGGTGTCTCTTGTCCAAAGCTTCATTTGAGATCATACATCAGGAAAAATTAACCCCATACTTCCGATAGGAACCTATGGGTACATTTTTTCCAAGAAAGCTTATCAGGGACGCAGTTGGATTGGTTCTATTAGTTAGAAGGGACCAATGTTCACAATTGGGAAGACTTGGTTGCCGCCTTTTACAAACAATACCAGTATAATGCTGACTTAGCTCCAACTCGGACACAGTTTCAAGGCATATCTATGGGTGCGGGTGAAGGTTTCAAAACCTATGCTCAAAAATGGCGGGATCTCACGGGAAGAGTCCAACCCCCTCTATCTGACAGGGAATTGGTGGATATGTTCTTAGGCACTCTATTTGGTCCATTCTTCAAACATCTGATCAGAAGTTCCTCGGCTGGATTTACCGAATTAATCATGACTGGTGAACGGGTAGAAGCGGGTATAAAAAGTGGGAAAATCAAAGAGATGCATCCTAGAGCATGATGAAGAAACCTTTTACCGAAAAAAAGGAGGCCAGTGTTGCATATAACCATAGGAATCAAGACAGAGCTGAACATCATCTAGTGATAGGGGCTGTCATGATCTCTAAGCCTGCATCTACTCAACAAAGGAATAATCAGTCTAGAATGGAAAGGACGATAAGATAGTTTACCCGGATAAATATGACGTTGTCTCAAGTCTTGCCACATTTGTTGAAATTTAATCTAGTAACTTTGCGAGAAGCTCCGAAGAATCCCAACACTGCCTCTCCCCGTTACAACCCAAATGCTCGTTGTGCTTACCATTCAGAAAGTCTAGGTCATGATACAAACGACTGCTGGGCTTTGAAGAACAAGGTGCAATACCTTCTCGAGGCAGAGGAAATTGAATTTTCCGCCCTCGAGATTCCAAATGTTATCACTGTTCCTATGCCCAGGCACGACTGTGGTGTTAACGCTGTTGAAGATGATGTGTTTGTTACTGTTGTTGATGAACTTGTTACTCCCCTCCTGACCGTCAATAAGAACCTGTTGAAGGCCAGTTTATTTCTAGGATATGGAACAGGTTGCCACCTCTGTTTATCTCTACCGACTGATTGTCATTTATTGAAGGCAGGTGTCCAGCGCCTGATGGATGACAAAGAGATTTTGTTTGGAAAGACTCCCGTTCCAACCATTTCTTACAAGGATGTTTCAATAATAACTGTTTTTGCCAATCCTCCCAGGGTCTCCACCAAAAGACCCGTCAGGATTACATCTGTTCCGAAGGTGACTCCACTAATAATTACTATGCCAGGGCCAATCCCATACTCCTCAGATAAAACTGTTCCCTGGAACTATGGGGGTGACGTATACTACCATGGCATCAAGCAAGATTAGCTGGCTAATGAAGACCTAGTTTTTGAGAAGGTTGACCCCAATATTGGCAACATTGTGGGAACCAGCAAAATAACCAGAAGTGGAAGAGTGTTCTCCCCTGAGATTTCCCCTCTGAAAGTTGTTATTGTTCCTGTGGTCATTCCTGCCTTTGTTCCTGCTGATACTACTACTACTACAGTTCCTGTGATTACCCCTGCTGACACCCATATCACCGAGTCGGTCGAGACTCGGGGCAAAGACATTTTGGTTGAGTCTATCCGGACGAAGGCACAACCAATATCTATACCAGAAGCTTCCAAGAAGGAGATAGAAGAAATTTTGAAAATTATAAAGAAAAGCGACTACAATGTAGTTGAACAGCTAGGGCAGACCCCTTCAAAGATTTCTATGCTAGCTTTACTGTTGTGCTCCGAAGCTCATGCGAAGGCTTTGGTGAAATTTCTTAAAACTGCCCATGTGCCACAGGAAACCTCTGCTGACCAATTCGAAGACTATGTAGCTAGTTTGACAGCTGATAATGGTTTGGGCTTTTCTCATGCTGATCTGACACCTAGAGGGAGGAAACACAATGATGTGTTACATGTTTCTATCGAATGCAGGGGCACCACTTTGGCCCATGTCCTAGTAGATACTGGTTCATCATTGAATGTGCTTCCTAAGAAGGCTCTGGATAGACTAGACTGTGAAGGTTTGACCTTAAAACCCAGCAACATAGTGGTAAGGGCCTTCGATGGTTCAAAGAGAATGGTGCACGGGGAAGTGGACATCCCCATCAAAGTTGGAACTCAGACCTTTGATTCAACTTTCTATGTGATGGATATTCGCCCTTCCTATTCCTGTTTATTGGGCCGACCTTGGATTTATGGCGCTGGTGCCGTCACCTCTACATTACATCAGATGTTGAAGTACCCAATCAAGGGAAAAATCATCACTGTCCATGGAGAGGAGGAATATATGGTCAGTCACCTGAACTCCTTCAGGTATGTGGAAATGGATGATGAGTTCACTGAAACCCCGTGTCAGCATTTCGAGGAGGTCCCATAAACCGTTGCGATAACCAAGACTGTTTCTAAAGTCCCGAAGATTACCAGACCTCCGCTGAAGATGGCTTCTCTGAAAGATGCCAAGGCAGTATTCGAAGAAGGTGGGTGTACCATTTGGGGCCAACTTTCGGATATTCCCTACAAATCTGCAAATTTTGGTTTGGGTTTTACTTCAGGAGCCCAGAAATCTGTTTGTCGTGCTCGTGCTGGGGGACCACCTTTGCGGAGTAGCAACCGTGGAGTGAACGCAGTGGAAGATAGCGATGTTGGCTGTGACCTGGAAGAATGAATTTTTTCAACTATCAGCGGATGACTCAACAACTGGGAAGCCAAAGAATTTGTCCCTATTACTTTTATCCTACAGTAATTGTCTTTAAATTTTTGTCATACTTGTAATAATTAAACAATTTAGACTTTAAAACCTTGTGTCTTACCCGAGACACAACGGTCCATTTATGAGGGTTGTTACTTCATTTTCATATGTCATCAATAAATCATGGATATTTTTGCATGAAAATTTTACGCTATTTGTTCTTCTTTTTCTACATTTTTATTTTTTCAAAGATAGTTATGCTCTTACACACACTCACATATCAAAATGCAGATCCACATCCACTCAGGATCCCATGGGTAACGATTCTCCTATGGCCTATTGTGAGTTTGAAAATTTGATCTACCAAGCCGAAGACGAAGGTGAGGAAGATTGTGAGGTTCCAGGGGAACTAGCTAGGTTACTACAACATGAAGAAAGGACCATACAGCCCCCACGAAGAGCCAGTTGACACAGTTAACTTAGGAACCGAAGAGGACAAGAAAGAAGTAAAGGTAAGTGCCAATCTGGAACCTAGTGTCAAGAAGTGCTTAACTCAGTTACTACATGACTATGTTGAGGTCTTTTCCTAGTCATATAAAGACATGCCAGGACTCGACACAGATATCGTGGTCCATCGTCTGCCGACAAAAGAAGATTGCCCTCCGGTAAAACAGAAAGTCTGTCGCATGCGGCCAGAAATGTCAGAGAAGATCAAGACTGAAGTCATGAAGCAGTTCAACACCTGATTCTTAGCTTCCACCTCCTATCCACAATGGGTCGCCAATGTTGTTCCATTTCCTAAAAAGGACGGTAAAGTACGCATGTGTGTGGATTACAGAGACTTGGATAGGGCAAGCCCTAAGGATGATTTCCCGCTTCCCCACATCGATATTCTGCTTGACAACACTGCACAGCATAAAGTATTCTCCTTCATGGATGGTTTCTCCGGGTACAACCAAATAAAAATGGCACCTGAGGACATGGAGAATACGACCTTTGTCACACAGTAGGGCACGTTTTGTTACAAAGTTATGCCATTCGGGTTGAAGAACGCTGGGGTAACTTATTAGTGCACCATGGTAGCTCTGTTTCATGATATGATCCATCACGAGATAGAGGTCTACATGGATGACATGATAGCCATATCCCAAACTGAAGAGGAACACCTTGACCATTTGTAGAAACTGCTTGAAAGACTGAAGAAATACAAACTAAGGTTGAACCCGAGTAAATGCATATTTGGGGTGAGGTCCGGTAAACTCCTAGGCTTCATTGTCAGCGGTAAAGGTATTGAAGTGGACCCTGCAAAGATAAAAGCAATACAAAAAATTCCTACTCCTCGCACTGAGAAGGAAGTTAGGGGATTCTTAGGATGGATGAACTATATCGCCCGGTTCATTTCCCATCTAACCGCTACTTGTGAACCAATCTTCAAATTACTGAAGAAAGATCAAGTGGTGGAATGGAACGACGACTGCCAGGCTGCCTTCGACAGGATCAAAGAATACCTTCAAGAGCCTCCTGTTTTAATGCCGCCAGTCGAGGGAAGACCTTTGATCATGTATCTAACTATTTTGGAAAATTCAATGGGGTGTGTGTTGGGGTAGCATGACGAGTCTGGCCGAAAAGAGCATGCAATATACTATCTGAGCAAAAAGTTTACCGACTGTGAAACCAGATATTTACTGCTCGAGAAAACTTGTTGTGCTCTGGCATGGGCTGCTCGCCGGCTAAGACAGTACATGTTGATCCATACTACCTTATTGATATCCAAGATGGATCTAATTAAATACATTTTCGAGAAGTCCGCCCTCTCTAGAAGAATAGCAAGATGGCAGATGATCCTGACAGAATACGACATTCAATACACTACCCAAAAATCAATAAAAGGCAGTGTGCTAGCCGATCACCTTGCTCATCAGACTGTGGATGACTATCAGTCCATGAAGTTCGAGTTCCTGGATGAAAACATCATGTTGGTAAACAATTGTGAAGAACTAAGACCATATGATAGACCTGAACAAGGATCCCGATGGACCTTGGTTTTTGACGGAGCTTCAAACGCACTCGGAAATGGCATAGGCGTTGTAATCATATCCCCTGAAGGATGTCATACTCCCTTCACTGCTAGGCTTTGTTTCAACTGTACCAATAATATGGCAGAGTATGAAGCATGTATTATGGGTCTCAAAGCTGCCATAGATTTGGGAATCAAGTCCTTAAGTGTATTTGGAGATTCAGCCTTAGTCATCAGGTAGATCAAAGGAGAATGGGATACGAAGCACCCTAACCTCATCCCTTACAGAAAACATGTATTGACATTGATCCCACATTTTGAAGAAATTACCTTTGAGCATTTTCCACGAGAGGAAAATCAACTAGCGGACGCGCTAGCAACTATGTCATCCATGTTCAAAGTCAGATGGGATAATGAGGCTCCTCAGATCACCATCGAAAGAATGGACGAACCAACTTACTGTCACGAGATCGGTACTGATGAAGTAGTGGACAAGTATTGGTTCCATGAAATTAAGAGGTATCTCGATGCCCAATAGTATCCGGAGGGAGCTTTGTTCAACGATAAGAAGTTCTTGAGAAGATTTTCTGCTAAATTCTTCCTGAGTAACGGAATCCTCTATAAACGCAACCACGAATCTACTTTACTTTGTTGCATGGACCAGAGTGAGTCAAAAAAGATCATGGCTTATTTACACGAAGGTACCTTTGGCACTCATTCTAGTGGACACACGATGGCTAAAAAGATCCTACAGGCAGGATACTACTGGTCCACCATGGAAGCAAATTGCTATCAACATTCACGAACTTGTCACAAGTGCCAGATCTATGCTGACAAAGTACATGTGCCTCTGGTTCCTCTAAATGTCCTGACTACTCCTTGGCCCTTTGCAATGTGGGGCATCGACATGATTGGAGAAATCAAACCTATTGCTTCTAATGGACACCGCTTCATATTGGTGGCCATTGATTACTTCACGAAATGGGTTGAGGCAGTTTCCTTTGCTTCTGTCACCAAGAATATTATGGCCCGGTACATCAAACAAAATCTTATCTGTCAATACAGTATTCCGGAAAGAATCATCACAAATAATGGTACAAATCTCAATGGGACTATGATCACTGCACTATGCACGCAATTCAAGATCCAACATCATAACTATTCTCCTTACCAGCCGAAGATGAATGGCGTTGTAGAAGCCTCTAATAAAAACATCAAGAAGATCATACAAAAAATGACAGTGACCTACAAGGACTGGCATGAGATGTTACCATTCGCTTTCCACAGTTATCATACCACGGCGCGCACATCAACATGGGAAACTCCTTTCTCCTTGGTATACGACATGGAAGTTGTTCTACCAATTGAAGTCCAAATACCTTCTTTGAGAATCATAAAGGATGCGAGGTTAAATGAAGATGAATGGATTCAAACTCGACTTGACCAATTAAGTTTGATTGATGAGAAGAGGCTTACAGCCGTCTGCCATGGCCAGATGTACCAAAAACATATGACCAAAGCTTTCAACAAGGAGGTCAGACGTCAGGCGTATCAAGATGGTGACCTGGTAATCAAGCATATCATACTTCCATAAGGTGATCCCAAGGGAAAATGGACTCCTACATATGAAGGACCATTTGTGGTCAAGAGCGTATTTTTCGGTGGGGCAATGATCTTAACCACTATGGACGGCAACGACCTTCCACACCATGTAAATGAGGACATAGTTAAAAGATACTACGCGTAAACAAATACCCGCTAGGTCGACTGGCCTAGGTAAAAATTAGGGCATCCCGACGAACCAAAAGGGTTCTGGCAAAAATTTGGGATAAAATACAAAAGAAAAAAATTTGTACACCCGCCAAGCTGAAAACCTGAAAGGGCGGCTTGGGAAAAAAAGGGTATCCCGGTGGACCAAAAACCCGAAAGGGCGGTCCAGGCAAAAGTTATGGATTGAAAGCGTATGACTATGTCCCATTGGATCACCTTACAGACAATCTTTAGTATCGGCTGACAAACTCAAACGTTTCTAATCAATCCAATCGGCTTCAGACAAAACAGAAAGTGGATAAGACTCTCAGAGACACGAAGGCTATAGCTGAGTGGGAACCCCATGGGATTATTTCACATAGCTATGTTTTCTTTGTATCCGTTTTCATTTTCTATGACGACATTCTCTTACTAGGATGTTCGTCTCTTTGTACAAAAATACTTATTCAAGTTAATACCTAGATATTCCTTTAAAAGTGTAAAACTATTTGTTTTTCTTTTATTTTCCTGTTTTGTTTGCAAAAATGTCCAATGATTATTTTTTGAACATATGCATTTGAATGTGATTACTTTTTACAAATAAGCGCAAGAAAAGAGGGAACAGAAAATAGAAAGACAATTACTAATGGCTTTAAGAAATAGGACAACATCTATGAGCCATTCTACAAAACCCCCACAGGTATTTTCTCCAGCAGGGGAAGAAGTAGGAACGTCTCGCTATAGGATCTTTATCATATCCCCAACATGTAGCCTATTGGTGCCTTTTGCCTTCATGTCCCCGACGGAGCGAAACTTCCAGTTTCCACCTCAAAGGTACATCAGCAAAAGTCATTCAGCTTCTCAGGATTTCCCAGTAGGATTTCATAAAGCCCACACACAATACACGATGTTTCTCTTCCCCAGCAGAATTTATTTCTCTGATTGTAGAAACCCATCCATCAACACTCCAACTTCAACGGAATATAAGGACTTACACTCCTCATTCCCAGCGGTAGTCAGAGATTTATTTTCTACAATCCAACAACACTGCAGCAGAACAACTTACATGCGTGTACATCACATCCATACATCATAAACATTGATGATACAAATACATATATCACAATTGCACCATGAATTTCATACATCATGGCATCACATGCAACTAACTCTTTACCTTTTTCAGGAAAGATCAATCAACAGAAAATTATTATCAAATTTACCGAAATAAAACGGGACATCTTCTCTGGTTCAAATAAGTCGTTTCAAGATTTATTCTAATTCTTCTCCAGACCCCTGCTGGTTCAGTTTAAATCTCTCAACAGTTTATTTTGATTCTATCCCGCAGACATTTTCTCTGGTTCAGATAAGTCACTCTAATATTTATTCTGATTCTTCTCCAGACCACTGCTGGTTCAGCTTAAATCTCTCAACAGTTTATCCTGATTCTTTCCCGCAAAGAAAATTCAAGACCTCTGCTAGTTCAATTTAAATCTCTCGACGATTTATCCTGATTCTTTTTCGTAGACATTTTCTCTGGTTCAGATAAGTCGCTCCAAGATTTATTCTGATTCTTCTCCAGACCATTGTTGGTTCAGCTTAAATCTCTCAACGGTTTATCCTGATTCTTTCTCATAGACACTTTCTATGGTTCTAATAAATCTCTCCAAGATTTATTCTGATTCTCTCCAGTTAAAGAATACCCAATACCTCTTTTGGTTCAGTTTAAACCTCTCAATAGTTTATCCTGATTCTTTCCAAATAAGACGCTTTCACTCGTTCAGATAAATCGCTCATAAGATTTATCCTGATTCTTTCAAGTAAAAGATTATTCAAGACTTCTGCTAGGTTTAGTTTTAAATCGACCAAAGGTTTATTCTGATTCCTTACCCAGCTGAAATCAAGCTTAGACTTAGTCTAATTTTCTATCAACAGTCACCTTTGGATGGCATTTGTAAGCCCATCTCTGCCAACTCTCCATCATTTCTCCAAATGGAATCTTTAAGCCCATTCCTTACACCTCAACCACAATATCATCAAAGCGCAAATTTCTGGGAACTCTAGTGTTCAATCATCTTCCACCTTTAAGTCACGAATGGCAGATACGCCAATCAACTCTTCAGGTTTAAGAAGATTGAACAGGGGAAGTTATTGTACCCCAAAATTTTCCCTCTCGTTTCTCAAAAGATCATCCTGGACCCTCAGGTTTGCTTCTATCAAGTTTCAAGTCTTGGATTACAATTTTCCAAGAAAGTCATTCACAAGGACAAAACGGTCAAAATCACACTGAAAAGTCAAACTTTGACTTTTTGATCAAAATCAAATTTCAACAATTACATTTCATCAAGACATAAAAATTGATTCATCAAAAATCATAAGTCAGAAATTACTTTGAAAAAAATCAAAATTTCTAAACATTTAGAAAATTTTCTAAGTGTTAAGAGAATATGATACTTCAGAACTTCTGGGCCAGCCTTCACGTAAGTGCAATCAGAATTTTCAAATACGGTTCAAAACATGACTCATCAATCAGAACGTGACTCTTCAGAACAAAACATCACCAAATCCGAAAACCTGGTTTGAGCAACCTGCTGCACTACTGTAGTACAGTCCTGCCACCAACTGCCATAACGCTCCAAGGTGCTGCTGATCTAGTCCACGCCTGCGTTTTTCTCAAACCCCATAATTGCACCAAATTAGCATGCAAAAACCGTGTTTAAAAAGAAATGGAACAGTATACCAAAAAGGTTTAAAAAATCCCATTTGTTTTCCCCCCAAAACCACAACAAACCCATCTACAAATAAGTTGCTCCATCACACGTTCAAGGGGATGGCTTCTGGAGAGAGAGAATTATTAAAGAGAGAAAAGGAAACATTAAAAAACCTTCACAAATTATTAAAAAAAACCTTTGCTCTTCCCTTTGAATCGAAGAACATAACCATTGTTATGTTGCTCTCGCTGACTCCATAACATCTGAAGGCAGCAACTCAAATTCAAAGCACACGCTCTAGATTCAAGGTAAGTCTTTCTGACTTTGCATCTTTTCATCCAGAACATCATTAAGTATGTAAATATCATAGTATTGATGATGTCCATATCGTTGTATAAGTAGAAAAAACTATGGACCAGAACTTCTTGAATATAGCTATGCTCAGAATTAGAATTAGAACTTCTATAAACTGTTGTGCTTTTATCCTTTTGATTTGCTGTTAAGAACTGAGTAAATTGTTGATATACTGATTAATATGAGGAAAAAGTTGAAATGTAACACAGAACTTCTGAGTTCCTCATTGTTTTAACACGAAAACTTCTAGGATCTCTTATTGTTTCAACACAGAACTTCTGATTTTCACTCATTGTTTAAGACAACACAGAACTTCAGATTTTCACTCATTGTTTAGAATAACACAGAACTTATGTGTTATTCTCACTGTTTTAACACACCAGAATTTCTAGGTTTTTGCAATGTTATGATACGGTAATAGAACTTCTGACTTTTTACTCACTACTAACACAACACAAAACTTCTGACTTTTCACCCACTATTTAACACGACACAGAACTTCTAACATTTTGTTCACTGTCTAAACACCACCCAAAACCTCTGTTTTCTTTCCCTCTAACGTTTCTTGCAGGACCTCAGAGTGTATCAATCTAGAACTTCTGATGCCCACTGACGTTCCTTTCTGAGTCATAACACTCTTGGAATTAGAACTTCTGATCCTTTTTGTTTTGCTTGCAGCCGCACGCTGATTTTATCTCTCTTATTTCCCCCTTTTTATCATTTTCAATATCAATACTCTTTTCATTAATATAAAACAGACATAAAAATATTTCCTTTCTATTAATTAATTTATTTCTTTTTTAATTCATTAAGACAAAAAACCACTTTCAAAACAAGTCCTTTTTCTTCTTATATTGTACATTTCAATATGGTTGTAATAGTTAAATAGGATTTAAATTCTTACAACCCCCCACTTGTAAATTTGTACCCCCATCCCTAAAATGATGTAATAGCGTAGGACCTTTACATTTCTGCAATTTATTGTTTTCAAGTATAAATGCTAGTAATTAGGGTGTGTATGGCAAGACATGAAATCAACAAATAGATAACCCTAATCAAGACTAAATGTATGTAAATCAAACATACTTGCACACTAGCACCCTTAGGGTAATCCCACTTTGTTTCCTTTCGGAAAATAGTCATGTCCCTCGAATATGGGCATTTTAGCAAAGATCATTGATAAAAGATTGTAGTCTCTCGATGACCCTCAATGTTGCCTCCGGTAAACGATCTAGTCCCTAAATGACATGGCTAAAACTTCCTATGGGTTACCTTCTATGACTATACAAACGTCCCACGCCAGTCCATTCACATCCAATGATGGGGCTTCTTACCAAATCAATGGTAAGATAGCAACATCTAAAGGAGGAGGGAAAGAACATCTAAGACTTTTTGAGTAGGTAGATTTGCTCCTAGTTGCTCGCTTGCTCATAACAAAAATATTTTTATACACCAACACTCTCATTTTAAAACATTTTCAAAAGACAACACTTTGTACGCGTTCTTATAGAAACGAGAGACGTTACAAAGAAAACCCCCTTTTAAAATCACTTTCAAAAACACATTCCACAAACACCTCTTTGCGCTATTTTCGAAACAACACTTTGTACGTGTTCTTATGAAAACGAGAACCATTACAAAGACATTTTCAAAATACTTTCAAAACCCACACCACAAGCACTTTGAAACAAAAGCAAGTGATCTAGCAAGAAACTAAGAGCCCGTAGATAACTACGGATGAAAAGGGTTCTAATACCTTCCCTTTTCATAATCTACCCCACGAACTCAGAAAACATCTCTAAAGGTCTTTCCTATTCTTTTCAGACTTTCCTTACTGGATAAAAGAAAAGTCGGTGGCGAATCTTGCTAACCGCACAATTGCAATCAAATGCAAAACAACCAAGTCAGTTCTCCCACCGCGTTACAGATCCCTTTGAAAAACTTTTTGAAATTTGAATTGTAGGCATAGAAATTATGCAAAAAACCTGCAAAATTTATAAACATTTTTGCATGATCGCCCGACAAAGCTTTATGGTCGTCCGACGATATTACTCAGTGGCGTGCACTTAACTTGTGTAATCTGTAGTTTTTTTCCCAATTCTGCAAGATCTCCCGACGATCAAATCCATCGACCGGCGATTGGATTCAGGATCAACACTGGGGAAAAAATTGAATTCTAGAAAAAATTTATTTGATTAGCTTTTTAACAAGATTGTCTGTGTTGTTTTCTTGATTTGCAGATGGCTTCAAAAAGGGCTTTTCGTCTGAAACCCATGAGGGAGAATGTCGGGGTTGGTTCGAGCCAATCACGGAATTTTGACGAGTGTCAATTTGTGAGGGCAGATGCGGTAGACAAGTTTAACATGTTGATAGGGAGACAATTTGTTTCGGAGAAAAAGTTTGCCATTAATACTCATGCTCCGTATAAGAAACTGATGCATATTTTTCTTTGCAAAAAGTGGGATGTTCTCATTGATCCAGTCGACGAAATTAGCTACGATCTGGTGAGGGAATTTTATGCAAACGCTCTTCCGGCTGAAGGGGATCAATTTGTCTTCCAGACCACGGCAAGGGGAAAAGCTTTATATTTTGATAGGAACAACATTAACAATTTTCTGGGAAACCCTCTCTATATGAGTTTGCATGAAGTTCATGAGTTCAACAAAGAGTTGGGCAAGTTGAGGGATCGTGGTGCTATTGCACGTACCATTTTGCAAGAAGGTAGGAGCGTTGAGTTGAATGCAGATGGTATTCCTTTTCAGTATAATCGGGAGGATATGACACCCGAGGCTCAGGCCGTACTCCTTTTGGTTCTTCATAACATCAAGCCTAAGCTTCATAGGTCATCCATTCCAGTTGATATGGCTTTGCTAGTGCAGTTTATTTTGGAGGACATGAAGGTGGACGTGGCTGGCATTATTTCCATAGAAATCTGGCAATTTGTTGATAGCACGAAAACAAAAGAGTTACATTCTCGTGCACCTCTTCCTTTTCCTTGTCTTACCATTGGCATGTGTTTAGAGAAGAGGATCTTAATGCCAGAAGAGATCAATGAAAAAGTGCGAGGGGTGATTAATGATGACTATCTGAGTCGTTACTGTTTGGGAAAATTGGCAATGAAAAGGAAGAAGAAGACTGTGGGTGAGTCTTCAAGTACTCAAGAAGGAGTTGATGGTTTAGACTATTCTGCTTGGGATCCAAGAATGAAGGAAAAATGTAACTACACCTGGGATATGTTGGAAGCGCATAGAAGATCAGGAAGCTTCTTGCACAATTCTATGGCAAAATTGTTCCTTCATCAGTCCAACCCGCAAGAGCCGGTCACTTTCCCCTCTCAAGCTGAGTACAATGCATTCTGCGCTTGGCCCGAGGACAGGCGCCCGTTATTTTTGGAGGGGGCAGCGCATGCTAAAGCGCATGAGGGTGACGAAGGAAATAATGATGGTGGTGATGACATGGATTTTTGAGATTGTGGTAACCAGTGGAGAATTTTAATTTCAGTTTTATTTTATGCTAGTCTTTAATTATTGAAACAATGTGGCGTTTTTAAGTTTGTTGTGAACAACTAAAATTTGATGTGGTATTTTGGGATTTTTTGTTGTTTTTGTTTTTGTTGGGCAATGGTACCCATTTTATTTTGTTAAAAAAAAAGAAGGGAGCTGTTTTGATTAAATTAGTTAGATATTGCTTAGTAGATTGTACATTTTGTTTTTATTTTATTATAAAAAAAGACATAGGTGGAAGAAATGCTCAAGGAGCGAGTTGATTTTAGAACTCAATCGAACTCATGATTTGGGTGGTGGTGATACAAATCTCAAATCAGTGCAAATAAGGTATCATTTTACCGTTTTTTAGAATGTTAGCATAATAATGAAAATAGTGCTTTAAGCAAAAAAGATAGTTATGCGTTGTTATGTAAATGTGTGTGCATACTTGAATCATTAGAACGTAACCACAAATATGAGAAACTTTCCATTGTTTACTAAACCGATAAAGTTGTAGTAATTGTTGTTTTAGCTCAAATGATTCATGCTAAATCTTGTTGTAGAAAAAGATATCTTGGAAAATTAGAAGTGATCAAGGCATTGTTTCTGTTTTATGAGAGTAACCACCATTCCCAAAAGGGCTTCATCTAATCTTGTGAGTTTGTGAATCTTTGTGAACCCTTTTGAGCCTTAAATGAAATTTTTGGAATGAATCTATCATGAAGTCAACAAATTCCTAAGTATACCACTTAGTAATTATTGATGACTAAGGAAGACAAAGGAAAGTCAATGATGATTCATGCTAAAATAAATTTTTGTCTATAACACTTTACCTAATTTTGAAATTAACCTTTGAAGAGAATTCATGAAAAAGTGAGAAAGAAATGTTTAAAGTTGGGGAGGTTGGTTAATATAGAAAAAGAATTAGTGGCACAATGCATCCCTTAAGTATTAAAAGAAAGAAAGAAACAATAAAAGAAAGAAAAAGAGAAGGGTGCATTGTGAGAAAAAGAAATCAAAAAGTCAAATTTGAAAGAGGGATGAAGCAAAAATGAATGCTATGAATTTGTGAAATGCTCTTCATTATCTTTACCCATCTTTGTTTCAATGGTCGTGCTATATAATCCCTTGTTTTTAACCTCAGTCAAGTTACAACCTAGAAAAGTCCTTTTGTGATATAAATTTCCTTGATATTCTTTTTGAGTTATTTGATGAACGCATGAATTTTTCTGGATGTTAGCACAATTATTATTGAGTGTGATTTCTCCCTTGTCTTAGGTACATAAGACATATTCAGTTGATGGAGAGTAGTTGATTCAAGTATGAACATATTTTTAGTAATGTTTGCATAGCTAAATATTTGTGTTTAGAACTTATTTCATTATCACGCTTGATTCTGAAAAACAGTTAATTTCTGTCGTGACTGCATCTTGTGAGTTTGAACCATTCAAATTAATTTTGTTGATGTTGTTCCTTTTAATTCATCAGGGTATTTTAGTGTTTACCTTTGAATTGAGGACATTCAAAGACTCGAGTTGGGGAGAGTTGTTAAGTGTCAATTTGTGCATAAAATACATATCAATTATTGACACTTTGAGATCTTTTATTTTACTTTTTATTAGGTTAAATAGTTATTTTAGTCATTTTTCGTAGTATCTAGAGAGTTTTGAAGGTTTAATGTGTTTGTTAGTGTTTCAGCTAAACTTGTGCAGGAAAGATGCAAAAAAAAGTGAGAATTTAGGCTAACCAAAGCTTAAGAAAGAAGAGTGAGTTACTGCAAAGAATCGCCCGATGAAACTGATGAAGAGAAAGAAGCTTCAATTCTGTATTGTTTCGCTTCTGGGGCGCCTGGCGAAAGGAAAATCTCTTGGCAAAGCATTCTTTTCGCTGGGCGACTAAAGATGCTCTTTTGGGGTTTTAACACGCCCAGCTAGTCACGTGTGGAAGCTAACCAAAATCTCCTGGCGAAACTTTATGGTCGCCCGACGATGGAGCGCAATTAGACCATACTTTTGGCTACTTTTTGCCACCTTTTGGGGAACTTTTCCACCAACTTTTACATTTTAGAGGGAAAGAAATCTGATTTTAGAGATATAGACTTTTGTTTTTTGGATAATAACATTACAACATAGAAAGTAGATTTTTGTTCTTATCTCAAGGGAAGAGGAGAAACAAGAATTCTTGCATTGTTCTTTAAGGAGACTTGAAGACTTATGTTCATCACCATCCATTGTCTACTCATTGAGCAAGGTATCATGACAATGAGTAGCTAAACACTTTTTGTGTCAAGGTTAGAAGTAGTCAACCTAGACTTAATGTATTTCTTTTAATCATTTTGTATATGAACTTGGTTGAAGATTAATACATGTTGAATATCTTTGTATCATTGTTATTTTTAAGGTTTGGTTCATTATTGAGAAGTAAGTTCCAAGCTTGACATAAGATATTCATCTACTAATGAACAAACTCTACACATAGATTTGTGAGCTAGTATTAACTTGTATCAAGCATTAAAGATTATCATGTTAATAGTTAGGTTGAGAGATCATTTAAAGATTAACATGATAATACTCACAATATTGCTTAGACATGAGAAATATTGAGAGGATACGTGAATGTATTGATCATTGATTAGTTCATATGCAAGGATAATCGAATAATTATGGAATAGGTTGATGAAAACTAATATTGACACTCTTTTTTATCAAAACAAACAATTTCAAACAACAACCTCTCTATTATCCAAAGAAATCTCTAGTGCATGAAACGTGACATTTGGTTACTAAAAGCAAGCATTAAAACTTTGTTTATGATTCAAAAACTTATAGAAACTCAAACTATAGAACGACATTAATATCACACCAATCCCTGAGGAAAACGATAATATAAATACTTTTGTTAAAAATACTACAAACATATTTGAAGCTTGAAAAGTTTGTATCCAAAGTTGTTTGAAGGGGAATTTGGACCCTACATGCAGTAAGATGAACATGGTACGTACTGCCCCAACATTTGAATCCTGGAAGGTTGCCCCTGATTATCAAGGCCTTGAGTGGTTTTTTAAAACGAGGAAACTAAGTCATACGCTGTTGTGATATGACATGATTAAGGAATGCTCCTTCGAAAAGTATGCCCCTGATTGAACAATACTTTTGAAATGTAACCCAAGTTGATAGAATGATCGCCCCCCATTCAATAATATCTTCATGCGATATACCCCTATGATCAATAGTCTTGCTTATGATCATATGGTTATTCTTTAAATGCTTTGCCCCTAGTTAGAAGCTTCTTGGAAATGTTGCCTTTGATCAAACCTCTTCTTTTGAAATTTCCTTGATGCTAGGTATTGATTCGCAGATAAAATTTTACATCTTGAAAAAGTAATCCCAATGTGATGACATGATTATTGGACTTTGTCTTTGTTGATTCTTCAATCTTGGATGATGAACATGGGGAAGATGATGTGCTTTAATGGGATATGCTTGAACCTTTTATTCATATAAACCACTTCTCTTGAGAATAGAATGCGCCCTTGAATTAATTGAAAGACTACTCTGCACCTGGTTAAGATTAAGGTTTTTATTTTTAGAAAGACTCCAACTTCTGGCTCGAGGGGGTTAACTATGGATTATCTCCTTATGTATCCACTGTTTGGGAAGTGAAATAATGGGTTACCTCCGCTCCTCAGTAATAATTGCATGATTAAGTTCATTTGAGTCTTCAGCTGGTGAACCTCTTCCTTCAACAGTTCTTGGCCTCTTTTGAGTTCCTCCATGGTTTCTTGAGACATGCTTTGAGTTCTCTTACGAGTATCGAGAATCTTACTAGCGAGATCACAATTGGATAAGGGTATAAGTTTTTGTAAGTGTAGGAGATATGAGCTTTATGCATATGGATGAAAATGGAAATGTATGAAAAATGCTTGGGTACGCAAAAATATTTTATTTTATTTTTTGGCTTTTAGGTACGCAAAAAGTTTCACGGATATGCAATGCAATGTAGATGTAGTATGAGAGTAGATGCAGGGATACCCTATACAAGTTTAATGATAGCCATGATGATATGCTACACTGACTCAGAGATTGAGACAAACAGGGACTCCTTACGGACAAAGATAATAATAGACATAGATTTGATGATATCATACATTATCTCAGAGATTGAGACAAGCAGGAATTCCTTGAGGATTATGGACAATAAAAGAAGAAGAGGAGTCTCTACAGGTAGGTATTACGACATAGACGGAAGCTCTACGGGCTAAAGATAGTAGTGGAAGAAAAAATAAGCCTTATGGGTTTACAGATTGTAGTGGGATATGTGAAAGGTACCCTTAGAAGGTAGGCTCCTAGTATTTCCCTATGGATATTCTACCCTACCCATAAGGTGGTTTCCTTAAGGTTATCATGAATAACAGTAGAGGGAAAAGGCACAAAGGCCCTCTTAAGCAAATCCTTTTTACAGACCGAAACTTTCGTCTCTAGGTCATGAAAGGTCTCATCATGAGTTTTTGGTTTAAAGATCGTACAAAGAGTCATAGGTATTATTCCAAAGTCCTACTTCCCAAAAGGATGTCTCTCGATAGTTATTCCTTTTGTGGAATTCCATTTACTCTAAGCAAAGTCGTCACATAAACTCATAGGGCTGATGTAACCCCTTGGCTAATAGACGAGCCTTCTTTCTAAGGGTTTTTGAAAATATTTTTTGCCAAATTTTAAATCCCACCAGAGATATAATATGATAAAATATAATAAAAAAAATAAATTAATAAATAAATAAAGCAAAATAAAGAAAAACCCTAAAACCTAAAGGAAAGGCTTCTAAACCTAGGTTTGAGTCCCCAGCAGAGTCGCCAGCTGTTGCAACTGGTTTTAAATCAGAGTCGCCACCCTTAATTTTTATCCTAAAGGAATGAAGTATAAAGGAATAACCCAAAAATATATTAAGAGATTCTAGGTTTGACTCGGTTCTAGACGAGGGGGAGGTGTTAGGCACCCCTCATCTACCTTGTTCACAAGGATACTATGTTTAGAATTAATCTTTAGGGAATAGGGTTTTAGTTCTAATTAGGGGGAAAAGTTTTAATTTTTAATAGGGGAACTCGCCACGATTTTTATCGTATGCCTATGTATCCTTTTATGAGAAATCAGAGTCTCATTTGATATTTCGCGGTTGGTTTGCGTTTTTTATGGACTACAAAGATATTCCTATTTTCTGCACGTTTAGTCTAGGTGTCGTGAATAACGGAAATTGTTAGACTAAACATACAATCGATTCGAATAAGTTCGCAATTATTTTTAAAAGTTTGTTTGTTGAATTAATTTGATTAGGAAAATAATTAGGTGTTTGGTTGGATATTTTTAGAGTATCTAATTGTAGAAAACATATCTTATTAGATGCATGATTTAAAAAAAGATTTCTAATGCAAATAAATAAAATATTGAATATTAGATGAGTTTTGAAAAATAAAATTCAATTTATGATAATAATAAATAATATTAATTACTAAATATATTAAAATAAGAAATATAAAAATAATAAATAATAATAAAAATAATAAGAAAACAATTAAAAAAACGTGGGGGTGTGAAATAAACTAGGTTAGAAAAAATATGGGGGTGTCAAAAAGTAAGAGTCCTGAATTCAGATATTGAATTCAGGCTCAAGAGGCAAGGGGGTGCGATTTTAAACTGTATAGTAAAAATTGGGGTGCAGGAAGCCAGGGGCCCAAGTCCAGATTTTGGACTTGGCCTTATTGGCCTAGGGGGTACGAAATTACGTATGTTAGTAAAAACAAATGAAAAGAGGGGTGCATTAGCAATGGGCCAGGCCCAACGAGATTAGGGAGTCTGTGTGGACTCCGTATGGGAATGTGTACCATGGTATCATGGGTACGCACATCTGTGAGCATTTGATTTTGATCTAGTGATGGTGACTGAGGGCGTACGGTGAGGAACAAAGGGTAGCATGTATTGAATTGTTAGTCATAAAATATTTTATTTACAAAAACAAAATAACATTATCTCATTATCCCTCTATCTCTCTCTCAGCCTCGTCTCTCTCTGGTTATTGTTCCTCTTCTCTCTTCACTTTGTTTACAAACCGAAACCCTAACCCTTTGAATCCGTGGCAGCGCAATCTCACTCCCTCCCTTACCGTAAATGAACACCAACCTCAACCCCCACATTGAACAACTACAAAAATACCTATGAGCTCAGTGCTAATTCTCTTGTTGTGTTCTCTTCACTCCTATGTCCTAACCTTGATTCTTTCTCTAATCTTATTTCTTGCATTTATTTCCATGGTACGGAGGTGATGATGAAAATGATGATGAACAGACGACGGAACAATTGAGGGGATCTTAGGATGAAGCGACAAGAGTCTTCTGGTGGCGATTTGAGGCCTTCTTCCCTTTGTTGTAATAATTTTTGTTCGTCTGTAATATGTTCTCTCTTTTTGTTAACAATTTTTTCTTTTTCTATCCTCCCTGTTTATAAATACCACCCCCCCTTTTTCTGTAATTCGGTTCTGGGTTTTATAGATTTTTTAGGAGTCTGCAATTTAGAAAAGAGGCAAGCTTGTATGTACATTTCAATTAGATTTAATAAGGGTTTTAGGAAATAAATTGAATTTGTCTAGTGAATATGTATTGACCTTCAATTTTTTTCTGTATATACTCGATTATTTATTGATGTTTATTGGACAATTTAATTAGCTTCTATTTTTAATGATTCATTTCTGTATTAAGCATTTGCAGACCTGAATAATGATAAAATTGTTTCTGTTTTGGTTTTGAGTTGATGAAGATTTGTTTTTTATTTATTTTAATAGTAAGTGTTCAAACGTTACAACGTGCACTTTTCTGCTTTGAATGTATATAGAAACTTATTTTTTTTCTTTAATGTTTTTCGGCCATGAGGTATCACTAGTTTTCGGGCCTGTTTGGCTAATTTGGACTAGGTTACGTGTTTTAATGTTGAGCCTGGAAAAGAAGGGTCATCTAATGGCCTTCTTCTTTATCCAATGTTTTCTCTTAAAAAAAACAGAAATCAATCTTTATTATAGTATAATGTTTAAATAAAAATCAATATTTAATAATAGTGAAAATGATGTTGATATTAATAATTAAACAAACATTCTTTTCAAAACAAATCCAAAAATTGAAATGGGCTATGTTGTTTTAAAAGTTATTGGGCCTGATAGTCTTAAACAAAGGGCAAACCCATATTTAAAGTGGACTCTTTAAACCCTTAATGGGTTATAACTTGATGGGCCTAATTTTTTTAATTCATTTGGGCCTCTAACAAAAAGAAACGGATTGCTTTTATACACCCTTTTTTCAATACTCCAAAACCTAAATGGGCCTTATTGCTAAAACAAATTGTTCACACCCCTTTGGGTAAATAATACACCTCCCTTGAACTGAACCTCTTTTTTAAAACCCTAATGGGCCAAAAAATGGATGGTCCATTTTGTATCAAAACAAACCCTTTTGATTTTAAATACTCTCATAGATAAAACATATATAGTACGATTTATTTAAAAAAGAAACCTAAGTGTAACATAAGGGTATGGAAATTTTGGAGTATGACAGATAAGTACATTCATCTTACTTAATTCGATAAACCCATCTTTTATTCAATGCTCTCTTACCCTTTGGCAACTTCACTAACTCAAAGGTATTATTCTCACGAAGTGATTGCATTTCATCCTTCATGGCATCCATCCACTCCTTTTTATTCTCATCCTCCAAAACTTCTTTAAAGCTTTCGAGTTCTCCACCATCAGTAAGAAAAATATACTCGTTTGAGGGGTATCGAACGGAAGGCATTTTATCACAAATAGATCACCTTAACTCATTACAAGCAATTGGTTTCTCAACACGTTCCACCTCTTGATCAACCTCGTTTTCAATAACATCTTCCGTAGCACCTACATCAACAATGTCATTAGGATTTAAAACATTAACAACAATCAAATCCATACCTTGATTTTCAGTTGGAATATCTTTGAAAATTATAGGGGTAGGAGCAATAGTAGTTGAATCTGTATCAACCATTTCTTCGTCTTCAAAATTCAAATCTTTATTTTCAACTTTGTCTATGTTCTCAATGGTATAATCCTCTATGAATATGACATCACGACTATAAATAAGTTTCCGTTAAACCGGATCAAAGAATTGATACCCAAACTCATCAAGTCCATACCTAACAAACACACATTTCTTTGACTTCTAATCTAATTTTGATCTCTCATCCTCCAGAATATGCACATAAGCCATGCATCCAAACACTTGAAGATGGTCGTAGGTAACATCTTTACCACTTCAAACATGATTTGGAACATCAAACTTCAATGGGACACATGGGGTGAGGTTTAAAAGATGTACAAATATGCTCAATACTTCTCCCCAAAAGTATTTCGGCAACTTTGATTGAGAAAGTAAACATATCACCATTTCCACCAAAGTTCTATTCATTATTTTGGATAACCCATTCAATTGTGGTGTCTTTGGAGGAGACTTTTGATGATGTATACCTTGATCTTGACAATAATTGTCGAAAGCTTCAACATACTCTCCCCCGTCATCGGTTCAGATACACTTGAGCTTCTTCCCCTTTTCTCTTTCAACTGATGCTTGAAACGACTTGGAGGTATCTAACACTTGATCTTTCGTCTTCAAGGTATAAGCCCATGTTTTCGAGAACAACCATCAATGAAAGTCACAAAGTAATATGCACCACCAAGTGATTGTGTCTTCATCGAACTACACACATTAGAATATACTAAATCCAACACTTCTGATTTCCTCTTTGGTTCAGATGACATAAAGGAAACTCGCCTTTTCTTATCTGTAAAATAATGCGAACACTTTCTCAATTTTTCATCGGAAACACCATACAACACATTCGTATTTTCCAAAATGCTAAAACCTTTTTCACTCATATGACCCAAATACTTGTGCCATAATTAGGATGAGCTATCATTACCACAAGTGTTAATGTATCACTTTAAAACCCCAAGTTGGACGACATACAAGTTTGAATTCCTTTTTCATTTAGCAACCACCATTGAGCCTTTCTTTAACTTTCATTCATTTCCCGAAAAAGAATTATCATATCCTTCATTTTCCTACTTTCCAATGGATAAAAGATTGAATCGAAGTTACAGAATGTGTTTCACACCTTTGAGAACTAGAGCAATCCCATTGCTATTTTTTACACAAATATCTCTCATTCCGATGACATTAGCTTGCCCATTGTTTACCATACGGACAACCCCAAAGTCATCGGTCTCGTAAGTTGAAAAAAGATCACGTCTCGAGGTTTCATAAGTAGAAGCACCACTATCAAACACCTAATACATCTAATCACGTGATGGATTGACATTATCAACACAACTATCACAAACAATAAAGAAATCATCAACAATAGTAATATCTTCATTATTATTACCTTCCTTTTTGTCGTTGTTGTAGCTCTTCTTCTTGTTTTCCCTTTTCAACTTACGACAACACCTCTTTATGTGTCCCTTTTCCCCACAATGATGACACTCAATATGAGAGAGTCTATTAGAGCCTCCTTATGATTTACCACGTGAAGTTTCACGATTACTTTAACCCTACTTTGATGTCTCCCCTTTGATTCGGTAATTAACACCTCGAAATATGAAGAAGAACCTTGTGACTTACGCCTTAACTCCCCATTCAACATACTACTTTTACCCAAGTCCATCTAGATGATACCATTAGAAGGGGAGTTATACAAAGATGTCCTAAAAGTCTCCCAAGAATTAGGAAAAGTACCAAGAAGCCACAAACCTTGAACTTCATCATCAAAAGTAAGATTCATCTCCGACAATTGATTAAGAATTCCTTGGAAAGTGTTCAAGTGATCGGTCATTGGTGAACCATCACTATAAATCAATGATATCAATTTCTTGAATAAGAACAACTTATTGTTCCCCGTCTTTCTTGCATACTGTAATACGGTGGGAGAACTGACTTTACTGGTTTTTCATTTTTATCGTAAATGTTGCGGTTAGCAAGAGTCGTCACCTACTTTTCTTTTATCCAGCAAAGGAAAGAGTGAAAATAGCAGGAAATACCTTTTTAAAGATTTTAAGTTCGGGGAGTAGATTATGGAAAGGGAAGGTGTTAGCACACTTTCCAACCGTAGTTATCTACGGGCTCTTAGTTGTTAGCTCACTTTCTAAAATGCTTTGTGTTTGTATGACTTGAAAATATTTTGAAAAGACGCCTTAGTGCGGCGAAATCTGTAATGTTTCTCTTTTTTTTAGAACGTATACAGAGTGTTTTTGTCTTTGAAAATATTTTTTAGAGAAAAGTTTGTGTGAAAAATTGTTTTGTTTGTATTTATGAGCAAGCAAATATGAAATGTCTACCTACTCGAATGATCTTTGTTCTTTCCCTCTTTTCCTTTAGACAGTGCTATCCTACTATTAGCTAGTAGGTAGCCCTATCGTTGGATGTTTGAGGGACAGGAGAGGGTCATCGTACAGTCATAAAAGCAACTCGTAAGATACTTTAGCAATTACCCTAAGGTTTTAAGATCATATATCGAGGCAACATCGAAAGGGTCATGGAGGGACTTATGATCTTTGAACCAAAGGGTCACTGATAAAATTTCTCACGTTCGAGAGACGTGACTGTTTTATTCCGAAGGCAACAAGTGGAGGTACCTTAGAGGTGCACGTGTGAGAGTGTGTTGTGTTTCAGTTATGCTTATCTTTAAACATTTAGGTTTTCTATCGTTTGTTTTCAGATCTTATCATGCAATCCTATTAAGCACACATCTAGCAGTTAAATATATGTACAGAAGATAAAAGTGCAAGAATTTGAATCTACGCTATTACAAGGCTTCGGGATGGGAAAATTTACAAACCAAAAATGGGGGAAATAGAAAGTCCTAGTTAAAACTATTACATGCCATATACAATTACATAATTGTGAAAACAATGCGAATAAAAAATAAATAAACGCGCGACGAATAAAATAGAAAGATGTAAAGAAACCTAAAATTCTAAGTGATATAAAAAGATGTTGAAACCCCAAATAATCCTGCAAAACAAAATGTTGAAACCCCAAAATTGCAAAACCTGGTATTCGAACCCAGGCTCTAGGAGAGGAAATCCTTAAGTGCGCGCTTGCTACCATTGGATCACTCTGCTCATTCGTTAATATAATAAAATGAAAACAATATAATAAGAAATCAGTCAAAGTTTCAAATTTCAAACGCGCGCCAGGCTGGATTCGAATGGACCAATGGGACAATGATGCTTGGGCCATCGGAGTCAACTTTCGGGTTGTCTTCTTCGGTTGGCATGAAAATGAATCCTGCAAAATAGAAGAGATCAATGGCTTAAATCAAACCTAACCCTCTTACAAAATCATCCTGAATCCAAATTCGGCATAGGTTTGGATTGAAAGTGCCAGTATCACTGAATCTGAAGCTCAAACGTTCTTGAGCCCTAACAATGACATCCTGCAATTCCATCACTTATACTCACATGCGATACGTTTGATCCCTTCTAATTATTGCCACAAACATGTATGCATGCGTTTGATTGATTAACAATACGTGTTTTAGCAGATTGAGTTTAAGAAAACTGTACCAAACAGATGTGTTGATATGGGACCTTCTGGGATGCTTCAAGCGTGGAAGAAGGACTGGGATGAGTCCTGGGAGTCTCAGGAACACAAATGCGTGGCTGGTTTTGATGAAGGAAGGCTGGAGGATGGAGTTTCGAATTTTACAACTTTGTGATTTTTGTGAAATTTTGTGGAGCTTTTGATAGGAAATTTATGCGTGTATTCTTGCTTGCACTCTTGTTCTTTATATAGAGGGAAGAGAGGAGAGCAAACAAGTATGGAAAGGTATCAAGCAATAACTTGGTTTTAAGAACAAAAATCAAAATTTGAAAAGCTTCCAAAAATACGAAATATTTGCCATTTTTTTCCTTGCCATGAACCTGGACAAGTCCTATGTATCTTGCACGAAATCTTGGGCTCCATGATGGGTCAAGTCAGGCCCAAATGCCCTAGCCCATTATTTCTTGCATTTTTATCTAATTTATTTGATTTTAAATTAAATAAAATCAAGATAAATATAAATAAAATTCAAGGCCATGTCAAAATGGATTTAGAGGTCCTTGGGTATGTCACAAACATGTTTGAACCTTAAAAGTTAGGTCCATTAACCTAGAAATGCAATTTTGCTCAAAGTTGACTTCATGCATTTTCACAAATTTTCCCAACTTATGCAAACCATAACTTTCTCAATTTTCATCTTTTGAAGATGATATTGGACTTTTTGGAAAGCCCAAGACGTCCTCTACAATCTCTATGTTGATCATATTTGTTTTTGAAGACATTATCTTGATGTAAATTGCCTTGATAAAACGTGTCTGTTGTTGACTTTTGAAAATGACTTATAATGTATGAGCTCATATCTTCCAAATGAAGCATTTTTTGGACTTGAGAACCAAAGAAAAATTGTAGGGAATTGAATTTTCTTCAAAATGAGATTTGGTTGGAGAAAATTTGATGAAGCATGTGAAAGTTATGTCTGGTCAAAGTTCAGTTGACTTCTCCTAAGGAATCCCTAATTTGACAATTCTTGACTTTTGATGATCTGAGGACTTTCCTTGGGGAATCATGATCAACCCTTGATCAAATGATGAATATCACTTCAAAATGTTGATTTTGGCCAAAAATCTTAAAGTTTGACCGTATGTTGACCACAATTGACTTTTTGATCAATACAGTTAATTTTCTATCATCTGAGTCATTGACTGAGCAAACTTGTGATGTAGGGCTTGAAACTTGACATTAACTTTGTTAAGGACCTATTAAGAACCATGGAAGCCACTTGAGACATTTTAAAATCAAATTTCCTTGAGAAAACTCCAAACCCTAGTTATAGGCCTTTGGTTTAGGAGGTGCATCTTGACTAGTCAACCCTTTAGTGTCTTGACTACTTGAAGAGCCTTGAAAGAATGCTTTGAGAAAAACGTGAGGTCAAATTTTGGGGTACAACACATAGAAATCCTCAATTTTGGTCCAAAGAGAGCGGGCATGAGCCACCGAGCTCACATGATTCAAAAAATTAGCATCCACCCATTATTGACAGCTGCGGTTAGCGGCTCTCAAGAAAAAAAACTTAAGTAAGTATCTTTTATCATCTCCACAAGGATTAGTGTGAGGGGGAAACTACCATTCAACAGTCTCAATCCCTTTAAGTTTGGATTTGAGTTTGCGGAAGTAAAATGCGAGAAAAGTAAATAAAGCAAATAAACAATCATTTATAGCTTCTCAAGAAAAAAAATTGAGTAAGTATCTTTTATAGTCTCCACAAGGATTAGTGTGATGGAAAAACTATCATTCAATAGTCTCAATCCCTCTAAGTTTGTATTTGGGTTTGTGGAAGTAAAATGCGGGAAAAGTAAATAAAGCAAATAAATAATCATCTGTAGCCTAAGAGAATTTATTCTAGAATCGCATGTCATTTTATCCGTCAAATACTTAAACTTGCAGATCAATCACACGCAACCTATAATACGCATAAAAATCACCTAGCATCGCTCGAGACGCACCACAACAGAGCTCATGTCTAACACAAAGTCGTAAACAACCATATCATGTGCGTCAGTTATTTCTCGCGTGACACAAACAACATGGAGGCATTAAGCTCTGATACCCACAAATATTATCAGCTTTAAATATATCTCTAGCATATAGAAACTAATAAAAATCCATCCCTAATCAAGATCCGTGAGGCATATGTCTATGACAACCTGAATCCAAACATAAAGCAAAAAGGTCAAGGACAACATCGATAATGATTTGTAAAGTAAGCATATATACAATCCCATGATCAATAAATGTACATGCATTAAGAGTAAAATATACATACAACACCCACCATTGGAATGAAACACAAGAAAGAAGAGAACAAGCAGAAACTTCTTGCGGTGCCAACGCGATCAGAGACAACTCGCGGCCTTACAACAAGATGTACCACCCGATGATGCTTGATAAACCTCTAAACTACAAAAAAAATTGGATCAGAGCTCTCCCATGGAGGTGAGAGATGATAAAAAAACCTTTAAAAGAATCTATTTTGAGTTATTTATACACAAACTGAAAAATCGCAGACCGCACTAAGTGCTAAAATATGCGTTAAGCGCGCTGTCACTTATTGGACCAAACCTCCTTATGCTGATGAGCATGCTACAAGTGCTCTGAGTTTAGTCATAGCATGTTGAGCATGATACAAGCGCGCTGAGCGCTCTCCTCTCTGCCAAAATATGATTTTTTAACTCCCAGGGCGCGCTAAGCGTGCACAGAGCACACTAAGCGCGACCTGGGAACCTTATTTTCCTCCAAAATCGCGTATTTGAAGCCATGCCTTTGACACTTTATTGCTCATGCTCCAAATATGCACCGATACCTACAAAAATACATAAAAACTATCAAATGTTACATTCAATACACGAAAACTCGATTAAACATAATTTATACACAAAGCGGGGGATTATTCAAAGAATACAATACAAATAAATCGATAAGAGACACGAATTACATACACAAAATACCAACATTTTGACACTTATCAACTCTCCCAACTTGAACTTTTTTGTTCTCAAACAAGGACAAACAACTCAAAGAACAAAAGTAACTAACAAAGAATCATGAACCAGCAATTTTTAAAAACGGAAAACAAATGTATGGTTCAAACAAAAATGCACAAGCAAAGTAAATACTTACCATAATCCTACAACGACAACATGAAAATGAAACTAATCCTAAGTACAAAAATTATACAAAACATTATGGAAAAAACAAGCTCAATCATGAATCACACCTAGCAAAAATTCATCATTAGATGAAGAACATACAAAAATGAGGGACTTGACACTCATCTAACAATCTTGTAAACAAAAGACTAATTTATGCATTAATCCAAAAACTCATATTAAAAATATAAAGGCAAGAACCACAATGGATTTATAAGGTTGTAATGTGGCTTAGTTAACAAACAATGGATAATTCCTAAAGTTAATCGAAACAAAAACTTGCCTAAACCTAAGAGAATGATCAACTCACAAACGTTCACACACAAAGTTCCGACCAAACTTCTTCATAATCCCAAATTTCACAACTTTTTTAGAATTTTTTTCTTTTTCTTTTCATTTCTTTTTCTTTCTTTTTCTTTTTTTTTCTTTTTCTTTTCATTTATTTTTCTTTCTTTTTTTCTTCTTTTCTTTTTATTTTACACAACCTCATAGCAACCACAATATAAGTAAGTAAACTTTGCCCTCCCCAACTTGAATTCATCCAACATCAAAGTGTGAATACTCCCTACTTTATAAGGAAATGTAAAAATTCAAACCAAAAGTCATGGTTGAGGATTCAAGAAAACAAACTAATCAGCATCCATTCAAAAAGGTCACTTATAGACAAGCATTTAGCAAAAACAACATGGACATTGACAAAAATGCTCAAAGGGGGTTACAAATGATCATACACTCACAAGGTGAATTGACTATTTGGTCAGGATAGTTGTGCTCAAAATGAAACAAAATGCCTTGATCATTTTCATGCATTCATACAATTAACACAAAATAAAAGATTAATAATAATAAAATCTAGCTAAAACAAGAATTGTGGCCTCCAACATATATGAACAATAGAAAACTTCCTCACATTGGGGTAAAAAATGAACTAAAGTGATTCAATCAAAAGCAAGTAATGCAAAAAGAATGAATGGTATAGTAATTATACAAATGATAAATTTCCTAAATATGTTATGCTATAAAAAGCGATAAACGAGTACCTGACATGTACCAACTTCAAAAACTATCATTACCATACATCCGCAAGTTGAATCAATCAAAATTGGAAAATCACCTCGAAATTCTTCAAGTTACTGGATCAAAATTAGAGTCCAAACAATCAATAAAAGAATTAGTAAATACTACTTATTATGTATTCTAAATATCCTGGGAGAAAGTGGAAAAAAGGAAGGCCAAGTGAAACAAAAAGAATTCACTGGCGCAACACAACAGAGCGCGATAAGCGCCCAATCCCACACTAAGCGTGCTACATCAAATGCATAAAAATAAGACAACAAACTAAAATTATAATGCAACCTCTACTTTCGCCTACAAGTCTCATTTACACAACTAAACAAATTTTACACATACACATTTCCTCAAGCTAATAAAAGTAAGCTCTTGGAAGAACTGAGCGAAAGTAAATAAACAAGTTAAAAAGTAGATATTTGATTTTTAAAATAGATCCAATTTCAGCTTGTTTAAATAACAACCAATACACTACCTAAACTATCACAATGAAAAATAATAAAACATGTTTATTTTACGTCGTAAGCTCGACGCCTATTCTATGCATAGCTAGTAACTTCCCATTGTCACCCGATGCTTTTATTCAACGCGCAACTGGAAATAAGTGTCCTAACAAGCACTTGAACAAACATTACAAAAACAAGAAATTCACAACAACACTTGAACATAATTGATACACAACACATTTATACACACACTTGCACAACTTTGAGAAACACAACATAACAAGTGTGGATTTACAAACGCCAAATATGTATCTATCAACAAGTATGCATTATTCATAAGTATGAGAAAAATTTACAAATATACGATATAAACATATTTACGAAACTTTAAAAGCAAAACTATCGCAATGTAGTTAATATCAACACCAATCCCCGATAACAGCGCCATTCTGCTGTTGCAGTAAAGTGGCAAGTAAAAGTAAGTATTTCTTTTAATATAGGTTATATTGTATCGTCTCCATAGTGATTAGTGCTACTGAATTTCCATTCGAAAAGTCTCGCATTTATGAGTTTGGGTTAAAATGAGTTTAAAGTAAATGCAGGAATTTAAGGTTATTAACATGAAAAAAAATTCATTCTTTGAAGAAGAGACCTATCAAGCACGCATATAATCCACTCCTCAAAAACTTAAACTTATCGACCAGTTATACTCAACCTAGAAGACTCATTAATGTCATCACGTATCAAACACAACACCCACTGCATCATCAAGGAGGCGATCTCTCAACCAACCTTAACAATGCAGAAGTCAACTGTGGTACTCACGTTAACGATCTCTCAGCATAACACAAACAACACATAGGCATTAATCACAGACACCCAAGTGAATAATAGCTATAAATCTATCTCTAGAATCTAGCCATTATTAGATAATCACCCTAGATAAGAATTCGAGTAGTATATGTCTATAACAACCCAAACTCCAAGCACAGAGCAAAAATCTAGGATAATAATCGACAAAGATTTGTAAAGCAAGATTTATACAACGCCATGAGCAACAAATATACAGGATTTCAAAGTAAATACATATACACGAACCAAAAAATAGAGAATACACAAAGAAAAAGAGAAATGAACCACAAATATCCCGATTTTTTAGCGTCAATCGATGAACAATCCACCCCGGATCATCCGTATGCAAGCTCCATTGTTGTTTTCTAAGCTAATCTTCCAAAAAATGAGTTGATGGAGTTGGGAGAACGAAAAATCCCCCAAAACCATAACCTAACAATGAATGAAATGAAAGTTATAAAACAAATCTCAACAGACCGCGCTAAGAGGGTCTGGCGCGCTAAGCGCGACTTCCTTATTTTACACATCAAATTTCCTAAAACTGTATTAAGCGGCCTCAGCACGCTAAGCGGGCTCAAAAAATCACTTATGCCAAATTGGTCAAAACTCCGCGTAGCACACTAGAGAATGCGTTTAGCACGGTCCCCTGAGCAGAACTCCCAAAAACTTGGTCTTCTACTCTGGAAATGCGCATCTTGAGCAGTGCCTTCGACACCTTATTTCCCGATGCTCCAAATGTGCAACAAATACCTACAAAAGAAGTAAAGTCTATCAAACGGTACATAAATGAATCAAAATAAAAAATATGCACAAACTAAACGTATTTACAAACAAAACGAAAAATTATTCAACGAATATCAACAAAAGAACCGATAAGTGTCATAAAACAAATACACAAAATAACTACATTTTAGCACTTATCACCTATTAACGAATATAACCACAAACTTGTCTATGTAGCAAAGTCCATTCTTCATCACTCTTTCCATCAGGTTTTTCATTAGAAAAAATTGGCAAGTGAAAACCTTTCACATAAAGCAGATCTTCCATTTTTTCTTTCCAAACATTTTTCTTCCATCCTAGATGTGTTCGTCTCCATCGTTACACAAACCAAACCATGGCTCTGATACCACTTATTGGAAAGAAATCACAAACGTAACAGAATAAACTAACAAGACAATCTCTCCCAAATACCAAATGCAACTTAGAGACAATTAACAAAGAAATACACCAAACAACACAACATAATTTTATCATGAAAAAACCTCTGTTAACTAGGAGTAAGAAACCACGGGACTCGTAGGCCACTTAAAATATCTATTGTAATCAACAATAGATACAAGTAAGGTTCTTTATAACACTAGTTAGAGGCATACATAAACATCATCAATATTTGCAATCAATCTTGGAATACAACAATAATCAAGAGAGACAAAACAATTCAAAAACACTAAGAAATTTAGACCTCAAAGATGGACTCGACAGAAGCATTTAGAAAGCTCTGAATCCAATCTCCATCGTTCAGAATATGCTCCTATGAGTTATAAACGTTGTGTTAAAATTTCAGGACGATTTGACTGTTGAATTTTGCGTAAGCTTCAGTTTTTTGAGTCTGCCTTATGCAGAATTGAAGTTGCGGAAATAACATTTTCTCTCTAACTTTTCTTATTGTCTTTCTTGTTTTCGTACTTCTTTACTAATAAACATTTTCCTTTAAGAGTGAATTTAAATATCAATGTTCCAATTAAATCATATTCATTTATTAAATAAATAAAAACTATAAAAAAATTTAACTTTCATCATTCTATTGTGTCTTCCATTTCTAAAAATTTGTAAATATATATTTTCTAAAAAATATTAAAATGTATTATGTAATTTTATAAAAAAAACTAATTATTTCAGTTGTGCAAAAAATCCAATATTGACCTAATTTTCTATATATACAATTTAATTTTTTTAAATTTTTGACTATTACACTTTAGAAAAATTTGAATAAATTACCAAAATTAAAATTATTTTTTGACTAAATTCAAAGTTTTTTATTTTTAAAATTTTGAAATTTTTTTAGATCATTTAAAATGGTGGAGATCCAATAATAGTTGCATGAAATAATACAAATTTATTTTTGTTAAGTACTTAGTTCAAATTCTGTTTTAAGAGTATGTATAATGGGGATGTTGAAAAAATTATTCAATAGTTAAATATGTGCAATGAGATATTGAATAAATGATTGAAAGTGAGGTAGATTAATTTATGTTGCAAACATTCAACATGTTGAATGAGGATAAAGGCATGTCACATATAATACTTTGCAAAATCTTAGTGGTTGTTGTGATTGTTTAGATTTTCAATTCACCTTAATTATTTGGAATCAATTATTTCATAATAAATCAATTTTATTTATTTTTATTTTCACTAAAATCATAATTTTTTTGTCTATAAATAGAGATTTAATTCATTTGATTTGGACACACAAAAAAAAACTCCATTTTTTATTTTTATTTTTTCTATTTAACCTCCAATAAATTTTTGCTTTATCCACTTTTATTTGTTTTAATAGTGACTATCCCTATAAAATTAGAAAAAAAATTAAATAAATTTTAAATATAAAATTAGAAAAAAATTTAAATAAATTAAGAATATAAAATTAAAAAAAATCAAATAAATTATTAAATTAGAAAAAATTACAAAAAAATTATTTAACTCTTAATAATTTTAATTTTTTTCAATCGATATTTGATATTAATATAAAATTTAAAAAATAAAAATATGAAAGAAAATAAAATTATGAAAGAAAATAAAAATATGAAATAAAAGTGATTGGATAGAATGTTGAATTTTATTATATAAAACTATTGTAATGAATAAAAGTTGAATGAATGATAAATTATTAAATAGAAGAAAGAGAATATGATATAAAATATAAAAAATGGAAGAAAAAAAAATTAAATATATAAATTATTGTACATAATTTTAGATATCATACTCCACTTTAGTTTAAGAGACTAGCTTCTTTAATTCTTTTAAAATGTAGAATGTGGAAGGTGGGTGGGAATATAAGGAGATATGATGTGAGATATACGTCCAGATCCAATATTTCATATAGTGTCTGAAAATAGGTTACTAAGCTAAATTCTTTATTTAATAAAATTCATGAACTAAAGTAATTTACAATTATGCCTTTCTAACTTTTAATAAATAATTTGGATTTTAAAATCTAAATTAAGAAGTTACCGATATAAATTCGGATACACCCCAACATATTTGAATATTTAGCAAACTTTTTTTTTTAATTTACGAAAATTTTTAACCTCCTCTAACTAATTTGCATTGTCTAAATAACAAAATTATGAAGTAACCAATCAGAAAATAATCTAAAATATTTTTTTACTGCTAAAATTTCAAAAACTAAACAAGAACAATTACAAACATAGTATGAAAATAATTGATATAAACCAAGTGTTATCAGTAATGAAAAAAGTGAGTTAGCGACCCCGTTGATATTTAATTTGATTTATGCTTTATAAAAATGGTTTAAAAAGACTGAGAATTGATAATAAAAATTATAGAAATAAAGTAGATAAATACCTAAGATGATGGCTAAATGAAAACAACAAAACATTGCAGATTAACCAAATTCGAACTAGCATGTGATGATGTTTTTGAAAAATTGCCATTAAAATGTGGTTTGATGGGCAACCATCTTCTTTTCAATAAATGGTTGATGCTTAGGGCTAGTTGAGTAGTATTGATCGGATAAAACTAATTGTAATTTAGGGTTAGTTTGTTTAAAAAAACAATTTTTAATGTGTTATATAACTTTGTTAAGAAAAATATAATATTTTTTTTTTATTTTAAAAATGGTTCAAATAGTTAGATTATTGAATATCAAAATTATTCTTTTAATTTATAAAAATCAATTTAAAATAATTTTAACTATTTTATTAAAATTCACATATATTTTTTTATTAAAAGATCAAAGAAATCTTTTAATCTATAAAAACGGGTCCTAAATATTTGATTATTAATCATCTAGGTTGGGCTTTAACCATGCTTTTGTTTGTGGTCCAGTTGAACAAGAAATAGAAAAACATAAAGCGGTCTGCTTTAAACACATTAAATATGGCTTCTCTAGTGAAAAATTAAAATCATCTATAAAATTTAGAAATGCATCTTCTAAAGCATCCATTCCCACACAATTCATTTGTTTTTTATCCTCGTCTCAACTCTATGACTAAATTAAATTTGAAATGCATCTCCGTGTAATTTACAGAAGTGCATTTCTAGAATCTACTGAACCAAAAACAAATGTAGAAAAGGAGAAAAATTAACATCGATAATTGTCGTGACATACATAAAAAAATGAAACATTACATAGATAATCGTTAACATAAATCGAACAATACATTTGATCATTAAGTAGAATGTTTCTACATTTTCGAAATATCTTTGTTGGATCTCACAATTTTTGCATCCAGCTTGATCGAACCTTATATTTTATAACGGTGAAATGTATTCCATATAACTCTTAAATCTTCATTCGTTTTTAGCTCAAACTTGTTGAACTGAATGTTTCCTTTGTTGTCAATCTAGGGTGAACGGTACTTGAGTTTCACAACTTTTCGATTTTGAGTATTCTAAGAAATTCTTCAGTATGAATTCCAGATCTACAAGAGAGGTGTACTCAATGACCGTAAATTCAAGTGAGCGTTCACACTGTTGAAGTAGAGAAATGCGACATGCCAAAATATATTCATTTTGGTGTGATTTAATTTTGTTAAAAAGATGAGATGAGATATTCATATTTATATAATATTTAGACTAATATGGACCTCAGAAATTCAATCTTGTCTCAATGGATATTCTAGAGATGTAATTTCAGATACACCTTATTTTTGTGGTGAAATTTGTGAAATTAAGATGCATACGAAAATGCATTTCTGAATAAACTCTTTTTCATATTATTTTTAAAAATATTTGGGATGAATCCGAAAATGAATCTTCGAATTTACCCAACACTGTTCACATATAACCTATTTCAAAAACATGTTCGATTATAGAAATACAAAATTGAGAAATATTTTTTAAAACTGAAACTTATATTGAAATCTATGAAAATGTATATTTGACATCACTAATGTTAATCCAAGATTACATACAAAACAAGTCTAACCACATAAATACATTATTGAATAAAAACTAAAATGAATTGAAACATCTGTCATCGGCTAAATCTATATCTATGGGTGTTCCGCCTTTAACTTGGGTTTATTTTACCACTAAAAAAAACATATAAATTGTGGCGGTTATCTTAAGCCTATTGTGGCGGTTTTAACTGCCGTAATTTACTATAACGGTGTTTTTTATACAGTTATAGATTTGGCTGCCGCTAGGAAAATAGTAGCAGTTAATATTTTCCGTGCAAACTGCCGTTGTGTTTTACTGAAAATTGTTGCGGTTTCAAACGCCATACATTTCACATGAGAACAACTATCTATAAATTATACATCGTTTTAAACTGCCATAATTTTCTCCTTGTATTAGCCAAAATAAAATTGAATATATATTTTGCAACACAATTTAACACCGAAATTAAAAATATATTAAATTACATAAATAAATTTAGCACCACCAATTTACTGTTAAATGCATTCTTATGAATAAAATTTAAAGGACCTATATTAAAAACCTAGAATATACATGTATATTAGTTAGTACAATTCTTCAACTTTTTCAAAATTAAATAATAAATTTAAATGTTCGATCCAAGTATCGCCAGCTATTCCCAAAATATTAAAACATAAAAATGATTAGTAATTCATGTGTCCATTATCTTAAGCTATTTTCTCAAAATCAAAAGTTTTAGAACATAAAAGTAGAATAAAAAATATTATGTGTTATTTGAAGGACTCTTATGATTTTCTTCATGTGTATTGCTTACATTAGATGATCTTCTTATGTCATAAGGTGATGAAGGTTTACTTCTGTCTCAGAAACCTATGAAAAACAGAACAATTATTATATTAGAACTAATCACTGCAGAAATATAGAATACAAATATAAATGTAAAATTAAACACATAAACCATACACTAAATTAAAGGTCAAACAAAGAAAATTAAAAACAATAGCAATACACGAACTAATGAATCACATTTTGTCTACTTATTTTTAAAACTGAATTATACTTCTATTTTATAACCGAAGTCCTCACTACTTTTCTCAGAAGTTACAGATGTGGGCCTAAAGGATCAAATGGATTACTCTATGTGATAGAGCATATCTAAGGTTAAGCCTTAATTAAGCCCATCTTAAAGGAAAAAGTAGAAATTAATAAAGAATTTCAAGTGTTAAAATATCAAGTGACAAAAAAATAGACAAAAAAAAACAACCGACCCAAAAAAATTGCATTTTAATAAGTATAACTAGAACGAAATGGCTAATTTGTCCCAAAAAATTGCCACAAAAGGCAAACATATTTGGAAAGAATAAGGAATTAACTATTAGAATGACATGGGATATTTACTAGTCAAATGATTAAATGTAAGCTTTAAATTGGACAACCATACCCACTGCATCGATTAAGAAATTTTGAGATGCATAGTCAAGTTTTAATCTATAATTTATTTCTTCTTATAAATTAAGAGCTATGTTACCATATCATATAATAAGATTCTCAAATCATGGTTCTATTTCTAGGCTAGTTATTATCATAGCTACAGTCACCTTAGAGGTCCAAATTCAAGTATCTATTTTAACTAAACACATTTAAAAGTTGAAAGATAACTTTTTATTACAAACTTGAAGTTTAACTTCCACAATATTTGGACCATCTTTACTCGAAACAGGCTCATCACTGTTGACAATAATGATTTCGACATGATAAAACATTTCCTTAGCTTAAATGAACCAAAGAAAAAAATGTCAAATGAAAGTAACTTGGTACCTACTATCCAACAAAGCAGGGGAAGGTGCAATATAAATAAAATTAAACCTTGGGTAAACAGGTAGAAAATAAGGATATAAACAAAGGAACTACAACAAGTACTTCATTGACTCATGGTTGAAGAATAAAAACCACATATATACCAGAGACAATTCGCATACATTTGACTGATAATATAACATGTAGAATCAAAGGAAATCATTCACCAATGTCTCATTTAGTGAATCAAGCTTGTGTCCATGCTGCAAAAAAATGCACAAAACAAGATTGATATTAAGATGTAATGAAACATAATCTGGATCAATTCATTCAATGAGAAAGAACTAATCTCCTAGTGGAGATATCAAAGGAAACTTAGTGATTACCTTTCTCATGTTGGGTGATAATCATCCAAGTCTCAAAATTGAATGAAAATACGGTATTGACCATAGAGAGACCTGTGAGTCATGAAAATTATCTGCAAATCTTCTTCCATATGTTTAGCATGTTTCAATTTACATATTTCATCAAGCATTAGTTACAAGTACCACTCAAGCAAAAAAAACCTATAAATTTAAACAAAAATTTAGAACATAAACTAGAAATAACATAACAAATTGAAATCAAAGTAAAAAGTGAAAGACAAACCAAATTAGGATGCCTTTTCAATTAATGTTATAATTTTTTTTGAAGAAGCAAAATAATTTAAAATAAAAAAGGAACTCACTAGAACAAGGTATGCTAGGAGAAAAGCATGGTCAATACAGCAAGAGTTCTGCAACTGAGTTAAAATCTACACCAAAAACAGCCACCCCCAATTACACCTTCTTCCTACATACAAACAAGTCCCCTCTCACTACAAACAAAAAAAATCTCAAGACTACAAATACCAGGAACACCTAGATTCAACACAGGTAGCACCCAAAGTAACAAAACAAGAAAGAACTTCCAAATCAGCCCCAGAAAAAAACCAATACAAAAGTAACAGACTGCAAAATGCACACCTATGGCAATGTAACAAAGGAACACACCAATTTTTACTAACCCTGTCTCTTGAAATTTGCAGCAGCGAGCTCGACTATAGAAGGCGAGTCGATAGAACAACCTGCTAACAGTTAACATAGACGACCACAACGAGCTCGACTATAGAAGGCGAGTCAATAGAACAACCTGCTAACAGTTAACATAGACGACCACAACAGTAAAACTGTATCGCGCCAAATTAGAATGACAGACAAATAATCATCGGATGTTATTCGAGATACTCCACAGTCCTAGAAACACGACCAAGATAACCCGCACATACAAATATTGGAAGTACAGTAGAGTTGACACAACCTGATAATACCGACGACATTCCACCCGTTTTATATCTCAGATATATTGACGAGTAGTTGATCGAGAAAAACGAGAGTCTTCTGTTAAAATGATGCCCATATGTCACCAGAAATAATCACAAACACTTGATGTGCATGTTCACCAATTTTAATTTGTAAATAAAAAGACATCTATAATAATCTTAACAAAGACTTAACTATAGAACTCACATTTAAAGAAGACCTAGAACAGAGTTTCTCGTTAATGTTAAATAAAATATGTTTTTATTTACACAGGACTTATCACAAACACTTGGTGTGCATGGTTTATGGATATTAATGTGTAAATAAAAACACCTTCTATTCATATATTGAATAAAATTCATATACTCAGATCTAAGAAATATCAATAAGTTAAACATGGAGGAAAGAAACTAAAGATTATACCTGTGATCTGACGAGTAAAGAGAGCGACACGAATGCGAAGGAAATGGGGAGGGCGGCGCGAGGCGGGAAGGAAAGAAACTGAACCACGTTACATGTTAAGCTAAGGTTTTCTTTTATTTTTTTAATTCATTTAAGTAAAAAACCTTTATTTTTAAACTAATTAATATTAAATAAGTTAATTATTGCATAAAAGACTTAACTGAATATTTTTATTTTAAAAAGTGGGAAGCTTTCAAAACGCTTATTATTGTGAAATCATAAACAGTTAAGTAAATAACGGCCGTTGAAACCGCCATTTTGTTACTATAATTATCTCGTTTAAGTAAACCGACATAATTTACGGTAAATAATGACGATTTTTATTAACCGCGATATTTAAACCGTCACAATTTATGCAAATTTTTAGTGTATTTTCTTTCAATCTCGCTAAGTTTTGTGAATTCTTGCATCATTTTCAAAAATTAATTTTTCTAAGTCTCAACTTCACTTCTCAACTTCACTTGTTGAATGAATTGTCCAATTTAGCGATGTCAGTGGTATATGACATTCTAATTTCAAATAAACTTGAAAAAAGTGCCGCAACTTTATCCAATACACATAATATGATCAATTAGATTTTAAGGTGGGGTGGTGTGAAGTAGAAAAAATGTTTTTGAGAAACCATATCTTATTAGATCAATACACACCTTATTATACTCACATGCTATAACATGATCCATTTCAGGGAAGCACGTCAATTTTTCTTCTGGTGTTCGTCCGCTAATGTAAGGAATAAGAGATTCTTGAATTACATCAAAATTTTCTTCTTTTTTTCCGTATAGTCGTGTGTATGATTCTTTATGGCCTTTCAACTCTTTGATAAGTTGTTGGTGGACAAATGTATGAACCTCCTCTCCTTTATGTGAGTGCAACTTTCCTCTAGATTTATTTTGAATGATGTCAAAATTGTGACAACATAGCATTTGTGTTCATTGGACGATATCTCCAAGTTTAGTGTGGCATCTTGTTCATTTAGAAGTCTTAAGGAACCTTAGGAGTCATCTTAAACAAGTTTGAAAGTGGTCTAATGCATTAAAAATCATTTTTTGCACAAAATTGTATTGCATGTGCCTACACATACGTGTTTCAGGTCGACACATGAAACCCGATAATGAAGCATTTAGCTATTATCCAGCTTCGGTCAATGCATGTTCTCTTACAGGTCGGCACATACGGCTAAAAAATGAAGCGTGTGCATTCTGTGATGCTTCAGATGAAACATACAACTGGCTTTTGTCCATGTGCCAACACATCCGAGTTTTAGATCGACACATGTTGATTATTTGAGTCATATTCTTTTAATTCCTTATTTCCTAAAATTTCCTTTTTGTCATACAACTTACGCAACTATAAATATATCATTCATGGATCATTCCAACTTGATGAAACTATAAACACATATTGCATTTTCTCTTCATCTTCAACCTTCAACCTATGCATACACACTGATAAATCACACATAATCATCTTTTGTCGGGGTTCCATCTAGGCAAGATTTGATAACGTCTAATTAGATTTTTGTGTAGCCGAGAATATTAGGTTGAGATTTGTAGGAGATTTCATCCGGAAAAACCGCGAGTTTGTTCTCCAGGATCGTTGATTGATTTAGGGTTTTTTGTGCAAGGCATTTAAGAGAGAATTGGAGCCTAGTGAAAGCCTTTGGAGATAAAGAATGCAAATGAAGTAACGCGAGAATGACAAATTGAACTGAAGTATTGTGTGCAATAGGTATAATTGATCGTGCGCGAAAGCTTTGGAGATAAAGAATGCAAAGGAGTAGCAATATCGACAAGTTAATTGGTAGTTATTGTGTCTTGGTATTTCTCAAGATCAAAAGAAGAGAAGGGGTTGAATCAACAACAAACGGTTAGGGTTTGTAGAGTTTCTCTAGGAACACTTCTCTTGTATAAACTTTTTGCATAGTAAGAATTTATCCTAATTCCAAAATTGGAATTAGGGAGAGACGTAGCCATATCGAGGACTATTGGTGATCTTTCTAAACAAATCCTTATGTCTCTTTTTTTATCTCTTTACTTGCTTTAAATTTCATCAATCAATTTGTCTAATAGCATTGCATAATCGATCGAATCGTAAGAATTTTTCTGTGGCTGTTTTGTTTTGAATTAGGTGTTGATTTTCTTGTAGTCACTTTTGATTATAAGTGATTTTTTATCAACACAACTTAAAAGGAAATTTCTGAAAATTCAGTCGCACACCAAGTGTTCAACAAATTATTTTGTTTATTCTTTTAATAGTTATCATTGGAAATAATATTGCTAGTAACTTGTTACAAATGATTAATACGTTGTTACTTAATTGAAGTTTATAATTTCCATATTATATTGTTCATTCTATAATTATTTTTATATTTGCATATCCGACTTTCAATAGCTTGGTTCGTATAGACGACAAATTTTAAAAACCTTCCGCGTGCACTCTTTCTTAATCACTTTTAAAACCAGAATTTTATCTGGATTTTTTGGCTTGGTGATCTATTCACCTCCCTCTAGATAAAGCGTCATCGTCTAACACTTTACTAAACAAAGTAGAAACAAATCGAAAATTACATTTACTGTCACCCTAACATTGACGATATGTTCAATGTATTAATGCATTAAAACTGGCATCTTGTCGATGAATTGGAATTTTGTAAAGGTTAGAAGAACTAATGCACCTGGACCTAAGAAGATTTGGGTACCAAAGTTTAAATTCTAGTATGTTTTCCAGGGATACTTTGTAGCTCAAAGTCATATTATTTATCAAATGAAGCCGTGCAAAACAAAAAGTATGCTTTCGAGTATACTGTTTTTTAAAGTCTTTGATCTAAGAATGATCATGATGGTGGATGTTAGTGATAATGATCAAAGCAAGGTTTCTCGTTAAGAATGATCTCAACATCTATGATCATTACTGATCGGCTGACCTCATAGTAGGTTGAGTGGATACGTTTGTGGTGGACATATCCATCTTGTTGTTTGTACTAACTCTCGCATCCAACGATTCATAGAGAAGGATACACCATAATATGTTGGTGTTCCTTTTAAAGAGGGGAGTTTTATCAAGGCTACTTTGAAGTTTCTTTTGTATTGGCTGCAATATGCAAAACAACATGGAGTATGTTTAAACTAGTTTTGGTGAAGAAGGGACACATGTGGAACCCGGTGTTCCAACATGTGTGCTGCAACATATGGTCTCTTACAACAAATGTATTCTATTGCAGTTATGGTTTGAGGTTATTCTATGCAAGATTCACCCTACAAAAAATCTACAGATTCAAGTTGAATAGTTAATTTGGATCTACAAACTTGTTGCAATATTTTAGAAATGGTTTGTTAGATTTGTTTGACATTTGGAGATGTTCAATCAACTTTAATTGATATTTGAATTTGAATTAGAAACAAATCATATATTCTTGTTGGAAATATTTGTGGAGAAGATCATATCCAACATATTTCTGCTATTTTCTGGAGGAAATCAAATAAGATATCCAAAGGAGAAAATCCCAGACGACATTGCTATATAAGGAGGCTCGGTCTCACTCTTGAGACATGTATTTTATGTGCAAGGATTAGTATAATTATGCTAGGGTTAAGTCTTTGTAACTTGTATTCCAAGCTAATGCCATAATAAGGGTTAGGGTAGAATCTTCGTGTATATCACTTTATGTTTCAGTAACTTGGCATAGTTGTTAGTTTGTCTTAGCTGAGTTGTAAATTCAACAATCAATAGAGTTGTTATTGATGTTGATCACTATGGGTTAGTGATTGAGAGAAAGTGAGAGGGGCTCTCATATTTAGGGAGAGTCCTAAATAGAAGTTCATCGGGTAATGTTAGGAAGATACATTGAACAACATGGGTTTATTGTTCCTATAAGAATAAGTGTATTAAGCTATCAATAATGAGTTTTCTTTCTTGAGTAGAGTGCCCTCCAAATGTAGTTGTGGTTTCACCGAACTGGGTTACCAATCTCTGGTGTTAATTATTGCTTTTACATTGACTCTGAATTATCCATCTGTGTGTTAAACCAACTTTAACTCGTTGTACCTTTTGTTCCAATATCGTGTTCGAAATTTGTCCCCTCGAGAACAAAATTTCAATTGGTATTAGAGCAGACACCTTATTCTCTTTCGGTGAGCTCTAGGGAGGATATTTTTTATTCACATGAAAAAGAATAAAGATGAAGGTTCAGTCAATATGCCACCTATTTTGGATGGCATAAATTATGACTATTGGAAAGCCATGATGGTTTCTTTCTTAAAATCCAGAGGCTGCTACGCTTGGAAGTTTGTGGTTAAAGGTTAGAGATATCATGTAATCACTTCTCAAGATCATTCTAAAAGTTTAAATACTGAAGCTAATTGGTCCAAAGCTGAAAATGAAGAAGCTCTTGGAAACAATAAAGCCTTGAATGTCATATTCAATGGCATTGACAAGAATATGTTCAAACTAATAGACACTAGTACTGAAGCTAAAGAAGCTTTGGAGATACTCAATACGACTCAAGATGTCAAGGATACAACTCCTTACAATTGAGTTTGAAAATATGAATACGATGGAAGACGAATCCATATCTACGTCAATCATTAGATGGCGCGATGTAACCAATAGTTCTTTTGCTTTGGGAGAAAAGATGTTAGAAGAAAAGTTGGTAGGAAAGATTCCAAGATCTTTAACTCTGAAGTTTGACGTGAAGGTAACTGTTATAGAAGAATCTCAAGACTTAGCACCATGAAGGTTGTTGATGAACTCATTGGATCCCTACAAACCTTTGAAGTTTTTATTAATGGAAGATCAGAAAAGAAGAACAAAGGTGTAGCTTTTGTGACCAATACTCAAGAAGAAGTAGATCAAGGTGATAAGGATACTGAAGATAGTTTTTCAGATGCTATAGCTTTATTTGGAATAAAGATCAACAAAGCTTTGAGAAGGCTTGACAGACAATGGAGGACAACTAGTTAAGACAAAGTGTATGGCATCAGTCCTCATAAGAAGAATAAAGATGAATACAACTATTTAAAAGGGAAGGGTCATAAGTGTTACGAATGTGAAGGATTTGGTCACATCAAATATGAATGTCCTACCTTTATAAAGAAATAGAAAAATGGATTCTCTATCACTTGGCATGGTTCTAATAGTGAAGAAGAAACAACAAAATCAATGATAGCTTTCACTGGGAAGTTTGTGTCAAATGTTGAAGGCAAGTCTATAGAAGACCCTACTGTATCATATGGGACTATGCACTTAAAATGGAAGTAAGCTTGATTGGAAGAAGAGAATAATAATAAAATCATAGGTATGCTTTAGAAATAAAAAGAGATGCCGACTTCAACCATCACAAGTCTGAAAGAAAAAGTAGACATACTAAACTCTAAAAGAGAAAAATGTGACTAAGTATGTGAGTATGTTGAACAATTGCTCAAATATTCTAGATGAAATAATGGAGGTTTGATAGATATCTAGAAATCATAATGGAATAGGTTTTGAATCTAGCATGATTATGAAAAACACAAAACCCTATGAGAATTTTGTTCCTCCGAAGAAGAAGACTGAAGTTTTTATGTTGGACCACATATCCCATCATCGAGATCAACATATGTTCCCTTATCACAAAAGTAACAAGAAATTATCTTGGAGATGTACTCATTATGGTAGATATGGGCACATAAGGCCTTATTGTTATAAACTATATGGATATCCACTCTTATAGTAAACCAAGAATAAAGAGAAAGAATGGAAATAAGGTTCAAGGGAAGAATGACTGGAAGTCCAAAGCTACTTACACGCCTCTTAGATCATCCTAAATAGATGATAAGGACCTTGATAATGAACATACCAAACCCATGATTGATTAAAACACATATCCTAAAGAATTGAAGCTCTACAATTATAATGGAACTAGAGGAAGAATCAAAGGCATAAGTAAATATGTGAGTCCAAATGTTCCCAAGCCTCATGATGTAGAAGGATTATCTACTAGCTTGATTAACAAAAGTCAACTGTGTGATTAAGATGTGAATAATAGTATCAACCAGGAGTGACAAGTAGATAATAAAGCCAAGATGCCTTAAAAGATGTTTTAATATCTTAATCATTACTCTGAATTACCACATATATATTATATGAGAATTAAGCAAGGCGTTATCATTGAAGGGAAGGCTGATGGTCATGCTGGAGGCCCTCTCAACACTGAACAACCAATAGTGGTTCAGATGAATAAGACATAAAAGATAAATAATTATGGAAAAGTTGGAGTTTCTTCTCATATCATAGGAAGATTGATCAACCAAAAACATAATAGCATGTTTGATTTTGATATTCATATGATTGAGTTGAACTTTTGGAATGAGATAATTGTTGCAAATACTACTCTCCTCAATAATCCATATTGTAAAAAGACTGATCTAGATACTGGTGGAATTGTGATGAATGTCCCAATCTTATATGGGCCTATAAGAAATCATTATCTTAGTCAAAAGGAGTTTTGTAGGAGACCCAAGTATCCACTCTATGAACTCAAGATGATGATAAATGTAACACCTCGATTTATTTAATTATTTTGCATAACTAATTTGTATGAATTACATGGTTTGTGTGTGTATTGTCTATGAATGATGTGTTTGGGGTACCCTTAGTTTGGGGTACCCTTAGTTTGGGGTAGTTACCTTATAAATTTAGAAAATAAGGTGTTAAGGGGAGTGCGAGTAAATGTGTGGAACGGGTGGTGTGAGGAGTAAACTAATTAAGATATATTAGTTATTATTTAGTTAATTAAATAATATGAGGTGAATATTATTTAAATAATTATATAGTATTATATTTGTTGTTATTATTTAATTAGTGAGGTAGTAATAATAATATAATTTAGTTGAGATTATTTAGAATTAATAATAATAATTAAAATAAAGGTAATATCAATGCGGCGATATTGAGGGCTTATTGATAATTTTAAGAGGATAAGTGAGAGCATTGGTGGAATGTCATAATAGGGGTCTAAGGGGTAAATATGACAAAAAGGGAAAAATTAGAGAGTTGGTGTCTCATTTTTGGCACAATTGTGGAATTGAGAGAATTGGTGAAAGAGGCTAGGGCTTAGAGAAGAACAAGGGCTTTGGGAGAGGAAACAATAGGAACTCGAAGATGGAACTCCATTAGAGAAGATTATAAAGCTGAAATCTCAGGTAAGGGTGGGATTTGTGATTCCATTGGGGTTGTATAATATCATGTGATAGGATAGTATGATGTGTAATTTCATCTTTCCCTAATTTTTCTTATTTCTAATTGAATATGAATATATGCATGAATTGGTTGTTTGATTGATGACATTGATGATGAATATTGTATGATCATGATGATGTGTGTCAGTGTGAAATAATTTCTGCAAATCATGTAATTGTATTCTATGTTGATGAATGTGAATGAGGATTGAAACTTAGAATGTAAAATTATACTTTGTGTGATAATTGAGGTTAATGGGCTTTTGAAAAAAATGATTTTCGTGTCAAAAAGCAGCAGAAAAGTGCTTGTGTTCTACATGTAACCGATTACATGAGTTGATGTAATCGGTTACATCATTGAAAAATGCGTTTTGGGAAAATTTGCCAGCATGTAACCCTTTACATGGTTTTATGTAACCGGTTACATGGTGCAAAAATGGGAAAAACTGCTTTCTGAACTGATGTAACCCATTACATTATCTGATGTAACCAGTTACATTGAAAAAATATTTTTTTTAAATCTTTAAAAATTCATAACTTTCTAACCTTAACTCTGTTTGAGTTGCTATCAAAGTGTTATAAAGCTAGCGTGGTATTCTTTTCAATAAAAATGATCTTGTTGGCAAATGGATATTTAATCACCACATGTTTGTGTAAAATGGCATGTATTTGTGTGTGGTGTTGCTTGTGATGTGTATTAGTGATACATTTCCATGTGGTACACTATGCTCATATGAATGTCGAGTTCGTGTATCATTTATATGATAATGAATGGTTGTAATTATATGGTTGGTCAAAGTATAAGTGCTTTAATATGATTCATTGGTTAGGAATATAATACCTTATTTGTTATGTTATTGTTAATAATTATGATATGATAAGTTTGATAACATGCTTGGGGAATTGTGATACCATGATGTTGTATTGTTGTAATATTGTGATGTTATGTTATCATTATTGATTATAATACAATGAGTTGATAATATGCTTGGTGAATTGTGATACCATGTTGTTGTGTTGTGTTGTGTTGTATGCATAATATGTTGTTTTGTGAATTTATGTGTGTAAATATGTTTTGGTAAATCAGATTGTTACTAATGAGGCATGTGAATAGAGTTAAGAACTTAAAATCTGAAATGTGTATTGTATGGGAGATGAGGGTGTTTGGATGCAGGTGTTAGCTCCTAAATTCGACACCCATAATATATTGGCCTTATGGGCCAAAAATAGATTGAACAAATCTAAGTTGGAAATACTTCGACAGATGGAAAATACTTAGAGAAATTTCTAAGTTAAAGTTGATCTTGACCAAAAGGTTCTTGTGGCCTTCGACTGAAAGGCCTCTGTGGCCTTCGACTAAAAGGAAACCTCGTATCAGCAACAAGTGATTTTGAATCTGAAGAAAGGAGGGAAAAGCAGTTCGCCTGGCAGTTGAGGAAAGCAACATGGCATGAAGATAGAAGTCGAAGCACATGCAGAGGACACTTGTCCTCATATTAGATCAAAGCAACTCCTCGACGGTTATCTAGTTCTAGTATAAATATAGGAAGATTATGTAGATTTCTGGGTGTTCAACTAACTGTACAAATCATTCAATACTATTCGAGTACCCGTTGCGTGAGAAAGAATACTGAAAATGTATGTTTGAAACACCACATTTTATAATCAAAGTCTTTTACATTCCTCTTTATATTCCTTGCCTTTTATCTTACTTGCAAAAATCTATTTTCCCTTGCATTTTACTTGCACTTTTTACCAGATTTCTGCACTTAAACTCTTCTCAACCCCTTTTATACTTGCTTTCTACACTCAAAATCATCTCAAACCTCAACCTTTCTCAGTCGAACGTGCGTTATTTATTAATATTAGCATTTATATCCAAACAACACCAATAATTAGCATATGTCCTAGGATCAAACTGATCGATCCTACGAGTAAACAAAAAATTACCCTTTTTGGAAGATCAGCGGTTGTTTACTGTTGTACCCCAAAATTTGCCCTCTCATTTCATCAACATTTTCTCACCACAAGACTCTTGGAACTCAAGATCAAGTTAGGGTTTGCTCTGCTCAAGGCGCCTCCTTGCACTGTTGACCCAAATTAGGGTTTGAGTTTTCACAAAGATGTTTTGACCTAAAATTCCCAAAGTTACTTTCATGCTTCATGTTGGACTCACAAGTTTATCCATACCAAGTTTCAAGCCTTGATTCCAATTTTTGCCCAGTCAATTGGACAGTTGACCTAAAATCAACTGTATTGGGGAAAAAGTCAACTGTGGCCAATTGACAGTCAAACCTCATGAAATTTGGCCCACATCAACATAATGAACTCATATGAACCATTTTGTCAAGTTTGGATCACAATTCTACAAGAAATTTGATCAGATCACCAAAAGGGCAAAATGGTCATTTTTAGGGTTTTGACTGCACAAAGGCAATTTTTTTCTGTTTGACCTAACCAATGGCAAACCAAGCTCACATATGGACTCAAGAACTCAATGGCATTGTCTTGATCCATTCAACAAGTTCAAAAGGTCTCAAATGCACAGGATTGACAGATGAATTTTCCAGTCAACTGATCAAAATTTGACTGTATACTGAAAAGTCAAACTTTGACTTTTTGGTCAAAATCAAGTGCCAAGATTCATTTTTCATCAAGACATGTCAAATTTTGAAACTTGTTCATCAAGAAACCCAAAATTGCAAATTAGGGTTTAAAATGAAGAAATTTCATAACTTAGAAATTTTCTAAGTTATGAAATTCCCTTATTTTTTCCTAACTTTGTCCCATTTTTTCACCAAGATACAAATGGATTCAAACAAAACTCAAAACATGAAAGTTGTAGTACATTACAAAATCTACAACTTTGATTCACAAAGTTTTCTCAAAGTAAGCTTGTATCTCAAGTTATGATTTTTGGAATAAGGGTGCAAAACATTTTTAACTTAGAAAATTTTTGACCTATTCTAGGCAGGATTTTTGTCCAACTTCTTGGCCATTTTTCACATGCTTACACTTGGAGTTTCAATTTGCATTACAAAGATGGATTGTATTACACATTCCAAGCTTTCCATATTGTCCAAGAACTTCTCAAACACCCTTGTGGTTAGGGAGAATCGAATTTGCAAAGTTGGGCAAAATTCACTTTTGTTCATGGCCAAATGCATGTTCATACAAGTTCCATTTTGAAATAAGCATGCTTGGTACTTGTTTGCAGGCTTCTAAACCAAGTTTGCACTCCATAATTAAATGCCTAACCTTTGTGTTCAAGCATTGTTTTGTGCATTTAGTCATTACACAAAGAACTAATCCATAATTAGAAAAAGCAACTTTGCCATTTTTGAAAAGTAATGCTTTATGTTAAATTCTGAATCTTTGAAGTACAAGCCAAATCTTTGAGGCAAGGGTTTGTAAGAAAATCCCACTGATCAAGAACAAAGTATGCAACATAGATAGAGAGGTGATACATGCCTGCATAAGAACTTAAACCTTCTTACTTCAAAAACAAGCAAGTTTGCAAAAGATATAGAACACTCACTTCCTGCAAGCATAAGCCAAAGCAAACTTTGTCCTCATCTTACATACACCCTAACTGACCTAAAACACAATTCCTTCATCCTCAATCCATCCTCATACCCAAAATCACAGTTTTTCTGCAAAACATAGTGCCTGCTGCAGATTGAGTTCCACAATCTATTCCACTCGTGCACTTTGGCTAAAAACCTTTCAAACACATTCCATATCATCCACACAAACTATCCCAAGCCTTGAACTGAAGTTGTAACATCCCTAACCACGTTTGCCATTTTTGCTTTCAAGCTGTGCAGGTGGACTTCCATAGCACGATACAGGCAGTTTCAGAGCAAGCCAAGCATAGGAGAAGCATCCTTGGACTTCAAGCAAGCTCAACCAAAGCTCAAACTCCATTGAAGATACCTACATTGCTCTGTTTGAATCAAGCTGAGACAGGTAAACCATGGACTTCTATCTCTCAATCTAGAAAGAGTTAGGCTTAGGTTTATGAATGAAACATGCTCTACTCATAGCCCTGAAGCCATCCATGTATTTACTTTTCATTTATATTAAGCATGCTGTGAGAATTTTGGCCATGAACATTGAAGAAAAATTAGGTCAGAAATTGGGGATGAAGAAATTCTCCCTTGTTTCTTAGAGTTAGGTCAAGATTTTTATATGTCTGAATTCGTCTCTTGATGCTCTACATTATTGGTGTTATGAGTTTTTGTTAAAAGTCAAAGAATCAGGAGTTTGAATGAAGCACAGAGGGCGCGCGTTTTTTGAAACAGAAGCTGGAGGTTGAAGAAGGCTGACTTGGGCTGGGCCTGAGTTGGTTTTTGCTCTTTGTACACTTTTTCCATTTTTGCACCCCCTTGGCCCATTATGTGAAATACTTATCATTTTTGCATTTTTCTTTTTGATTCTGATTTTATATTTTTATTCAAACATAAAAAAACACTAAAAGTATTTTTCCACCCTTTTTTGCATTTATTTGGCATTTATTTGTTTTATTTAGCATATACATGTAAATAAATATATATACTTTTTATTTAAAACCCTAGAAAATAATACAAATATATATATTTTTCAGTTATTATTTTTTGTTTACATTTTGAAAACATTTTCTAAAAATATACTTTTTTGTAAATAATTAATATTTTACTCTTGTATATATTTAATATATTTAATATATAATATAAATACTTGTATATATTTATTAGAATACTTAGGATAAAATATGAAAATAATACATTTTTATTTTTATTAATATATGACACTAAAAAATACTTTTTTTTCACAATATACTTCTTTTTTTATTTTTTGTATAAATTAATATATAAATGTTGTATATAATCAATAAATAATAATATTTATTCAAAAATTAGGGTTTTGCCCTAAACCATAAAATATTCAAAATTTGACCTTTTTATCTTGTTTATATTTCACATTAAAAGATACTTTTACATACATAAAAAACCATTTTGTGCATAATACATTTTGCATATTTATTGTATTTACTTTACATTGTACAGTTAAATATTCGTATATTCGATATGGATGTAATAACTTAGAATTTAATTTCTTGCCAAATATCCTCCCATTCAAACATTTGTACCCTCATCCCCATAATTATGTTGTAATAATTTAGGTCTTTAAATTTCCGCATTTAAAAGCTTTCCAATTATGCCATGATAGACCTAGGGTTTGTATGAAAATCAAATAACAAATAGCTTGACCTAATTCAAAGATAAACATGCATGAAAAACAAAACACAATGCACACTTGCACCCTTAGGGTTACTCCACTTGCTGCCTTCAAAAATGGGTCATGTTGCATGTTGAGTGTCTTTGGCAAAACAAAAACCAATCAAATGATCATAGTCCCTCGATGACGCTTTCTCAAGTTGCCTAAAAAATGATCAAGTCCCTTGAAGGAAAAATTGCTAAAGACACTTGGCATCATTGCATTCATGGTCCATACGATGACCCGCGCCCGTCCCGTTAACATCCTAACACAAGATTGTCCACCAAATACAATGGTGGAACAATACTGTTAAAAGGGTTAAAACATGAGAAAGATCTTTGAGTAAAAATAGGGGTAGACAACTCTTAGTTACTTGATCAAACTTGCAAAACACACTTGCCTACTTTCAAAACACACTCCACAACACAATTTCCAAAAACAACTTTCAAAACCTTGAAACATCTTTTCAAAAAGACAAACACCTTTTGTAAAACATTCGAGTAAAGAATTGTTACAAGGGTTGCCTAGACAAGGCATCTTTTTCCAAAACATTTTCAAAAACACACACACAAAGCACCATTTCAAACAATTGAAAAGCAAAGGCAAGTGATCTAAGCAAGTAACTAAGAGCCCATGGATAACCATGGATAGAAAGGGTGCTAATACCTTCCCTTTCTATAATCTACTCCCCGAACCCAAGAAAACATCTCAAAGGTTTTTCCTATGCTTTTTAACCTTTCCTTAGGATAAAATAAAAAGTCGATGGCGACTCTTGCTAAACCGAAACATTTACGAAAACAATAACGCAAAGCCTCAAGTCAGTTCTCCCACCGTATCACAGACCTGGCGACTCTGCTGGGGACAAATTTAAAAGTGGAGTAACCTTAGGGCCTAGATCACCCTTTTGCATGACCAATTGTTTGCTTTGATTGCTTTCCATCTTGGTTCTCTTGTTTGGGCTTGAAATCCTACACCCGGATTTGAGGAAACATTCATAGATAGCAATACGTTGTGGAAACTGTATGGGGTATACCGACACGGTTGAAGCAATAGCTATATTAGTGCGACATATTTGTGAGCACCGGTAACCCTTGAGTTCAATCAAGGAGAGTACGGGGATGCTGAGTGATGTCACCAAGCACTAATGACCTAGAACCTTACTTGACCATCTTGGCCTTTTATTAGGGGTAGTGAGATGACCGGCTTTTGTGCAGTCCGAAGTTGGTAGATACTCGATACTACACTCATTGAGGGTTGTTTTCTTGGAATATTTTGGTCGCTAGTTAAGTGGCTAAACCAAAACAATGAACATAGAAAACAATCCAATGATATTGAGCTCCTTAGAACCCGGTTACTATTTATAGGACAGGTTTTTAAGCCAACTACACTCAAGAGGGTACTTACCTATGAAACCCCATGCAAGCCTGAAACTAGGGTTTTGTGTGACTTGCTTGTACATATGTTTGTGCATACATCATGAACATCATAAAGCATCATATGCATCCACTAACCATTTCAAGGGTTTGGATATTCATCTTTGTTCTTGTTTTGTAGGTCATGGAAATTCTTCGCAGGAAAACTATCCAAGTCAACCTTGTGAGAATCCCTCCTCAACTCAAGGAGCTTACATCCAGAATTCCAGAAAGCTCTCTCTTCAGTGAAAGACATGGTAGACTGCTCAGCCTAGTCAACACCAACATTGAAGAAGACATGGTGAAAGTGTTGTTCCAATTCTTTAACCCCCTTCACCACTGTTTCACATTCCCCGACTATCAATTGGTGCCTACTTTGGAGGAATTTTCTCAACTCCTGAGAATTCCTATTCTTAATCAACTACCCTACAACGGTACGGAAAAAGAACCAAATCCTGAAGATGTTGCTCAAGCACTACGCTTGCAACCATCTGACATCAAGGGGCATTGGGAGACTAGAAGTGGTGTCAAAGGCTTCTTGGCAAAATTCTTGTTTGAGAAGGCACAAGAGTGTTGGAATTCCCTGGATCTACAAGCCTTTGAAGAGATTGTGGCACTCCTCATTTATGGGTTGGTCTTGTTCCCAAATCCTGGCCAACTTATAGATGTCAATGCTGTCAAGATTTTCCTATCCAGGAATCCCATACCTACATTGCTTGGGGACATCCTCCACTCATTTTACACACGAACAATGAGGAAGAGAGGTGTTCTCATGTGCTGTACTCCTCTCCTTGCAAGGTGGTTTATTTCGCACCTTCCACAATCTATTTTGAAGAATGAACAAGGCTTAAGGTGGTCACAACGGTTGATGACCCTCACACATTCTGATGTACATTGGTGTTCTCGGTCCAGAGAAAATGTCATCATCATCGATCGTTGTGGTGAGTTCCCTAATGTCCCATTACTTGGTATTAGGGGAGGCATTACCTACAACCCTTGTCTAGCTTTGAGACAATTTGGATATGCACGGAGGGATGGCCCTCATGACATGCTAATTCCTGACCTAGTTTTTGACTTCAACAACGATGCGCAAGGACTTCACCAAAGATTCATCAGAGCTTGGAGGATGCCTAACAAGGTAGATAGCAAGACACTGGGGCACAAAAACTCTATCCCTCTTGAGCCCTACCTCAAGTGGGTACGAACCCGAGCCCAGAGTCTTATGATGCCTTACCCTCACATTCTCCCTCTGATTAAAGAGCCTGTTAAGGAAGGAGAGGTTCCATACACCATCCTACATCCTAACATGCCAACATCATGGGAGGAGATGCAGAAGAGTTGGATCCAACTCAAGGAGGAACGGAATACTTTTGAAGCCAGCTTCTACGCCAGTGAGAAGAAGGTTTTGGAGCTTACCCGCCGACTTCACGAGGAAGAGACCCTCAACACTTACATTTCACCAAAGAGGATGCGCAACGTCTTTTTACCTTAAGAAGTTTTTGTAATATTTGGCCCATGGGGCATTTATGTACTGACAAAATTTCTTCTTATTAATATGACGTGTGTTCTTTTTGTCTGCAACAATTTTGAATTTCTAAATCCTTGAATGCATTGCATGAATAAACATATCATTCATCATATGCATAAACAGGTCTTCACACCAGGTTTCCTTATCTTTCTGCTGTTTATTTCAGTAAGATGGATCTTGAACAGACGGTCAAAGATCTGCAGTCACAAAACTCACAGTTTCAACAGCTCCTTATGACCTTGGCAAAGGGTCAGGAGGATCTAAAAGCACTGTTGGGGAATAAAGAGCAAGAAAAAGGAAAAAAGAAGAAGAAAAGAGTTGGGGTAGCTACACTGGGAAGAAGATTTGAGAATGAAGCTAGGAGAGTTCTTGAATTTCCCTCCACATCTGATGAGGGAACCGGTAAAGGAAAAGGAGCTGCATTACCTTCTGAGTCCGAGGCTGAAGAGGAAGAAGTTGAGGAAGATGAAGACTACTCAGAGCAGCAATACCCGCCCGCGGACGACAAGTACAAAAACCTGGAAGATAGACTGGAAGCTATGGAGCTGCAAAGGGTTCCTGGGTTAGATTTTGAAGAATTGGGATTGATTGCTGGGATTGTGATCCCTCCAAAGTTTAAGGTGCCAATTTTTTCAAAATATGACGGGCTGTCTTGCCCGAAGATGCACCTGAGATCGTATGTCAGAAGAATTCAACCTTATACATCCGATAGAAACCTTTGGGTACACTTCTTTTAGGACAGCCTGTCCGGTACACAGCTTGATTGGTTTTACCAGCTTGAGAGGTCAGACGTGCATAGTTGGGAGGATTTGGCAGCTGCCTTTTATCATCAGTATCAATATAACGCTGACTTGGCACCAACCCGTACTCAGTTACAAAGTATGGGGATGGCCTCAAATGAGGGATTCAAAGAATACGCCCAGAAATGGCGCGACTTGGCCGGAAGAGTGCAGCCACCTCTTTCAGATAGGGAACTAGTTGATATGTTCTTGGGGACCCTATCTGGCCCTTTCTTCAACCATTTGATCGGGAGCTCTTCCGCAGGGTTTACTGAATTAATTCTGACTGGAGAACGGGTGGAAGCTGGTATTAAGAATGGGAAGATTCAAAGGGATGCCTCTGCCTCCGCAACTGTTAGGAAACCATTCCCGGCAAAGAAGGAAGCAACATTTATATACTCTCAGAAAGGATCAGGAAGAACTGAGCATCGACCGACTGTGGGGGCCGTGATGATTCAAAATTCATCAAATGATCAGCCTCGTAACAATCAGTCTAGACCTAACCAGCAACGGGTAGAGCGGCCACAACGGAAGTTCACCCGCATCAACATGACGCCTGCACAAGTTCTTCCCCATTTGTTGAAGTTGAATCTGACTGGTTTAAAGGAGGCACCGAAAAACCCTAACACCACATCTCCATACTATCATGCCAATGCTAAATGCGCCTATCATTCTGATAGCGTCGGACATGACACCAACAATTGCTGGGCGTTAAAGAATAAAATCCAAGATTTGATAGATGCGAAAGAGGTTGAGTTCGACGCCCCTGAGAAACCGAATGTAATCTCCGCTCCGATGCCAAAGCATGGTCACAATGTCCATGCTGTTGAAAAGGATCTGTTTGTTTCTGCTGTTGATGATTTGATAACTCCACTATTGACAATCAAGTTGAATCTGTTGAAGGCTGGGATTTTCCCAAGATGTAAAGAAGATTGCTACCTTTGTCACTCCCTACCAATCGATTGTCCATTACTGAAGATAGGCATCCAACGCCTAATGGACAACCAACAAATTCTTTTCGAAAAGACTCCTGTTACTCCAACTCCTATCAAAGATGTTTCAATAATCACCATTTCCACCAATCTTTCCAAGGTCCCCAAAAGGCCTGTTAAGATTACATCCGCTACGAAGATTGTTCCCTTGAAGATAACCATGCCTGGGCCTGTCCCCTACAAATCTGACAAATCAATACCGTGGAATTATGGTGGAGAAATCTACTACCACAGTGTTAAGCAAATTGAGATAACTAAAGAGAGCTCTGACGAAGAAACTGCCGACATTGGAAACATTGCCGGTACGAGCAAGATTACCCGAAGTGGGAGAATTTTCTCTCCAGAGATTGCCCCTCCAAAGGCAATCTTTGGACCCTCAGTTGTTCCCAAGGTTACCCCTGCACCAATAAAACTATCTGAAAGAACTCCATTGATTGAAGAAGCTGTTACTCCTGTGGTTGTCCCTCCTACTTCTGCTGATAAGGGGAAAGGGATCCAAGAAGAGCTCGTTAGGACGAGGGCTCAGCCGTTGGTCATCCCTGAAACCTCTAAGAAAGAAATGGAGGAGATTCTGAAGATAATTAAGAAGAGTGATTACGATGTGGTAGAGCAACTGGGGCAAACCCCCTCAAAGATTTCCATGTTAGCTTTGTTGCTTTGTTCGAAGGCTCATGCCAAGGCCTTGATAAGGTTTTTGAAGACAGCCCATGTACCCCAGGAAACCTCAGCCGATCAATTCCAGGATTGTGTAGCCAGCCTTACTGCCGACAACGGTCTGGGTTTCTCTGATGCTGACCTGACTCCGAAGGGAAGAAAGCACAATGATGCATTGCATGTGTCAGTTGAATGTCGAGGAACTACTCTCGCCCATGTCTTGGTTGACACTGGTTCTTCTCTAAACGTGCTGCCTAAGAAAGCTCTGGACCGGTTAGATTGTGAAGGCTTGGAGCTGAAACCGAGTAATATCATTGTCAGGGCCTTTGACGGGTCTAAAAGAATGGTGCATGGGGAGGTCGACATTCCCATCAAGGTAGGCACTGAAGTGTTCCCCTCAACCTTCTATGTGATGGACATCCGCCCATCCTACTCTTGCTTACTAGGAAGACCTTGGATTTATAATGCTGGGGCAGTCACTTCCTCCCTACATCAGATGCTGAAGTACCCTGTTAAGGGAAAGATCATAACTGTACACGGTGAGGAAGAGTATATGATCAGTCATCTGAACTCCTTTCGGTATGTGGAAGTGGACGGCGAATTCATTGAAACACCCTTTCAACACTTTAAGGAAGTCTCTCCTGAGGTGGCAGTAGCAAAGGCAGTAGCTGAGGTACCCAAGCAGGTGGCCAGGATGGCATCTCTGAAAGACACAAAGGCTGCAATGAAGGAAGGGAAGAGCTCAACATGGGGTCAGTTGCCTGACTTTCCTCACAAGACAGACAAGTTTGGGTTAGGATTTACTGTTGCGGGGCAAAAAGCTATGCGTCGCTCAAAAATTGAAAAGGGACCCACCAAGATTTCTCCTCATGGAATCAATGCTTTGGAAGACGAAGACGAAGAGGCCAACATTGAAGATTGGATCTTCCCAACCATCGAAGGGGGACTACACAACTGGGAGGCGAAAGACTTCGTTCCCATTACTTTCATCAATCAGTAATTTATCTTTCAAACATTTTCTGTTGGTCAGTAATAATTACTCTTAAACAATCTGCACACTACTTTTTCACCTCATGCCTTGCCCGGGGCATGTAGGTCCATTCATAAGGGTTTGATTTTCCTTCATAATCATATGCCATGTTTAATGAATCATTGGACGTTTTTCATTTATAAACTGCCGTGTTCATTTTCTTTCCTGTTGCATTTTTGTTTGTTTAAGGATGGCTATCCCTTACACACACCCACACTCACAAATGCAGGTACCCATCCACTCTGGATTCTATGGGTGACTATTCTGTTGCATCCTTCAATAACTCTGAAGATTTGGTCAATCAGGCTGAATACGAAGATGACGAAGATTGTGAAGTACCAGGAGAGCTAGCCATACTTCTACAACAAGAAGAAAGGGCCATATTACCTCATGAAGAGTTGTTGGAAACAGTCAACTTAAGAACAGAGGAAGACAGGAAAGAAGTACAAGTGGGTGCCAATCTGGAACCAAGTGTCAAAGAGCGTTTAATACAACTATTAAATGAATACGTTGAAATCTTCGCCTGGTCTTATAAAGACATGCCGGGTCTAGACACATATATCGTGGTTCACCGTCTCCCTACAAGAGAGGACTGTCCACCGATCAAGCAAAAAGTCCGCCGAATGAGGCCCGACATGTCTGAGAAGATTAAAGCAGAAGTAATGAAGCAATTCAACGCTGGCTTTCTGGCTATTACATCCTATCCACAATGGGTTGCTAACATTGTGCCAGTACCTAAAAAAGACGGCAAGGTCAGGATGTGTGTGGACTACCGGGATTTGAACAGGGCTAGCCCTAAAGATGATTTTCCTCTACCGTATATCGACATTTTGATTGACAACACAGCTCAACACAAGGTGTTTTCCTTCATGGATGGATTCTCGGGCTACAACCAGATCAAAATGGCCCCCGAGGACATGGAGAAAACAACCTTTGTTACACAATGGGGTACCTTCTGCTACAAGGTGATGCCGTTCGGACTGAAGAACGCAGGGGCAACTTATCAGCGCGCCATGGTAGCTTTGTTTCATGATATGATACATCATGAGATCGAAGTTTACGTAGACGACATGATAGCTCGATCACAAACAGAGGAGGAACACCTTGAGCATCTGCAAAAGCTGTTTGCCAGGTTGAAAGAGTACAAACTCAGGCTGAATCCAAGTAAGTATACTTTTGGAGTTAGGTTTGGTAAACTTCTAGGATCTATTGTTAGCAACAAGGGCATTGAGGTCGATCCAGCGAAAGTAAAAGCAATACAAGAAATGCCTGCTCCCCGTACTGAAAAGGAGGTTAGAGGGTTCTTGGGCGCTTGAACTATATTGCCAGATTCATCTCTCATCTGACGTCTACCTGTGAGCCAATTTTCAAACTATTGAAGAAAGATCAGGTAGTCGAATGGAACGATGATTGTCAAACTGCTTTTGATAAAATTAAGGAGTATTTGCTAGAACCTCCTATTCTGATGCCACCCGTCGAAGGAAGACCGTTGATCATGTATCTGACCGTCTTGGATAACTCAATGGGGTGCGTATTGGGCCAACATGACGAGTCTGGTCGAAAAGAGCATGCCATTTATTACCTTAGCAAAAAGTTTACCGACTGTGAGACTCGCTACTCACTGCTCGAGAAAACTTGCTACGCTTTGGTATGGGCTGCTCGCCGACTAAGGCAGTATATGTTGACTCATACCACTCTGCTGATTTCCAAAATGGATCCGATCAAGTATATCTTCGAGAAGCCTGCTTTATCTGGAAGAATCGCTAGATGGCAAATGATCCTGACTGAGTATGACATCCAGTATACTACCCAAAAAGCTATAAAAGGGAGTGTACTAGCTGACCATCTAGCTCATCAAGCTATCGAAGATTATCAACCCATGAGATTCGACTTCCCAGACGAGGATATCATGACATTGGACAACATTGAAGGTAACGGACCGTATGAAGGACCTGAAAAAGGATCCCGATGGACCCTGTACTTTGATGGTGCTTCAAATGCACTCAGAAACGGTATCGGTGCGGTACTCATTTCCCCGGAAGGTTGCCACACACCTTTCACGGCCCGACTTTGCTTCAGCTGTACCAACAACATGGCTGAGTATGAAGCTTGCATTTTTGGTCTCAAGGCTGCTATAGACTTGGGGATCAAGTCATTGATCGTATTTGGGGACTCGGCTTTGGTTATCAGTCAAATAAAAGGAGAGTGGGATACCAGACATCCTAATCTTATCCCATACAAAGAACATGTCCTGACATTGTTGCCTCATTTCTAGCAAATCACCTTCGAGCATTTTCCGCGAGAAGAGAATCAGCTAGCAGATGCTCTGGCTACAATGTCTTCCATGTTTAAACTCAACTGGGATAACGAGGCTCTCCAAATCACCATCGAGCGAATGGATGAACCTACGCATTGTCATGAGATTAATACCGAAGAAGTAGTGGAACAACCCTGGTTCCATGAAATCAAAAGGTATCTCCAGACTAGAGAATATCCCGAAGGAGCTTCCGTAAATGACAAGAAGTTCTTAAGGAGATTTGCTGCCAAGTTCTTTCTGAGCAATGGCATCCTTTACAAGCGCATCCATGATTGTGTTTTACTCCGATGTGTAGACAAAGCTGAAGCAGAGTTAATCATGACCGAGATACACAGTGGCACATTTGGCACCCACTTGAGAGGGCATACGATGGCTAAGAAGATCCTAAGGGCAGGCTATTACTGGTCTACCATCGAAGCTGATTGCCATCAATATTCCCTTACTTGCCACAAATGTCAAGTCTACGCTGACAAGATTCATATTCCTCCTGTTCCTCTCAACGTTCTGACAGCTCCTTGGCCATTTGCAATGTGGGGCATTGACATGATTGGAGAAATCAAGCCCACGACCTCCAATGGACATCGCTTCATCCTGGTTGCTAATGACTATTTCACCAAATGGGTCGAAGCAGCTTCCTTTGCCTCCGTTACGAAAAATGTGGTTGCCCGCTTCATCAAGCAGAACCTCATATGCCGGTATGGTGTCCCCGATAGGATCATTACAGACAACGGTACAAATCTGAACAATACTATGATCACCGCTCTATGCGAACAGTTCAAGATTTATCATCACAATTCATCTCCCTATCGGCCGAAGATGAACAGTGATGTTGAAACTGCGAACAAAAACATCAAGAAGATCATTCAGAAAATGACAGTCACCTACAAGGACTGGCATGAGATGTTACCGTTTGCTCTGCATGGATACCGTACCACGGCACGTACTTCAACAGGGGCAACCCCATTTTCTTTAGTATATGGTATGGAAGCTGTCCTACCCATGGAAGTTCAGATTCCTTCTTTAAGGATCATGAAGGACGCTGGTTTGAATGAAGACGATTGGATTCAGACCCGACTTGATCAACTCAATCTGATCGACGAGAAGCGACTTGCTGCTGTTTGCCATGGTCAGACGTACCAAAAACGGATGATGAAGGCTTTCAACAAGAAAGTCATACGTCAAGTATATCAAGTCGGAGATCTCGTAATCAAGCAGATTATCTTTCCGCAAAGTGATCCCAGGGGCAAATGGACTCCTACTTACGAAGGACCATTTGTAATCAAGAGCATCTTTTCTGGTGGTGCAATGATTCTGACCACTATGGACGGCGACGATTTGCCGCACCCTGCGAACGCAAACATAGTCAAAAGATACTACGCATAAAATAACCCGACAAGTCGAAAACCCGAAAGGGCGGCTTGGGAAAAAATGGGCATCCCAGTGAACTGAAAACCCGAAAGGGCGGTTCAGGAAAAAGTTAGGGATAAAACAAAAAAATCTGTACACCCGGTAAGTCGAAAACCAGAAAGGGCGGCTTGGGCAAAAAAGGGTTTCCCGGTGGATTGAAAACCCGAAAGGGCGATCCAGGCAAAAGTTAGGGAGTTAAAGCGTATGACTATGTCTCGTCGGATCACTTTAAAGAACAATCTCTTCATCAACAAGCTCTGAGCTTCTGATCGATCCAATCATCGGCGGACGAAGCATTTGAATGGACAAGATATTCAGAGTTGTGAAGGCTATAACAGAATGGGATCCCATAGAATTGTTACACATAGCCATCTTTCTTTTGTATAAAATTTTCAATTTTTTTATGACAATATCCTCTTACTAGGATGTCTGTCTCCTTTGTACAAAGATACTCATAAAAAGTTAATACAAATACTTTTCCAAATACAGAAATTTGCCTTGTCTTCTGTTTCTTTTTTACACTTATGTTTTATTTGAGAAACGTCCAATGTTTTGTTAAATAGGCATATGCATTTGAACATAATCATTCTCTTACAAACCAAGAAAGATGATTACTGATGGGTTGAAGGTACAAATAGATATCTTGATGCCCTTTCAGAAGAAATCCCTAGCGGAATTAAACTTCAAATTCCCCAAGCGGAATTAAACTTCAAATTCCCCAAGCAAAATTAGACTTCAGGATCCTCAGCAGAACAAAAGCTTTCTCAAAACTGATTTCCCCAGCTAAGAGAGCCTTCCAGAATCTATTTCCCCTCAGAGCTAAGTTTCAGTATCTCCAATGGAGCCTTAAAAATCTGAAAAGCCTATCCCCAGCGAAGTCAAAGCTGTTAAACCCCAGCGAAGCTAAAACTTCCAGCTATCAATCCCCAGCGGAACCAGATTAGTGAACATTCTCCCCACATAGATACTTCCCATCAGATTGAAGATTCTCAGTCTTACTCCTCCGGCATGAGGCTCCCAGGTTCTAGACTCCCCAGTAGAGATCATCAGAATTCTCATTTCCCACAGGTCACCAAGGATTTTCTATCCCCAGTAGTGGTCCTAAAATCCCTCAACAACTGAAGATCTTGCTCCCTAAGCAATCAACAGTCAGCAAGGGTTTCTCACCCTCAGTAATCAAAGGATTTCCAAGCCCCAGCTTCGGTTATGGGTTTATTTCCCCAACATTTGCCAAGGATTTATTCTCCAAAGCAAAACTACATTTCAAGCTGAAAGGTCGTTCAAAATTTCCTTCATCACCTGCTGGAAGTTACGATCATCATCCAAATTTCCTTCATCACCTGCTGGAAGTTACAACCACCGACAGAATAACGGACAACTGAAGCTCCTAAAATCTGTTTCTCTTAAGAATGGAGATTCTCATCCTTAAAACCTCAGAAGATTGGTATACTCCCAATTTCTAACCGTTAACAGAATGAAGATTCTCATCCTTAAAACCTCAGAAGATTGGTATACTCCCAATTTCTAACCATTAACAGAATGAAGATTCTCATCCTTAAAACTTCAGAAGATTGGTATACTCCCAATTTCTAACCGTTAACAGAATGAAGATTCTCATCCTTAAAACCTCAGAAGATTGGTATACTCCCAATTTCTAATCGTTAACAGAATGAAGATTCTCATCCTTAAAACCTCAGAAGATTGGTATACTCCCAATTTCTAACTGTTAACAGAATGAAGATTCTCATCCTTAAAACCTCAGAAGATTGGTATACTCCTAATTTCTAACCGTTAACAGAATGAAGATTCTCATCCTTAAAACCTCAGAAGATTGGTATACTCCCAATTTCTAACCGTTAACAGAATGAATATTCTCATCCTTAAAACCTCAGAAGATTGGTATACTGCCAATTTATAACCGTTAACAGAATGAAGATTCTCATCCTTAAAACCTTAGAAGATTGGTATACTCCCAGTTTCTGACCCTTAACAGGATGAAGACTCTTATCCTTGAAACCCCAGTAGATTGGCATACACCTAACCTCCTGATATTCCCAACAGAATGAAGATTCTCATTCTCAAAGTGGCATATAACCTGAATTCCCGATATTCCCAACAGAATGAAGATTCTCATTCTCAAAGTGGCAGATAACCTGAGTTCCTGGTATTCCCAACAGAATGAAGATTCTCATTCTCAAAGTGGTTTACAATCCAAACTCATGATTCCCCCGACAGCGGTCCCAGGACTTCTCATTTTCAACGATCAAAGGATTTGCAATCCCCTGCAGCAGTCAAGGATTTACTTTCCCTCGACAGCAGTCAAAGATTTCATTATCCAGGATCCGTCTTCCTCAGCAAGACAACTCATCAGCTTACATGCGCATTCATTACATCCATATCATAAACATTGATAGAACATACATTGCATCATACATTTCATGCAACATAACTTTGTGTTTCAGCTAATATCTTACCCTTTTCAGGATAAGATTAATAAGCTCAAAACTTTTGAAAACAGTTTACGGACGCTTCCCAACATGGATGCTGCTCTATTGCTTATTCAACTTCAAGACTTCTGAAAACAGTTTGGGGGTTCTCCAGACACGGATGTTAACCTATCGCTTGTTCAGATTCCTCAACTTTTGAAAACAGTTTACGGATTCTCCAAACACGGATGTCAATCCATGGCTTATTCAGACCCCTAACTCAAAGATGTTCCAAAACAGGGACACCTTTCTGATACTCATTTCTTTCACCTACAACATACATTCCAGATGGCATCTTTAAGCCCATCTCCAAATGGCATCTCTAAGCCCATTCCCGCACATATGTTTTGACGAGTGCAAATTTAAGGGCACTCTAGTATCCAATCTCCTTTTACCTTCGAGGCGCGAAAGGAAAACTTGCCAATCTAACTCTTCAGGTGCAAGAAGATTGAATAGGGGCAACTGTTGTACCCAAAAATTTTCCCTCTCATTTCATCAACATTTTCTCACCACAAGACTCTTGGAACTCAAGATCAAGTTAGGGTTTGCTCTGCTCAAGGCCCCTCCTTGCACTGTTGACCCAAATTAGGGTTTGAGTTTGCACAAAGATGTTTTGACCTAAAATTCCCAAAGTGACTTTCATGCTTCATGTTGGACTCACAAGTTTATCCATACCAAGTTTCAAGCCTTGATTCCAATTTTTGCCCAGTCAATTGGACAGTTGACCTAAAATCAGCTGTATTGGGAAAAAAGTCAACTGTGGCCAATTGACAGTCAAACCTCATGAAATTTGGCCCACATCAACATAATGAACTCATATGAACCATTTGGTCAAGTTTGGATCACAATTCTACAAGAAATTTGATCAGATCACCAAAAGGGCAAAATGGTCATTTTTAGGGTTTTGACTGCACAAAGGCAATTTTTGACTGTTTGACCTAACCAATGGCAAACCAAGCTCACATATGGACTCAAGAACTCAATGGATTTGTCTTGATCCATTCAACAAGTTCAAAAGGTCTCAAATGCACAAGATTGACAGATGAATTTTCCAATCAACTGATCAAAATTTGACTGTATACTGAAAAGTCAAACTTTGACTTTTTGGTCAAAATCAAGTGCCAAGATTCATTTTTCATCAAGACATGTCAAATTTTGAAACTTGTTCATCAAGAAACCCAAAATTGCAAATTAGGGTTTAAAATGAAGAAATTTCATAACTTAGAAATTTTCTAAGTTATGAAATTCCCTTATTTTTTCCTAACTTTGTCCCATTTTTTCACCAAGATACAAATGGATCCAAACAAAACTCAAAACATGAAAGTTGTAGTACATTACAAAATCTACAACTTTGATTCACAAAGTTTTCTCAAAGGAAGCTTGTATCTCAAGTTATGAGTTTTGGAATAAGGGTGCAAAACATTTTTAACTTAGAAATTTTTTGACCTATTCTAGGCAGGATTTTTGTCCAACTTCTTGGCCATTTTTCACATGCTTCCACTTGGAGTTTCAATTTTCATTACAAAGATGGATTGTATTACACATTCCAAGCTTTCCAAATTGTCCAATAAATTCTCAAACACCCTTGTGGTTAGGGAGAATCGAATTTGCAAAGTTGGGTAAAATTCACTTTTGTTCATGGCCAAATGCATGTTCATACAAGTTCCATTTTGAAATCAGCATGCTTGGTACTTGTTTGCAGGCCTCTAAACCAAGTTTGCACTCCATAATTAAATGCCTAACCTTTGTGTTCTAGCATTGTTTTGTGCATTTAGTCATTACACAAAGAACTAATCCATAATTAGAAAAAGCAACTTTGCCATTTTTGAAAAGTAATGCTTTATGTCAAATTCTGAATCTTTGAAGTACAAGCCAAATCTTTGAGGCAAGGGTTTGTAAGCAAATCCCACTGATCAAGAACAAAGTATGCAGCATAGATAGAGAGGTGATACAGGCCTGCATAAGAACTTGAACCTTCTTACTTCAAAAACAAGCAAGTTTGCAAAAGATATAGAACACTCACTTCCTACAAGCATAAGCCAAAGAAAACTTTGTCCTCATCTTACATACACCCTAACTGACCTAAAACAAGATTCCTTCATCCTCAATCCGTCCTCATACCCAAAATCACAGTTTTTCTGCAAAACATAGTGCCTGCTGCAGATTGAGTTCCACAATCTATTCCACTCGTGCACTTTGGCTAAAAACCTTTCAAACACATTCCATATCATCCACACAAACTATCCCAAGCCTTGAACTGAAGCTGTAACATCCCTAACCACGTTTGCCATTTTTGCTTTCAAGCTGTGCAGGTGGACTTCCATAGCACGATACAGGCAGTTTCAGAGCAAGCCAAGCATAGGAAAAGCATCCTTGGACTTCAAGCAAGCTCAACCAAAGCTCAAACTCCATTGAAGATACCTACATTGCTCTGTTCGAATCAAGCTGAGACAGGTAAACCATGGACTTCTATCTCTCAATCTAGGAAGAGTTAGGCTTAGGTTTATGAATGAAACATGCTCTACCCATAGCCCTGAAGCCATCCATGTATTTACTTTTCATTTATATTAAGCATGCTGTGAGAATTTTGGCCATGAACATTGAAGAAAAATTAGGTCAGAAATTGGGGATGAAGAAATTCTCCCTCGTTTCTTAGAGTTAGGTCAAGATTTTTATATGTCTGAATTCGTCTCTTGATGCTCTACATTATTGGTGTTATGAGTTTTTGTTAAAAGTCAAAGAATCAGGAGTTTGAATGAAGCATAGAGGGCGCGCGTTTTTTGAAACAGAAGCTGGAGGTTGAAGAAGGCTGACTTGGGCTGGGCCTGAGTTGGTTTTTGCTCTTTGTACACTTTTTCCATTTTTGCACCCCCTTGGCCCATTATGTGAAATACTTATCATTTTTGCATTTTTCTTTTTGATTCTGATTTTATATTTTTATTCAAACATAAAAAAACACTAAAAGTATTTTTCCACCCTTTTTTGCATTTATTTGGCATTTATTTGTTTTATTTAGCATATACATGTAAATAAATATATATATATATACTTTTTATTTAAAACCCTAGAAAATAATACAAATATATATATTTTTCAGTTATTATTTTTTGTTTACATTTTGAAAATATTTTCTAAAAATATACTTTTTTGTAAATAATTAATATTTTACTCTTGTATATATTTAATATATTTAATATATAATATAAATACTTGTATATATTTATTAGAATACTTAGGATAAAATATGAAAATAATATATTTTTATTTTTATTAATATATGACACTAAAAAATACTTTTTTTTTCACAATATACTTCTTTTTTTATTTTTTGTATAAATTAATATATAAATGTTGTATATAATCAATAAATAATAATATTTATTCAAAAATTAGGGTTTTGCCCTAAACCATAAAATATTCAAAATTTGACCTTTTTATCTTGTTTATATTTCACATTAAAAGATACTTTTATATACATAAAAAACCATTTTGTGCATAATACATTTTGCATATTTATTGTATTTACTTTACATTGTACAGTTAAATATTCGTATATTCGATATGGATGTAATAGCTTAGAATTTAATTTCTTGCCAAATATCCTCCCATTCAAACATTTGTACCCCCATCCCCATAATCATATTGTAATAATTTAGGACTTTAAATTTCCGCATTTAAAAGCTTTCCAATTATGCCATTATAGACCTAGGGTTTGTATGAAAATCAAATAACAAATAGCTTGACCTAATTCAAAGATAAACATACATGAAAAACAAAACACAATGCACACTTTCACCCTTAGGGTTACTCCACTTGTTGCCTTAAAAAATGGGCCATGTTGCATGTTGAGTGTCTTTGGCAAAACAAAAACCAATCAAATGATCATATTCCCTCGATGACGCTTTCTCAAGTTGCCTAAAAAATGATCAAGTCCCTTGAAGGAAAAATTGCCAAAGACACTTGGCATCATTGCATTCATGGTCCATACGATGACCCGCGCCCGTCCCGTTAACATCCTAACACAAGATTGTCCACCAAATACAATGGTGGAACAATACTGTTAAAAGGGTTAAAACATGAGAAAGATCTTTGAGTAAAAATAGGTGTAGACAACTCTTAGTTACTTGATCAAACTTGCAAAACACACTTGCCTACTTTCAAAACACACTCCACAACACAATTTCCAAAAACAACTTTCAAAACCTTGAAACATCTTTTCAAAAAGACAAACACCTTTTGTAAAACATTCGAGTAAAGAATTGTTACAAGGGTTGCCTAGACAAGGCATCTTTTTCCAAAACATTTTCTAAACCACACACACAAAGCACCATTTCAAACAATTGAAAAGCAAAGGCAAGTGATCTAAGCAAGTAACTAAGAGCCCATGGATAACCATGGATAGAAAGGGTGCTAATACCTCCACTTTCTATAATCTACTCCCCGAACCCAAGAAAACATCTCAAAGGTTTTTCTTGTGCTTTTTAACCTTTCCTTAGGATAAAATAAAAAGTCGGTGGCGACTCTTGCTAAACCGAAACATTTGCGAAAACAATAACGCAAAGCCTCAAGTCAGTTCTCCCACCGTATCACATTTACCAATCAACACGGTAATCAAATTGGCACACTTGGTGGGACGTTGCTAATTTTTATTTGCTTGTTTATATTAACATAAATGCTTTGCATAATTTCTTTTCTTTTACAAAGTGTTGTATGTTATTAAGAAGTGGTAAATTAACCTCCAACGAGTGTACAACTAGGAGGAGAAATAGTGAAAGTGAAATGGCTAATCAGCCAAATAATGGAGAAATACCTTCACCAATTACTAAGGGAACAACAATTATACCAACCGTTAGTGAAACTATCTCATCAACCCTGGTTCGACACAAACGTTAACAGCAACTCAAACAGGACCAATACTTTCGTATGCAGGTTCTAGAGGTCCATTAGGAACACCCCCACCAAGGGTAAATCTAGGATCTCGACCATATGTTCCCCCAGGATTTTCGACAGCCTGGATGGGTCGAGACCATCCTTATGACATGCCAACTACTGAAATGGCTAGTCTTATGAACGTCGCGTCTACATTTTCAGAACCTCTGGTAAGTGCGTCTTCGGTATTACAGGGATCTGGAACTGGTATGGCGAATTTGGGTAGAAACCAACTCTTAGGAGGGGCATCCCATGCAATGCCAAGCCTCACAAATGCTTTCGCAGTAATTTTGAGGCAACATATGGATGAAAGCAACCATGATATGGTACAGATGTTGGAACAGACTTTGAGTACAATGTTGAACCCTCTTATACAAAATACCACTTAGTCGAATCAACAAATGTCAGCGCAAATGATGCGCATGGCTGAATTTTTTGGGGTTCCCCAACCTATTCGACAACCCCAAAGAGTGCTAATAAGAGATAATCAGGGTATAGTCTTAGAAGAAGATGTAACCATTAACCAAAATCCACATCTAGATAGGAGAAACCATAGAGTGGAAATCGAACAACTTAGGGTCGAGATACCCAGATTTCCCCCACAGATCCCTAGAGATGGCGATCAAGGTGTAATGGTGGTAAATAGAAACCAAAATGCTGACGAACTGATACAATAGGTTTGACACCATAATTATGGAACAAATAATAATCTAACAGCCATGACCAAAAGAATCATGATACAAAATGAATGAACATTGGATTTCATAGGCCAAACTTTACATCCCCATTGTCAGAGTATATCTTGCAAACAGATTTACCCCCTAGGTGGAAAGTTCCAAAGTTCATTAAATTTCTAGGGGATACGACGGAGTCCACTGTCGAACTTGTAGCGAGATATTTGATAGAAGCTGGGGAAATATCAAATAACGAGAGCCTTAGGATTAAGTACTTCCCAAGTTCTCTAACTAAAAATGATTTTACTTGGTTTACCACCCTCCCAACCAATTTGATCCACAATTAGAATCAATTGGAGAGATTGTTCCATGAACAATTTTACATGGGACAAACCAAAATAAGTCTGAAAGAACTGGCTAGCGTGAAAAGGAGATTCACTGAGCCAATAGATGAATATCTAAATAGATTTAGGCTGCTCAAAGCCAGATGCTTTATACAAGTGCCTGAGCATGAATTGGTCGAAATGGCAGCAGGGGGCCTAGATTATTCTATTAGGAAAAAATCAAATACCCAATACCTGAGGGATATGGCCCAATTGGCCGATAGAGTTCGACAGGTAAAACGTCTTAAAGTTGAAAAAGCTAAAGCAACTAAGACTCATCGAAGATAAAGGGTAGCCTATGTCGAAATAGATGATGACGATCTAGAGATATCTAGTGATCATATAGCTGTCGAAGAAAGTGAAATAGATTTGGCAGAATTAAAGCAAGGGCCACCATACTCTTGTAGATTGTTAGTGCCCTCAAATGGGAAGAATCCTACTGAGTCTGAAAAGAACAGTGATAAATTCCCAAAGAAAGCATATAGTTTCGACGTCACAAAATATGATGAGATATTGAATTGTTAGTTAAAGATGGCTAAATGATAGTACCCCCAGGGGCAAAAATGCCTCCTTTAGAACAAAGAAATAAAAGAGGTTTTTGTAAGTATCATAATTTTTTGGGCCATAAAACTTCACAATGTTTTCTTTTCAGGGATATCGTTCAAGGAGCGATCAAAGAAGGCAGACTCAAATTTGATGACAAACCTCCAATGAAAATCGATGCAAACCCATTGCAAGCTGATGCCCACTATGATGAACCATCAGGCATCAACATTGTCGAAGTTTTAGAAGACTTCGTCAATAAGCCTATTTTTGGCAGTTTCACTGGGAACATCTCCAGAAAGACTGTCGAAGAGGTGAGAAGGGATACTGAAGGCCTAAACAAAGGAGCTACTGAAGACTCAAACAAAAATACTACTGTAGGTTCTTACTTGGCTGCCGTCAAGGGTTCGACAGAGGACCTCAAAGCCAAAATGCAAAAGATGAATCTCGCTGCCAAGAGCAACGTAGAAGTTAATATGGTTGAAGCATCTGAGGAAAAGGCTTCAGAAGAGGCCATCAGACAAGAGGAAGTGAATAAAACTGCATTTCCTAAAGAGAATGAGAATCTGGAAGATTTTCTGCAACGATGCAAAAAAAATAAGTCTGAAGTCATGCTGTGTCCAAGATGCAACTCCATCTTTGACAAAAAGGCTGCAGAACACATACAGGGTGTAAGGGCGGCAAAGGAGAAATGGGGCACCAATTCCTAACCCAATATGGATCCTGAGGTTAGATATGATCCCAGAAGAGGATATCAGAAAGGACCAATGAACCAGGCGAAGAGGCCATCAACTTTCAGGCCTCCAACAAATGTCCCTGTGGACACTTGGCTGAAAACAGCAAACAGGAAAAGGCCCAGTGAGGAGAAATGGCGAACATTCGATGTGCCAAGAGGATCATCCTTGGCATATAGGAATGAGTTCCAAACTACAACAACAAACAAAGTAGCTCATGTGTCGAGCAACTACAAAGGGAAAAACCCCATGTCTCGCTCCCAGTGGAGAAGATATCTGTTGTACCCCAAAATTTGCCATCTCATTTATCAAGAATTTGCTTACAAGATCTCCTTTGGCTCAAGACTGCACTAGGGTTGATCAGCTCAAGACACCTCCTTAAGCACTGATGACCAAAATTAGGGTTTGAGATTGCACAAGGATATTTGAACTTCCAATGCCCCATATGACTTTCATGGATCATTACGGACCCCCAAGATTACTCATGTCAAATTTCAAGCCTTGGATCACACTTTTGCTCAGTCAATTGAGCAGTTGACCTAAAAGTCAACTATATTAGGGAAAAAGTCAACTATGGCCAATTTACAGTCAAAATTCATATTTTTTTATCCACATCAACATTTTAAACTCATATGTATCATTTGATCAAGTTTGAACCACAATTCCTCAAGAAATTTAATCAAATCTTCAAAAGGGCAAAATGGTCAAAATTAGGGTTTTGACTAGGAAAGGGAAATTTCTGATTTTTGACCTAGAAAATGATCAATTGGTTTAAGGAATGATCTCAAGAGTTCAATTGCATCATTTTGACCTAATGACATGGCTCAAAACATTTTTCAAGTCCAATGGATTGACAGATGAATTTTCAATCAACTGATCAAAAGTCAATTGTATACTGAAAAGTCAAACTTTGAATTTTTGGTCAAAATGAAATGTCAAAAATCAAAATTCATCAAATTATTTCAAAATATGAAACTTATTCATCAAGAAATACAAAATTCAAGATTTCATTTTGAAAAGTTAAAATTTCTAAACTTAGAAATTTTTCTAAGTGTTGGAAATTTCTTATTTTTTCACAACTTTGAACAAAATTTTCACCATGATGCAAGATGATTCAAAAGAAACTTCCAACATGAAATTTGTAGATATCCATGAAATACACAACATTTCTTTACACAACTCCTTCCAAAAGTGCTTGTTTCTCAAGTTATAATTTTAAGAACATATGGTCATGAAACAAAACACTTAGTGAAATTTTGCCCTAATTTGGTCAGGATTTTGACCTAACTTCATGGAACTTTTTCATATAGTTCCAAGGGGGATTTTCAAAAGTGATTCAAAGAGGGGTTGTATATAACATTACAAGCTTTCCAAATTGTCCAAGAACTCCTTGAGATCATTTTTTAGTAGGGAGAATCGAAGATATGAAGTTAGGGTTTTCACACTTGAATTACAAGTCATTTTGTGATGAACAAGATTTAAAATTCAAACTTATGCTGCATAACCTCTACTTTGTAGGCCTTAAACTTGTTAGGCACTCCATAATTAATTGCTTGCACAGCTGTTAGAGGTCTCAATTCAAGCATTCAATGCAAGGCCATGCTTTATATCCATTTTGGAAAGAAAGTGCACAATGTCATTTTGATAAAGTAGCTTTTTGGAAAAAACTTGTTCTTGAGCCTTGCAATTGCTTTCTTCTGATCATACAAGTCCCATAACTCATGAGAAGATTGTATAGACACTTACAATCACTCAGCCCATGCTTGTACTTCCTCTTGAAACTTGTTTTCCCACTTTTCTTGAAAATCAAGTAACATAGCAATTAGCTTACAACTTGTACTTCTGACTCTCCAAAGCACTCAAGACCTTTTGCTTATACATACACAAGTTATTTGCCACAAATCCCACGCATGCTTAAGCCATGAAAACATCAAGAACACATAATCACCAAAAACACCTCAAAAGTTGCCATTTTTGAGTTTTGAATCCAATCTCCAAATTTGCTCGTGCGTTTCTTGGCCTTTTACTTTCAAAAGCTTCTAAATAACATACACAAACAATTCCAACACCTGAAACACCACTGTAACACCTCCATCATCATCCACCATTTTCAAAAACAGCACCTTGCAGATTGACTTCTCTAGAACTCCTCAGGCACTTTCAGATAAAGCTAAGCATCACATTAGCTTCCTGGGAACTTGAGGAAGCTAATCCAATCATTGGAACTCACTAAAAGCTACTCAAACTCAAAACACGATACCCTCTTGCAAGGTAAGTTATCTCAACTTTGAACTTCTCATACAAGCATCATTAATGGTTTATTTGTGAATAAAAAATGTAGATATCATTGCCCTAAAGCTAGCCATATCCATAGTTTTCATTTATATTGCTTGAGCTTACAGAATTTTAAGATTGAACTTTCTGAAATTTTTAGGGTTCAAATTAGGGCCATTAAAATTCATGCTTGTCTTTGATCTATAATTTTATTGCTTTGCATTTCTGAAATTGTGAGGAAATTTGCTACAAGTTTCCTGTTTACATTTTTCATTTTTGTTGAGAATTGAATAAGATACAGAGGTTCAGGCTGGGCATGAGGTTAAAGATGAAGTTGGCCTCAGGAATGTGTTTACCATGTATATTTATGGCTTGATATTAATAAACAGATGTATAGCCACCCCAGTGGTAGAAGCGCGCGCCTGTGACTATAGGGACCTGGGTTCGAGCCCCAGTGGTACCCTTTTGGATTTTTTATATATTTTTTCACATATTCTGACTTTTTTGGCAGCGCTGGGCCTCATCCCCTTGGGCTTTATTTTTTTTCTTACTGCTGACCCCCCCTTGCTGGCTATTCAAACCCCTGGCCCATTTTATTTTCTTTTTCTCATTTATATTTATTTGTTTTCTTAAATATTTTATCTAATACTAAAAAAAATCAGAAAAAATATAAAAAACATTAGATTTATATTTTGATATAGTTTATTTATTTTTTACACAAAAAAGTTATTTTATTTAATCATATTTTATTTATTTTACTAATTGGTTTGTAAAGTTAATTAAAAACTAGGGTTTTAGTTATTTTCTTTTACACAATTAAAATATATTATTTTAAAACCAAAAAAGACCAAAAATATTTTATAATACTATAATTGTTTTTAAGACAAAAATACCAAAAATATTCTTCTTATAAACTTAATTTCTTTTTTAATCAATTAATAGATTAGAGTTTTATTTAAATTCATTTCCTAGTAAATTTAGGTTTTACTTTTTACTAATTTAATTAATTATTTTATTTTAGTTAATTAGGTTAAAACAAAATCCCTTTTCCCTAAAAAATCCAAATTAATATCCATTTTCTTTATATTTACATTCTTGTATATTTATTCATTTTTGTACATTATTTATCCAAATTCAATATGGTTGTAATAGATAATTAGACTTTATTTTCTTGTAATCCCCATTTGTAATTTGTACATCCCCCTTCCACAAGCATTGTAATAGCGTAGTAATTTTAAATTATGCAATTTACCGCTTTATATACAAATGCTAGTAATTAGGGTTTGTATGGAAAGACTAAAACCAATCAATTAGAAAACCCTAATCAAAGACAAAACCAAGCATGAAAAACAATACACTTGCACACAAGCACCCCTAGGGTAAATCCACTTGGTTGCCTTACAAAATGCCCATATTACGCATGTGAGGTATCTTAGCAAAAACAAACAGGATCGTAGTCCCTCGATGACGCTATCTATGCTGCCTTTCAAATGATCTTAGTCCCTAAAGAAAAATGCTAAGATACCTTGCAACATTACTAATCATGGTTATACAATGACCCACGCCCGTCCCGTTTACATCCAAAGATAAGTTTACTTACCAAATCAATGGTAAGGTAACAATGTCAAAGGAAAAAGGAAATGAACATGAAAGACTTTTTAGTAGGTAGAATGCTCCTAATTACTTGCTCCATTTCAAAACAAAACATCCTTGCTATTTAAAAAAAAACACCTACATTTTCAAAACATCTTACAAACTTGAAAACATTTTCAAAAAGATTAACATCTTTGTATACATTCTTACGAACGAGAATCATTACAAAGTTTGCCTAAACAATGGCCTCTTTACAAAATACTTTCAAAAACCACACAAATCACAATTTCAAACAAAAGCAAGTGATCTAGAAAGTAACTAAGAGCCCATGGAAAACCATGGATGAAAAGGGTGATAATACCTTCCCTTTTCATAATCAACCCCCCGAACTCAAGAAACAATCTTAAAGGTATTTCCTGTGCTTTTTCACCTTTCCTTTTGGATAAAAGAAAAGTCGGTGGAGACTCTTGCTAATCGCAACATTTGTGAACAAATGCAAAACACCCAAGTCAGTTCTCCCACTGTATCACAATATCAAAGACGGAGGAAAGTCGAAAGAGAGGCTACAGAGGAGCCTCAACCGGAATCAAGCACCAATGTACCACAAAGAAAGGAAAAAGGCAAACAAAGAAAGCCTTTGGAAAGGAAACCAATTTCTAGAAGATTGGTGTGGCCAGAATAAGGTGAATCAAATGAAGAAGGTAATTCTGAATCTGATTCTACTTTAGATATTATGGTGAATATAGTATCAGTACTACCCATGGAATACGACCGCCAAGTTGAAGTCAAAGATACTGATTGGGAGGTCGAATAAGAAATGGCCTAACATAGGCCAGTGTGTTATTATGTGATGAACAATGGCTGCATCGAAGAGCAAAATGCTTTCTTCGAGCCAGCTACTGAGGCGATGCAAAATCACCTCAAACCTTGTTCATAAGGGCAAAGATAGGGGAAATAACCATCAACAAGATTTTGGTTGATTGTGGGGATACAATAAATATAATTCCCCAATCTATGCTGAGGAAAATGGGCAAGGGAGATGGAGATATCAAACCCCACAACATGGTTCTATCGAACTATGAGGGAGGTATTGGAACTACTATGTGGGTGATGCAATTAGACCTCAAGGTATGAACAATACTTCGACCAACTATGTTCATGGTCATTTCAGCGAAGCCCAACTATAATCTACTCTTAGGTAGAGAGTGGATACATGGCATAGGTGCAGTGCCATCTTCGATGCATCAATGGGTTACAATTTGGCGCCCTGATGGCATAATGGAGAATATCGAAGCTGAACAAATTTATTACTTGGGTAAAGTTAACAATGTTGGAAAAAATAGCTTTGACAGAAACTTGGCTCACATAGGGCCATGCAATCCTCATGACTTTGATTTGGCACCAGCACCAAATGCCTTTTGCTCCCTCTACCTACACTCTGACCATGGGTTCCAGTGGGATAGAGAATATTTATCAAACATTGACTATGGAGGAGTTGATGACATACGGCCAACAGGCCGGGGAAGTGAATTCGGTGATGATGACTGAATCACAAGCTTTACAAAAGATTTCGACATCTGTAGTCGAAAGTAGAATAATAGCGGCCTTAGAGGCTGAAGTCAAGTATATGGCTCTTAAAGCCAGTGAGCAAGTGTTTCTTCCAGAAGGTCCTGGGAAAGACTTCAAACCAGAACCACCTGACTTGAAAGGGGGATAAATGCAAAACCAGAGGCTAGATGCCATCTATGATGATGAGCCTTTGGGTTTTGAAAAGGATCCGTTGGCAAACAATGTTAAAATGCTAGCGCAAGATCCTCTGGAAGAAATAGACCTGGGCGAAGGTTTGGTGAAAAGACCAACATACATCAGTGCGAAGATAAATCCAGAGCTCAGGGTCGAAATAATCCAATTGTTGAAGGAGTTCAAAGACTACTTTGCATGGGATTATGATGAAATTCCTGGTCTCGACATAGAATTGGTAGAGCTTTAACTACCAATAAAGCCTGGAAAAAAGCCTGTCAAGCAAACTCCAAGGCGTTTTGCACCAGAGATCTTGTTGAAGATCAAGACAGAAGTCTAAAGACTAATGAGATGCAACTTCATCCGAACAACCAGGTATGTCGAATGGATTGCAAATATAGTACCTGTTATAAAGAAAAATGGTACCTTAAGGGTGTGCATCGATTTTAGAGATTTAAATGCTGCAACACCAAAGATGAATATCCAATGCCTATGGCGGAAATGCTTGTCGATTCTGTCGCTGGCTTCAAATACATGAGTATGCTTGATGGATACTCTGTGTATAATCAAATTTTCATTGCTGAAGAGGATGTGTCGAAAACAATATTTTGATGCCCTGGGGCTTTAGGCACTTACGAATGGGTAGTGATGCCTTTTGGCCTAAAAAATGCAGGGGAAACATATCAAATAGCAATGAATTCTATCTTCCATGATTTTATCGAAACTTTTATGCAGATTTATATTGATCATATTGTTGTCAAATCTGTTTCAAGGAAGAATCATATGGACCATCTTCGACAATCCTTCGAAAGGATGAGACACTATGGTCTAAAAATGAATCGCCTAAAATGCGCTTTCAGCGTAAGAGAAGGGGACTTCTTAGGCTTTGTGGTCCACAAAAAGGGAATCGATTTAAACCTGAACAAGACCAAATCCATTTTGGAAGTGAAAGCGCCAACTAGCAAGAAGGAGTTGCAATCTCTACTTGGCAAGATAAATTTCCTGAGGAGATTTATATCCAACTTAAGTGGAAAAATGCAAGCCAACTCACCACTACTTTGACTCGACAAAGGAGGATTCAAGTGGGGGCAAGAACAATAAGAGGCCTTCGACAATATCAAAGGATACCTCACCAAGCCACTTATTCTAGTACCGCCTTGTAGAAATATGAGTATGAGATTGTACATAGTTGCATTTGATAAAACTTTAAGAAGCATGTTAGCTCAAGAGGATGAGAATGGTGTCGAAAGACCCATCTATTACCTCAGTAGAGTTTTAAACAATGCATAAACTAGATATATCGAAGTTGAAAAACTATGTTTATGTCTTTACTTCTCATGTACAAAAATCAAGCAATATATTAAACCAGTTAATGTTTATGTTTCGTCTCATTTTGATGTTTTCAAATATATGTTGTCGAAACCCATCTTTCACAGTCGAATTTGAAAATGGGCACTTGCATTAACTGAGTATTCATTAACCTTTATGCCTCTTAAGGCTATAAAAGGTCAAGTTATAGCAGACTTTATAGTTGACCACTCAATAAATGAAGAATCAACAAACTACCTGGAGATCAAACCCTGGAAGTTATACTTCGACGGTTCTAGTCATAAAGATGGAACTGGAGTAGGAGTTCTAATTATTTCTCCAAATAAAATTCCAACAACATTCAAGTACAAGATTAAAGGTTCTTGTTCGAACAATGAGGCCGAGTGCGAAGTGAAGAAGTGAAAAACACAAGAGGGGGGGGGGGGGGGGGTTGAATTGGTAACTTAAAATCAAGAGCGCAGTAGACACGATATTTTTATCCTAGTTCATTTGACCTCAAACTACTCCAGTCCACCCGTCAAGGTGATTTTGCCTCTCTCCAACGAGGACTTAATTTACTAATAAAAAACTGATTACAATCACTACTTTGACAACTGCCAAAGTCTTCTTGAGTACAACCACAACCCGGTTAATCTCAAGGAAAACTAGCTTAATCAAGATAAAAGATTATTCTGTGTATGGTTGTTTTTCTTTACAAAAATAGTATCACAACTGTGATATTTTACACAATTTTGAGCATAGAAAAGAATAAGTAAGCTTGCAGCATTTTTAGAGATATGTTGCTGTGATTTCAAAAAATTCGTTAACGATTTGTCCTCTAAGCTTGTTTATATAGCCATAGAAATCCTGTCCAACATAAAGCGTGATAATGGACATTTAATGTTGTTTCCATATTGAGAAGATTCTTGTCTGAATGAAGCCGTTGCATGTGATGCTTTCTTGATTGAATAGTAACGCTTCAGAACTTAGAATCTTGCATGTTGTAATTGCTTCATAACATTGATGACTCAGAGATGTGAGGATCTGATGGTATATGAAAATTCTATTCAGAATCAGAGTATTCTTCACTTCAACGCAGGTTCTGATCATCATTCTTCAGTGCAGATTCTGATTACCTCAGCTTGAAAGCTTCTATAACTTAACTTCTGATGCTGTTTGGTCAGAACTTCTGCATACAAAATAACACAAATTTAGAGTGCATATTTGTTCTTTGTGTTTTTTATCATCAAAAATCTAATTAAGGGTTGTAGAATCAAACTATGTTCTAACAATCTCCCCCTTTTTGATGATGACAAAAACTAGGATTTTCAATGAAAAATATAGAACAAAAAGCTCAAGAGAGACTCCCCCTGAGTTGATTACTTCCCTGAAGTTCATTCTCGTCAGAGCTTTTAACGCATCTCCTTCTGTCCTTATCAGAATGTGTTCCTGTTCAAGCTTTTCAGAAAATATAGAGGTTAAAATATTCAGAATGTTTGAGACTTTGTCCCGGTATACTGTTATTGAAAATATCTTATTTTCTCCCCCTTTTTGTCAGGTATCAAAAAGCAATATAATCAGAGTAAAAAAGATGAAGTATATTGAAAACAGAATGCAATGACAAATTTTAGAAACAAGAAGGATAAGATAAAAACTTACAGATAAACAATTTAAAGAAAATCTAAGAAGGAGGGGGAAGACGTGTGAACAACGCTTCCAACAAGCTATTAATATGAGTGCTTGATTCTTCATGCTTTCCCAGAATGTCTTTAATTTATTTTGTTGTATCTTCTTGTTTATCCAAAATACCCTTGATCTCTTTGTTTGTATCCTCTTGCTTATCCAGTCTGGCATGGATTAAGGTATTCTCCTTCTTCAACTCTTCCAGAGTTTGCATGACTAGTGACGAAGCTGGTGTATCTTCAGGGGTTGCATGTTGTTCAGAACATTCTGCAGCCTCTTCTGATTGAATCACTTCTTCTGCTGCAATCATGTTTTCTGTAGCAGTAGTCAGAGAGTGGCTATCAGAATCTGGTTCAGTGACTTCTGAAGGATGGTGGTCTTTCCAGGGAGCATTATCCAGCGGAAGAATTTCTTTCTTGTACCATTGGCTCAGAACTTGGTCTTGGAAGGCTTTCAGCTGATCACTAAAGTTCTGTTGAGCCCTTTCATAGCCCAATTCTTCTAGCTTCTGAGTTTCAGAGTTGAGCCATTTTCTGAATCTTTCCCACAAAGAATCAAAAGCAGCAGGATTAGAAATCTCTTGACTTGCTTGCTTCAAAGACGTAATCCATTCCTGCATTTCTGTTTCAAAAATCAACAGATTCTTACCAACATCTGATTTGGTTGAGGTTGGTTTAGGTTTGGGAGTGGCAATTTTGTTTGAGGTGGAAGCTAGTTGGTCCAACACTTGTGGATCAATGACAAGTTTGAGGTTGTCAGCTGGACGGTTGATGGGTGATGGAGTGGAAGAGTCAGAAATTAGGATTGGTGAGTTAAGGGTGTTTGGTGGTGTAGATTCATATGGTGAGGGGATTTCTGGAATATCATGAATAGTGAGAGGTAAGCGAACCGTAAGAGGTTCTGTTATTCCAGGGATTTGGATAGTGGTATCAGAGTCTGAAGGTGGGTCTTCTGATTGGTTTGCGGTAGCATGTTGAATTATGGTTCAGGAATTTCAGAAGATGGGTTTTCAGAAGGAGGAGTGAGAGGGTTTTCATTCTTTGGTTGAAGTGAGTTGAGGCTCAGATGTTCTAGTCGAGGAGAGTGTATTTGTGGATTTTCTGGTTGTTGTTGAATGTTTGGATTTTCTGGGAGTGGTAAGGAAAAGTCTTGATCAAACAGGTCAATATCAGATAGAACTTTAGCAAGTTCTTGTTGATGATGTTCTGGATTTGGATTTGGATTGGGGGAGTGAGGTTCATTCAAAAAGTTTCCAAGAGTTACAGATGGGTCAAACTCTATGTCAAAATCCTCAAATGTTTGGGGTGAAGGCAGCTACCGTATACCCGTAGAGAAACCAAGATAGGACCGAACACCGACCAATGGTGGGGGATGTTATGATCCCAAAACCTGCGTCTGATCAGCAAAGAAATAATCAACTAAGGATGGAAAGGCCAGTCAGGAAGTTCACCAGAATCAACATGACCCCGTCTCAAGTATTACCGCATCTACTAAGATCCAATTTGGTGACCTTGAAAGAAGCTCCGAAAAACCCCAATACAACATCTCCTCATTATCATCCCAATGCCCGTTGTGCATATCACTCTGAAAGTCGTGGTCACAATACTAATAACTTTGAGCTCTAAAGAATAAAATACAAGACCTCATTGAAGCAAAAGAAATTGAGTTCGATGCGCCTGAAAAGCCGAATGTCATTTCTGCCCCTATGCCCAGACATGGCCATAATACCAATGCCATTGAAGAAAGATTGTTTGTTACTTCAATTGATGAACTCATGACCCCACTTCTGACTATTAAAGTGAATTTTTTGAATGCCGGTGTGTTCCTGGGCTGTAGTGAAGTGTGACATCTCTGTTTGTCCTCTCCAACCGGCTGTCCTTTGTTGAAAATAGGCATTCAGTGCCTAATAGATAACAAGGAAATTTTATTCGAGAAGACTTCTGTTCCACCTGTTCCTTTTGAAGATATTTCTATCATTACCATTTCCGCCAATTCTTCCAGGGTCTCTTCCAAAAGACACGTTACAATTACATCAGTTCCGAAAGCAGCTCCTTTAATAATCACAATGCCTGGACCAGTCCCATATGCGTCAGACAAAACCGTGCCATGGAATTATGTATGGGATGTCTATTACCATGGTATCAAGCAGGACTGGTCAGCCGCCGAAGATTCAAGCTCCGAGAAGGTCAACTCCGACATCAGTAACATTGCAGGAACTAGCAAGATTACCCGAAGTGGTAGGATCTTTTATGCAGAAATTGCTCCCCCAAAAGCAGTTTCTGGACCCGTAATCATCCATGTGGCTTCTCCAAAGGTTACTCCCACACCCATAATCATCTCTGCAAATAATCAAATTGACAAAGCTATTACAACCCCTGTAATCATTCAAACTAACACTCCTGCTGCCGAATTAACCAAGACTTGAGGAAAAGGTGTTATGATTGAGCCTGTCCGGATGAAGGCTCAGTCATTAACTATCCCTGAGACTTCCAAGAAAGAAATGGAGGAGATCCTAAAAATTATAAAGAGAAGCGACTACGATGTAGTTGAACAACTGGGGCAAACTCCCTCTAAAATCTCTATGCTGGCATTGCTGCTCTGTTCCGAGGCACATGCAAAATCCTTGGTAAAGTTCTTAAAAACCCCCCATGTACCTCAAGAGACATTTGCTGATCAATTTCAAGACTGTGTAGCCAGCCTAACTGCGGACAATGGTTTAGGTTTTTCAGATGCTGATCTAACGTCGAGGGGTAGAAAACATAATGAGGCATTGCATGTCTCAGTGGAATGTAGGGTCACAACTTTGGCACATGTTTTGGTGGACACTGGCTCATCTGTAAATGTATTACCCAAAAAAGATCTTGATAGACTTGACTGTGAGGGGTTGACTTTGAAGCCAAGTAACATAGTGGTAAGGGATTTTGACGGCTCGAAGAGGATAGTGAACAGGGAAGTGGATATCCCCATAAAGGTTGGAACCCAAACTTTAAATTCAACTTTTTATGTAATGGAGATCCGCCATTCATACTCCTGCCTGTTAGGCTGACCATGGATTCACAATGCTGGCGCTGTTACTTCTACATTGCACCAAGTGCTAAAGTATCCGGTTCAAGGGAAAATTATCACCGTTCATGGAGAGGAAAAATACATGATCAGCCATCTCAATTCCTTCAGATATGTGGAATTAGATGGTGAGTTAATTGAAACTCCATTTCAACACTTTGAAGAGGTATCCCAAGAGGTTGCAGTAACCAAGGCTGTTCCCAAGATTACAAGGCCTCCACTCCGGATGTCGTCGCTAAAGGATGCCAAAGCAGTGGTGGAAGAAGGAGGGTGCACTATCTGGGGATAACTCCCAGATATCCCGTATAAGTCTGACAAGTTTGGCCTAGGTTTCACTTCAAGTGCTCAAAAGGTTGTACGCCGTGCCCATGCTGGAGGGCCACCCTTGAAGATCAGCAGCCATGAAGCCAACACAATAGAAGATGGTGAAGATGGCTGCAACCTAGAGGATTGGATCTTTCCGACTGTCAATGGAGGGCTCATTAATTGGGAGGCTAGAGACTTCATCCCGATCAATTTTATCCCTCAGTAATTTGTCTTTACATTTTTTGGATATGTAATATTCAAAACAATTCGCACTCTTAAAACCTTGTGTCTTACCCGAGGTACAATGGTCCATTTTTAAGGGTAATTATCTCATTTTTCATATGACATCAATGAATCATGGGCGTTTCCGCATACAAACTTTTGTGCTCATTATTTTTTCTTTTACATTTTAGTTTCTTTCAAAGATATCTATACCCTTACACACACCCACACTCACAATGCAGGTATACATCCATTCGGGATCCCATGGGTAACGATACTACTATGGCCTTTTGTGACTCTGAGAATCTAATCTACCAAGCCGAAGACGAAGGTGAGGAAGATTGTGAAGTACCAGGAGAACTTGCCAGACTACTACAACAAGAAGAGAGAACCATCCAGCCTCACGAGGAACCCGTGGATACAATCAACCTAGGTACCGAAGAAGATAAAAAAGAGGTCAAGGTGGGTGCCAATCTGGAACCCAGTATCAAGAAGCGTCTGATTCAGTTGTTACACGATTATGCTGAAGTCTTTTCCTGGTCGTATAAAGACATGCCAGGACTTGATGAAGATATTGTGGTATATCTTCTTCCTATAAGAGAGGATTGTCCGCCAGTAAAGCAAAATGTTCCCTGCATGAGGCCTAATATGTCAGAAAAGATTAAAGTAGAGGTCATGAAGCAATTCAATGCTGGATTCTTGGATGTCACCTCTTACCCTCAATGGGTTGCCAATGTTGTTCCCGTACCTAAAAAAGACGGCAAAGTGCGAATATGTGTGGACTACAGAGATTTGAATAGGGCAAGCCCTAAGGATGATTTTCCACTCCACCACATTGATATCCTAGTTGACAATACGGAATAACACAAAGTGTTTTCCTTCACGGACGGATTCTCAGGTTACAACCAAATCAAAATGGCGCCAGAAGACATGGAGAAAAAAACCTCTGCTATAAGGTAATGCCGTTCGAAGTAAAGAACGCTGGGGAAACCTATCAACGTGCCATGGTAGCTCTATTTCACGACATGATACATCATGAAATAGAGGTCTACATGGACCATATGATAGCCAGATCTCAAATAGAGGAAGAGCATCTTGATCACTTACAAAAACTGTTTGAGGGACTAAAGAAGTACAAGCTGAGGTAGAATCCTTACAAATGCACATTTGGGGTATGGTCTGGTAAACTCCTAGGATTTATCGTCAGCAACAAAGGTATTGAAGTAGATCCTGCCAAAGTTAAAGCAATATAAGAGATGCCTGCTCCTCGCACTGAAAAGGAAGTCATAGGATTCTTGGGACGTTTGAACTATATTGCTAGATTCATTTCTCACCTGACAGCTAATTGTGAGCCAATCTTCAAACTATTTAAGAAAGATCAAGTATTCAAATGGAATGATGAATGCCAATTTGCTTTTGACAAAATCAAGGAATACTTATAAGAGCCTCCTGTGTTGATGCCACCAGTCGAGGGAAGACTGTTGATCATCTATCTGACTGTTTTAGAAAACTCAATGGGGGTGTGTATTGGGGTAACATGACGAGTCTGGACGAAAAGAGCATGCTACTTACTACCTGAGAAAAAAGTTTATCGACTGTGAAACCAGATATTCACTGCTCGAGAAAACTTGCTGTGCTCTGGCATGGGCTGCTCGCCGGCTAAGACAGTATATGCTGACTCATACTACCTTGTTGATATCTAAAATGGATCAGATAAAATATATCTTCGAGAAGCCTGCTCTTTCTGGGAGAATAACAAGGTGGCAGATGATCCTGACGGAATATGACATACAATATACTACCCAGAAATCAATAAAGGGTAGTGTACTAGCTGATAACCTTGCTCACCAGGCTGTAAAAGACTACCAGTCCATGAAGTTCGAATTCCTGGATAAAGACATCATGACATTAGACAACTGTGAAGAATTCAGGCTATATGACGGACCTGAACAAGGATCCCGATGGACCCTGTTCTTTGATGGAGCGTCCAATGTACTCGACAATGGTATTGGTGCTGTACTCATATCTCCGGAAGGGTGTCATACTCCCTTTACGGCCAGACTTTGCTTCAATTGTACAAACAACATGGCAGAATACAAAGCGTGCATCTTCGGTCTCAAAGCTGCCATAGACTTGGGGATCAAATCTTTGGATGTATTCGGAGACTCAGCTTTGGTTATCAGCCAGATCAAAGGGGAATGGGACACCAAACACCCAAACCTTATCCCTTACAAAGAACATGTTTTGACATTGCTACCACATTTCAAGAAGATTACCTTCAAGCATTTCCCACGAGAATAAAATCAGCTAGCAGACGCTCTAGCCATAATGTCATCTATGTTTAAACTTAATTGGGATAACGAGGCTCCCCAGATCACCATCGAACGAATGGAGGAACCGACGCACTGCCACGAGATTAACACTGAAGAAGTAGTGGATCAACCTTGGTTTCGTGAAGTCAAGAAGTATCTCGAGACTCAAGAATATCCAGAAGGAGCTTCAATCAATGATAAGAAGTTCTTGAGGAGATTCTCTGCTAAGTTTTTTCTTAGTAATGGCATCCTGTACAAACGCAATCATGACTCTGTGTTACTTCGGTGTGTAGATAAGGTTGAAGCTAAAAGGATCATGGCTGAATTACATGAAGGCACTTTTGGCACCCACTCCAGCGGGCATACGATTGCAAAGAAAATCCTTCGAGCAGGCTATTACTGGTCCCCCATGGAAGCAGATTGCTATCAACACTCTCGAACCTGCCATAAGTGTCAGATTTATACCGACAAGGTGCACATACCTCCGGTTCCTTTGAATGTCTTAACGGCTCCTTGGCCCTTTGCCATGTGGGGGATTGATATGATTGGGGAAATCAAGCCAACAACCTCCAATGGACACCGCTTCATCCTAGTGGCCATTGACTATTTTACAAAATGGGTGGAGGCAGCTTCCTTCGCTTCCATTACCAAGAATGTTGTTGCCCGCTTCATCAAGCAAAATCTCATTTGCCAGTACGGTATCCCGGAAAGGATCATCACTAACAACGGTACAAATCTCAACAACACTATGATCACCGCCTTGTGCGAGCAATTCAAGATCCAACATCACAATTATTCTCCCTACCGACCGAAGATGAATGGTGCTATCAAAGCTACAAATAAAAACATTAAAAAGATCATACAGAAAATGACAGTCACGTACAAAGAATGGCATGAGATGACACCATTCGCTCTCCACAAGTATCGTACCATAGCTCACACATCAACCGAGGCAACACCCTATTCTCTGGTTTACGGCATGGAAGCTGTCTTGCCTATCGAGGTCCAGATCCCCTCTCTGAGGATTATGAAGGATGCAGGGTTGAACAAAGACGATTGGATCCAGACTCAACTTGATCAACTGAACTTGATTGGTGATAAGAGACTTACTTCTGTTTTCCATGGTCAAATGTATCAAAAACGGATGATCAAGGCTTTCAACAAAAAGGTTAGACGCCAAGTGTATCAAGTTGGAGATCTGGTGATCAAACACATCATACTGCTACAAGGTGATCCTAGGGGTAAATGGACTCCTACCTATGAAGGAACGTTTGTAATCAAAAACATCTTCTCTGGTGGGGCAATGATCTTGACCACCATTGATGGTGACGACCTGCCGCATCCTGCAAACGCAGACATAGTCAAAAGATACTACACATAAGAGACCCGCTAGTTTGACATACCTAGGCAAAACAAGGGAATCCCGGCGAACCAAAAGGGTTCGGGCAAAAATTAGGGATAAAACAAAAAAATATGTACACCCGACAAGTTGAAAACCCGAAAGGGCGACTTGGGAAAAAAGGGGTTTCCCGGTGGAATGAAAACCCGAAAGGGCGGTCCAGGCAAAAGTTAGGGAATTAAAGCGAATGACTATGTCCCGTTGGATCACCTCACGGACAACCTTTGGTTTCAACTAACAAATTCATCAGTTCTGATCAATTCAATCAGCTTCGGACAAGGCAACAAATAGACAAGACGCTCGGAGATGCGAAGGCTATAGCAGAATGGAAACCCCATGGGATTTTTACACATAGCTATCTTTTCTTTGTATCAAAATTTTAATTTTTGTTTTACGACGACATTCTCTTAGTAGAATGTTTGTCTCCTTGTACAAAAAATCTTACTCAAAGTCAATGCAAAGATATCTCTTTGAAAGTGCAAAAAACTATCTGTTTTTCTTTACACTTGTGTTTTGTCTACAAAAACGTCCAATGATTCATTGTTGAACATATGCATCTGAATATAATTACTGTTTACAAATAAACAAAATGAAAAAAGACAATTACTGATGGGTTGAATGGATAAGGAAATGCCTATAGGCTATTACCTAAGAAATCCCCACAGTACGTCGTTTAATCCCCAGCGGAACAAAACTGCCAGTTATCACTCCCCAGTAGAAGTCGCCAAACTTCTCAGGATTCCCCAATGGAATTTTACAAGCAGTATACGACATTTCCCTTGCAATAGAGTTTATTTCTCTAAGCATAAATTCATTAACACTTGGACTTCACAACATGAAGACTTATACTCCATATCCTCAGCAGCAGTCAAGGATTTATTTTCCCGAGTCCAACAACAGTGCAGCAAACTAGCTCGCAAACGCATACATTGCATCCACATATCATAAACATTGATAACACTAATGCATCATACTATGCATTTCATACAACATAAACATATTGTTTTAGCTAACATTTTACCTTTTTCAGGATAAGGTTAACAACTACCATTAACAAAATTCCAAAATATTTTGATACAGTTCAGATACGCTCCAGACACGGATGCCATTCTGATACTCATTCAAATACAGTCTTCAGATACAGTTCAGATACGCTCCAGACACGGATGCCATTCTGATACTCATTCAGACCCAACTTTCAGATACAGTTCAGATACGCTCCAGACACTGATTCCATTATGATACTCATTCAAATACAGTCTTCAGATATAGTTCAGATACGCTCTAGACACAGATGCCATTCTGATACTCATTCAGACTCAACTTTCAGATACAGTTCAGATACGCTCCAGAAACAGATGCTATTCTGATACTCATTCAAATATAGTCTTCAGATACAGTTCAGATACGCTCCAGACACGGATGCCATTCTGATACTCATTCAGACTCAACTTTCAGATACAGTTCAGATACGCTCCAGACATAGATGCCATTCTGATACTCATTCAAATACAATCTTCAGATACAGTTCAGATACGCTCCAGACACGAATGCCATTCTGATATTCATTCATACTCAACTTTCAGATACAGTTCATATACGCTCCAGACAGGAATGCCATTCTGATACTTATTCAAATATAGTCTTCAGATACAGTTTAGATACGCTCCATACACGGATGCCATTCTGATACTCATTCAGACTCAACTTTCAGATACAACTCAGATACGCTCCAGACATGGATGCCATTCTGATACTCATTCAAATACAGTCTTCAAATACAACTCAAATACGCTCCAGACACGGACGCCATTCTGATACTCATTCTTTCAGCTTACAAATTAAAATTCAACAATCTCTTTTGGATGGCATATTTAAGCCCATCTCCTACAACTTTTTATCACCTCTCCAAATGGCATCTTTAAGCCCATTCCCTTAACCATCACATCACCAAGTGCAAATTTATGGGCACTCTAGTGTCCAATCATCTTCAACCTCCGAGTCACGACTGGAAAAACACGCCAATCTAACTCTTCAGGTTTAAGAAGATTGAACAGGGGCAACTGTTGTACCCCAAAATTTGCCCTCCCACTTATCAAGGATTTTCACAAGATCTCCTTTGGATCAAGCCTGCATTTAGGTTGATCAGCTCAAGACACCCCCTCAAGCACTGACGACTGAAAATTAGGGTTTGAGATTGAACAAGGATTTTTGAACTATCAATGCTTCATATGACTTACAAGGATCATTATGGACCCCCAAGATTACTCATGTCAAGTTTCAAGCCTTGGATCACACTTTTGATCAGTCAATTGAACATTTGACCTAAAAATCAACTGTATTGGGGAAAAAGTCAACCATAGCCAATTTACAGTCAAACTTAATAATTTTTGACCCACATCAACATTTTAAACCCATATGTGTCATTTGATCAATTTTAGACCACAACTGCTCAAGAAATTTGATCAAATCATCAAAAGGGCAAAATGGACAAAATTAGGGTTTTGACTGGGAAAGGGCAATTTATGATTTTTAACTTAGCAAATGATCAATTAGGTCAAGGAATGATCTCAAGAGTCCAATTGAATCACTTTAACCTAATAACATGGTTCAAAACACTACAAGTCCATTGGATTGACAAATGAATTTTTCAGTCAACTGATCAAAAGTCAACTGTATATTAAAAAGTCAAACTTTGACTTTTTGGTCAAATTCAAATGCCAAAGATCATAATTCATCAAAACATGTCAAAACATGAAACTTGTTCACCAAGAAATCAAGAATTTAATATTTTATGTTGAAAAGTTGAAATTTCTTAACTTAGAAATTTTTCTAAGTATAGAAAATTTCTTATTTTTTCACAACTTTGAGCCAAATTTTCACCATGATGCAAAGTGATTCAAGAGAAACTTCCAACATGAAAGTTGTAGATATCCATGAAATATACAACTTTTCTTCACACAACGTCTCCTAAAAATGCATGGATCTCAAGTTATAATTTTGTGAATACATGCTCATGAACTAAAAATGACTTAGTGAAATTTTGCCCTAGTTAGGCAGATTTTTGACCTAACTTCGTGGCAATTTTTCACATAGTTCCAAGGGTAATCTTCAGAAGCAATTCAAAGATGAGTTGTAGAGCACATTGGAAGCTTTCCAAAATGTCCAATAAATCCTTGAGATCATTCTTGAGCAAGGAGAATCGAAGAGATGAAATTAGGGTTTTGTCACTTGAATTTAGGTCATTTTCATGATGAACACAAATGTAAATCCATGCTAGGCTGCATAATCCTTGCTTTGCAGGCCTAAAACTTGTTTGTCACTCCTTAATTAAATGCTTACACAGCTGTTAAGGCTTTGATCCAAGAAAATGAGCTATTATCCAAGTGGCATTTCCATTAATGGCACAAAGTGAACACTTCCATTCTTGTAAAGCAAGCTTTTTGCATAAAGTCATTCTTGAGCCTCTAACTTGTTCCCTCTGATCACGCTCCATCCACAAAGTCAAAAACAAACTTGTTTAAAGCATGAACTACTCTACCTTAGCAAGTACACAAGCATTGTAACTTGTTTTCTCAAAAATCACATGTTTGGCTTAAGGATGCAAATTCAAATTCTGAGTTGTTACAAGTCTCCAAACCTCTTGCTTATAAGTAGACACACTATTTGCAAGTTGACACACGAGCAAGAAGCCCCTGAAACTCACTCAAACTCCCTCTAGCCAAAAATTGTCCCAAAACACCATTGTTGTGCAAGTTTTGACTTTTCAAACCAAACTCACATTTCCCTCGTGCGTTTCTTGGCATTTTAGTTTCTAAACCTTCCTTGCATCAAGACTAACTCATCCTTGTACCTGTTTCATTTCTATAACACCATTTTCCCTACCTTCCATAACCAAAAACAAAGCATCACAGTTGGACTTCTCCAGGCCATTCCAGCCATCCTCAGCTCAAGCCAGCCATTGCACTAGCTTCTTAGAGGTCCAAGGAAGCTAACCTGATCATCAACACTAACTGAAACAAGCTCATTTGCATTTCACGATTTCCAGTTTTGAGGTATTTTTCTTGAACTTCTATCTCATTACTTAGGCACTGTTAGGCTTACATTTGTGAAGATAAAATGTAGACCTCATTTCCACGAAGCTGTACACATCCATAGTTTGCATTTATATGGCTTGAGCTTAGAGAATTTTAGAGTTGAAGTTTCTGAAATTTTTAGGGTTTAAATTAGGGCCAGAGAAATTCTCACTTATCTTTGACTTTCAGCCTTAGTTATTTACATGGTTAGAATCGTGAGGAAGAATGCAACAACTTTCATTTTGTCACTTTCCATTTTTGTTGAGAAATGAAGAAGTTACAGGTACACCGATTGGAGGTTGAAGATGAAGTCATCAGGACTGGATTTGCCTTATATATTTATGGTTTTGCATATATAAACATATGTATAGCCACCCCCGTGGTAAAGCGCGCGCCTGTTCACCCTATGGTCCTGGGTTCAAGCCCCAGCGAGACCATTTTGGTTATTTTTCCAATTTTTGACATTTTTTGATTTGTTTGTTTGCAGGCGCTGGGCCCTTTGGGCCTATCATTCTTTTTTATTTTGCTAACATACCCCCTGTTTGCTTGTGACACCACCCTGGCCCATTTTATTTTTATTTATTTATTTATTTCTTTTTCTTTTAAATATGTTTTCTAAAATACCAAAAAAATCATAAAATGTATAATAGATTTATATTTTGACATAATTTAAATATTTTTTCATATAAATAAAAATTATTTTTATTCATTATACTTTATTTTACTCTTATTAATTTCTTTGTAAAATAAAACTAGGTTATTATTTAATTAAATACAATTATTTTTTAATATCCAAAAGACTAAAGAATATTTTATAACATAACTTATTTTTCAAGACAAAAAATATAAAAATACAAAAATACTTTTTCTTTAAACTTATTTCCTTTTAATCAACTAAAATAGATTTAGGGTTTCATCCAAAAAATCTTTTCTTAATTAAAATATTTTCTTAAATAATTTCCTTATTTAACTTAATTACTTTTTTTTTCTCTAGTTAGGTTAAAATCAAAACCCTTTTTCTTAAGATACCAAACACAAAAAATATTTTCTTTGTATTTGTAATTCTTTCATATTTAATTCATCTTGTATATTCCAATTCTTGTACAAATTCAATTTGGTTGTAATAGATTAATTAGGTATATATTATTGCAATCCCCATTCATAAATTATATACCTCCTCCCACCAATGTTGTAATAGCGTAGTAACTTTAAATTTCGCAATTTATCGCTTTTACATAATGTGCTAGTAATTAGGGTTTGTATGGCAAGATAAAAACAATCAAATAGAAAACCCTAATCCAAGACAAAAACAAGCATGAAAATGACACCCTTTGCAAACAAGCACCCCTAGGGTTATCCCACTTGGTTGCCTTACAAAAATGGCCATATTACGCATGTAAGGTATCTTAGCAAAAACAAACAAATACAAGATCATAGTCCCTCGATGACGCTATTCAAAGTTGTCTTACAAAATGATCTTGGTCCCTCAAAAAGAATGCTAAGATACCTTGCAACATTGCTAATCATGGCTATACGATAACCCACGTCCGTCCCGTTTATATCCAAAGATAGGGTTGCTTACCAAATCAATGGTAAGACAACAATATCAAAGGAAAAGAAAATGAACAAGAAAGACATTTGAGTAGGTAGATTGCTCCTAATTACTTGCTCCATTTCAAAACAAACATCCCTGATATTTTCAAAAACAATCACATACACCTTAAAACATCTTACAAAAATTGAAAACATTTTCAAAAGATCAACATCTTTGTATACATTCTTACGAATGAGAATCATTACAAAGATTGCCTTAACAATGACCTCTTTACAAAACACTTTTCAAAACCACACAAAGTACAATTTCAAACAAAAGCAAGTGATCTAGCAAGTAAATAAGAGCCCATGGATAACCATGGACGAAAAGGGTGCTAATACCTTCCCTTTTCATAATCTACCCCCCGAACTCAAGAAACAATCTCAAAGGTCTTTCCTATGCTTTTTCACCTTTCCTTTTGGTAAAAATAAAAGTCGGTGGTGACTCTTGCTAAACCGCAACATTTGTGATAAAATGCAAAACCCTCAAGTCAGTTCTCCCACCGCATCACAGAACTGGAGACTCTGCTGGGGAAAATTCTAAAAGTGGGGTTACCTTAGGGATAGATCACATTTATTTGCTTACATTGTTTGACTTGTATGCTTTACATTATGGTTCTTTGTTTGGGTTTGAATTCTCTACCCGGATTTGGGATACCTTATTAGGTAAGTAGCAATACGTTGTGGAAATTATGCAGGGTATATCGACATGGTCTAAGCAATAGCTATGTTAGTGTGACATATTTGTGGGTACCGATAGCCTTTGAGTTAATCAAAGAGAATACGGGGCCACTGAGTGATGTCATGTAACACTAATGAACTTCTAGAACCTTTACTTGACCAACTTGGCCTTTAGGATGTAGTGGGATAACTGGCTTTGATGCAGTCCAAAGTTGGTAGATACTCGATACTACACTCATTGAGATTTGGTTTCTTGGGATATTTCGGTCGCCATTAAAGAGGTTTGAGATGAAATAATGACCAAGGAAACAAACCAGTGATATTGAGCTCCTTAGAACCCGGTTACTATTACTAGGACAGGTTTGAGCCAACTGAACTTCAAGAGGGTACTTACCTATAAAACTCCATGCAAGCCTAAACCTAAGGACTTGTTTTCTTTGTTTGTATATGCATACTTGTACATAACATCATGAATATCTTATACATACACTAGCCATTTCAAGGATTTTGGGATTCATCTTTGTTCTTGTTTTATAGGATATGGATTCACTTCGCAGGAAAACTATTCAAGTCAACCTTGTGAGAATCCCTCCACAACTTAAGGAGCTAGTTTCAAGGATTCCTGAAAAATCTCCTTTCACCGAGAGACATGGTCTCCTACTCAACTTGGTCACCTCCAACACAGATAAGGACATGATGAAGGTGCTCTTTCAGTTCTTTGATCCTTTAAACCATTACTTCATATTTCCCGAATATCAACTTATGCCTACTTTGGAAGAATTCTCCCAACTCTTGAGTATTCTCATTCTCAATCAACTACCTTTCAACCGTGCGGAAAGAGATCCAAAACCAGAAGATATTGCTCAAGCTCTACACTTGCACTCATCTGATATCACAACTCATTGGGAAACAAGGAGTGGTGTCAAAGGTTTCTTAGCAAAGTTCCTGTTTGAGAAAGCCCAAAGCTGTTGGAATTCCTTGGAATTTCAAGCCTTTGAGGAAATTGTGGCTCTCCTCATCTATGGGATGGTTTTGTTTCCAAATCCTAACCAAATCATAGATGTTAACACCGTCAAAATCTTCATATCCTGCAACCCAGTGCCTACATTGCTAGGAGATATCCTACACTCTTTTCACACTCGCACAAAGAGGAAAAGAGGTGTTCTTATGTGTTGCACTCCTCTCTTGGCAAGATGGTTTATTTCTCATCTTCCCCAATCTGTATTAAAAAATGAGCAAGGTTCAAGGTGGTCACAAAGGTTGATGACGCTCAAACATTCAAACATTCATTGGTGCTCCCGATCCAAAGAGAATGTTATCACTGTCGACCGTTATGGAGAATTTCCTAATGTCCATTTACTTGGCATTAGGGGAGGTATCACCTACAACCCTTGTTTGGCCTTAAGACAGTTTGGTTATGCCCGAAGGGATGGCCCGCACGATATGCTGATTCAAGGTTTGGTATTTGACTACGACAACAACGATCAAGGTCTTCGCCAGAGATTTATCTGAGCTTGGAGGATGTTAAACAAGGTGGATAGCAAGACTTTGGGGCATAAGAATTCTATCCCTCTTGAGTCTTACCTCAAATGGGTACGAACTTGCGCTCAGAGTCTTATGATGCCTTACCCCTCCATTCTCCCAGTAACCATTGAGCCTGTCATGGAGGGGGATGTTCCATACACTATCCTACATCCTAACATGCCCACATCTCTTGAAGACCTACAAAGGGATTGGATACAACTCAAAGGGGAGCGAGATACGTTCGAAGCCCAATTCTACGTAAGCAAGAAGATGGTTTTTGAACTCACTAGGCTACTTCATGAGGAGCAGACTCTTAATGCCTACATTGCACCAAAGAGGATACACACTACCCTTCTATCTTAGAGTTTTTTGTATTATTTTGCCCAAGGGGAATTGATGTACTCAAACTTTATCTTATTAATATAATGCGTGTTTCCTTTTTGTCTAAAACAATTTTGAATCTTTGAAATCCTTGGAAGCATTTCATATGCATATACCATTCATCATAACATAAACAGGTCTTTTGAAATAAGTCTCCTCATCTTTGTACTGTTTATTTCAGTAAGATGGATCTTGAGCAAACAATGAAGGATCTCCAAGCTCAGAATACACAGTTTCAACAGTTGCTTTTGACCCTGGCTAAGGGACAAGAAGAATTGAAGAATTTGCTGGCTGAAGAGAGGAAAAAGAAAACCAAGAAGGTAACCAGAGTCTTAAACATGGGAAGAAGATTTCACGGGCAGACAAGAAGGACTTTGGACTTTGCAACAACATCTGATGAAAGAGACAACCAAGATGGTAAAGGCAAGGAAACAGTTATCCTGACAGAATCGGAGAAGGAAGAGGAAGAAGAGGACTACTCTGAGGAACAATACCCTCCAGCTAATGACAAGTATAAACATCTCGAAGAGCATTTGAGCACGATGGAAATCCAAAAGGTGCCTGGCTTGGACTTTGAGGAATTGGGTTTGGTGTCGGGGATTGTGATTCCTCTAAAATTTAAAGCACCTATATTCGCCAAATATGACGGAGTTTCATGCCCTAAAATGCATCTCCGATTATATGTGAGGAAAATTCAACCCCATACCGCTGATAAAGAATTATGGGTGCACTTCTTCCAAGACAGTCTGTTTGGAACTCAACTTGACTGGTTCTACCAACTAGAAAGAGTCAACATTCACAATTGGGAAGATCATGCTGCAGCTTTCTACAAACAATATCAGTACAATGCTGATCTGATGCCTACCCGTACTCAACTCCAGAGTATGACCATGGCTTCCAATGAAGGTTTCAAGGACTATGCGCAAAAATGGAGAGATTTGGCTGGAAGAGTTCAACCCCCTCTATCTGAGAGAGAATTGGTAGACATGTTCTTGGGAACCTTGTCTGTTCCCTTCTTCAATCATTTGATCGGAAGTTCATCTGCAGGCTTTACTGAACTAATATTGTCCGGAGAGAGGATAAAAGCCAGTATAAAGAATGGAAAGATTCAGAAAGACACATCTTCTTCTACAGCTATAAGGAAGCCCTTTATCAGAAAGAAAGAGGCAGCTGCCGTATACCCGCAGAGAAACCAAGATAGGACCGAACATCGACCAATGGTGGGGGCTGTTATGATCCCAAAACCTGCGTTTGATCAGCAAAGAAATAATCAACCAAGGATGGAACGACCAGTTAGGCAGTTCACCAGAATCAACATGACCCCGTCTCAAGTATTACCGCATCTACTAAGATCCAATTTGGTGACCTTGAAAGAAGCTCCGAAAAACCCCAATACAACATCTCCTCATTATCATCCCAATTCCCGTTGCGCATATCACTCTGAAAGTCCTGGTCACGATACTAATAACTGTTGGGCTCTAAAGAACAAAATACAAGACCTCATTGAAGCAAAAGAAATTGAGTTCGATGCACCTGAAAAGCCGAATGTCATTTTTGCCCCTATGCCCAGACATGACCACAATACCAATGCCATTGAAGAAGGATTGTTTGTTACTTCAATTGATGAACTCATGACACCACTTTTGACTATTAAAATGAATTTGTTGAATGCCGGTGTGTTCCCGGGCTGTAGTGAAGTGGGCCATCTCTGTTTGTCCTCTCCAACCGGCTGCCCATTGTTGAAAATAGGCGTTCAATGCCTAATAGATAACAAGGAAATTTTATTCGAGAAGACTTCTGTTCCACCTGTTCCTTTTGAAGATATTTCTATCATTAACATTTCCGCCAATTCTTCCAGGGTCTCAACCAAAAGACCCGTTAGAATTACATCAGTTCCGAAAGCAGCTCCTTTAATAATCACAATGCCTGGACCAGTCCCGTATGCGTCAGACAAAACCGTGCCATGGAATTATGAAGGGGATGTCTATTACCATGGTATCAAGCAGGACTGGCCAGCCGCCGAAGATTCAAGCTCCGAGAAGGTCAACTCTGACATCAGTAACATTGCAGGAACTAGCAAGATTACCCGAAGCAGTAGGATCTTTTATGCAGAAATTGCTCCCCCAAAAGCAGTTTCTGGACCCGTAATCATCCCTGTAGATGCTCCAAAGGTTACTCCCATACCCATAATCATCTCCGCAAATACTCCAATTGACAAAGTCATTACAACCCCTGTAATCATTTCGAATGACACTCCTGCTGCCGAATTAACCGAGACTCGAGGAAAAGGTGTTATGATTGAGCCTGTCCGGACGAAGGTTTAGTCATTAACTATCATTGAGACTTCCAAGAAAGAAATGGAGGAGATCCTAAAAATTATAAAGAGAAGCGACTATGATGTAGTTAAACAACTGGGGAAAACTCCCTCTAAAATCTCTATGCTGGCATTGCTGCTCTGTTCTGAGGCACATGCAAAAGCCTTGGTAAAGTTCTTAAAAACCTCCCATGTACCTCAAGAGACATCTGCCGATCAATTTCAAGACTGCGCTGCCAGCCTAACTACGGGCAATGGTTTAGGTTTTTCAGATGCTGATCTAATGCCGAGGGGAAGAAAACATAATGAGGCATTGCATGTCTCAATGGAATGTAGGTGCACAACTTTGGCACATATTTTGGTGGACACTGACTCATCTCTGAATGTATTACCCAAAAAATCTCTTGATAGACTTGACTGTGAGGGGTTGACTTTGAAGCCAAGTAACATAGTGGTAAGGGCTTTTGACGGCTCGAAGAGGATGGTGCACGGGGAAGTGGATATCCCCATAAAGGTTGGAACCCAAACTTTCAATTCAACGTTTTATGTAATGGACATTCGCCCTTCATACTCCTGCCTGTTAGGCCGACCATGGATTCACAACGCTGGAGCTGTTACTTCTACGTTGCACCAAATGCTAAAGTATCCAGTTCAAGGGAAGATTATCACCATTCATGGAGAGGAAGAATACATGATCAGCCATCTAAATTTCTTCAGATATGTGGAATTAGATAGTGAGTTCATTGAAACTCCATTTCAACACTTTGAAGAGGTCCCCCAAGAGGTGGAAGTAACCAAGGCTGTTCCCAAGATTACAAGGCCTCCACTCCGGATGTCGTTGCTAAAGGATGCCAAAGTAGTGGTAGAAGAAGGAGGGTGCACTATCTGGGGACAACTTCCAGATATCCCGTATAATTCTGACAAGTTTGGCCTAGGTTTCACTTCAAGTGCTCAAAAGGCTATACGCCGTGCCCGTACTGGAGGGCCACCCTTGAAGATCAGCAACCATGAAGTCAACTAAGTAGAAGATGGTGAAGATGGATGCAACCTGGAGGATTGGATCTTTCTGACTGTCAATGGAAGGCTCATCTATTGGGAGGCTAGAGACTTTGTCCCGATCACTATTATCCCTCAGTAATTTGTCTTTACATTTGTTGGATCTGTAATATTCAAAACAATCCGCACTCTTAAAACCTTGTGTCTTACCCGAGGCACAATGGTCCATTTGTAAGGGTTATCATCTCATTTTTCATATGACATCAATGAATCACGGGCATTTTCGCATAAAAACTTTTGTGCTCATTGTTTTTTCTTTTACATTTTAGTTTCTTTCAAAGATAGTTATACCCTTACACACACCCACACTCACAATGCAGGTATACATCCATTTGGGATCCCATGGGTAACGATACTGCTATGGCCTTTTGTGACTCTGAGAATATAATCTACCAAGCCGAAGACGAAGATGAGGAAGATTGTAGAGTACCAGGAGAACTTGCCAGACTACTACAACAAGAAGAGAGAACCGTCCAGCCTCACGAGGAACCCGTGGATACAATCAACCTAGGTACCAAAGATGATAAAAAAGAGGTCAAGGTGGGTGATAATCTGGAACCCAGTATCAAGAAGCGTCTGATTCAGTTGTTACACGATTATGTTGAAGTCTTTGCCTGGTCGTATGAAGACATGCCAGGACTTGATGAAGATATTGTGGTACATCGTCTTCCTACAAGAGAGGATTGTCCGCCAGTAAAGCAAAAGGTTCGCCGCATGAGGCCTGATATGTCAGAAAAGATTAAAGTAGAGGTCATGAAGCAATTCAATGCTGGATTCTTGGATGTCACCTCTTACCCTCAATGGGTTGCCAATGTTGTCCCCGTACCTAAAAAAGACGGCAAAGTGCGAATATGTGTGGACTACAGAGATTTGAATAGGGCAAGCCCTAAGGATGATTTTCCACTCCCCCACATTGATATCCTAGTTGACAGTACGACACAACACAAAGTGTTTTCCTTCATGGGCGGATTCTCAGGTTACAACCAAATCAAAATGGCGCCTGAAGACATGGAGAAAACAACCTTTGTCACGCAGTGGAGCACTTTCTGCTATAAGGTAATACCGTTCGGACTAAAGAACGCTGGGGAAACTTATCAGCGTGCCATGGTAGCTCTATTTAACGACATGATACATCATGAAATAGAGGTCTACATGGACGATATGATAGCCAAATCTAAAATAGAGGAAGATCATCTTGATCACTTACAAAAACTATTTGAGAGACTGAAGAAGTACAACCTGAGGTTGAATCCTAACAAATGCACATTTGGGGCACGGTCTGGTAAACTCCCAGGCTTTATCGTCAGCAACAAAGGCATTGAAGTAGATCTTTCCAAATTTAAAGCAATACAAGAGATGCCCGCTCCTCGCACTGAAAAGGAAGTCAGAGGATTCTTGGGACGTTTGAACTATATTTCCAGATTCATTTCTCACCTGACAACTACTTGTGACCCAATCTTCAAACTATTGAAGAAAGATCAAGTAGTCAAATAGAATGATGAATGCCAAGTTTCTTTTGACAAAATCAAGGAATACTTACAAGAGCCTCATGTGTTGATTCCACCAATCGAGGGAAGACCGTTGATCATGTATCTGACTATTTTAGAAAACTCAATGGGGTGTGTATTGGGGCAGCATGACGAGTCTGGCCAAAAAGAGCGTACTATTTACTACCTGAGCAAAAAGTTTACCGGCTGTAAAACCAGATATTCACTGCTCGAGAAAACTTGCTGCGCTCTGGCATGGGCTGCTCGCCGGCTAAGACAGTATATGCTGACTCATACTACCTTGTTGATATCTAAAATGGATCCGATAAAATACATCTTCGAGAAGCCTGCTCTTTCTGGGAGAATAGAAAGGTGGCAGATGATTCTACCGGAATATGACATACAATATACTACCCAGAAAGAAATAAAGGGAAGTGTACTAGTTGATCACCTTGCTCACCAGGCTGTAGAAGACTACTAATCCATGAAGTTCGAATTCCCGGATGAAGACATCATGACATTAGACAACTGTGAAGAATTCAGGCCATATGACATACCTGAACAAGGATCCCGATGGACCCTGTTCTTTGATGGAGCGTCCAATGCACTCGACAATGGTATTGGTGCTGTACTCATATCTCCGGAAGGGTGTCATACTCCCTTTACGGCCAGACTTTGCTTCAATTGTACAAACAACATGGCAGAATACGAAGCGTGCATCTTCGGTCTCAAAGCTGCCATATACTTGGGGATCAAATCTCTAAATGTATTCGGAGAATCAGCTTTGGTTATCAGCCAGATCAAAGGGGAATGGGACACCAAACACCCAAACCTTATCCCTTACAAAGAACATGTTTTGACATTGCTACCATATTTCGAGAAGATTACCTTCAAGCATTTCCCGCGAAAAGAAAATCAGCTAGCAGACGCTCTAGCCACAATGTCATCTATGATTAAACTTAATTGGGATAAAGAGGCTCCCCAGATCACCATCGAACAAATGGAGGAACCGACGCACTGCCATGAGATTAACACTGAAGAAGTAGTGGACCAACCTTGGTTTCGCGAAGTTAAGAAGTATCTCGAGACTCAAGAATATCCAGAAGGAGCTTCAATCAATGATAAGAAGTTCTTGAGGAGATTCTCTACTAAGTTTTTTCTTAGTAATGGCATCCTGTACAAACGTAATCATGACTCTGTGTTACTTCGGTGCGTAGATAAGGTTGAAGCTAAAAGGATCATGGCTGAATTACATGAAGGCACTTTTGGCACCCACTCCGGCGGGCATACGATTACAAAGAAAATCCTATGGGCAGGCTATTACTGGTCCACCATAGAAGCAAATTTCTATCAACACTCTCGAACCTGCCATAAGTGTCAGATTTATGCCGACAAGGTGCACGTACCTCCGGTTTCTCTGAATGTCTTGACTGCTCCTTGGCCCTTTTCCATGTGGGGGATTGATATGATTGGGGAAATCAAGCCAACAACCTCCAATGGACACCGCTTCATCCTAGTGGCCATTGACTATTTTACAAAATGGGTGGAGGAAGCTTCCTTCGCTTCCGTTACCAAGAATGTTGTTGCCCGCTTCATCAAGCAAAATCTCATTTACCGGTATGGTATCCCAGAAAGGATCATCACTGACAACCGTGCAAATCTCAACAACACTATGATCACCTCCTTGTGCGAGCAATTCAAGATCCAACATCACAATTCTTCTCCCTATCGGCCGAAGATGAATGGTGCTGTCGAAGCTGGAAATAAAAAAATTAAAAAGATTATACAGAAAATGACAGTCACGTACAAAGACTGGCATGAGATGCTACCATTCGCTCTCCACGGGTATCATAACATAGCTCGACATCAACCAGGGAAACACACTATTCTCTGGTTTACGGCATGGAAGCTGTCTTGCCTATCAAGGTCCAGATCCCCTCTCTGAGGATTATGAAGGATGCAGGGCTGAACAAAGACGATTGGTTCCAGACTCGACTTGATCAACTGAACTTGATTGATTAGAAGAGACTTACTTCTATTTGCGATGGTCAAATGTATCAAAAACAGATGATCAAGGCTTTCAACAAAAAGGTTAGACGCCAAGTGTATCAAGTTGGAGATCTGGTGATCAAACGCATCATACTGCTACAAGGTGATCCTAGGGATAAATAGACTCCTACCTATGAAGGACCATTTGTAATCAAAAACATCTTCTCTGGTGGGGCAAGGATCTTGACCATCATGGATGGTGACGACCTGCCGCATCCTACAAATGCGGACATAGTCAAAAGATACTACGCATAAGAGACCCGCTAGGTTGACATACCTATGCAAAATAAGGGCATCCCGGCAAACCAAAAGTGTTCGGGCAAAAATTAGGGATAAAACAAAAAAATATGTACACCCGGCAAGTTGAAAACCCGAAAGGGTGACTTGGGCAAAAAGGGGTTTCCTGGTGGACTGAAAACCCGAAAGGGCGGTCCAGGCAAAAGTTAGGGAATTAAAGCGTACGACTATGTCCCGTTGGATCACCTCACGGATAACCTTTGGTTTCAACTAACAAATTCAGCAGTTCTGATCAATTCAATCAGCTTCGGACAAGGCAACAAATAGACAAGACGCTCGGAGATGCGAAGGCTATAGCAGAATGGAAATCCCATGGGATTTTTACACATAGCTATCTTTTCTTTGTATCAAAATTTTCATTTTTGTTTTACGACGGCATTCTCTTACTAGAATGTTTGTCTCCTTGTACAAAAAATCTTACTCAAAGTCAATGCAAAGATATCTCTTTGAAAGTGAAAAAAACTATCTGTTTTTCTTTACACTTGTGTTTTGTCTACAAAAACGTCCAATGATTCATTGTTGAACATATGCATATGAATATAATTACTGTTTACAAATAAACAAAATGAAAAAAGACAATTACTGATGGTTGAATGGATAAGGAAATGCCTCTAGGCTATTACCTAAGAAATCCCCACAATACTTCGTTTAATCCCCAGCGAAACAAAACTCCCAGTTATCACTCCCCAGTAGAATTCGCCAAACTTCTCAGGATTCCCCAATGGAATTTTACAAGAAGTATACGACATTTCCCTTGCAAAAAAGCTTATTTCTCTAAGCATAAATTCATCAACACTTGGACTTCACAACATGAAGACTTATACTCCATATCCTCAGCAGCAGTCAAGGATTTATTTTCCCGAGTCCAACAACAGTGCAGCAAACTAGCTCGCAAACGCATACATTGCATCCACATATCATAAACATTGATAACACTAATGCATCATACTATGCATTTCATACAACATAAACATATTGTTTTAGCTAACATTTTACCTTTTTCAGGATAAGGTTAACAACTACCATTAACAAAATTCCAAAATATTTTGATACAGTTCAGATACGCTCCAGACACGGATGCCATTCTGATACTCATTCAAATACAGTCTTCAGATACAGTTCAGATACGCTCCAGACACGGATGCCATTCTGATACTCATTCAGACCCAACTTTCAGATACAGTTCAGATACGCTCCAGACACTGATTCCATTATGATACTCATTCAAATACAGTCTTCAGATATAGTTCAGATACGCTCTAGACACAGATGCCATTCTGATACTCATTCAGACTCAACTTTCAGATACAGCTCAGATACTCTCCAGACACGGATGCCATTTTGATACTCATTCAAATACAGTCTTCAGATACAGCTCAGATACACTCCAGACACGGACGCCATTCTGATACTCATTCTTTCAGCTTACAAATTACAAGTCAACAATCCCTTTTGAATGGCATCTTTAAGCCCATCTCCTTCAACTTTCTATTACCTCTCCAAATGGCATCTTTAAGCCTATTCTCTTAACCGTCACATCACCAAGTGCAAATTTCTTGGCACTCTAGTGTCCAATCATCTTCCACCTTCGAGTCACGACTGGCAAAACACGCTAATCTAACTCTTCAAGTTTAAGAAGATTGAACATGGGCAGCTCTTGTACCCCAAAATTTTCCCTCCCACTTATCAAGGATTTTCACAAGATCTCCTTTGGATCAAGCCTGCATTTGGGTTGATCAGCTCAAGACACCCCTCAAGCACTGATGACTGAAAATTAGGGTTTGAGATTGCACAAGGATTTTTTAACTATCAATGATTCATATGACTTTCAAGGATCATTATGGACCCCTAAGATTACTCATGTCAAGTTTCAAGCCTTGGAACACACTTTTGATCAATCAATTGAACAGTTGACCTAAAAATCAACTGTATTGGGGAAAAAGTCAACCATAGCCAATTTATAGTCAAACTTTATAATTTTTGACCCACATAAACATTTTAAACCCATATGTGTCATTTGATCAAGTTTGGACCATAACTACTCAAGAAATTTGATCAAATCATCAAAAGGGAAAAATGAACAAAATTAGGGTTTTGATTGGGAAAGAGCAATTTCTGATTTTTAACTTAGAAAATGATCAATTAGGTCAAGGCATGATCTCAAGAGTCCAATTGCATCACTTTGACCTAATTACATGGTTCAAAATACTACAAGTCCATTGGATTGACAGATGAATTTTTCAGTCAAATGATCAAAAGTCAACTGTATACTGAAAAGTCAAACTTTGACTTTTTGGTCAAATTCAAATGCCAAAGATCACAGTTCATCAAAACATGTCAAAACATGAAACTTGTTCACCATGATGCAAAGTGATTCAAGAGAAACTTCCAACATGAAAGTTGTAGATCTCCATGAAATCTACAACTTTGCTTCACACAACTTCTCCTAAAAATGCTTGGATCTCAAGTTATAATTTTGTGAATACATCCTCATGAATTAAAAATGACTTAGTGAAATTTTTCCCTAGTTAGGTAGATTTTTTACCTAACTTCATGGCTATTTTTCACATAGTTACAAGGGGAATATTCAATAGCAATTCAAAGATGAGTTGTAGAGCACATTGCAAGCTTTCCAAAATGTCCAAGAACTCCTTAAGATCATTCTTGAGCAAGGATAATCGAAGAGATGAAATTAAGGTTTTGTCACTTGAATTTAGATCATTTTCATGATGAACACAAATGAAAATCCATGCTAGGCTGCATAATCCTTGCTTTGCAGGCCTCAAACTTGTTTGTAACTCCTTAATTAAATGCTTACACAGCTGTTAAGGCTTTGATCCAAGCAAATGAGCTATTATCCAAGTTGCATTTCCATTAATGGAACAAAGTGAACACTTCCATTCTTGTAAAGCAAGATTTTTGCATAAAGTCATTCTTGAGCCTCTAACTTGTTCCCTCTGATCACACTCCATCCACAAAGTCAGAAACAAACTTGTTCAAAGCACAAACTACTCTACCTTAGCAAGTACACAAGCAGTGAAACTTGTTTTCTCAAAAATCACATGTTTTGCTTAAGGATGCAAATTCAAATTCCGAGTTGTTACAAGTCTCCAAACCTCTTGCTTATAAGTAGACACACTATTTGCAAGTTGACACACGAGCAAGAAGCCCCTGAAACTCACTCAAACTCCCTCTAGCCAGAAATTGTCCCAAAACACCATTGTTGTGCAAGTTTTGACTTTTCATACCAAACTCACATTTCCCTCGTGCGTTTATTGGCCTTTTAGTTTCTAAACCTTCCTTGCATCAAGACTAACTCATCTTTGTACCTGTTTCATTTCTGTAACACCATTTTCCCTACCTTCCATAACCAAAAATAGAGCATCACAGTTGGACTTCTCCAGGCCATTCCAGCCATCCTCAGTTCAAGCCAGCCATTGCACTAGCTTCTTAGAGGTTCAAGGAAGCTAACCTGATCATCAACATTGACTGAAACAAGCTCATTTGCATTTCATGATTTCCAGTTTTGAGGTATTTTTCTTGAACTTTTATCTCCTTACTTAGGCATTATTAGGCTTACATTTATGAAGATAAAATGTAGACCTCATTGCCACGAAGCTGTACACATCCATAGTTTGCATATATATGGCTTGAGCTTAGAGAATTTTAGAGTTGAAGTTTCTTAAATTTTTAGGGTTTAAATTAGGGCCATAGAAATTCTCACTTATCTTTGACTTTCAGCCTTAGTTATTTACATGGTTAGAATCGTGAGGAAGAATGCAACAACTTTCATTTTGTCACTTTCCATTTTTGTTGAGAAATAAAGAAGTTACAGGTACATCGGCTGAAGGTTGAAGATGAAGTCATCAGGACTGGATTTGCCTTATATATTTATGGTTTTGCCTATATAAACGGATGTATAGCCACCCCAGTGGTAAAGCGCGCGCCTGTTCACCCTATGGTCCTGGGTTCAAGCCCCAGCGAGACCATTTTGGTTATTTTTCCAATTTTTGACATTTTTTAATTTGTTTGTTTGCAAGCGCTGGGCCCTTTGGGCCTATCATTCTTTTTTATTTTGCTAACATACCCCCTGTTTGCTTGTAACACCACCCTAGCCCATTTTATTTTTATTTATTTATTTATTTATTTCTTTTTCTTTTAAATATGTTTTCTAAAATACCAAAAAAATCATAAAATGTATAAAAATAATAGATTTATATTTTCACATAATTTAAATATTTTTTCACATAAATAAAAATTATTTTTATTCATTATACTTTATTTCACTCTTATTAATTTCTTTGTAAAATAAAACTAGGTTATTATTCATTTAAATACACTTATTTTTTAATATAAAAAAGACTAAAGAATATTTTATAACACAATTTATTTTTCAAGACAAAAAATATAAAAATATAAAAATACTTTTTCTTTAAACTTATTTCCTTTTAATCAACTAAAATATATTTAGGGTTTCATCCAAAAAATATTTTCTTAATTAAGATCTTTTCTTAAATAATTTCCTTATTTAACTTAATTACTTTTTTCCTCTAGTTAGGTTAAAATAAAAACCCTTTTTATTAAGAAATCAAACACAAAAAATCTTTTCTTCGTATTTGTAATTCTTGCATATTTAATTCATCTTGTATATTCCAATTCTTGTACAAATTCAATTTGGTTGTAATAGATTAATTAGGTTTATATTATTGCAATCCCCATTCATAAATTGTATACCCCCTCCCACCAATGTTGTAATAGCGTAGTAACTTTAAATTTCACAATTTATCGCTTTTACATAATGTGCTAGTAATTAGGGTTTGTATGGCAAGATAAAAAAAATCTAATAGAAAACCCTAATCCAAGACAAAAACAAGCATGAAAATGACACCTTTTGCACACAAGCACCCCTAGGGTTATACCACTTGGTTGCCCTACAAAAATGGCCATATTACGCATGTAAGGTATCTTAGCAAAAACAAACAAATATAAGATCATAGTCCCTCGATGACGCTATTTAAAGTTTCCTTACAAAATGATATTGGTCCATAAAAAAGAATGCTAAGACACCTTGCAACATTGCTAATCATGGCTATACGATAACCCACGCCCGTCCCGTTTACATCCAAAGATAGGGTTGCTTACCAAATCAATGGTAAGACAACAATATCAAAGGAAAAGAAAATGAACAAGAAAGACATTTGAGTAGGTAGATTGCTCCTAATTACTTGCTCCATTTCAAAACAAACATCCTTGCTATTTTCAAAAACAATCACATACACCTTCAAACATCTTACAAAAATTAAAAACATTTTCAAAAGATCAACATCTTTGTATACATTCTTACGAACGAGAATCATTACAAAGATTGCCTAAACAATGGTCTCTTTACAAAATACTTTCCAAAACCACAAAAACACAATTTCAAACAAAAGCAAGTGATCTAGCAAGTAACTAAGAGCCCATGGATAACCATGGATGAAAAGGGTGTTAATACCTTACCTTTTCATAATCTACCCCCCTAACTCAAGAAACAATCTCAAAGGTGTTTCCTATGCTTTTTCACCTTTCCTTTTGGATAAAAGAAAAGTCGGTGGCGACTCTTGCTAAACCGCAACATTTGCGATAAAACGCAAAACCCTCAAGTCAGTTCTCCCACCGCATCACAAAACTGGGGACTCTGTTGGGGACAATTCTAAAAGTGGGGTTACCTTAGGGATATATCAGAGTTATTTACTTACATTGTTTGACTTTTATGCTTTACATTATAGTTCTTTGTTTGGGTTTGAATCCTCTACCCGGATTTGGGATACCTTATAGGTAAGTAGCAATACGTTATGGAAACTGTGTGGGGTATACCGACATGGTCTAAGCAATAGCTATGTTAGTGTGACATATTTGTGCTTACCGGTAGCCTTTGAGTTAATCAAAGAGAATACGGGGCCACTGAGTGATGTCATGAAGCACTAATGAACTTCTAGAACCTTTACTTGACCAACTTGGCCTTTAGGATGTAGTGAGATGACCGTCTTTGGTGCAGTCCGAAGTTGGTAGATACTCGATACTACACTCATTTAGGTTTGGTTTCTTGGGATATTTCGGTCGCCATTAAAGACGCTTGAGCTGAAACAATAACCAAGGAAACAAACCAGTCATATTGAGCTCCTTAGAACCCAGTTACTATTACTAGGACAGGTTTGAGCCAACTGAACTTCAAGAGGGTACTTACCTATAAAACTCCATGCAAGCCTAAACCTAAGGACTTGTTTTCTTTGTTTGTATATGCATACTTGTACATAACATCATGAACATCATGAACATCTTATACATCCACTAACCATTTCAAGGATTTTGGGATTCATCTTTGCTCTTGTTTTGTAGGATATGGATTCACTTCGCAGGAAAACTATTCAAGTCAACCTTGTGAGAATCCCTCCATAACTTGAGGAGCTAGTTTCAAGGATTCCTGAAAACTCTCCATTCACCGAGAGACATGTTCGCCTACTCAACTTGGTCACCTCTAACACAAATAAGGACATGATAAAGGTGCTCTTTCAGTTCTTTGAACCTTTACACCATTGCTTCACATTTCCCGACTATCAACTTGTGCCTACTTTGGAAGAATTCTCCCAACTCTTGAGGATTACCATTCTCAATTAACTACCTTTCAACGGCACATAAAGAGATCTAAAGCCAGAAGAGATTTCCCAAGCTCTACACTTGCACTCATCTGATATCACAACTTATTGGGAAACAAGGAGTGGTGTCAAAGGTTTCTTAGGAAAGTTCCTATTTGAGAAAGCCCAAAGCTGTTGGAATTCATTAGACTTGCAAGCCTTTGAGGAAATTGTGGCTCTCCTCATCTATGGGATGGTTTTGTTTCAAAATCCTTTTTGATATTTTCTCATTTTCTGAGTATGAGATAGCATTGAGAAGTATTATTCTGGCTTTATGATGGTTTCTGAAATCACGTTTTTGCTGGTCAGACATCCTTTTTATGTCTATCTTCTGACCACTTTCATCCACTGTATCTGTGTATCCATCAATTACAATGTCCCATAGATCAACATCATGGGCCAGAAAGAAGCTCTCAATTCTGTCTTTCTAGTAGTCAAAATTTTCTCCATCAAAGACTGGAGGTTTGCCACTGATTCTGTCCTTGTCCTCATGATAGTCATTGCTGATGTTTTGGCTTGGTCCCACCATAGTGTTTTTGTAAAGCTTGGATCTTGTACTGACACGATTAAGTGTATGAACTCAAAACCATGCGCTCTGATGCCAATTGAAGAAGTGAAAAACACAAGAAGAGGGGGGGGGGGGGGTTGAATTGGTAACTTAAAATCAAGAGCGCAGTAGACACAATATTTTTATCCTGGTTCGTTTGATCTCAAACTACTCCAGTCCACCCGTCAAGGTGATTTCGCCTCTCTCCAACGAGGACTTAATCACTAATCAAAAACTGATTACAATCACTACTTTGACAACTGCCAAAATCTTCTTGAGTACAACCACAACCTGGTTAATCTGAAGGAAAACTAGCTTAATCAAGATAAAAGAGTATTCTGTGTATGGTTGTTTTTCTTTACAAAAACAATATCACAACTGTGATATTTTACACAATTTTGAGCATAGAAAAGAATAAGTAAGCTTGCAGCATTTTTAGAGATATGTTGCTGTGATTTCAAAAAATTCGTTAACGATTTGTCCTCTAAGCTTGTTTATATAGCCATAGAAATCCTGTCAAACATAAAGCGTGATAATGGACATTTAATGTTGTTTCCATATTTAGAAGATTCTTGTCTGAATGAAGCCGTTGCGTATGATGCTGTCTTGATTGAATAGCAATGCTTCAGAACTTAGAATCTTGCATGCTGCAATTGCTTCAGAACATTGATGACTCAGAGATGTGAGGATATGATGGTATATGAAACTTCTGTTAAGAATCAGAGTATTCTTCACTTCAGCGTAGGTTCTGATCATCATTCTTCAGTGCAGATTCTGATTACCTCAGCTTGAAAGCTTCTATAGCTTAACTTCTGATGCTGCTTTGGTCAGAACTTCTGCATACAAAATAACACAAATTTAGAGTGCATATTTGTTCTTTGTGTTTGTTATCATCAAAACTCTAATTAAGGGTTGTAGAAGCAAACTATGTTCTAACATGAAGCTCTAATCGTAGGCCTTAAAATCTTGTTGGAATTGGGGGCAACCCGAGTCGAAATAATGGGAGACTCATAGTTAGTTATAAAGCAAGTTACAAAAGAATACAAATGCATAAGAGAAAATATTATCATTTATTTTGTAATAGTCAATCGTTTGTTGAAAAACTTTGAAAAGATCAACATTCGACATATACCAAGATTGGAAAATTAACTGGCTAATGACTTAGCACATATTGCATCTGGGTATGAAATTTCGAAAGAGAAATTAAAACAAGTAATCAAAGTTAGAGGAAGAGTAACATCAACTAATTTGTCTCCAACAGATTAGGAAACAACAAAACTGGGGTACGTTGGCCAAGAAAACTTTGACATTTCGTTCATAGACAATCTAAAGGAACAAGATTGGAGAAAGCCTATAGTGGATTATTTTCAAAATCCAATGGCTTCGACAGAATTAAAAACAAAGTATAGGGCGCTAAGTTATACTCTAATGGGAAACGAGTTATTTAAAAAGATGCCTGAATGGGTATTACTAAAATGCCTAAGTGAAACAGAGGCATACATAGCCCTTTCAACTACACATGCTGGAGCATGTGAAGCACATCAAGTAGGCCATAAAATGAAATGGTTATTGTTTCGAAAAGGACTATATTGGCCCACTATGTTGAAAGATTGTGTTGAGTTTGCAAAAGGATGTCAGGAATGTTAAGTACATATGGGTATCCAGCATGTACCTGCAAGCGAACTTCACTCAATTGTGAAACCTTGTCCTTTTAGGGGATGGGCTTTAGATCTTATTGGAGAGATTCTGACAACATCATCTAAAAGCCAAAAATACATATTGGTGGGCATTGATTATTTTACTAAATGGATTGAAGCAATTCCTTTAGTCAATGTAGACCAAGAAAATGTCATTGAATTTCTTCAAAAGCACATTATATATAGGTTTGGAATCCCTGGGACAATAACAACTGATCAAGGGTCAGTCTTTACTGGTCAAAAAATGCAAGAGTTTTCTACAGAAGTGGGGTTCAAACTATTAACATCTATGCCTTACTATGCACAAGCTAATGGCCAAGTCGAAGCGGCAAATAAGGTAGTAATTAGCTTAATAAAGAAGCATGTGGGAAAGAAGCCAAATAATTGGAACAAGACTTTAGATCAAATTTTATGTGCTTGTCGAACTTCTCATAAGGAAGCTACGAGAACGACACCATTTCGACTAACCTATGGCCATGACGCAGTATTTCCAGTAGAAATTTGTCTGCAATCAACAAGAATTCAGAAACATCAAGATATCCCTTCTGAAACTTATTGGAATATGTTGTTAGACGAATTGGTTGATTTGGACGAAGAAAGACTGAGAGCTTTAGATCTCTTAAGGTTACAGAAGAAAAGAGTGGAAAAATCTTACAATAAAAGAGTAAAACCCAAGACATTATTGCCCTAGGATCTCATATGGAAGGTAATTCTTCCAATGGATCGAAAGGGTAGAAATATGGGAAAATGGTCTCCTAAATGGGAAGGACCTTTTAAGATTATCCAAACATTGTCTGGTGGCGCCTATGAGATCGAAGAGTTAAATGAAGATCAAAGGCTCTTGAGAGTAAATGGTAAATACTTGAAAAACTATAGACCTGTGCTTTAAGAGGTTAAAATAACCAATGTTTAATCTCAGTCGAATTAAAGAGCCAAAATGGAAAATGCATTAAAAAGCCAAAATGGATAAAAGTCATTACAAAAAACATAATTATACACATAAAAAGTCAAAATGAAAATGGGAGATTGGCTTTGATTTGGAGGTATTTTATCTTTTGCAGCTCCAAACGTCTTTCGCACAAAGACTTTGACTGATGAAGAGCTTTGATTTTGGCATCTAATGCTTGGGCTCGATCAGCATATTCTAATCCTTCGCTGAGTTCCTCTTGACTCTCAAAATCAGTGTTGATAGCGAGAAGTTCTTCCTTTCATTTATCATTGGCAACAATCTTAGCCTCTAACTCTATAATCTAAGCCTTCATACTGGCTGTATTTTGGTTGATTTCTTCAACTTCTTTCTTCCTAGCCTCTTGAGCCTTCTCCGGCTCCTTATGCTTTGAAGCTGATTCAGCGGCAGCACCCCAGGCAGCAGCTACATGGCCATTGGCCTCTTCAATTTCGCGATTGAGAGTCCTTCGACGATTGTAGTCAGTTGAGACCTGATCGATGATTGAAATCAAATCCAAAATAATGCTGGCAATGTCAGGAGAGGCTGCAAGAAGGTCGACAGATCTTAAAGTGGTCTTCAGAAAGGAAGGAGCAGTAGGTTCTCCCTCTAAGGTCAGCATTAAATATCTTTTAAAAAGTTGCGCCTTAACCTTCTGAAGTGCCTCCTCAAGAGGAGATGTTTAAGTAGATTTGCCAGACGCAGTCGAAGCACTTTGATCGGAAGAACTTTCTTTGCCCTCGAGAATGGAAGTCAAGTAGCCAAGAGGATTATGCTGTTTTAGTAATGCCAAATCTTCCTTAGTACGGGACCCGGTCGAGGTGACTCTCTCATTTGCAACACGAGTCACATTTGCTCCGACAGATAAATCATGTATCTGGACAGGGGCACCTTCAACATTTGCAGGGTTTCTTGCTCCCTATGTAGAGTTCTCTCTTTCATCAGTCGCCAGAATATCCTCAGTTTGATTCTCTCCCTCTGGTATGCCTTCCCTCTCCGTTTCGACTACATCATCAGCAGCCTCCTCTTCTTCGTCTTTCTACCCATCATCAATAGCATGTGGAGCCCTAAGATTTTCCTGTTCCTCACTAGGAAATTCTTCATTTGTCTCCCCAATGGCTTCATCTTTATGCCCAGAGGTTTGGTTCACCTCGCTGGCTGAGCTCACAAAGGATACCTTTACTGAAGAAGGTCTATAAGTGGGATCACCCTCACTATTTATTAAAGTGACACATTCTTCTATAGGTATAGGGCCTACTTAGAATTGCCAGCAGTGTCCTGAGGATTATAAGATTGTTATAAGAATTATTGCAAAATAAAAAAGGTCTAATTTAATAAATAATCTTAAAGGGTCGAAGTGATTACCTTAGGCGGAACTTCAGCACCAGGACTTAAATTATCACTTTCACTGGGATTATTTAGCCTAGCAGCCATCTCTTGTTCCGTTGGCTCTTTGATGATGATAGGAGGAGGCCTCGAATTAGTAACTATAACCTTGACCTTGGTTTTTGGACGAGGCTCAGGAATAGGGGCTGGTTTCTTTAATTTGTGCCTCTTAAGAGGGACAGGAGGGGATTCTTCTTCTTCATCACTGGAAATTTCAATTTCTTGAACTTTCCTTTTCTTTGGAGAAGTTTTAATACCTAGAGAGAAAGGATTCGAAGGCATCAACATCAATATTAATATGTTGAAAAGAAAGATATAGTAGAAAGTGTTTACCTTTGGTGAAGGATTTACAGAAGGGTCTCCTCCCTTTGCGCTTTCAGTGACTTTCTTGGTAATGGTCCTCTTAACGGCTAGAAAATAAACAATTATAAGCTAGATGTCAAATGATTGAATCGAAGACGATAAGACATTTGCTTTGAAAAGAAAGATTACCCTTTTTGATCTTGTCAGAGACCAGCATAAACGCCTCTTGAAGATGGTCAGCGAAGTCTTTTTCGTCGAAGAATTCTTCGTCACAATACTGCTTCCACCAGTCTTCAAAAATAGGCGAACAGAGGAAATTGAGTATGAAGTCGAACAAAGTTAGTACAATTCGACCAATGTACCTACCAATATGCTTGGTAGCAACATCCTTTGAATAATCTGCATTATAAAACAACCTAAGCTTTTCGGGAATAGATTGGAGAAGGGAGTGTTTGGATGATACCAAATTACCGAGAGACAAGATTCGATTGATAAGCAATCAAACTGAGTTGATTCTTCAAACTCTTGAATCTCAGTGGCATGATTCTTGGGCGAAGAAACGATTCCCAGATAGCCACATACTCATCCACATGGTCATCTTCATCAGATGAAGGATATGGTCGAATAAACCATTTCGGACCAACCTTTCGACTGGAGAAGGGAGCCATAGTCGAAACAAATTCCCTGCGCTTTGCAAACATCATTACAAAGCTAATAAATGCTTTCTGGAATTGTTAACCCTCATCAGTTGGAGTCAACACGACTAATCTAGTGCCTTCGACCCTTATGTTTAGGACTTTTGGGGCCTTCTAATTAATCTTATTCTTCTTAGGAAGAAAAGATTCAAAAGTGGCGTTGAGCCAAAGTTGAAGAAGCCAGAAGGGTCCAGAAAGGAGAAAAATCGCCTTGTCTCCAATAACTTTAAGCCGAGTCACACCATTGCTAATGGACTCATACAGGTTGGCCAAAATCAATTCAGCCAGACAAATGGGATATCCATGATGAAGCTGCGTTGCAAGGGTGAGCGTCTTCTTAGTCACTTGAAGTGACTTGGTGCAGAAAACGAAGCGAGATAACCACAAAGCTAGGAAATCTATGTGTTCTACTTCAGAGATAGTGCTACTAGACTTGTCGTGAAAGTGGTTGATGAATATGGTGTATGTGGGTTTCCTAGCCGAAAACACAATAGCATCTTCAGATAAATCTTCAGGATCGAAATAATCACCAGTTGGTCGAAGACCAGTAATGGCTGTTATGTGGAAAAGAGTTGGAGTCACCATTCCACAGGGGAAATGGAAGGTGAAAGGCGTATTATCCTAAAAGTACAGCGAAGATACCAACATAAGAGGGTAATAAGGTAACCTAGTCTTCGACAACATGACCAAGTCATAAATCCCCATATCCTTCCAGATTTGGGCCTGTACTTTTTCCATCTTACTTAGCCACTCTGAATACTCTGAAGTAAGACTAGGGAAAGATCGAAAGATCATGTTCCCCTTGTTCATAAACTGAAGGTTGATGTCTTCCTTAGTTTGAGAGTGTTGCTAGTTAGCAAGGGTGGAATCCTCAGGGTCATTCCTGGGTTTTTTCACGCAACCTATAGGCTTGAGCCTATGGTGAGTTTGGAAGAAGGCATTATTTTGTTTTGGGTTCTCGAAGCATGCTAATAGTGGGCCAGACATGGCATACATGTGCCCAGAATACTTAATGGGAATAAGTAACTGAGAATTATAAGCTTCACGCCATTCTCTGATCATGGGTTCAAAAACAACCCTTCGTTCCCCAGTCGAAACAAGAATAGGACTAGTGGAAAAGATCTCTGGTTGTCATTGTAAGTCAGAAACGTTCTTAGTTTTGGGATTGTTTGGTGCGTTTGAAAGGAAATACATGGTTGAAGGTAATGAAAGAACGAAGAAGATGAAGTTCTTAAGATTTCTCTTTGCAAGGAAATAAGGAATATTAGGAGTTGTAAACATTCCAAAGAAAAGGATTTGTGGCTATTTATAGTGTTCAGGGAAGAGTATTTTCCCTCAAGACCATTTAATGTTGCAGAGTTAGTGGGGCACGTGGTGAATGTTGAGGCAGTTATCGTACAGGTAATGGAAACGTTTTCCATACTTTCCTAGGTTATAGGGATAATGGCCTTCATGGCAACGTGGTAACGGCTGATTGATAGCGACATCTTGGGAAAAGGGTAATGATGACTCTGAATACCATCAGTGGTTGGTAGAAGGAGAAAAGTGCACGATTGACTTTTGTGGCCAAAAAAGAAGACATATGTCGAATGGGAATATCAAAGAATGACCATTTCTTCTTGCGTCAAAATTGACATTCTTAGGGGGCAATTTGTTAGCTCCTAAATTCAACACCCATAACATATTGGCCTTATGGGCTAAAAATAGATTGAACAAATCTAAGTTGGAAATACTTCGACAGATGGAAAATACTTAGAGAAATTTCTAATTTAAAGTTGATCTTCGACCAAAAGGTTCTTGCGGCCTTCGACTGAAAGGCCTCTGTGGCCTTCGACTAAAAGGAAACCTCGTATCAGCAACAAGTGATTTTGAATCTGAAGAAAGGAGGGAAAATTAGTTCGCCTGGCAGTTGAGGAAAGCAACGTGGCATGAAGATAGAGGTCGAAGCACATGCAGAGGACACTTGTCCTCATCTTAGAGCAAAGCAACTCCTCGACGGTTACCTAGTTCTAGTATAAATATAGGAAGTTTATGTAGATTTCGGGTGTTCAACTAACTGTACAAGTCATTCAATACTATTCGAGTACCCGCTGCATGAGAAAGAATACTGAAAATGTACATTTGAAACACCACATTTTATAATCAAAGTCTTTTACATTCCACTTTAAATTCCTTTCCTTTTATCTTACTTGCAAAAATCTATTTTCCCTTGCATTTTACTTGCACTTTTTACCAGATTTCTGCACTTAAACTCTTCTCAACCCCGTTTCTACTTGCTTTCTACACTCAAACTCATCTCAAACCTCAACCTTTCTCAGTCGAACATGCGTTCTTTATTAATATTAGCATTTATATCCAAACAACATCAATAATTGGCATATGTCCTAGGATCAAACTGATCGATCCTGCGAGTAACCAAAAAATTTCCCTTTTTGGAAGATCAGTGGTTGTTTACCAATCAACACGGTAAATAGCGGGAAATAAGTGATTTTCGTGAAAGAAAAATAGCAAAAAAGTGATTTTGTAGTGAGGTAACAAGTTACCTCATTTAATGTAACCGGTTACATGATCAAAAGTCAGAGACAATGGCTCTCTTACATTAAGGTAACCTATTACTATAATTGATGTAACTAGTTACATGGTGCAGTATTTGCACAAACAAGGGCGTGGAAGGATGATGTAACCAGTTACTTCATCTGAGGTAACTGGTTACAACTATGTTGACATGATTCTTGTAATTTTTTGAAAATTCATATCTTGAGTTGTGAGTGTCTGATTGACGCGCTGTTCAAATCATTAGAAAGCTGGTTCCGCTTACTTTAGTTTAAAATTATTTTTTGTACCAAAATTACAACTATTCAACGCATGGACACGAGTTTGGTGTGTGTCGAGCTATGTTGTCATGTGGGACATTGCAAATGTATTGTGATTGTTTGCTATAACAGTATGTTGATATTACTGCATGTTTTGGCAGGTGAATGTTGCATAGTGGCTGTAGTGGCAAAGTGCACCAACTTTGGTGAAAGTCGATGTGTATATTATTGTTGCATTAGTCTATATACGTCATGCATACATTGTATGCACATGTATGGGATTATCGTGTGCCCAGTGGAGTGTGCGCAATGTATCCAGATTCTATTCGAGAATCGTATGATCGTGTATCCAGTGGGGTGTAAGCAATGACATATGGTTGTGTCCGGTGGGGTGTGAGCGACGAGGAGTGGGATAATTGTGTGCCTGATGGGATATGACTGATGTAACCAAATTCTAACGGGAATTAATTAGTGGGTTCTTATGAACCGATGGTACCACATGAATTGAGTCGTTTAATAGTATCTCATTGCATTTCATATTGGTTGTGTATGATATATGTATTAGCATGTGATTATATGTGTACTCTACAGGTATTAGCATGTGATATTTGTGTATTCTATTTGTGTTAGCATGGGATGATCTGTGTAGGCTATATATGTTAGTATCTAATTATATGTGTATGCTATATGTTTTTAGCATGTGATGCATGAGTGATGTAAATTGTATATGTGATTTTCTATGCTATTACATGTATTATGCAATTCTAATTTAATTGTCATTTCTCACCTGTAATATGGTGGGAGAACTGAGTTGGTTGTTTTGCATTTGATTGCAATTGTTGCGGATAGCAAGAGTCGCCATCGACTTTTCTTTTATCCAATAAGGAAAGGGTGAAAAGAACAGGAAAGAACTTTAGAGATTATTTCTTGAGTTCGGGGGTAGGTTATGAAAATGGAAGGTGTTAGCACCCTTTTCATCCATAGTTATATACGGGCTCTTAGTTGCTTGCTAGATCACTTGCTTTTGTTTGAAAATATGCTTTGTGATGGGTGTGAGTTTGAAAGTATTTTGAAAACGTCTTTGTAATGATTCTCGTCTCTATAAGAATGCGTATAAAGTGTTGGCTTTGAAAATAATTCAAAGAGGTGTTTGTGGAATGTGTTTTTGAAAGTGATTTTGAAAAGTGCGTTTGTAATGATTCTCGTCTCTATAAGAATGCGTACAAAGAGCTTTGTCTTTTGAAAATGTTTCAATTGAAAGTGTTGGTATGGAGAAATGTTTTTGTTATGAGAAAGCGAGCAACTATGAGCAACCTACATACTCAAAAGGTCTTATGTTCTTTTCCTCCTCATTTAGATGTTGCTATCCTACCATTGATTTGGTAAGAAGCCCCATCGTTGGATGTGAAAGGACGTGCATGGGTAGTTTGTATAGTCATAGAAGGCAACCTATGGGAAATTTTAGCAATGTCGTATAGGGACTAGATCATTTACCAAAGGCAACATCGAGGGTCATTGAGAGACTACGATCTTTTATCGAGGGTCTCTGCTAAAACGCCTATATTCGAGGGACATGACTATTTTCCGAGGAAACAAATGAGATTACCCTAAATATGCATGTGTGTGCATAATGTGTTTGATTTGCATACATTTAGTCTTTGATTAGGGTGGTCTACTTGTTGGTTTTATCTTGCCATACATACTAATTACTAACATTTATATAAAGCAATAAAAAATGCAGAAAATAAATATCCTACAGTATTACAACCATATTGAATAGTAAGAAAGTGTAAAGATAAAACAAAATAAAAGGAGGAAAAATGAGCTTTTTTAATCCAGGCAGCAGTGTCCTTCAATTCTGCTCTTCTGGGTTTCCTTCGATTTGGCCTGGAAGTTAGCATATGTAGGCAACCTTCAATTCATCTTTCTGGCTGCTTCTTTCGATTGGGCTTAGTAGTCAGCGTGAGAGGCAGCCTTCGATTCCTCCTTCTGGATGCTTCTTTCGATTGGGCCAGGGAATTAGTGTGAACACCTTTTGTTTCTCCCTTCTTGCTCCTTCATTTGGACCGTGAAGCAATAAGGGGGTGAAGTCTGAGGCTTCATTTCACACAAAACTCCTTCTTTCGTTTGGGGCCTATACTAGTTAGTTCTACCATATATTTGAACAAGAAAAACAAACTAAAAGGGCAGAAATGAAAAGTAAACAAATGTCATGTACATGCTTGAAACGAAAGGAAATGACTATTCACATGTTATGCTAGAAACGAAAGGTTCAAGGTTAAGAGAACTTACCTTGCTTGAAGCTGGAACGTGTGTGCTAGACCTTGAGTGGTTGCCCTGTGTGTTAAGTGTTTGAGAGTGTTTGATAGTTTGAGTGTTTAATGATTTTTTTCTCCACGCCCCAAAGTCTTCTGGATGTGTTGTCCAGCCCCTTAGACGTATTATGAAGCCTCTTATTTATAGATGAAGTTGTCTGAGGTTTAGGAGGGAAAACAAAAGAATTTGAACAAATTGGCTATACTGTCTTTGTAGCTTTTGAGGGGCAGTATTTGTATGCCAAATTGGTGCAAATACAGGAGCAGTGTAGCAGGACTACTGTGCAGCAGTTTTGGAATATTGTGGCCAATGCATCAGGCTTGGACTTGCAACAGGCATCTTTGAATATTTCATCTTTTCGTTTTGGCCTCATAGGTCCAACCTTCGACCAGACTCCTCTTCAGACAGTAATACGTGCCTTTCGAATGTGCCCTTTTTGTGCATCCTTCGAAGGAGCCAAATGCGTGCCCCTTGAATGGGTCACCAAAATATGCCCTTCGAATGGAACATCCAAGTATGTCTTGCAGGTCCTTCGAATGGGCCACCAAAGTATTTCCTTTGAATGGAACAACAAGGTATGTCTTGCAGGTCCTTCGAATAGGCCACCAAACATGTCCTTCGAATGGGACATCCAGGTATGTCTTGCAGGTCCTTCGAATGGACCAACAATTGTGTGTCATTCTGTGCTTAAGACTTCCAAGGGTAGAATCAAAGCAAGCTATTTCAAAGGGATATATTGCGGATTCGAAGCTAGTATAAAAATAGCCAATGCATGAGGGAAGTTCTTGCCTTGTGATTTGAAACAAGAAGGAAAGCAATCTTTGCTTCCTGAATCAAAACAAACATTGTAAGGGCTATTGCTTTGTGAATCAAAGCTTGCATGCATGAGGCCACTTGCTTTGTGAATTAAATCTTGCATGCAGGAAACCACTTGCTTTGTGGGCACCGGCATGAAGGGAAACCATTGCCTTGTGCAGGCAGGCATGAAGGAGGCTCTTGCCTTGTACTTCATGTAGGAAGACAACGCTGAAGGTGGATTCGAAGCAGACATGAAGGCGAATTCGAAGCAAGCATGGAGGGAATTATTTGTCCAATCAGAACAGGCATGCATGCATCAAATGTCCAATCGAAGAAGGCATGTAGGCAACCATTGCATTGTGAACAATGTGAGGCCAATGGTGCAATCGAAGCTTGCATGCAGGAGGTCCTTACTTTGTGGATCGAAGGAGGCACAAAGGATGGATCGAAGGAGGAATGAAGGAGACCATAGTCCAATCTAAGCAGTCTTGAAAGAGAGTAAAGTCTAAACGAAACAAGGGAAATCAAAGAAGGCTTAAAGGAGACCAAAGTCCAATTGAAGACTTGTGAATCGAAGTAAACTTGTTTTTCTTTAAAAAAAATCATTTTACATGCTTTCCCCTTTTTTAACAGTTTCCTCTTTAACTTGATGCTGGAAAAACCAATTTTACTTATGCAGGCTTGAATATTTTAGAATCCTTGTGAAGAAATGCCTTGATAAATGAGAGGGCAAATTTTAGGGTACAACATCACCCCTTCTGTTTGAATGTTGCCTCTACGTGGGTAACACGCAGGTGATCCACAATGAAGGAGTGAATATGGTTAGAAGAGAGTGCTCTTCATTATGCTTTTATCGATTCGGTATCCGCTCTGATATGTAACACTGGAGGTCGAACGTTTGAGTGTTATGATGTATTTGTTAGAGATTTCATAGTATCTCTTATGTTACAAGTTTTATCACTACTTTAAAACATGTGTTATGTCCAATAAGTATTTGAATACTTTATCGATGCTTTTCTGCCGCAATAAAATAAAGTTAAACATGTTGAAGTTTTTATTGTTATTATTAATAATTTTAATAAGTTGTATGTGTTACATGTTATTATAATATGAGCAGGTTTGTGTTGATAAAAGTAGCATCCTAACTGTATGAAGTTTTTAAATTACTCTAATTTTTAATTATAAATACATGGGGAGAAATTAGGGTGTTACAATAAAGATGTGTCAAATATCTCTTCCATCATATTGACAAGATCTCAAATGCATAAGGATAATGATGATCATATCCACGACGATGTTGAGGCTAATACTATCATAACCAGTGATGTTGTTAACAACCATGACCAGGCAGTAGAAGATGGGGAGATATTGTATGAATATACGATATATGCTGTAGAAGATTGAGGGTTGTATGATGATAATATTCTTGATACTATTTCCCACTATAAAGTTATCAGATTGATACCAAGACTATCATGTATTCTAAAGGCCAGTCTTTATCAGATAGATGTGAAAAGTGCCTCTCTCAATAGGTACTTGAATGTGGAAGCTGAAGACCTTCTTTGTGCCAACATAATGAAGAGAATTATGGAGAAATTAATCAAGTCTCATGATAATAAGACTCATGAAAATGATCATGTGGTGAATAATGTGAATGACAATAGCGATGATGTTGTTAATAATTATGAAAAGGCTGGTGAGGGTTTTATCATTTTGAACAATGGAGTACATGATGGGTCTAAACCAGAAAATGAAAGGGTTACTAAAGATACTGATCTTTGCAAAAATGTGCTGAAGAGGAAGTATTTGAAGTGGATAACCACTAAAAGGAAGATTTCAAGCAAAGCTCTGACATTTGAAGAAAATGTGCAGTTGCTTGAGGATGTCATTATGGAAGACTATGAAAATATATAATAACTTCCAGTTTTGTTAGAAGTATGTCAGACTCAATGATGGAGCATCTTGTATAACAAGTAAAATCAGGGTTTGTCATGATTTATGCGAGATAATTATACTATATTCTTGGTATTCAACAAAAGAAAACAGAAGACAACAATATTATATCTCAAAGGGTGTGTGCAAGGTTTCAAAAAAATTCTAAGACCAATATTATTACTCAAGAAAATAGAATCTTGAGGTATGAGACATGTGACTATGTGTTATACCCCAGTTTTTTCCCTTAAGATCTCTCATCATCTCTTTTTATCTATAGATCAAGATCACGGACTAGGGATGGTTCTAACTTTCTACTTCATCATATCTTTAAGTTTTCTCTTGGGGGATCACCAAGCACCTTGAATTGTGTATCTTATACATGTGTTTTTAAATGGATTAATATTTAACTAACATCAAAATATGTATATATGTCTCTTTGAATTTTCATATTGTAGGTGATGACACAATTGCATTCATCTCACCATCTAACCTAGGGTTTGAGGGTTGGTCCTTAATCAAATGGTTGTTCAATGGATTTCAAGTGCTTAAGTTTCAAGGCCATGTCTATGATATCAGAGATTTGTGGTTCAAAGAGTTCTCTCACTTTATTTAAGTCAAACTTTCCTCAAAATTGGTGGTGGCATTCATCAAGAAGATTCATAAGTTCATTTGTTTATTTCCATGCCTTCTTCAACAAGTTTCATTGAGACTTTAGTTTCGTATTTGAGTGTGCTTCAAGACAACATCATTTCAAGGCCTATTGTAATTCATCATGCTTTATTTTTCCAAGAAAGTTCAAAAAGATTCAAGGTTAATTCAACAAGTTTGACCTAATTGAGCAAGTGCTCGATTCAGTGATCATAAGTGAATAACTCTCTCAATTTTCAACATTTTGAGTTGGTTCTTTTGTTATGGGTTCTTATGACCAACTACAATAACTTCTCTTCACATGACAAGGTCCAATTGTGTAAGAAAAATCATCAAAAGTTGAAAGTGGTTTCAAGTCATTTTGACACTCTTTGAGCTAGGCTTTATTGTCTTCCAAGGACCATATCTTGCTAATTTTTTGAGATTTTTTATCGACTCCAAAGCCATGATCATCTTTAAAGGGTTCTTAACAAGTTCTCTTCAGGGATCTAAGGCTAATTTTGAATGGAAGATCACTAATGGATGCGAAAAATTACAAGTCTCTTTGAAAAGCCTTTGAATCTTAGGGTTTGACTTCAAATGATCATAACTTTGTCAATTTGTATCTCTTCGAGCCCATTATTTTTCCATAATAATCTTTGGAGTATCTACTAAAACTTTGTTTTAATGATCAAGACTTTAAAATGCTTGGAAAGTTGTTGAAGAATTGAAAATATTATAGATCTATTGTGAATTTTCCCAAGTTTGTTCATCATCTTCCAAAGACCATAACTCTTTCAATTTTTATGAATTTTGGGTGATCTCAATTCCAAAATTCAATTGAAGAGATCTACTTCATTTCATCTTCAGATATCAAGACCAAATTTTGAGTGGAAGGTCATGTAATTTTAAAGAATATTATATGTCATTTTGAGGTCCCATACTTAGAAATATTTCTAAGTACAAAAGTCAGATGTTTTTTCATGATTTCAAAGTGATGAAACTTTTTGCTCAGATCTCCAAATAATACCTTTCTTGTAACATTGTAAAGTTCTTGATCTTGTCTTTCAAATGCTTCAAGAATCATGTCATAAAGCCTCATGAGTTGTGTGCACCATGGATTCATAGTTGGTACCTTGGAACTGAAATTTCACTTGCAGTCATATTGAAATTTCCATAATATGGCTTCTAATGATCAAATTTATGCATGCTTTCCACTTAAACATAATTAGCAAAGATGTTTGATTCATTTAGAGTGTCAAAACACATCATTTGGATGGTTTTGATACATATGTGATCACACTTTGATCATGAGGCAGGTGTGCACAAATTTGACTCAAAGTACATCATTCACCCCTCCTCTTAATTCCATTCACTTCTCCTATAAATACAAACCATATTCCACTCATTTTTGCAAGCTTGGATAGCCAGAATCACCATGTCAAACTCTCTTCATAACTCACAATTATGAGATTTTGAATTCACTCTTCCCTTATTTTTCAATCCAATTTCTTTGCTCATTCTTCATACTTGAGCTTCAATGAAGCTAACTGAAGAAGAACCAAGCCTTGAGATATCCTAAGTCGTGCTAGCAAAGTCAAGTTTTGGAGCTCTAAAGTTGAGCTTCAATAGGAAGATTCCTCCATCAATTCTCTTCAAACTTGTTACTACAATGTAGCTCTCATTACTCTGATACTCATAACATCGTTGGTTTTTAACTGGAAGTGAGTTTTGCTCATGAAATTTCAAATCCCTTTTCATTCTTTTTCTTCTGGTTTTTTACAAATCGAATGAGCTACAATTTATATAAATTTTTCGCGAGGGTACCATTGGAATCGTCTAGAAGAGATGAAACAAATGACATCGATCTGAGCTTCTAATTTTACAATTTGTGGAGCCTGCAACTCACGTATAGCTGGAGGCTGAAGATGATGACATATCTTCCCTCCAGCCAATGGTATCGCACCACCTGTTTTTTTCAAATCTGTTTTTAAATAAATGATCCAGTGGTTTATTCACTAATGTCCATATCATGCATATCGCGTCTGATCCTTTGGATTAACTTACTAACGCATTTTGACATTGATCCAATGGTCTACATTTTTTGAGATTGATTTTTATTTTCTGATTTTTCTATTTAATTCTTTTAAACTTCAAAAATTTATAAAAAAATCCTTTCAACTTCTAAAATTGTGAAAAAATTACCAAAAATACTTTTGATTTTTCTCTTTCTGATTTTTATTTTTTCTTGTGGCTTGGTATTTTTTTTAATGATTTTTCACTTTATTGGACTTGTCTTAATTGTTTAAAAATACTTTTCTTGATTTTTAAATTCTGAAAAAAATTATGGAAGGATCCAATAACCTCTTAACAAATATTGGTGACCTTATTTTATTTTTATTTTTGATTTTACTATTTTTCACAAATTTTTATTTATTTTTGCTTATTTCTTTAAATTTTAAAAATAGTTTCCCAATTTCAAAAATTCTAAAAAATTTTGTCAACACTTATTGACTCATGTTTGACTTTTGATATTTTTTTGGTGTTTTAATACATGTTGTGCATTTTACCAATTATTTCCTTTTTAAATCATTTAAATTTTGTTTTATATTAAATATATTTTATTATTTTTTTGATTGGTCCTGATTTGGAGAACTTGTTTGTTACTTTGAGACAATTTCCTCAACCTCATTAGATCTTGTGTGTTTATAGGTTGAAAAAACAAATCCACCAAAATGGATGAATGATGTTGATGATATTTGAAATCCTAGTTTCATCTGACACATTCCTCTCCCTCTTCATCTTATCCCTTTCTTGTTTTTACTTGTGCTACATGTTTTTGGAGAATGATCTACATATCATTTCTCTAACATTTTGGTACATAGATTGCTATTGACCGACCTCAAAATAGGTGTGATTTCTACATAAGTCCACTTACGATTGCTTAAGATAGCGCTAAATTTGTACCGATTCAAAAATGATCATTCGTGGCCCAAACCTATGTCTGTAAGCCCAAGTATATTTAAATTGAAACCTTGGATCCAATAACTTTGAAGTTCATTGTTAGGAGGCTTTGATTCTATCAATCCTCTAATGAACTTCATGAACTTTGGTCTAAGTGAATAATTTGAACATCGTTGATCATATGTGGTTTGCTTTGAGTACTTGAAATGAATGATATGCTTGACAAAAGCAAATGGGACTTCTAATGAGTTTTCAAATGCAAGCTTCAAGATGGTCATTCAACTAACCTTCTAACTCCTAATTCACTAACAATTAACTCTACTTTATGCCTTTATTTTATGTCTTTATTTTTATGTACCATTTACTTTAACATTTAAGTTCCATGCCATTTTTATCTTTGCTCACTTGAGCATTTATCTTTATGTCATTTTATATTTGCTCACTTGAGAATTTATCTTTATGTCATTTTATGTTTTCTCATTTGAGAATTTATTTTCGTTTGAAGATACTTAATAATCAACTTGAACATTAAAAAACTTTAAGGTTACTTGGACTATCTCGTTACTACCCTTGGCATTATGGAGTTGTGGATCTCTCGGACTTAGGATTAGAAGCTTTGATACTTGGGGAAATTGTTGCTCTGTTGTTACTTTTTATAAAGTTCTCGGGGTTTACTCTTAGGAATTGGGTTGATTTTCTTTATGTGGAGGTTATTTTGATTATATGCTTTGTCTGTGATTAAGAATTCCTCTGTATACAACTGTTACTCTTTCCAATTTTTGTGAAGACTTAATTCATCTGAAGCTTGGTATTTCTTCGAGGTTTAGTGTTTTTGCTTGTTTGGTTTCAATCCAAAGGATGAGAATCCTACATTTACTTCTTATGTCAAGTGTTGGTTTCTTGTGGTTAGATCATTCATTTCCTTAGCTTTTACTTTTTGCTTTAGGATAGTCCATTCATCTCCTCCCATCTTCTTTAATTTCAAAAAATCTTCTCCCTCCTTTTCAAAACTCTTCTTATTTTCTAACTTGAACCACTTTCATAATAAACTTGGGCTTATGTCCATGCATTTTCAAAATAGTTTCTTAATCAAACATTAATCAATTTAATCTTACTTTGACAACTTTTTTTTGAAAGACTAAAAGTCAATTTACCTCATTCAAACCATTTTGCCACTTTGGCTTTTTACTTTAAAACCTTTTTTATCAAAAGATTAGGCTTTTGTCAATTCTTATAGTGATGCGAGCTATTATACTTCTACGATATATAGTGAAGTGAGATATTATCCACTTGGGTGTTGAGTGAGTGTTTGTTAACTTTAAAATCCAAGATATATCCTCCACTTTGAGATGATGTAAATTCTCCTTTCTCATGATCGTAGGTAGTAAGTATGTTTTCCACTCGGATATGACGATGATGTCTCTTCTCTTAAAATTAACCAAGACACATGTGCTTTAAAACTTTTGAGGTGATCTACGAGTACCCTGATCCCTTATTACACATAAGGAGGTACGTAGGCACTAAAGGTTCATAACCGCGACAGGTGCAAAATTGTAAAAAATACTTCTTTTCTCATCACCGCCATCTTATTTTGTATGCACCTTTTATAGCCAAAATACACAGATTTTCAAAGAGGTTCTTGTGGAGTAACGTAGATGTTTAGGTTTCTAATAACTTCCCTTTGCATAACCAATCCCCGTACCTAGATTCTCTTCCCTTCTTTTTTTTTTGGGTTTATTCGCTCTTTTCCCATTTCCTTTGGAAACAATAAAGAGCGGTGGCGATGTTTTATTTGATCTGTACGAGTTAAGTCAACCCAATGGCTTAGTCTCAATATTTCTACTACTATATAAAACTGGTGACTTCACTGGGAAATCAAATCTCTAAGTGGGTTGAGCCTATCTCTAGGGTGCTTAGTGATCTCTTATAATTCCTCTACCCGGACTTGGGAAAACTTAAGATAGGACATGCGGTATAATCATGTTAACTTTTAGGGAGGAATCCTAATAAAGGAGACATGAGATCCCTCACTCAGTGGAGGCCCCTTTAACTGTAGTATTTATTTACCGAGCAATCGGGAAGACATGCTGCTTTCGACTTGGGAGTCTGAGAAAATGAGGACTGTAGAACCCTTAACCCATATTTTCCTATTAGGTGTAGTGCGTATGACAGATTAATTCCGAAGTGGTTGTCACGTGATGCTACACTCAGACGAGTTTTACTTGAGAATATTGCTAATTACTGAGCTAATCGGGACGTTGGTAATATCTGAAGGAAGAATGTAGACTCTGAGAACTTTTTAGAACCTTGTTCGGAAGGTGATAAAAAAATAGTCCTTACCTTATGGGTAGTACCTTTGACTTCATGCTCGTGACGTTGAACCTATGAACCCCCATGTTTGTGATGTTGTATGTGATTGTTGTATCATAATGCATTCATACACCCATGAGCATTATTTAAATAGTTGATTCAAGGAATTTAAGGTTGACTTTTACAAATATCTCAGGTACTTTTTTGACCATGGATTTTGGAAGGAGAAAGACTCGCAAGTACAGTTTCAAGGATCCTAAGATAGAGGAACTAATGAGTTTGATTCCTGAGATTAGGAGTTATACAAATTTCCGGAAGAAGTATGGAGTCATTGTGCCTCTTATGAAGCTCAAGATGAAGGAGGGTATTATTTCTACATTGGTCCAGTTCTACGATCTATTGTTCCAGTGTTTTACTTTTCCTGATTATCAGCTGATGCTCACATTTGAGGAGTATTCTTACTTACTAGGTTTACCTATTACTGACTGTGTTCCTTTCACTGGGTTAGAATGAGAGCCCAAGTCTCATGAGATTGCCATCCTAACTCACTTGAGGAAGCTTGATATTGAGGCTAACATGACTACCTAAGGAGGAATCAGAGGTTTACCTGCTCAGTTTCTATTGGAGAAAGCTCGTTACTTCATCAAGATGAAGAGTACAACTGCTTTCGAGGCTATCTTTGCTTGCTTATGGGTTGTTCTTGTTTCCTAACATAGAAATAATTATGGATGTTAATGCCATCAGGATCTTTCTGACTGGGAATCTAGTCCCTACACTACTAGGAGATACTTATTATTTCATCCATCTTCAGAATTTCTATCAGGGAGGGATGGTCATCTGTTGCACACCATTGTTATATCAGTGGTTTATTTCTCACTTACCTCTGTCTGTTTCTTTTTGGGACATCAAGAAGGAATCATGTTGGCCCCCAAAGATTATGGCTCTCACTCATTCTGACATTGATTGGTATCATCAAGCTTATTATGATGTGGAGATTATTGATAGTTATGGTAGTTTCCCTAATGTTCCTCTTCTTGGTACAAAGGGAGGAGTTAACTACAATCCCGTTCTTGTACGCCGTCAGCTTGGATATTCAATGAGAGGCAAGCCAAACAACATTCACCTGAGTGATTTCTTTCTCAAAGAGGAAGAAGATTGTTGTACCCAAAAATTTTCCCTCTCATTTATCAATATTTTCTCACAAGATCTCTTTGATTTAAGACTGGATTAGGGTTTGATCAGCTCAAGACACCTCCTTATGCACTGATGACCAAAATTAGGGTTTGAGTTTGCACAAATATTTTTGGACTATCAATGCTTCATATGACTTTCAAGTATCATCATGGACCCCTAAGATTACTCATGTCATGTTTCAAGACTTGAATCACATTTTTGATCAGTCAATTGGACAATTGACCTAAAAATCAACTGTATTGGGAAAAAAGTCAACCATGGCCAATTTACAATCAAACTTCATAAGTTTTGATCCAAATCAACATTTTAGACTCATATGTATCATTTGATCAAGTTTGGACTACAATTTCTCAAGAAATTTGATCAAATCATCAAAAGGGCAAAATGGTCAAAATTAGGGTTTTGACTGAGAAAGGGAAATTTCTGATTTTTGACCTAGCAAATGACCAATTGGTTTGAAGCATGATTTCAAGGGTTCAATTGCATCATAATGACCAAATGACATGGTTAAAAATATTGCAAATCCATTGGATTGACATATGAAATTTGTAGTCAACTGATCAAAAGTCAACCGTATACTGAAAAAGTCAAACGTTGACTTTTTGGTCAAAATCAAGTGCCAAGGATCACAATTCATCAAAACATGTCAAAATGTTAAACTTGTTCATCAATAAATCAAAGATTGAAGATTTTGTTTTGAAATTTGAAATTTTCTTAACTTAGAAATTTTTCTAAGTATAGAAAATTTCTTATTTTTTCTCAACTTTAAGCCAAATTCCCACCATGATACAAGATGATTCAAAGGAAGTACCCAACATGAACGTTGTAGATCTCCATGAAATATAAAACTTTTCTTCACACATTTTTCTCTAAAGATGCTTGGATCTCAAGATATAATTTTGTGAATACATGCTCATGAACTAAAATAACAGTGAAATTTTGCCCTAATTTAGGCAGGTTTTGACCTAACTTCATGGCAATTTTTCACCTAGTTCCAAGAGGAATCTTGAGATGCATTTCAAAGATGAGTTATAGATCACATTTCAAGCTTTCCAAAATGTCCAAGAACTCTTTAAGATGATTTTTTAGTAGAGATAATCGAAGAGAAGAAGTTGGCAATTTTTCACTTTGATTTCAAGCCATTTCATGAAGAATAAAATTCAAATCTGAACCTATGCTGCCTAATCCTTGCTTTACAGGTCTCAAATTTTTTTCTCACATTATAATTTAATTCTTACACAGTTGATAAATCCTTGATCCAAGCATAAATAATCTTTGTCCAAGCTTTAATTCCATAAATGGCACAAAGTTGCCATTGCCATTTTAGAAAAGCATAACTTTTGCATTTGTCAAACTCCTTGAGCATTGGACCTATTTTCTCTGCATACACAAGTCCTATAAACCAAAAGCAAATTGTCTAGGACTTGTAGCAACTCCAAGCAGGCCTGTACAAGCATGAGGAGAGTTGTCTCTTCACTTTTCTTAAAAGGCAAGCAATAGAGCAAAAAAAGCCTACATTTGAGAAATCTATTGTGAAGCTGACTTGAAACCTTCTTTATACTTATACACAAACACATTGCAACCTAACACACGATTGCTCAAGGCCAGAAAATCTCTAAAACTCCCTATCACCAAAAACCTGTCATAACTTGCAGTTTAAGACCAAGCATAGAAATCCAAAAATATACTCGTACATTTCAAGTTCTAATCACTCAAACACTTAACCTACCTCATATCTAAGTGTTCCAAACCATCACCCCTTCACTGTAACTCCTCCTTCTCCATCTGCCATTTTTGTTTTTTAAGCTTGCAGGTTGACTTGGATAGGGAGATTCAGGCACTTTCAAGACAAAGTAAAGATTGGAACATACTCAGGGAGGTTCAGGCAAGCTAAAGGGATCTTCAGGCCTTCATGAAACTCACTCAAACTCAATTCATGATCTCAAATGAAGAAGGTAAGAACTCTAACTTCTATCTCTTCATACAGACATCCATTGGTCTCGATTTGTGAAGAAAAAATGTAAATATTATTATGCTAAAGCCAACCATGTGCATAGATTCATTTATGTTCATTGTGTATAGAGAATTTTAGATTTCAAATTTCTGTAAAAATTAGGTTTAAAATTAGGGCCATTGAAATTAGCTTTGATCTTTGACTGATAGTTTACATGAGTTACATGGTTGAAATCGTGGGAAAAAGTACTACCATTTTCATGTTTGAAGTTTCCATTTTTATGGAGAAATGAGAGAGATATGATTGGTCTGGCTAGCTTGAGGAAGAAGATGAAGTACAAGGCAAGGAGGCGTTATGTGTTATGTGTTTTATATTTCATATGAATTAACAGATGTACAGCCACCCCAGTGGCAAGGCAGTGCGCTGAGAATGCCAAGGTCATGGGTTCGAGCCTTGGTACCTGCCTTTTGCATATTTTCTCATTTTTTTTGCCATTTTTCTCATTTTTGCAGCGCTGGGATTTTGTTCATTTGGGCTTGTTTTTTCTTCTCCTAATGTTACCTCCTGATTACTCAAGACACCTCTGACCCAATTTATTTTCATTTATTTATCTTATTTTTGTTTATTTCATTAAATATTTTTCTTTTGCATGAAAAATCATAAAAAAATATAAAACATGATAAATATTGCATTTTATTTTATTTTATTTTATTTTTACATAAAAATTATTTTTATTAAATTATATACTAACTATTTTTTCTTAAATAAACTGATAAAATAAAATAGATTTAGGTATATTTTTATCCCTTTTTCTTCATACTTGTAAATATTTAAGTTGATATATAGAAAGACTAAATATCTTCATAAATATTATTTTTTATTTTAAGACAAAAAATATACAAAAATAATACTTAAAGAACTCTATTTTCTTTTAAATTAGAAATCAGGATTAATCACTTTTCAAGAAATAATTTCCCTTTTTTAATATTATTAGGATTAGGTCAAAACTCTTTTGCATATGAAAAAACAAAGCAAATTTCTTTTTCTTGCATATATATATAACATTGCATATTTAATTTATATTGTATATTATTTATTCAAATATTTGTGCAAATTCGATTTGGTTGTAATAGCTTAATTATATTTACATTATTGCAAATCCCCATTCATAATTTGTATATCCCCCTCCCATACAATGTTGTAATAGCGTAGTAATCTTTAAATTACGCAATTTATCGCTTTTTATATAACATGCTAGTAATTAGGGTTTGTATGGCAAGATAAAAACAAATCAAATAGAAAACCCTAATCCAAGACAAAATAAAGCATGAAAATAACACACTTACACACAAGCACCCTTAGGGTTACTCCACTTGGTTGCCTTACACAAAAATGTCCATATTACGCATGCGAAGTATCTTGGCAAAACAAACAAATATAAGATCATAAGTCCCTCGATGACGCTATTCAAAGTTTCCTTACAAAACGATCTTGGTCTCTCAAAAATGCTAAGATACTTTGCAACATTTCTAATCATGGTTATACGATGACCCACGCCCGTCCCGTTTACATCCAAAGATAGGGTTGCTTACCAAATCAATGGTAAGACAACAATGTCAAAGGAATAGAAAATGAACAAGAAAGACATTTTAGTAGGTAGATTACTTCTAGTTACTTGCTCTATCTTCAAACAACTATCCTTGCTATTTTCAAAACAAACACACACATTTCTAAACATCTTACAAACGTTGAAAACATTTTCAAAAAGACAAACATCTTTGTATACATTCTTACGAACGAGAATCATTACAAAGATTTCCTAAACATTGGCCTCTTTTACAAAATACTTTCAAAAACCACACAAAGCACAATTTCAAAACAAAAGCAAGTGATCTAGCAAGTAACTAAGAGCCCATGGAAAACCATGGATGAAAAGGGTGCTAATACCTTCCCTTTTCATAATCTACCCCCCGAACTCAAGAAAACATCTCTAAAGGTCTTTCCTGTGCTTTTTCACCTTTCCTTTTGGATAAAAGAAAAGTCGGTGGCGACTCTTGCTAACCGCAACATTTGCAATAAAACGCAAAACCCTCAAGTCAGTTCTCCCACCGTACCACAAAGATCATAAGGTAGCTAAGTAAGCAATTGAAAAGGCTTGGCACCATATTCATAGGAAGGGTAGAAAATATTTTGGACCAAGAGGAGCTATTTCCTTAGAGCCTTATCTCTGTTGGGTACAAGCAAGGGCAATTTAGCTGAAGATGCCTTATTCTCGTGAAGAACCTATATTTGATATGTTTATGAAGACTAATTCTCCTCTATTATATGACGTGGAAGAACTTCAGTTTGCCTTGGTTAGGATGCAACAAGAGAAGGAAACATGGAAGAATAACTACCAGACTTTGGACGTATCCTACTGTGATACGGTGGGAGAACTGACTTGAGAGTTTTGCGTTTGATTGCAAATGTTGCAGTTAGCAAGAGTCTCTACCGAATTTTCTTTTATCCAAAAGGAAAGGTGAAAAAGCACAAGAAAGACCTTTGATATTATTTCTTGAGTTCCGGGGGTAGATTATGAAAAGGGAAGGTATTATCACCCTTTTCATCCATGGTTTTCCATGGGATCTTAGTTACTTGCTAGATCACTTGCTTTTGTTTGAAATTGTGCTTTGTGTGGTTTTTGAAAGTATTTTGTAAAGAGGCCATCGTTTAGGCAATCTTTGTAATGATTCTCGTTCGTAAGAATGTATACAAAGATGTTGATCTTTTGAAAATGTTTTCAAATTTGTAAGATGTTTTAAAAGTGTAGGTGTTTGTTTTGAAAATAGCAAGGATGTTTGTTTTGAAATGGAGAAAGTAATTAAGAGCAATCTACCTACTCACATTTCTTTCTTGTACATTTTCTTTTCCTTTGATATTGTTGTCTTACCATTGATTTGGTAAGCAACCCTATCTTTGGATGTAAATGGGACGGGCGTGGATCATCGTATAACCATGATTATCAATGTTGCAAGGTACCTTAGCATTATTTTTGAGGGACTAAGATCATTTGTAAGGCAACTTAGATACCATCATCGAGGGACTATGATCTTGTATTTGCTTGTATTTGCTAAGATACCTTACATGCGTAATATGGCCATTTTGTATAAGGAAACCAAGTGGAATAACCCTAGGGGTGCTTGTGTGCAAATGTGTTGTTTTCATGCTTGTTTTTGTCTTGAATTAGGATTTTCTAAGTATTGGTTTTAATCTTTCCATACAAACCCTAATTACTAGCATGTTATATAAAAGCGATAAATTGCGAAATTTAAAGTTACTACGCTATTACAATATTTGTGGGGATTACAACCAAATTGAATGGATATTAATGTACAAGGAATTAAAATAAATAACGTACAAAAATGAACAAGTATGAAATAATGTGAAGGTGAAGAAAAATGAATATTTGTTTGATTTTTTTTAGAGAAAAGGGAATTTGTTTTAACCTAATTAATTAAAAGAGAAATAATTAATGAAAAGTAAACCCTAATTTTCTAGGAAAATATTTTGAAGCAAAACCCTAAATCTATTAATTAAAATAAAAGAAATTAGGTTTTATAAGAAAAGTATTTTTTTTGGTATTTTTGTCTTGAAAATATTTATAGCATCATGAAATATTTTTAGTCTTTTTTATATAAAAAATAATATATTTTAATTAGTATAAAAGAAAATAATTAATAACCTAGTTTTAATTATATTTACAAGATACTAAGTAAAAAATAAATAAAGTATAATTAATAAAAATATTTTTTATGAGAAAAATAAAATAAAATAAGTCAAAATATAAATCTATCATTTTTTTTGTATTTAATGATTTTTTAGTATTTAGAAAATATATTTAAGAAAAAATAAAAATGAAATAAATAAAAAAAATAAACAAACTTGGGCCAGGGGTGCCATTAGTCAACAGGGAGGTCAGCTAGCAAAAAAACAAACAAGCCAGGCCCAAAGGGGCCCAGCGCCTGCCAAAAACAAGAAAAATCAGAAAAGTGAAAATGTGAAAAATGAAAAGGGTACCACTGGGGCTCGAACCCAGGTCCCAAAGGTTATAGGCGCGTGCTTCTACCACTAGGGTGGCTATACATCCGTTAATATAAGAAAAACAATAAATATGTAAGGTAAAATGTGCCATGAAGACTTCATCTTCAACCTCCAGCCAGACCAACTATAACTTGCTCATTTCTCATCAAAAATGAAAACTGTAAACATGAAACTTGTAGCAAATTTTCTCACGATTCCAGAAATATAAAGTATTAAAACTATAGATCAAAGATAAGCATGAATTTTAATGGCCTTAATATGAACCCTAAAATTTTTAGAAATTTCAGTTTCAAAATTCTCTAAGCTCAAGCAAAATTAATGGAAACTATGGACATAGTTAGCTTAAGGGCAGTGATATCTACATGTTTTGTTCACAAATAAACTATTGATGATGCCTGTATGAAGAGTTCCAAGTTGAGAGAACTTACCTCAAAACTGAAAATCGTGTTTGGAGTTTGAGATTGTTTTAAGCAATGGTGATGATCAAGTTAGCTTCCTTGAGGTCCTAGGAAGCTAATGCAATGATTGACTTTTTCCCCAATACAACTGATTTTTAGGTCAACTACTCAATTGACTGAGCAAAAATGTGATTCAAGGCTTGAAACTTGACATGAGTAATCTTGGGGGTCCATAATGATCAATGAAAGTCATATGGGGCATTAGAAGTTCCAAAATCCCTGTGCAATCTCAAACCCTAATTTTGGTGATCAGTGCTCAAGGAGGTGTCTTGAGCTGATCAAACCCTAGTGCAGTCTTGAGCCCAAGGAGATCTTGTGAGCAAATTCTTGATAAGTGAGAGGGAAAATTTTGGGGTACAACACCTACTCAACAGGATTGAAAGAGAAGGATGACTTGATTGAGATTCTTGAGAGTAATGTTGTGGAGATGATGGAGAAGCAAGAGGATTTATTTTCCTCTAGAGCTCAACCAGGTTCTGATCACCCATTTTCTAATTCTGGTGATTGGAAAGAAGTTACCGACAAGTATGCAGAAGAGAACAGACAGTTGAAGGCTCATATTGCAAGACTCAGGGGAAAGCGTTAGTGTGTGGATAGATCTTCATCAGCTTTGGCTCCTTAGAATTTTTAGATTCTATCTTTATTCTCTTATACTTAAGATTATTGAAACTTGTACTAAATTTTGTAATCCATTCCATAATTATTATTAAAATGAGAATTTTCAGTATTTCCAAATGTGTAAGTACTTTAATATTTGCAATTTCTTATGATTCCTTGAGTTCCTTGAAAAAACACAACAAATCATATGCGTTGCATATCATGTATCATTTTGCACATATTCCTATCTTTCACATGTGTCTTACTTGTTTATCTGCTTTGTTCAGTCGGCAAGCTATCTCATCGCTACAATACTCGGGCTAATTCTAGAAAGAAGATGGAAAATCTTAAACAAGAGAATTGTGAGTTGCGCAAAGAAGTTACTGCTTTGAGAGCTGGTATGCCCAACCTGACTACTTTGGTATAATCATTGGTGGCTGGTCTGAATCAGCCACCACCTCCTCCTATGTCTCCTCATGCTACTCAGCCACAACAAAGAATTGTTATTTCATTTAAATTGCCAGTACCCATCTCTATTACTCTAGTTACTGCTACTCAATATCATATGCCTCGCGGTTACTCGTGGGGAATGTCTGAGAACTTTATGCCAGAAGGTTACAAGCGTGCTGCTCAAGTTGCTCCATTCACTCAAATTGCTGTTGTTTCTGCACCTCCTTTGGTAAACTCTAACCCTATTGCTAATAATGAGATTCATCATGCTACACCTCCTACAATGAATGCTATGATTGTTATTAATGATAAAGTTTATCATCCTGCTCCTCCATCGAGTAAAAGTTTGGGCTTTTATGACCGAATCGATGACTTTCATGATCAAATCAATGAAATGCGGAAAGAAGTGAAGGCTCTTCGAGGGAAAGAGTTATTTGAAAAAAATGTTAGTGGACTTTGCTTAGTTCATAATGTGAAGGTGCCAGCAAAGTTTAAGATGCTAGAATTTGAGAATTACAAGGGAAACTCTTGTTCCCGTGACCACCTGGTGATATATATCAGAAGGATGTCCACTTATACTGATGACCAACACTTGCTTATTCATTTCTTCCAGGATAGTTTAACTGGTGTTGCCCTTAAATGGTATATGGGATTGGACAGTAGCAACATCTGCATATTCAATGACTTAGGAGAAGCTCTTGTTAAGCAGTATAAGTACAACATGTTTATGGCGCATGACCGTGACCAATTGAGAGCGATGACTCATAAAGATAAGGAATCCTTTAAAGAGTATACACAACATTGGTGCGAAGATGCTGTCCAAGTGGTACCCCCAATGGGAGAGAAAAAAATGACTAAGGTCTTCCTAAAAACCTTTGGATCATTTTACTATGAAAGGATGGTTGCAAGTGCACCAAGTGATTTCACTGAAATGGTAAGTATGTGTGTCCGTCTAGAGGAAGCTGTCAGGGAAGGATGATTGACAAAAGATGAAGGTTCTAGTGGAACAAATAAATCTTCATATGGATTTTCTAAGAAGAAAGAAAGTGAAACAAATGAGTTTGCTGAAGAAAGAAGGGTTAGACCTCTGAGATAATGTCATCAACATAAACAATAGGTTATTTCAGTGACTCTAGTCACCAATGTAGCTCCGACTGCTGTTGTCTATCAGAGAGCACCGCGAAAAAGTACCTAAGGGCAAGGTCAGAAGAGAGAAGCTTTTGATCCTATTCTGATGAGTTATACAAAATTGTTTCCAACTTTGATTCAAAAGAAATTGGTGCAGACTAGGCCTCCCCTTGCTATACCATCAACGTTGCCATGGTACTATAAAGCTGATCAGACTTGTACTTTTCATCAAGGAGCCCCTGGGTACAATATTGAAAACTGTTATCCATTGAAGTCTAAAGTACTTTAAATGGTAAGATCTGGTCTCCCGTCCCAATGTGAAGGATAATCCACTACCCAAACATGGAAGTGGAAGTGGTATAAATTTGGTTGTTGGTTGTCCTAAGGACTTCAGGAACTTTGATATCAACCTGGTCAGAGGTGATTTAGTGAAATGCATTCAGATATTTGTGAGTTCAGTTATTATACACATGAACATGCTGCTTGTAATGTTTGAAGTTCAGATATCTGTAGGTGTGATAAAGTGAGAGCTGACCTCCAAGAAATGATGGATGAAGGTCTTAGCCACATAATCAGACCAAGGGTTAAATACGAAGAAAATGTGAATATGTTTTATGGATGTCCCGATGAATTCCATATTTTTTATGTGAATTACATGAATGATGATCTGGTATAACTACACGCCACATTTTGTCACATGGATGGCCAAGAGGTACATCATTATGGGTCCTGTCAGATCTGTTGTAGGGATTCCCGTGGTTGTTCTGTTGTAAGAAGAGGTGTTCAATTGCTGTTAGATAATGGTACTATCAGAGTCACAAATAACATAGATGATTATAATGGAGTTAATATGATTAAAGACTACTTTGATGAGGCCATGTCTGATGATGAGTACATTTCTGCTAATGAGTTCTTTTCTTATGATGAACGTATATTTTTTGATAATGATTCTACAGTTCCTGAGTATTTTGAAGAAGCTGGGGTGAATGTCATTGTGCCATATTTTGGTGTTAACGCTCTTGTAAAAATTGTGCAACACAACAAGCCTGCTATTGTTGCTGTAGTTATTTGCTTGCTTGGTCCTATCCCATATGAATCAGATAAAGTTGTGCCTTATAAGTAATATGCAACTGTCTTAGAAGATGGTGTGGAAATTCCTATCCAACCTTTGTCCCATGTCGATAATATTGTCGAAGCTAGTCGAGTAACTCACAGTGGTCGTGTCTTCGCCCCTACCTTTCGAGGATATGTTGATTTTAGTAAGAAGGTTATTGAGAATGCTGAACCTAAGAAAGTGGTTGGAGAATCTAGTGAGGTCACCTTGGAAAAGGATGTTAATGGTTTATTGAAAATCATCAAGATGAGTGATTACAAGATTGTGGATCATTTGTTGCAAACTCCATCTAAGATTTCCATTTTAGCCTTGTTGATGAACTCCTCTACTCATCGGGAATCTCTAATGAGGGTATTGGATCAGGATTTTGTTGAAATTAATATGTCTCTAAATTAGTTCAACGATGTTATGAGGAATATTACGTCTTGTAACAATCTGAGCTTTTGTGATGACAAGTTGATTGATGAAGGAAGAAACCATAACCTAGCTCTACATATATCTATGAATTGTAAGAATGGCTCTTTGTCCAATGTGCTGATAGACAATGGATCTGCTTTGAATTTCATACCAAGAAGCACTCTCATGAAGCTTAAGTACCAGTGAACTTCTATGCGCCCAAGTGGCATTATAGTAAAAGTTTTTGATAGGTTGAGAAAATCTGTCACAGAGAGGTAGATTTACCTATTCACATAGGTCCTCACTTATTCCAAATCACCTTTCAGGTTATGGATATTATCCCAGCTTATAGTTGTTTATTGGGACGACCTTGTATCCATGAAGCAGGAGCTGTTACTTCAACTTTGCATCAGAAGGTGAAATTTGTCCATGAAGGAAAGGTAGTTATTATGAATGACGAGCAAGTTCTGTTGATATCTCATTTGTCTTCCTTTAGCATTGTAGAAGCTGATGAAACCGCTGTTGGAACTCAATTCCAAGCTTTGTCTACTGATAATATAAGGAATAATGAAGATTCTATCACCTCATTTAAGGATGCGTAACAGGTAGTGCAGAAAGGCCCTAGCAAGGTGTGGGGGCAGGTTATTAAGCCACCTGTGAACATGAATAAGACTGGTTTAGGTTTCTCCATGATGAAAGAAGTTATGAAGCCGAAGTCCGCTTTGAGTAAATATCAAGACATCTTTGACAGTGCAGGATATCTCCATCCGACTACTCCAAGGATCAATGCTATTATCGAAGATGAACCAGAGCAAGAGATACCGAACTTTGTGACACATGGAGTCAGAATCCAGAATTGGATCACTGTTGATGTTCCTTCTTGCATTCATATTTCAAAGTAATTTGTTTTTTGTTTGTCTTTTCAAAAGTATTTCACTCTGCCCAAGGTGAAAGTAATGATGTATGGGCGTGTATTTTGTTTTGATTTTTAAGATCATTAATAAAAGTTGTTTTTCATTTCTAAATTGTGTCTTTATTTTCTGTTTTTTTAGAAAATGATAATCAGAAAAAAAAACCTTTCAAAATAAATAAAATCTGTGAATAAATCTGCATAATCACTTGTTACATGTGTCAGTTTCTAAAATCAATCATAAATCATATGTGCGGATTAATTAAAAAAACCATTCAGTGCAATGACCCTGTGAAACTACCGGCTGAACTATCAACTGATAATGAAATCAATGAAGTCACCATCAAACATTTTTATCCCACATGAAGGGAAAGACAAACATCGAGTAAACCTAAGAAGGGTGAAATCAAGGTCAAATGACCGAGAGATCGGGTAAGAAAGTCTGTTACGCGAGGGGAAGGTATTATCACCCACACGCCCTTAGTACTCTACGGTATCCACTCATGTTATTCTAATCTAATGGGTGTGTTCAAAGTCTAAGGTTTAAACTAAAAAGAAAGAGGGAATGCATGCAAAAGAAAAGAGAAAACAACGTAGGCAAAATAAAGTTGTGCTCGTTCGGGTCCTACCCCAATGTCTATGTATTCCTTTTAAGGAATCATAGCAGCAGTAGTTCGGCTCACTTGTTTTGATGGGTTTGTGTTTTTTAATTGAATAATGTTAAACTCAACCATTCCACCGCAGATCGATCTTTGAAGACTTATGACCTGTAGTGGAAAGGAACTAACATGCTCTTAGAAGAGAAATTCCGATTGGCAAAAAGAAAGAAATTGGTTGGTTTTATTACCTTAAAAAAGGATTTGAAAATTTTAGATGTTTTATGCATTTCCCAGAAGAAGAAAAAAGGTTTTTGTTTTAGATGCAAAGGATGCAAAAGAAAAGAAAATATCTAAGGGAGACTATCTAAATCTAATCCCTAATGTTATCATACAATGATTGATCCTAAAGTTGTGTTTTGAAGGGAAATCTCTACCCTATGTTGACATGCATGGATAAAAATCCTAATGTCTATCTCAAATCATCATCTATAGATGAATAAAGAAGTCCTAAAGGAGCATATAAAGGGTTTATCACCTAAAACTATGTCTATCTCGAATCATCATCTATAGATGAATCAAGAGCTCCTAAGGGAACATGTCGAGGGTAAATCATCTCAAAACATGCACACCAAGATGAAATCAAGTAAGCAAGTCAATAGGCTCAAGAGAGCACACAAAATATGTCATGAGTAGCGCATGCTAAGCCTAGTCAAATGCCTAACCAAGATATTGAGGATCAAGGTAGGAAAACAAATCAACAATCAAAAGGCTCAAGAGATCACACCTAGAGAAATCCTATCTAGGCTAACATGCCAAACAAAGTCTAGCAAAACTATCCTATGGGGAACATACAATGAGAGCGAAGTCGTGATCCCAATTTCTAAATTGAGTGACTCATTGATCAACAAAAAGAGAAAGGAAAGCGATAAAATCCTATAGTGAGCATGCACTAAGAGCGAAGTCGTGATCTTAATTTCTAAATTGAGTGACTCATCAATCAACAACCAAGGAAGCAAATAGAAGCATAACACATATAACAATAAAGTGCGGAATGCTTGCTACAGTTGTTTAAACAACGACTTTGCCACTATGGGGGCTCCTAGAACTATCTAGAAAACTGTAAAGAGTGAAAGAAATAAAAAGGAAGTTGTACAATACCAAATAAATAATAATCCATAGCAAGCAAGAAAAAATGAGAAACCCGGAGAACTTCGAGTAAGCTAGCATCATTAAACAAAGCAAGTCAGAAATCTGATGTCCAACATAAGCCTCGAAGTAAACGGTGTGAAAATAAATCACAAAAATGATATGCATCAGACACCATTATAAAAGTCAGCCTGCATAAAATACAATCCAGGCAAAAACACAAGAAATATGTGTATTCCTCAAGTCAAGAGGATCAAAGCATAAACTTGTCAGAATCCCATTGTATCTTGCAAATAAAGTGAAATATGGACCAAATAGGATATCGAATTCATGTTCCCAAAATAAAGTGGAGCATGGATTAATATCATTATCAGAATACCTTAGTATGAGTCCTAGCATAATCAACACATATGTCAAAAATAACAAGGAAAAACTAATTTGAAAGAGAAAACACAATGAACAATGAAGCACAATAAAAAAGGAAATTGATGTTTTTGGCCTTGGAACCCAGTTACCAGGATTTGGGTAACCAATGACTGTAACACCCCATTTCTACCCAACGAATTATAAAAAATCAGAGTTTCAAAATTTCCAACAGCATATGGAATGTTACACTTTCAACTTAAAAGAATGACAATCAATCACCTGTAAATTGGATACATAACACAATATTTTGGGTGAAGCGATAACAACCTTCTGAGTCTTTAAAAATAAAACAACTTTCATTACTACATAGCGGATTCACAAAACTCAACTGAAAACACCATAACATCTTGTCCAACTCAAAACAACTCTAAGACAACAAGTCTTTAACGAAAACAACTTAAAAATTCACCAACATAATGAAAACCAACAATAAAGAAAACATGCGTTCATCCCCCCCGAGTGCTACGTATCAGAGCGATAAAACCGACTCAGACTAACGAAGGTAACACCTATCTTTCTTGATTACCTGCACGTTACTAACAGAGGGAAACATTCAAACAAAATGGATAAGATATTGAACTATATAATTGAGTGCATGATAAATAATATATTAGATCATATTATATAAAATCACCATTCACAACTTTCAACCAACATCAATCATCACAAGTCAATAACATAACAACTTAAATATGCAACACGAAATGCGACTCGTTACAATGCACATGCATATGGTATCATTGGAGCAGAACTCTCAACTTAAAAATATGTCAATTAATAGAGACATCAACAAGGCATAAGCCTTCAACAAAATTTGCCAATCCAAGCCAACTTACCGAGCTCATCTCCAACTTGATATGCTATGTATGCGTATGAATGTCAAAATAACGATAATAATAGTTACATAGCAACACAACAACAAATCAACATTGGTCATAGGTCTACAACTTATATTTTTCCTATAAATAGAGGCAATTTAACAAGATACAATATCACTTGTAATTTCACATTTTTCAATAAAAACACCACCCAACGAATCAACTAAAAATTTCTACAATAAACCGCATAATTATTCGGACTATTTCGACTAAAACCGGTTAATTAATTATCGGCCAAAAAGTTCTATTATTTCTACTTTATACTAAATTTCTTATTACAACTCGGTTAAATTAATACTACACTGCTATTGAATAGTCTATACTGCTGATGTTGGTTATGTAAAAAAAGTCACTAATATGCTATTATGACCTTTGCTACATGTATACTACCGGTCAATTAATATTGTCCTACTACATATATATTAGTTTCAATATAATTTTTACTTTTATTAATTGTCAAACATGCTACTTTATGCTACTAACTACTAATCCTGCTATTTACTGCAAATATACTGAACGTGCTATTGGAGCTACTACCAAATATTTACTAAGTATTTGTTTACCGTGGAAATTGGTAAACAACCGCTGATCCTCCAAAAGGTTACTTATTTGGTGACTCGCAGGATCGATCAGATTGATCCTAAGACATGGTTGATTTTTTGGGCTTTGACTAAGTCTAATGATGGTTAATGACAGGAAAGTAAAGACACTTTATGTAAATTGCATGAAGAAGAGCTTGAGAGAATAAATGAAAGGTAGTAGATAAAAGCTTTGACTGGGAAAAGTAAATGAAAGGCAATAAAGTTCTGGAATATAAAAGACTTTGATTAATTTAAATGGTGTTTCATACATACATTCTCAACAATTCTTTCGCTCACACTGGGTACTTGAATCTAAATGAGTGACTTGTATATATTGACGAACACACGCAAAAACTACGTGAACAACTAGTATTTATACTAAACACATCTCAAGTAACCGTTGGGCAGTTACGCTGCTTCGAGATGACACCACTTGGCATGCTCACAGCATTCGACGCTCCTGATCTTGGCACGTTGCACTTGGTAAATGCTGGGAACCATTTTCCCTCCAAACATTCGAATCTCAAACCGTTCCACTCTGAGCATCGAATACCTTTGTCGAGAAGCTCCTTCGACGTCGAAGGCAACAAGATTCCTACTTAGAAGAAATTCTCTAAGTACCTTGCCACCTTCTGATGAGCATTTCGACAGAATCAGCTGGTCGAAACCATCCCTCATGATTAATGGTCTATATTAATAAAAACAAGGGTGTCGAATTTAGGAACCAACAAATTGCCCCCCAAGAATGCCTTATTTCGATGCTGAAAAGAAAAAGGCATTCTTTGAGATTCCACTCGACACCTGTCCTTCATTCTTAGCCACAAATTAACCTGTGCGCTTTTCATCTTCTACCAACCAACTGACAATCCCAAGAAAAAAGCCATCATTCCACCTGTACCTAAGACGTCACCTCAGTAAGGCGTTTAGCGTGCCCAATGTCTTTTCACAGATTGTCATCATGACAATTTCCCAAAAACGAGGGTGCACGCTGCACCGTTTCCTTTCTGCAGAACGGCTATGTCAGCGAAGGAGCGCCACGTGCCCCACTATCATCTGCAACATTAAATGGCCTCGAATTTTGTGATTTCCCAACCACTATAAATAGCGCTAGGTACCCCTTGTGGGACTTTTTCACGCCATTCTGCATCCAAGCCTTATTATTGAACACAAAAATCTCTGCAAACACCTGCAAACACTTTGTTCTTCACTCACCTTCATCTTAACCCAAAAATGGCTTCAGGTTCTTCTAATGCTCCCAGTTCTAACATTCCTTATAGAACTGCCCAACCAAAAATCTTCTCAACTGTTCCAACAGTTAACTCTAAAGGCATGCGAAGGGTTCCTGAACCCCTGGGAACTGCTGAGTGTGAAGTTTATTCTTCTCAACTACTGATTCCAGTTGGATACTCCAACCAGGTTTTCGCCATGTCTGGCCCGTTATCCACATGCATTGATGAATCCACGAAGATCAAGAACTTCTTCCCGGTGCTTGAGGCACTCAAACCTGTTGGGTGCTCCAAAAAGGCTGCAGATGACAACGAAGATCCTGCTAAGGAAAAGATAGATCTTCGTTTCTTCAATAGAGGTGTTAGGGCTTTTAGGTCTAGCCCTAGCCTTACACCAGACTACAGCGCTTGGCTAGAGAAGATGGAAAAAAGCCAAGCTTCGATTTGGAAGAACCTGGGGATTTATGACCTAGTCATGCTGTCGAAGACTGGTCTCAACTACTCCCCTGAAATGCTGGTAGCCTCTTTGCTTTTCTGGGATTATACTCACTTCACTTTCCACCTGCCTTGTGGAATGATAACACCCACTCTCTTCGACGTGGCTGCCATCACCAGTCTTCGACCAACTGGGGATTATTTCGACCCAGAGGAAATGTCGGAAGACCAGATTGGGTTTTCAGCTACCAAACCCACTTACACCACCTACATCAACCACTACCATGACAGGTCGAAAGCTAATGTGACGGACGTGGAACACATTGCGTTTCTAGCCCTTTGGCTGTCACGCTTCGTGTTCTGCACGAAGTCTCTACAGGTGACGAAGAAAATGGTCACCCTTGCTACCCAGATTCACCATGGTCAAAACATTTGTTTGGCCGAATTAATCCTGGCGAACCTGTATGAGTCGATCAGCAGTGGAGCGACTCTGTTAAAGGTAATCGAAAATAGAGCCAGTTTGTTGCTTGTAGGACCCTTCTGGCTACTTCAACTATGGCTAAATGCCACTTTTGAGTCTTTCTTACCTCAGAAAACTCAAATAAACGAACAAGCTCCTGAGATAGCCAAAAGGCGTATCGAAGGCACCAGACTGGCTTTACTGACTCCCACTGAGGATGGGCTGGAACTCCAACAGACTTTTGCAAACTTCGTATTGATGTTTGCAGGAAGAAAAGAATTCACCTCGACCATGGCTCCTTTCGCCCGTCGAAAGTTTGGTCCAGAATGGTTCACCAGGCCCCATCCCAAGTCGTCAGGTGACCCTCATCTCGAAGAACACACAATAATGTGGGAAGCATTTCTCACACCCAGAATAATGCCATTGCGCTTTAAGAGTTCCAAGAATCACCTGAGCTTGATCGCTTATCAGCCAAACTTGGTCTCTCGACAGTTTGGTATCATCCAATCACTTCCTTCTCCCATTTTTCCTAGGGAGAAATCAATGTTATATTTTTGCAATGATTATACTGAGGATGCTGCCACCAAGCATATTGGCAGGTACGCTGGTCGAACAGTACTTTCACTGTTCCACTATCAACTTAACTTCCTCTGTTCACCATCTTTCGAAGACTGGTGGAAGAGTTATTATGTTGAAGAGTTCTTCGACGAAAAAGATTTTGTGGACGAACTCCAGAAGTCTTTCGTTCTAGTCCTTGACAAAATAAAGAAATGTACGTTCACTCTCCAAATTATATTTGTCTTTCCATTTCGACTTGTAACTTGTTAATTATAACTTGTGAACGCGTCTTCTTTCAGTTGTTCGAAAGCCTGCAGCAAAGAAAACCACAGAAGGCCATCAGGGAGGAGGTCCCTCGACAAAACCTTCAGCACCGGCAAAAACCACAGAAAGCCATCAGGGAGGAGGTCCCTCGACAAAACCTTCAGCACCGGTAACCAAACTTTTATTATTTCCTTCTGGTTTTAACATCCTTATTTTCGATGTGGCGTTCTAAATCAAACTCCAATTGGTTTTCAGGAACTTGTACCCAAGAAATGACCTGCACTAACGGTCGAATCTGGGAGTGACGACGAGGACAAATCTCCCCCCGCTCCTCTTAAACGGAGAAAACTGAAGAAAGATGCCCCTGCCCCTGAGCCTCGACCCACGATCAGAATAAAGGTTGCAGGGAGAAGACCCAGGCCACCTCCCGTGATCATCAAAGAGCCCACGGAGGAGGAGCTAAACGTTTTGCTCAATAAACCCGTCGAAAGTGATAATTCCAGCCCTGGGGCTGAAATTCCTCTACAGGTAGTTTCTCTGACCATTTTTAACTCAGGTGTCGATGCTCACGTTCGATTGTGTCTCTTTCTAAACCAGAAGATTCTTCCTCTTCTATTTTCAGGAGACCACCGAAAGTTCAGCACCAAAGACTTCAGAGACACAAGACTCTGCTGAACATAGTAGGCAACAAGAGGAGGAATTGGCGAACGATGAAGCCATTGCCGAAGCAGAGGAACAACAACCAAAGGAAACTCAAGTGGTCGATCTGACAGAGGAGCAAAATGACGAAAGGGATCATGTTGATGCTGGCACTACTGAACTACAGGTCGAAGAGAGTCATGTCGATGCAAACGCTACTCAACAACTTCAACCCCAGGCCAACGCTTCTGTAAGGACTACCATCTCGACAAAGCCCAAGTCTAAAGAAGACTTGGCCCTATTGAAGCAAACTGATCCCATTGGCTACCTGAATGCCATCATCGAGAGTAGGGGAAGTTCATCTGACCTTAGTCATGATGCTTCTACTGCATCGGGGAAGTCCACTTCGACTTCTCCTCTTGATGAGGCTTTGATGAAGGTCAAGGCTCAGTTCTTCAAAAAGGATCTGATGAAGGCTCTGGAGGGGGATCCCACTGCTCCGTCTTGTTTGGGAGCTGTTTTGAATGCAGTCAGTTTGCTTGCTGTGACTCCAGAGGTTTCCAGCTTTATCTTGGAGTTATACTCCATTGTTGACCAAGTCTCTGCGGACTATCAACGTCAGAGGGGCTTCAACAGCCAGCTCTAAGCGCTACATGGCAAGAGTTCTTCTGCCTGGACTGAGGTAGCTGAAACAACTTCTCGAATTGCAGAGTTGTCGAAGCAGAAGGCATCCAAGCAAGAAGAAATTGACGCCATAGATCGAGATAATGCCTCTATAAAGGCATAGATCGAGGAGCTGGAGGCCAAGATAAATACTAACACCAGGCGCAAAGAGGAGCTCCTCTCGACTGTTTCGGACGCAGAGAGCCAAGCTGAAGTTACACGAGGCCTAGAGTTCGCTGAGAAGGCCCAAGCCTTCGATGACCAGATTGCCAAACTCTCTCAGGCGACTGCCTTGTGTAACAAAAGGCTGGAGCTGCAGCAGGCCAAGTACCTTCGACTTAGAGATTCTATCCCTTTCTAATTTTCTTAGCCATTTATTAACCATGTATTGTAATATTTGTAAGACAATGTAACCATTTTGGCTAACTCTTATATAATTTTCCATTTTTAACCATTTTGGCTCTTTATGGTTAATTTAGTCATTACTTGCTATTTATTTTGATCTCTTGGAGCATAGGTTTATATTTTTTCAAATATTTCCCGTTTACTCTCAAGAGTTTTTTATCTTCACCTAACTCTTCGACTTCATAAGCTCCACCAGAAAAAGTTTGGATAATTCTGAATGGTCCTTCCCATTTGGGTGACCATTTTCCCATGCTTCGATCCCTTCGATCCATGGGGAGAATCACCTTCCAAACTAATTCTCCAGGCGAGAATGCCTTAGGTTTTACTTTTTTATTGTAAGAGTCTTCCACTCTTTTCTTCTGAATCCTTAGTAGGTCGAGAGCGCGTAGTCTTTCTTCGTCTAAATCTACTAGTTCGTCTAACATCATATCCCAATAAACCTCAGAGGGGATATCATGATGTCTCTGAACCCTTGCAGATTGAAGATAAATTTCCGTTGGCAACACTACGTCATGACCGAAAGTTAGCCGATATGGTGTTGTACCTATGGCTTCTTTTGGGGACGTTCGACAGGCCCACAAGATCTGGTCTAACATCTTGTGCCAATTTTTTGGCTTCTTCCCTACATGCTTTTTTATCAGCCAATCACTATTTTATTCGCTGCTTCAACTTGACCGTTTGCCTGTGCATAATAAGGCGTTGATGTTAGGAGTCTAAAGCCTGTTTCTTGAGCGAATTCCTGCATCTTTCGACCGGTGAAAACTGATCCTTGATCAGTCGTTATAGTTTCAGGGATTCCAAAGCTAAAGATAATGTTCTTTTGAATAAATTCAATGACATTTTCTTGGTCTACATTGACTAAAGGAATAGATTCGATCCACTTAGTGAAATAATCAATGCCTACCAATATATACTTCTGGCTCTTTGATGATGCTGGTCGAATCTCTCCAATAAGGTCCAACGCCCATCCTCTAAAGGGCCATGGTTTCACTATTGAGTGAAGTTCGCTTGTTGGTACATGTTGGACGCCTGTGTGGACTTGACATTCCTGGCAACCCTTCGTGAACTCAACACAATCTTTCAAGATGGTGGGCCAGTATAGTCCTTGTTGAAACAACAACCATTTCATCTTATGGCCTACTTGGTGAGCCCCACATGCTCTAGCGTGCGTAGTCGAAATGGATATGTATGCTTCAGTTTCACTTAAGCACTTTAGCAGTACCCCTTCAGGCGTCTTTTTAAATAACTCGTTACCCATGAGTACGTAACTCAACGCCTTATATTTTATTTTCCGTTCTGTCGAAGCTGCTGGATTTTGTAGATAATCCACAATGGGTTTCCTCCAATCTTGCTCTGACAAATTGTCTATGAACGATATTTCAAAGTTCCTTTGATCAGCATACCCTAGTCTTGTCGATTTCAAATCTGTTGGTGACAGACTAGTTGCTTTTATTTTTTCCCGGACTTCGATTGCTCTTTGTAATCTCGTTTTTGAAATTTTGTACCCAGATGCAATTTGTGCCAAATCGTTGGCTATTTGATTTTCCAATCTGGGTATGTGTCGAATGTTGACCACTTCGAATTTTTTCAATAAACGATTTGCTATCACAAAGTACATAATAAGATTTTCTCTTATGCACTTATATTCTTTTGTGACTTGCTTAATGACTAACTCTGAGTCTCCCATTATTTTGACCCGAGTTGCCCCCAATTCCAACAATATCTCAAGGCCAGTAATTAGAGCTTCGTACTCAGCCTCATTGTTAGAACAAGTACCTGATATCTTGTACTTGAATGTTGTTGGAATTTTTTCTGGAGAAATAATCAAGACCCCTACTCCTGTTCCATCTTTATGGCTGGAACCATCGAAGTAGAATTTCCAAGGCTCTATCTCCACATAATTTATATTCTCAACCTGAATTGAGTGGTCGACTATAAAGTCTGCCACCACTTGCCCTTTCACTGCCCTAAGAGGCATAAAGGTCAAGGAGTACTCAGTTAACGCTAGCGCCCACTTGCCAATTCGGCTGTGCAGGATGGGTTTCGACAACATGTACTTGAAAACATCAAAATGAGACGAAACATACACATCAACTGGCTTTATATATTGTTTGAGCTTTGTACAAGAGAAATAAAGACATAGACATAATTTTTCAACTTCGCTATATCTAGTTTCTGCATCGTTCAAAACTCTACTAAGATAGTAAATGGGTCTTTCGACTCCATTTTCATCTTCTTGGGCTAACATGCTTTCCAAAGTTTTGTCGGATGCAGCTATGTACAGTCTCATACTCCTGTTGCTGCAAGGAGGCACCAAAATAGGTGGCTTTGTGAGATACCCTTTGATTTTGTCGAAGGCTTCTTGTTGCTCTTGCCCCCATTCGAATCTTTCCTTATTCAGTCGAAGTAAGGGTGAGAAGGCTTGAGCTTTCCCACTTAAGTTAGATATGAATCTCCTCAAGAAATTTATCTTGCCTAGCAGAGATTGCAGTTCCTTTTTGTTCGCTGGCGCTTTCGCTTCCAGAATTGCCTTCGTCTTGTTCTGGTTGATTTCGATTCCTTTCTTGTGGACGACGAAGCCCAAGAAATCTCTAGCTTTTACACAGAATGCACACTTCAAAGGGTTCATTTTCAGACCATGTTCTCTCATTCTTTCAAATGATTGTCGAAGGTGGTCTATATGGTTCTTCCTGGAAACAGATTTTACAACAATGTCATCAATATATACTTGCATAAAAGTGTTAATAAAATCATGGAAGATAGAGTTCATCGCTCGCTGATATGTTTCCCCAGCGTTCTTTAGGACAAAAGGCATCACTACCCACTCGTAAGTGCCTAAAGCCCCGGGGCATCGAAAATCTATTTTCGACACATCTTCTTCAGCAATGAATATTTGATTATATCCTGAATAACCATCGAGCATACTCAGGTACTCATAGCCAGCGGCAGAATCGACTAGAATTTCCGCCACAGGCATAGGATATTCATCTTTGGGTGTAGCAGCATTCAAATCTCTGAAATCTATGCACACCCTCAATGTACCGTTTTTCTTAATCACTGGCACAATGTTTGCAATCCATTCGACATACCTCGTAGCTCGTATGAATTTGCACTTCAGCAGTCTTTCGACTTCTGTTTTGATCTTCGACAGTATTTCTGGAGCGAAGCGTCTTGGACTTTGCTTGTCTGGCTTCTTCCCAGGTTTGATTGGCAACTGAAGTTCTACCAATCCTCTGTCGAGACCAGGCATCTCGTCGTAATCCCATGCAAAGCAGTCCTTGAACTCCTTTAACAAATGGATCACTTCCAACCTGAGTTCTGGGTCTATTTTTGTGCTAATGTAAGTTGGCTTTTTCTCTAACCCTTCGCCCAAGTTGATTTCTTATAAAGGATCCTGCGCTAACATTTTGATGTTGTTCGCTAAGGGGTCCTTTTCGAATCCCAAAGGCTCATCGTCGTAGATGGCGTCGAGCCTTTGTTCCTGCATTCCTTATGGCATGATATCAGGAGGTTCTGGGTCGAAATCCTTTCCAGGACCTGCAGAAGGTAACTCTTGATCATTGGCCTGTCTGGCCATATATTTTACTTCGGCTTCGAGAGCCGTTATCATCCTTGTTTCGGCTACGTAAGCCGAAATTCGCTACAGTGATTGTGACTCAGTCATTGTCACTGAATTCGCTTCCCCAACCAGTTGGCTGGATGTCAGTTAGCCCACTAAAATCAATGTGGGACAAGTCTTCTCTGTCCCATTGAAAACCATGCTCAGGGTGCAGGTATAAGGAACAAAAAGCATTTGGCGCTGGCGCCAAGTCGAAGTCAGGTGCTGGGCATGGCCCAATGTGAGCCAAATTTTTGTCGAAGTCTGCCATCCCTAGGTGATTTACTTTGCCCAAGTAATAGCTTTGATCCGCTTCTATATTTTCGACCATTCCATCAGGACGCCATAGTATCAACCTTTGGTGCATTGATGATGGTACAGCTCCAACACCATGTATCCATTCTCGGCCCAACAAAAGATTATAATTTGGTTTGGCCGATATGACCATAAACATAGTTGGGCGAAGGATGGATCCCACCTTGATGTCCAGTTGGATCACACCCATAGTGGTCTCTATTCCGCCTTCATAATTCGGCAGGACCATATTGTGAGGCTTGATGTTTTCATCGCTCTTGCCTATTTTTCTCAGCATAAAGTGAGGGATGATGTTGATGGTTGCCCCACAGTCCACCAAGATCTTATTTACGGTGGTTTCTTCGAGTTTTGCCCTTATAAATAAAGGCTTGAGGTGATTTTTCATCGCCTCTGTAGGAGGTTCGAAGAAACCATTTTGCTCTTCAGTAGCGCCATTATCCATGACGAAGTAGCATACTGGCCTATGCTTGGCCATTTCTTGTTCGACTTCCCAATCGTTTGCTTCGACCTCCACCTGGCGGTTGAACTCTCTTGGCAAAACTGAGACTATGTTCACCATGATATCTAGGGTGTCATCAGACTCAGAGCCATCTTCGTCATCAACTTCACCCTGGTTAGGCCAGACTAGCCTATTGGTCACTGGTTGTCTTTCCAGAGGCTTCCTCTGCTTTCTCTGAGGGACATTTGAACTTGATTCTGGCTTTGGTTCGTTGGTAGCTTCCCTCTCAGCCTTTCGCCGCCTCTGGTATCTTCTCCACTGGGATCGAGACATGGGATTCTTTCCCTTGTAGTTACTTGATACCTGCGTCACCTTAGGGGTGACAACCTGAGGTTCTTTCTTATGTGTCAAAGATGAACCTCTTGGCACTTCGAAGGAGTGCCACCTTTCCTCGTTAGGCCTCTTTCGACCTAATGTTTTATACCACGTATCAACTGGCACATTGGTTGGAGGCCTGAAAGTCAGTGGCCTCTTCTCTTAATTTGAACCCTTTTGGTAGGTTCTTCTGGGGTCATGTCAAATATCAACACTTTCCCTTCTTCTGTTTGCTGCCCTTACACCTTGGATGTGTTCAGCAGCTTTTTTGTCGAAAATCGAGCTGCACCGAGGACACAAAATCACTTCTGACTTCTTCTTCTGGCATCTTTGCAGGAAATCTGCCAGATTTTCATTTTCCCGAGGGAAAGCTGTTTTGTTGGCCTGTTCTTGCCTAGTGGCCTCCTCTGATGCTTTTGGTTCAGAGATTTCGACCATGTTGACATTCATGGTGTATTTGGTGGCAAGAGTCAACTGCTTCATCTGAGCCTCCAGGTGCTCTGTCTGGCCTTGGACTGCAGCTAAGTCGGAACTGGGTTTTGCTCCAGATTTTGGGCTTTCAACAGCTTTTTGGACTGCTTCAATTGTTTTTCTAGAAATACTCCCAGAAAAACTGCCAAAGATTGGCATGTTGACATGATCCTTGGTGACTTCGACCATAGTTATTCTTGGTCTCTTCGCCTGGCTTTTGGATGCCTCGATCATATTCACCTCTGAGGGTTCAACATAATGGGCTTCATCTTGCAAAGGGTTGGAGTCCACAGTCTTGGGGGTCTTATCAGCAAATTTTAGCCTCCCTTCTTCGATAGCATCTTGCACGAGATTCCTGAAAAGAAAACATTGAGATGTTTTATGGCCCAGAAAATTATGATATTTACAAAAGCCTCTTTTCTTTCTTTGATCAAGAGGAGGCACTTTTACCCCTGGGGGTACTATCATTTGGCCATCTTTTACAAGTAAGTCAAAAATTTCATCACATTTTGTAATATCAAAACTGTAAGTCTTTTTGGGGAACCTATCGTTGGCCCTTTCCGGACCAGTGGGATTTTTTCCGCTTGAGGGGACTAGCAGTTTACAAGAGTATGGTGGCCCTTGTTTTAGTTCCGCTAAATCGACCTCGCTTTCTTCGACGGTTATAGTTTCGTCGAAGGTTTCTGGATCTTCATCGTCCATTTCGACATATGCTATCCTTTCTCTTTTATGAGTTTTTGTCGCCTTGGCTTTTTCAGCTTTAATGCGTTCTACCTGTCGAACTCTATCGGCCAATTGGGCCATGTCTCTCAGGTATTGAGTGTCTAATTTCTTCCTAATGGAATAATCTAAGCCCCCTGCGGCTATTTCGACTAACTCATGTTCTGGCACTTGCGTAAAGCATCTTGCTTTGAGCAACCTAAACCTATTTAGGTATTCGTCTATAGGTTCAGTGAAACGTCTCTTTACACTGGCCAATTCTTTCAGGCTTATCTTGGTTTGTCCCATGTAGAATTGCTCATGGAACAATCTCTCCAACTGGGTCCAATGGTGGATGGAATTGGGGGGGAGAGTTGTGAACCAAGTAAACGCGTTCTTTGTTAGGGAACTTGGGAAATACTTAATCCTCAGGTTTTCGTTGTTTGAAATATCTCCTGCTTCAATCAAGTATCTCGCCACGTGTTCGACAGTGGATTCTGTCATGTCCCCTGAAAATTTAGTGAACTTAGGGACTTTACATCTAGGAGGTAAGTCTGTTTGTAACACATATTCTGACAGTGGGGATGTAAAGTTGGGCCTACGAAAGCCCATATTCATCCCATTTTGCGTCATGATTCTTTCGATCATGGCTGCCAGGTTATTTTCCAAACCCATATTCTGGTATTGGATGTGCTGAACTACTTCGTCAGCATTCTGGTTTCTGTTGACTATCCTCACCTCCGGGGCTATGACCCTAGGTTCTTCGACCCCGGGTTGCTCCAATCGTGCCCTAAGGTTTTCTTCGACAGGCTGCTGGACTTGGTTAATAGTGGTTTCTTCCTCTAAAAGTATACCTTGGTTTCCCCTTATTTGCTCCCTTTGGGGCTGTCGAATAGGTTGGGGTACCCCAAAGAAATCAGCCAGACGCGCCATTTGCGCTGTCATCTGCTGATTCGACTGGGTGGTATTTTGTATTAGAGGGTTCAACACCGTACTTAAAGTTTGTGCCAACATTTGAACCATATCGTGATTGCTTTCGTCCATTTGTTGCCTCAAGACTGCTGTCTAGGCATTCGTAAGGCCATGCGCTACTTGGGACGTTCCTCCTAAGAGTTGGGTCCTATTTCTATTCGCCATACCAACTCCAGAACCTTGGAGTGGCGAAGAGGCACTCACTAAAGGGTCTGAAAAAGTGGACGCAGCGTTCGTCAGGCTAGCCAATTCAGAAGTTGGCATGCCATAGAGTGGTTCTCGATTTAGACCGCTTGTCGAAATTCCTGGGGGAACATAAGGCCTAGTTCCTGGGTTTCCCATTGGTGGGGGAGTTCCCAAAGGCATTCTGGGGCCAGTGAATGGAGGTAATGGCCCTGTTTGTGTGACCGTTACTGCTGGTGTTGAACCAACGGTTATCGCTTCACTTACGGTTGGGACAACCGTTGTTCCCACATTTGTTTGTGGGATTTCGCTATTGTTTGGCGGATTCGCCATCGCTTCTCTTCTTCTGGCAGTATTGGTATTGTTAGTGTATATTCTACCACTTCTCAATAACATGCAATACTTCTCGAAAAAGATGATATTCTGTATAAATACGGTTAACCTTCAAAATCAACACAAGGTCCCACCGGGTGTGCCAATTTGTTTACCGTGTAAATTGGTAAACAACCGCTGATCCTCCAAAAGGTTACTTATTTGGTGACTCGCAGGATCGATCAGATTGATCCTAAGACATGGTTGATTTTTTGGGTTTTGACTAAGTCTAATGATGGTTAATGACAGGAAAGTAAAGACACTTTATGTAAATTGCATGAAGAAGAGCTTGAGAGAATAAATGAAAGGTAGTAGATAAAAGCTTCGACTGGGAAAAGTAAATGAAAGGCAATAAAGTTCTGGAATATAAAAGACTTTGATTAATTTAAATGGTGTTTCATACATACATTCTCAACAATTCTTTCGCTCACACTGGGTACTTGAATCTAAATGAGTGACTTGTATATATTGACGAACACACGCGAAAACTACGTGAACAACTAGTATTTATACTAAACACATCTCAAGTAACCGTTGGACAGTTACGCTGCTTCGAGATGACACCACTTGGCATGCTCACAGCATTCGACGCTCCTGATCTTGGCACGTTGCACTTGGTAACTGCTGGGAACCGTTTTCCCTCCAAACATTCGAATCTCAAACCGTTCCACTCTGAGCATCGAATACCTTTGTCGAGAAACTCCTTCGACGTCGAAGGCAACAAGATTCCTACTTAGAAGAAATTCTCTAAGTACCTTGCCACCTTCTGATGAGCATTTCGACAGAATCAACTGGTCGAAACCATCCCTCATGTTTAATGGTCTATATTAATAAAAACAAGGGTGTCGAATTTAGGAACCAACAGTATGTTAGACTAAATAATTGATTGAGTCTACTATGTAATTACACAATTCTTATTTCCTGCTACTAAATTTAACTAAAATTCATAACTAAAATATCGATAATCTAGTAAATATGTATTCTTATTTAGAAACTTCAACTTATCCTACTGACAACTCTAAACATGTCAGAATTACACAAAATAATTAAAACTATAATTCTTAATAACCCAAAACAACTTTGAGATCTCTATTGATAGCTCTATTGACAATTCTAACAACTCTATTGACAACTCTAACAACTTTATTGACAACTCAATTGACAATTGTAAAAACTTCATCGAAATTAAAAATAACTTAAATTAGCTAAATAAACTCAAATGTTTAACTCCTAAATATTACATTATTAATTATTATTAGCGTTACTATATAATTATTATTAAGATTATATATGAGAAAATTAGAAACATGATTATCAATTGTTATATTAGTAACTACATATACTGATAATGAAATTATATATATATATATATATATATATATATATATATATATATATATATATATATATATATATATATATATATATATATATATATATATATATATATATATTTACGGCTATAACATATATATTCTTAAAGTGACACTACAGTATATTCAAGTATATAGACACTTGTTTTATTTCGCTACAGAATGCCTAACAGTATACACTTGTCTTTTACGCTATATTACCTGCAATTTCTTATTCTCAATTCCTCTCCTATAGTGTACTTTGAACATAAACCTTGTTACTAATATCACTTAAAAATGATGGTATAGCATATATAAATATTAAATTGGGTTCTCAATTTATCCCTCAATTTCACCAATATATCAATTTCAAACACAAACAATTTTTTTTTTACAATCCAACCCCACATACCATTCATCACATATCCTATTAAAGAGTCAGAACCCCACTCTTACCTTGGATTGAGAGTTGCTCTAACTCTCCGATTGCACCTAGTTTTTCCTCTTTGCTTGAAATTCCACGTAACTCTTTCTTCTCCAAACTCTTATTTTCTTCTACTACCAAAACCCCTATTTGTTCTTACTGCTACTTCTCTTTCTCATTATTTCTAAATAACTAATATAATAACACTATTATTCTTATTATGTCTTATTGGGCTTAAATTCCTACACCCCCTTTCTACTACTTCTAACATTAACATAAATCCATATCAAATAATATTATTATTCTAATATTATTCTACAACTTAATCAAATAAATTAATTCAAATAAAAACGACACAACTTAAATCAACATTTTAAAACTTCGAAAATTTAATCGGAAAAATATTCGAAAATATTTAATTAAATAATTAATTAAATATTGAGCGTTACAACTCTCCCCCACTTAGAATATGTAACACTCAAGACCGAAAAGGGCAAGGAGTGGTTGCACCGCATATAACACCCAAGGCCTAAGAGGGAAAAGATGGTCGCCACATCGGAATGAGAGGGATCCCAAGGCTATGCAGACATGGGTCTGCATGGTTGATGGAAGGCTTATAAGAATTAATTGGTAGTTCATTCATAAGAACTCCACAGTTAAGCGTGCTTGACATGGAGCAATTATGGGATGGATGACCTTCTAGGAAGTTTTCCAGAAAGCATGTGAGTAAAGACAAATCAAGCTGAAAAGACCCGTGTTAGTTTGTGAGGTCAGTCGGTAATCCCAAAAGTAGTTTGGGGGTATTATAAATGGTATCAGATCCATACCTCTCCCAATATGATGTGATTCGAGGATGAACCATGCGGAAGCTGGTGGGAAAGTAACACTCAAGACCAAAAAGGGCAAGGAGTGGTTGCACCGCATGTAACACCCAAGGCCTAAGAGGAAAAAGGTGGTCGCCACATTGAAATAAGAGGGATCCCGAGGCTATGCAGATATGAGACTGCATGGTTGATGGAAGGCTTATAAGGATTAATTGGTACTATATATACCAACAAGATGCATCTTCTTTTCGGTAGCTCATTCATAAGAACTCCACATTATCCTGAGGCTATGCAGATATTGGACTGCATGGTTGATGGAATTCTTATAAGGATTAATTGGTACTATTTATACCAACAAGATGCATCTTCTTTTCGGTAGCTCATTCATAAGAACTCCACAGTTAAACGTACTTGACTTGGAGCAATTATGGTATGGGTGACCTTCTGGGAAGTTTCCCAGAAAGCATGTGAGTGAGGATAAATCATGCTGAAAAGACTCGTGTTGGTTTGTGGGGTCAATCGATAATCCTGAAAGAAGTCTGGGACATTGTAGTTACCCTAACTCACAAATCTGAGAAAAGAGCTACTGACTTGAGGTAACACCCAAGGCCTACGAGGGAAAAGGTGGTCGCCACATTGGAATGAGAGGGATCTCGAGGCTATATAGATATGGGACTACATGGTTGATGGAAGACTTATAAGGATTAATTGGTACTATCTATACCAACAAGATGCATCTTTTTTCGGTAGCTCATTCATAAGAACTCCATAGTTAAGCGTGCTTGACTTGGAGAAATTCTGAGAAGTTCCCAGAAAGCATGTGAGTGAGGACAAATCATACTGAAAAGACCCGTGTTGGTTTGTGAGGTCAGTCGGTAAAGGTGGTCACCACATCAGAATGAGAGGGATCCCGAGGCTATGTAGATATGGGACTGCATGGTTGATAGAAGGCTTATAAGGGTTAATTGGTACTATATATACCAACAAGATGCATCTTCTTTTCGGTAGCTCATTCATAAGAACTCCGCAGTTAATCATGATTGACTTGGAGCAATTTTGGGATGGGTGACCTTCTGGGAAGTTCCCAGAAAGCATGTGAGTGAGGACAAATCATGCTGAAAAGACCCGTCTTGGTTTGTGGGGTCAGTCGGTAATCCTGAAAGCAGTCCGGGGCATTACAGTTACCCTAACTCACGAATATGAGAAAAGAGCTACTGACTTGAGGTAACCGATTGCCAAAACTTTGAAAATTTTGGCAATTTGCTTCTGACTTGGGGTGACCGGTTGCAACGTAACAGTTTTGAAATTTTTGTGTGAATGAAATGGATAGTAATCGGTTACCATAATCGGGTGACCGGTTATCCTCGTGTCAGAGGTAGTTTTAACAGATTTTTGAGCATTTTCAATGGCTTGGATATTTAATCAAACACAAAGTCTTCATACATTTAACACATGGTTTTGCATGATTCATGGCTTAGATTTAAATAACACATGATTGATATAAGATCAACAATTAGGCTTCACGCGACATCAACCATTTGATTTAACAACTAAGCACTTTCATGAAACAATCACTTAAGTCGAATAAGCACTTAATTCAATTATCTAATCCCATCTTTACACATGATTATCAAATCAATTCACAATTCTAGCACTAGATCTAAGTTCTCAATTCAAAATTCAACCTAGATTCAATTTATGCTTGATCAAAGAAGTGCTTCTCAAATAATCACTTGTTTCAAAAGTGCATAATTCAAGAAAACTCACCGCTAGAAGTGAAGAGAATGCTTAGGTATAGTGATCGCGATGAACGAATCAAAGATCGGAGAAGAATTGCTCTTGATCTTGACTTTGGGTTCTTGATAAACTTGATGTTGTGTTCTTGATCAATAAATAGAGAAAACTTTGATTTGATCCTTGAGAATTGAGAGAATTGTTAGACTTGTGTTTTTGAGAATTGGTGAATTATGAGATCCTCCTCCTTGAAAATTAAAATTTCAAGATTATATAGTGCGAGCAAATTGGACCTTGGATGTGCAATTCGATTGGACCTTGACTTGAAAGCGTAAGCCCGACACGACCGTAAAGTGCCACATCATCATCCGTATGGAATCTTCAAAAATCTCCAACATGAAAAATGAAGATTATCAAATTTGTGACGCGTTTCCGAAAGAACGGGCTCAATCCGATAAACGACGGGGAAGTTATGAATTTTTTAAGTTTCACTGACACCGTGTTAGACAAAAATAATTTCCTATGCAGAATTTTATTGCATCACGCGCGAAGTAGACCAAAAACAAAAGTTTTCGAGTCACCGTATGATTTTGGCATATGAAGATGAGTTGTAGTAGATGAAATTTTTAAACCAACTCCACTGGACCCAACTCAGTACGACAAAAATATAGTGAGATATGAACTTTACCGTATCAAACATTAATACAAATGAATTCCGGTTTAGTACCAATATGTCTTTAGAAACTCAAAATTCATGAATCCTTCCTTTGTGAATCATCTTTTGACTTCCAAAGACGACATTAAAATGAAATCGAGACAAAGTTTTGGAAATTAAAACTATGCGCGTACGACAATTTTTCCAAAAGTTATGAATTTTCAAATGCACACGAAACCACTATTTAACATGCTTTTCTTTGTATTTTTCACTGTATAACTTCCAAGAGAATTGCACATTCGGGGACCTTCCTTCAAGGATTAACTTTTAGTTCAAACAAGAAAGTTTAAGAGGACATCCAGGCTGTTTCAAATCTTCAAGAATCAACCCAAAACACCATTCCCCAGACCAGAGATGCAAATTTTTAAACTCAGATCGGTTGAAGTACTATTTCCAATTCGCAATGCTTTAAATTTACCTGAAACACCCAAATCTTTCAAAACTCGACATGCTTTGAAAAATATGAGAGATTTGTTGCATTGATGAAATGCCTTGATCCCATGTATATGGATCCAATGATATGCAAGCATGTGTATGCTAGCAAGAGTACAAGCCAATTAGAGTTAAAAAATAAAGAGGCAAAATTTTGGGATACAACAGCTGCCCCTATTCAATCTTCTTTAACTAGGGGGTGAGATTGGCGGTTCGAACAACCAAGGTGGAAGAGGGTTGAATACTTATTAGAACCATATATTTTTCACTATGAAACCAGTGAGGTTAGGATGAAACTTTTGTTTTTTTTCTCTTTTTATTAGAAGATGTATGCCAGGTCAAGATTAGACATAAGAGACAATTATCGAGTATTCAAGAAAGAGACCAACTACATCAAGCTCTATCAGAGATATCAGATATGAAAGAGACCTAACGACAGGAACTTGATCAAAGAAATCTAAAATGGAAGAGATCTGCCAAATTGATCTTGACCAGATATCAAAGATGGAAGAAATCTGTCAAATCGATCTCAACCGGATATCAAAGATGGAAGAAACCTGTCATATCGATCTCAACCAGATATCAAATATGGAAGAAATCTGTAAAATCGATCTCAACCAGATATCAAAGATGGAAGAAATCTTGTAAAATCAATCTCAACTGGATATCAAGGATGGAAGAAATTTGTCAAATTGATCTTAACCAAATATCAAAGATGGAAGAAATCTGTCAAATTCATCTCAACCGGATATCAAGGATGGAAGAAATTTGTCAAATCGATCTCAACCAGATATCAAAGATGGAAGAAATCTGTCAAATTGATCTCAACCAGATATCAAGGATGGAAGAAATATGTCAAATCGATCTCAACCAGATATCGAAGGTGGAAGAAATCCATCAAATTGATCTCAACCAGATATCCAGGATGAAGAAATCTGTCAAATCGATCTCAACTGGACATCAAAGTTGGAAGAAATCTATCAAATCGATCTCAACCGGATATCAACAATGGAAGAAATCTGTCAAATAAATCTCAACCAGATATCAAATATGGATGAAATCTGCCAAATCAATCTCAACCAAATATCAAATAGAGATCTCTTGAATCAAAAGAGAAACTCAAATATTGAACATAGAACGCTTGTATCAAAGGCGAACTCAAAACAACAAGGAGACTAATCGAGGGTAGGATTTTGACGAAATACTGCCACTCTGAAACGGACTTGCCGTGGATAAAGATACGTATGTCTGGTCAACATTAGACACACACAAGGCAGAAGCCCACCCAAACAGACTCTCACAGGGGATATTAGCTTAGCTAACAGAAGGAAAACCCGATCAATGCGAATAAACCGAAGATAAAGAACTGACTAAGCAGAACCCCAGAGGACACCAATCAAAGGTGGAATCGACAAGAGAAAGAGACCATCCAAAGGGGACTCTAATAAGGATTGCTAACACAGGTCAGTCTTTAAAAAGGTTACGAATGCGCAAGAACTACAATACCCCTCATGTCAGAAGCGGGATATGATTCTTCAAGAAAGCAATCATCTAAATTAACACAAACCAAGTATGGATACTCAAGTGCTTGAGAAATAAGAAAGGTTATACACCGACTCTTACTCATACTCTAACAACAAAGAAAACACGGGTAAAATAACCGAAGACTTGCAAGGGCAAGAAGAAACCACAACTTACTAGGGAAATGGAGAATACCAAAGACCCGAATGGTGGTAAACCAAACTAGACTCCACTGGGGGAACAAATCAAATCTGTGTGCATAGTAACCTGCTCACTAAAGGTAAACACAATTGACTTATACTTATGCATGTTTGGATTTTTTTTCTTTCTATTTCGGTAGATGCAATGAAATAATGCATGTTTTAGCGATGCATTGGGAACACACGACAATAATCAGCTGTTGAGGAGACAATGAACTCCCAAACGATTATCTTTGCACATCCGATCCTCTACAAAGAGAAATCAATCTGAACTTCAGTGGAGAATTGCAATTCAGTCCCAACAGCTTCTGAAGATTGCTATCACCAGGAAAAAAACTTCCTGGGGATAATACTGCAAACATAAATTGCAGTTTTGAAAGAATCTTGAACTCTGATCTAAATTTTAACTCAGTGGGGAACAAATCCAATCCCTTCCTGTCTAGGATGAGGAAAACTTCACTAGGAATAGAAACTTTTACTATAGATCATAGAAATTCTTTAAAAAAAAGAATTCTATTTATACCACACTGGGGATAATGACTAGAGTTGATAAACTTCACTTGAGGAAGAAGAGAAAAACTTCGAACCACAACTTGTAATTTGGAACTTCAATGCGGAACTTTCCATAAACACTCTCCTACTAAGGATAAGAGACCCTTAAATGACAAGCGTCAATGCGTATTTCTCCATCAAAAGAAAGGGACTCGATCCACTAGGGAATAAGCGGTCCTGATGATCAATCATCTCCTTAAGAAAACATAATAGGGAAAAATTCCCTAGGGAAAACTGAACTTCACGGGGAATCAAACAATCAATATCACTGGAGATAACACCACCAGGATGGAAATCTGCTCTTGAGAAGACACAGGCGTCTTGGGATAGAAACTACACTAGGAATATCTCAAACACCTTCTATTATCGGGGATAGAAGAGTTATGAATGGCACAATCATGTACACCACACTAGGGAGGCAGGATACCTGCTCCAACGGGAAAAGAAAAATTTTCTTCACTAGGGGATAAAGGCAAATTAATCCAGAGTATCCTTGAAATTCGGCTTTGAATGGGCATAAAGCCACCTCTTCCACTGAGTAACAAAGAATCTTTGGATAGTGGCAGCAACAACACCAACCGCACTGGAAACAACCATTCCTGCAAGACTCACGCCACCAAAGACTCGCACTTGGAAAAAGAGATCAATTCAAACTAGGCAGAAAAACAGCCTCCATAGGAATACCAAACCAAAGTCTCCCATGGGTAATTGGGAATCTCTTCAAGAAAACTCTGATATAGACAGATCGCACTGGAGAAAAGAGTGCAAACTTTACTGAGGAATAACATGCGTACTTCACGGGGAAGACAGGGGCTAATCTCATTGGGGAAACCACAAAATGCCGCCTTCAAGGGTAATACATCAATAATCCTTCAAGAAACCCAAAAATAACACAATGCAATGAAGAGGCAGAGCATACTTAAGCGAGGGTGCGACATCGTTGGAGATACATGATTCTGTCTCGAGCACAAGTGTGCATCATTGAAGGAAATCGAATCCCCTTCTACAAAAATCCTTATGTTGGTCGCATACAGACCCTTCTTGATTCACTTGTTGGTATGCTTCAACCATACCTACACAAAGTGCAGGTCTCAATAACATGCCCTGGCATGGAATGGCTACCTTAGCCGTCATATCAAACACCTGAAACTTTAAGCAATTTCAATTATTGATATCATGTGATGTAAAGCTTTAATGATTTAAATGCAATGTTTATAGAAAATGTGGGACGACTTTTGCAATCAAAATAGTAAAATTAAAAACAAATTGACATGATTTGAAAAAAACACTTTTATTGATTGATTGGCCTGTAAATAGGCATTTACATCAAGAAGCAATTCCTGAAAAGAGGTAATTGCATAAAAAGCATACAAAGGAGGAAACAAAAATGACAATGTGAGTGTTGATTTATCGAGACCGACTCTGCTATAGGTCTTATGACCTCAAAGCTTCTTAGTATCTTACTTTCTAAATAAACTGATTGGATTGATACCTCCCCAAGCTAACCCAACAGAAATGTAAATTGATATTACAAATGCAACACATACCGTAGTATTCGCTTTTAATCGCTAACTTTTTCCTGGATCGCCCTTTCGGGTTTTCAATTCACCGGGATACCCTTTTTTGCCTAAATTGCTTTTGACAGGTCAAACTTAGCGGGTGTACGATTATTTTCCACTCATTTACTCGTTCTTTTGTCCCTAAAATTTTCCCGAACCTTTGCTCGCTCTTTTAGGTTCGTTGGGATGCCTTTTTTGCCTGAGCCAGTAAACTCAGTGGTCATTTTATGCGAAGTACTTTTTCACTACGTCTGCATTGACGAGGTGAGGGAAATCCTCTCCATCCATAGTTGTGAGCATCATAGACCCCCCTAAAAAAACTTTCTTTACAACATATGGTCCTTCATAATTAGGAGCACATTTACCCCTAACATCTGTATTGATAGGAGACAAGATCCTCTTCAGCATAAAATCACAAACTTGGAAATTCCGTAGATTTACCTTCTTATCGAAAGTTGTCTTCATCCTCCTCTGGTATAACTGCCTATAGCAAATAGCCGTCAATCTCTTCTCATCAATGAGATTCAACTGATCAAATCTATTCTGAACCCACTCGGCCTCATCCAACTGTACATCCGTCATTATCCTTAAAGAAGGAATTTTCACTTCCATAGGTAGGACTTCTTCCATTCCATATACAAGCGAGAAGGGGGTTGCCCCAATCGAAGTACGCACAGTGGTACGATAACCATGTAAAGCAAATGGCAACATCTCATGACAATCCTTATAAGTGAAAACCATCTTCTGCACAATCTTCTTAATATTCTTGTTAGCTGCCTCAACCACGCCATTTATCTTAGGACGGTAAGGAGAAGAATTGTGATGCTTTATCTTAAAGCTTTCACACAACTCTTTCATCATCTTATTGTTGAGACTCGACCCGTTATCGGTAATAATCTTCTCGGGAACCCCGTATCGAAAAATGATATTATGCTTGATGAAATGAGCAACCACCTGCCTAGTGACATTGGCATAAGATGCTGCTTCGACCCACTTGGTGAAGTAGTCAATGGCCACCAGAATGAAATGATGCCCGTTGGAAGTAGTCAGCTCAATCTGGAAAATCATATCAATACCCCACATTATGAAGGGCCAAGGAGAAGTCAATACATTCAGAGGGTTGGGCGGCACATGCATTTTATCGATATAAATTTGACATTTGTAACAGATCCTGGAATGATTGTAGCAATCGTCTTCATTGTTGACTAATATTAACCTGATCTCAAGATTTTCTTGGCCATAGTATGCCCACTGGAATGTGTTCCAAAGGAACCTTCGTGAATTTCTTCTATGATCTTATTTTCTTCGTTTCTATCCATGCATCTGAGTAAAACATAATCATAGTTTCTCTTGTACAAAACATCCCCATCGAGGAAAAACTTAGTTGTATATTTCCACAAAGTATTTTTATCAGTGACAAGATCCAGCTTTGGATATTCTTTCGTTTCAAGATATCTCTTGATATCATAAAACCAAGGCTTTTCATTAGCAGCATCTTCTTCTATTTCATAACAAAGCGCTGGCTTATCCAACCTTAAAATGGTGATAGAGGGAGCCTGGCTAGCCCACCTAACCTTGAACATGGATGACAGAGTAGCCAAAGCATCTTCCAGGTTATTCTCCCCGGGATATGTTGGAAAGTGATCTCATCAAAATATGAGGTCATCTTCATCACATGCTCACGACACAGAATCAAATTTGATTGACGATTTTCCCAATCTCTGTTTATTTGACTAATCTCAAGAGCAGAATCCCCATATACTTTCAAGACATTGATTAACAAATCAATATCAACTTCTAACCAAATATACAGGCTTCATACTCCTCCATATTGTTAGTACAACCAAAGCAAATTCTAGCAGTGAGAAGAGTATGGAAACCTTCAGGAGAACTAATAACAACACTGATACCATTATCTAATGCATTTGAGGCACAATCGAATACCATCATCCTTCGCTATCCTGGTTCGGGTCCTTCCTCTAGGCCTGGAAGATTACAATCGTATAAATACATGATGACTTCATTTGGAAATTTAAACTTCATTGGCTGATAGTCGTCTTCCATAGGCTGGTGAGCAAGATGACCGACCATCATACTACCTTTGATAGCTTTTTGGGTAGTATACTGGATGTCATATTCTATTAAAATCATTTGCCAATGGGCTACTCTTCCCGTGAGAGCTGGATTTTCCAAGATGTACTTGATTGGATCCATCTTGGATATCAAGAGAGTAGTATGAGTCAACATATACTGTCTGAGACTCTTTGTTGCCCATACGAGTGCACAACAAGTCTTTTCTAGCAATGAATACCTCGACTCACTATCATTAAATTTCTTGCTTAGGTAGTAGGTGGCATGTTCCTTTCTACCTGTCTCGTCATGTTGATCTAGTACACACCCCATGGAGTTTTCCAACACTGTCAGATATATTATTAAGGGCCTATCTTCCACCGGAGGCGAAAGAATTGGAGGTTCCAACAAATATTCTTTAGTTCTATCAAATTCAACTTGGAAATTGTTATTCCACCTGTCCGTCTGATCTTTTTTCAACAATTTGAAAATTGGTTCACAAGTGGCTGTAAGATTAGAGATGAATCTATCAATGTAGTTAAATCTCCCGAGAAAACCACAAACCTCTTTCTCTATTTTCGGCACATGCATTTCTTGTATAGCTTTTATCTTTCTAGGACCAACCTCAATTCCTTTTTCTCTTACGATGAAGCCCAACAACTTTCCTGACCTCACCCCAAAGGTGAATTTGTTAGGATTCAGCCTTAGCCTGAACTTCCTTAATCTTTCAAACAATTTTAACAAGTGGAAAGATGTTCCTCTTCTGTCTGGAACTTGGCAATCATATCATCAACATATACTTCAATATCCTTATGTATCATGTCATGAAAGAGAGTGACCATTGCACGCTGATACGTTTCCCCTGAGTTCTTCAAACCAAAGGGCATCACTTTGTAGCAAAATGTTCCCAAAGGTGTAATAAAATTAGTCTTCTCCATGTCTTATGGCGTCATCTTGATCTGATTGTAGCCAGAAAAACATCCATGAAGGAAAACACCTTAGCTTGAGCAGTATTGTCAACCAGAATATCAATATGAGGGAGCGAAAAATCATCTTTAGGTCTTGCCATGTTCAAGTCCCTATAACCCACACACATTCTGACTTTACCATCCTTCTTAGGCACTAGTACAATATTTGCGATCAACGGCGGGTAAGAAGTCATTTTCAAAAAACCCGCATCAAACTGCTTCTGAACTTCCACTTTGATCTTCTTACACATCTCAGGATGAGTTCTTCGAAGTTTTTGTTTAACAGGAGGACACCCTTCTCTAAGAGGTAGTTTGTGCACAACAATATCTGTATCCAGCCTAATCACGTCTTCATAAGACCAAGCAAAGATATCCGCATACTCACGGAGCATTTCAATCAATCTTCGCTTGATGTTGTCTTCTAAAGTGGCCCTAATCTTGACTTCTCTTCGGACCTCCTCGGTACCCAAGTTGATCAACTCGGTAGTCTCTTGGTGCGACTGGATGACCTTTTCTTCTTACCTCAACAATCTATCTAACTCTTCAGGAATTTCACAATCTTCTTCAGCTTGTTCTTCAGCTTGATAGATCAGATTTTCAAAGTCATAAAGAGCCATAACATGATCATTTTCGACAATTTCCGGGAATAATAGGGGACATAATCTGCATGATTATTTTTATTTTTATTTTAGTTTTAGATTAGAAAAAATAAAATAAAAACTCACATTTTCCAAAAATTTAAAAGAAAGACAGGGAGCAAAATTTTGAACGCAAAAAAAAGACGTCCTTTATTGATGATAAATTTGCAATGAAAAACATCATGGCCATACAACATGTTCACTATGTCTTAGGAAGAATGTAGGGATTATTGAATGATAACAAATAAAAGAAAATTACTCTTCATAACGCGTTACTTTCAATGACGTCTCCGGCAAACCAATTAGCAAGCTCTTTATCCATCACGGTGGGACGAATCCACATATCCTTCTCGCAATCATTGTCACCATCCTCGCTCACAACATGAACTTCTTCATGGATAACCCCACCACATACAAACTTAATTGGAGAAGGGATACCTTGAACCCTGAGAGGAGTGTTGTACCCCAAAATTTGCCCTCCCATATTCTTCAAAGATTTGCCAAGTCATGCTTCAAAATTCCCCAAGGGTTGCACAGTTCAAAGGCCTCCTAACAGTCAAAATTAGGGTTTTGGTTCTGATCAAGAAAATGAAGTTTCCAAAGGTCCAATCAAGTCCCACATGCCTATAAATATGGTCAAGCATCCTCATACCAAGTTTCAAGACTTTCAGCACAAAATTGCACAGTCAAAACCCTAATTGCACTACAGTCAACTGTAGGGGCAAAATGGTCATTTGACAGTCAAAAGTTCAAATTTTTGGTCAACATATCATTTTGAAGCCACAAACATCATTTGATCAATGCTTGATCATGATTCTCAAAGCTTGGCTCAAAAATCATCAAAATGCAAAAGTTTCCTTATTTGGACAGTTGAAAAAGTCAACTGTAAATTGACCAGGGCATAACTTTCACATGGATTATCAGAAAAAATTCCATACAAAGCTCATTTTGAAGAGAAAGACATTTCCTACAACTCCTCTTCATACTTCAAGTCCAAGAAATGCTCTCACAAAAAGTTATCAATTTCAACATTATAGGTCATTTTCAAAAGTCAACAAAAAGGGACTTTAAGTCAAAGGCCATAACTTGAGGTTGGTAAATCAAAATGACATGGGACCAAAGACATTGGTTAGAGGACTCACATACCTTTCAAAAATGTCCAAGAACATGAGCAAAGCTTAAAAATTGAGCAAGTTATGCCTTGTGGAAGTTGGGAAATTTTTGGATATTTTGAAAAGTCAACATTGATTCAAATGACCTAAAATTGCTAATGGGCCTATTTTTCTTCCACAATTCATTATCCAAGGCATGTGCACGACCACTTGGCCCAAAGGGAATTTTTTATTCATTTTTTATTTATTTATTTGGATTTTTATTAATAATAATTCATTTAAATTAAAATAAATACATGAAAAATGCTAAACCTAGTTTTTCAATCTTTTTGTGCATATTATATCCTCAAGATTTCGTGCCTAGCTAAATATGGAAAGAACCAATGCAATTGGATGTGATTTGTATCAAAAAGCATGTGAAAAAGATTTGAAAATCATGGTTAAAAAATCAAATATTGCATTCATCAATTCATGGATTGTGGACCAATCTTATTTGACCTAATTCACTCATACATAAGTATAGAACACAACCCTAATGCCATTGACCACTAAGCTGCGCAAGAACCCCATTATCAAACTCAATCCTTTTTTGCAAAAAACTCAAATCTGAAAACCTAGTTCTAGGGCGATTCAAGGCGAGATTTTTATCCCATCACCTTCCTGAAGCTTCAAGGAAGGATTTCCAATCGAAATCGAGCATTCTAACGCCCTAAATTGGTAACACGAGTGCAACCTGTACAGAGAAAATTTCATCTTCTTGCATCTCAATTCATGCGCATTTAGCACTTTTTAATGTTTGATTCATATTCCTTGTTCAATTCTAATGCTAACCAAACCGTTTAATTTTGTTTTTGTGCATCGTATGAAGATTTGCCATGGATGAGTATTAGGGTTTTGCAAGCTCTAATTTGGGCATTTCTTAATATGGAAAAATTAGGACACATGAATATCACCATTAAAACAAGCATGTTTGGACGAAGAGAAATAAACCATTGCGCCTAATTTATGAAGCCCCAGGGGCTATTCGCTATTTTCTAATATAGTGTCTATAGCAACGTTTGAAAACCGTTGCCAATGTTTTGTATATTTTCAGGAAAACAAAAACAATGAGGAAGACGATGAAGTGGCATAAGCTGAATGGTTGGTTCAAAATTTCGCGCTCAAACCCACTAACGCTTTTGTTTTATTTGATATTATTTGTTTGTTGTATTACATACAAAACGCGTAACATGGCTCAGTGGCAGGCGTACAGATTGGTAAACCATAGGACCTGGGTTTGAGCCCCAGGTCCTCACCCCTTTCAATATTGTTTTTCAATCAATGTTCCCATGCAGATTCAATATGGTGGACTACCATGCACCCACGAAATCAAACGTCCACGCATCCAAGGACATTCAATCAAAGGCCAGAGTCTGGGGAACACGATGCACTCTAGTCAACGCGTATACGTGCCAACGCAACAGTCAATGAGGCCAAAATGCATTGGGCCTAAAATACTAAGTTTCACCTCCCAAATTAGGGGCAGAACCCCCTAGGTTTGCATTTTTTTACATTCTTTCTTTTTGTCTTTTTTTTCTTTCTTTTAATTATTGTTCTTTTTAATTAATTATTTTTTCATAATATATAAAATACATAAAAAAATCAGAAAAGAAAAAATATAATAAATATTTTATTTTAGTATTTTTATAAATAAAGTGCATTAATTAAATTTAGTTAAATTAGGTTTAATAGTAATGTTTTCTTAATTAATTTAAAATTTGTAGAACTAGGGTTCATATTAAATTTTTTATTTTCTTTCATAATAATTAAATATTTAGTATTATTTATTTTTATAATTAAATGGCATGTAAATTAATTAGGGTTGATTTTAGGTTGAAACTTTAACATATTTTCATAATAAAGTAAAAATTGTAGAATTAGGGTTAGCATATTATTTTAATTAATTCCTTTTTCATTAAAACCAAAAAATACCAAAAACAATTCCTTTTCTTTTTTTAATTAATTAATTTCATCATTTAATTTAATTTTGCAAAAAGGGTCCAACGCCCTCGTTTAATTCTTATTTAATTCGCATATTTATTTCTTTTCCGTTTAATATTTATGTATTTCTCCCAAGGCCTTGTAACTAATTGCTCGCACTTTTACTTTACTTTATTTCTTTATTTTTATGTCAAATCGGGTCCTGGATTTTAATTTGGCGATGTGGACCCGCGTCTTTGTAATAGTTTAGGAATTTTATCTTTCCGCACTTTTTAACTGTAATTAAATGCATGCAAGAATGAATGGCAAAAATAAAAAACAAGCGCTAGATCACCAATGACATGACAAAAGACAAAATATCTGAAAACGACACACAAATCACACACCACCCCTAGGGTACGCCTCACTGTTGCCTTGCCTCGAAAGGTGATCGTCGAGTAGAGGATGTCTTAGTAAGTCCTCATGATCCGGGAACCTGGCATGAGGGTAGCTTCTAAGGTGTCTTCCCATTGCTCTGGTGATCACCATGTCCCGAACCTCGAATTGACCCGAACACCTCCAACGGTGGTGCTACCTACCTCTCAATGGTGGGATGGCACTACTTTAAGGACATTTACACAGACGAATTCCTTAGGGTAGGTAGACGACTCTAGATACTTGCTCTAATTTCAAAACAAATTCAAAAAATACTTTTCACACCGGCACCTTTTCAAAAAGCTTTCGAAAGCAATTTTTCAAACACTCTTGAGGACCGATACAAGAGTCGAACTGGAATTTTCAAAGAAACTTTTTAAAACCCACAGTTGAAAAGCAAGCAAACCATTTTTGAAAACACAAGTGAGCACGTATCTAAGAGCCCATGGATAACCATGGATAGAAAGGGTGCTAACACCTTCCCTTTCTATAACCTACCTCCCGAACCGAGAGCAATCTCTTTAAGGAATTTTTCTGTGCTTTTGTCCTTTCCATTTGGAGAAAATAAAAAACGGTGGCGACTCTTGCTTCCGCGACATTTCGCGAACCAGCGTTAAACAGTCAGTTCCAGATCCACCGATCACAGAACTGGCGACTCTGCTGGGGAATTAACTTAAAGTGAGGTGTACCTTAGGGCTTAGTTCATAACTGTGTTTTCAATTGCTTTCTTTGCTTGCTTTATTATTGTGGGACTGTCTTGGGAGTTCTATAGATCCTAACCCGGATCTGGGGGATACCTTCTTAGAAAGTAGCAACAAGGCTGTGAGGGAACTGTGCGGGGTATACCGACATGGTTGAAGCAGTCTGCTACGTTGATGTGGCACTTTGGTGTGTACCGGTAACCCTTGAGTTCAGTCAAGGAGAGTACGGGGCCTCCGCGTGGTGTTGTGAAACATCAACAGACCTTAGGAACCTTAATTGAACTATCTTGGCCTCTTTAGGGTAGTGAGATAACTGACTTTGGTGCAGTCCGAGGTTGGTTGATACTCGATACTACACTCAATTGAGGATTGCTTTCCTGGAATATTTCGGTCGCCAGTTCAGTGGCTAAATCGAAACGATGAACAATGAAAGCAATCCCGTGATATTGGGACCCTTAGAACCCGGTTACTTCTGATAGGACAGGTTGAGCCCACCAACTTCAAGAGGGTAGTACCCCAAACTTCATGCTGGCCTAAACTCTAAGGGCTCTCTGTGTGACTTGTGTGCTTTCATACTTGACTACTTGCATGCTTGTTATCTGACACTTGAGTTCCCTGCAGGTTTTGTTTGTGGTCCTTAATTAGGACTCATAGCAGGTTGTACTAAGTTTCTTGCAGGTTTTGTTTATAGTCCTTAATTGGGACTCATGACAGGTCTTACTTGAGTTTCTTGCAGGTTTTGGTTTGCAGTCCTTAATTGGGGCTCACAACAGGGTTACTTACATTACCCCATGCATCATACCATGGCAGAGAGGATTTATTTTCCTCTAGCCAAAGCTGTCAGGGGCTATGACCCATGATATGGTGAGCTCTGACTCTTGAAGAAGGTTCCCTTAACCAAGGTTGTTTGGAAATCAAAACCAGACATGATGACGAAAGTCAGGGGCTATGACCCACTGGATATGGTGAGCCTTTGACCCTTGAAGAAGAATTCTCAACAACATGGGTGTCCTTCAATCAAGCTATAAATTCCAATGCTAGCAATTTTTTTGTTTACCCTGCGAGGTCCTTGAAAACATTACATGCATATCATACATATCATTGCATTACAGGTATCCCTTGTGCAGGTCACTTACCTTCTCCGCTGTTTATTTCAGCAATGGCTTGCCAACAAGACAACCAGGACCTTCATGCTCAAGAGACTCGGTTCGGGGAAATCCTCCTGAACCTATCCAAGGGGCAGGAGGAGTTGAGAGCATTTCTCATGGGGACTTTGGTCAAGAACAGTGCTGAGGACGAACAGCTGAAACACCTGCAAACTGAGATGGATGCAATGAAAGCCCAGATGCTGGGGCAGGTGACTGCCATTCAAAGTTTAGCTCAAAGACAATATGAGCTCGGGGTTCTCATCAACCAACTGCTTCAGGGTAACCAACTGGGGCAAACGTCTAAGGGTAAAGGGCCGGTCATCATTCCACCATCTTTGAGACAAGGAGATAAGGGGAGAGCTCCTCAAGTGGCTCCAGTGTCACAAATTCAACATCAACCTCACCAGCTTCAGCCAGTCAAGCCCAGGAGGCAATTCACCCAGCTCAACATGTCGCTGTTTCAAGCTTTACAACGCCTGTTGAGGTTGAACCTGATCACATTAAGGGCTCATCCCCGGAACCCTAACACAACATCTCCTATCTATGATCCTAATAAAAGGTGTGCCTACCACTCTGCCTGTCCAGGACATGATACAAATGAGTGTTGGGCTCTGAAGAACAAGATCCAGGACCTGATTGATGAAGGGGCATTGGAGTTCACACAAGATGGTCAGGCTGAGTTTTTCTACCATCCCTCCAAGGCTCACAGTTTAAAGTGACAAGCCCTGAGATGAAAAGACTTTTTGTTCAATAGGATTTCCAAGTTGTAACTTCCTTCTGTTCAAACATTTACTCATGTTAAACGTTGTTATTCCATTAATGCATCGCATATGTCTGTTTTGAAGCAATATATTCGTATTCACTATATGCAAATTATTTTCATATTTTTTCTGATGATCAACTCTCATTAATTCTAAGCCTCTTGAGGGAGGATGACGAGAACGATACCGCAATCTTTACAATATGCTTTTGAACAGACCCCGCTGATGAGGTACATGCATTGTTTCAAATCCTAAAACACTGGAGTTATAAGGAAGATAATCCCTCGTCAACCCCTCTGAGCCAAAGAAGTAGGAGTTTTTCTTTTCGAAATTTAAAACCCTTAATCATAACCCGGGGCAGGGTAGTTCTCTCAGTTGATCCAAGTGCATAACGAATGGCACCAAAGAGGTCCTTACAAAATAAAGAAGACAGTGATGATTCCGAATAATCAATAAGGATAGACAGTCATTATATCTCAAAAATGAAAACCCAATAAGTCAAAACCTATGAAGGAGACTTACAAAACTGGGGCATCCCGCTGACTGTAATCATAAAAGAAACAGTTCAGGCATAAAAGAAAGGGATAACAAAAATCAAGAAAGAGGTCTTACAAACCCTCAACAAAAACAAAAAAAGGAATGACTGCCTATTCAAAATAAGTTATCAACATCCGAATCATCACCGGTATATCAGAGCAAAGACTCAAAAAAGGTCTAACGTATGATCAACTGAGTTTAGGTTTGGAGAACATCACGAAGAGCGGGTGGGTACAAATAAAATTTGAGCCTTTATCCTTTGTTTCTTAAACCGTGAACCAAGCCATGTTATAACCCTTAAAAGTCCTAGCTGAAGCATGGGTTAGTTCGAAAGCATACTGTTACGAAAAGTATCCTGACTCCTTAAGGCCTACGGTAAATACGGAGTTGACATCATGTTTTACAAAAATTCACTTGTTTTATGAAAAAGAATGCATTTTCAAAATCTTCAAGACAGACATAACTTTGCATTTTTAACATAACTTTGTTTGCATATGACTTTTTGTTTGAACAGCAGGGAAATTCGCACGACGAATGCCTAATGAACAGAAGCACCTCCAACCAAGGGGCACGACATGATCATGGTCCAATCATCTGGGGGCAATCCAATCAAGATTCGGAGAATCTCTCAAAAGGCCAAATAGCTTGGGGCAAATCTCTGCCTGAATCACTTGGGGCATTCCAACAATGAATCTTGCCTGATTAAACATCTTCTGGTGGCATGACAAAAACACTTCTAAACAGGGGCAACTCCCTACATTCTGAGAACATGGACATAGTCGAAAAGATACTACGCATAATCAAAGACCCGCTAGGTTGACACACCTAGGCAAAAATAAGGGCTTCCCAGCGAACCAAAAGGGTTTGGGCAAAATGAAGGGATGAAATAAAAAAAATCTATACACCCGGTAAGTCGAAAACCTGAAAAGGCGGCTTGGGCAAAAATGGGTATCACGGTGGACTGAAAACCCGAAAGGGCGGTCCAGGCAAAAGTTAGGGATCAAAGCGTACGACTATGTCCTGTCATCTCACCACTTGCCTACCAGAAGAAGATTGGTCAAATCGGCAGTCATCAAGCACCTCCACAGGTATCCTCCTCTCCCACATCAGAAACAGGGGCAATAATGGGTGGCTAAGCGATCCAATTGTTCTATCCTCCAAGGTATCAAGGTAGGTTCAGTTAAAGAACACAACCAGATATCTTAATTCCCCAGAGGGTGAGCCAGCAAGTCAGTGCACTCTCCCCAAGCAAAGCTACTATCAGCCTTAAGGAAGTTGGGCATCCCCCGCAGATCTCAACATTCCCCAGCAGTATACATGTATTCTTAACAAGCATCCCCGGCAGTCTTGGTCTAAAGGTTGTTCCCCGGCAGTATACCAGCATTCAGTGGAGTCATCTTCCCGATACAGTTCAAAACTTCCCCAGGAGAGTCCAATCTAGTTCCCCAGGAAATTTGGAATTCATCTCCCCAAGCAGTAAGCTTATCCCCAGTAGATTCTGGAAGCTTATCCTCGCAGAGCACGAACGCGTCTCCCGGCTTCATTCAAAGAGTTATTTCCTTACCAGGATATAACTGGGTTATCCTCAGCTAAAAGCCACGGAAAGATCGTCCTCGACGAAGCCTTCTTATCCCCAGCGAAGTCTATTAACACTTCCAACACAACAAGGGTATCCCCAGCAGGTTATTATCAAACAGTTCAACAGAGTGCCTCTCTCCCCACAGAGGGTTGCTTCCCAGCAAGGCCGTTAGAGTACCTTTCCTTCCCGCAGAGTTATTCCATTCGCCAAGTTTATTCCCCAACGGAGTGATCTTCTCCTACCGGTATACTTGCAGCTATCATCCCCGGCGGAAGCAAAATTTATTCTCCAACATCAGCCCAGGAGTGACTTCCCGGCACCCGTCAAGGATTTACTTTCCTAGACGAAAAATGCATTCATAAACATCTTCATACATTATAGCATGCATATACGTATCATGAACATACAATCTCATTCATTCTGAGAGCATCTCGCATGTCATACCACATGACATCACATACAACTAACGCTTGTCTTTTTCAGGACAAAAGTCAGTACAAAAATGATTACTATCAACGGTCGCAACTAAAGATCCGATTCCTGTATCTTGCCAGGGTGTATCTGTTGACGATCGATTCCAGATCTGATTCCTATATCTTGCCAGGGTGTGTCTGAAGAGTTCGAGGATCCGATACCTGAATCTTGCCAGGGTGTATCCGTTGAAGACTAACATTACCAGATCCGATTCATGTATCTTGCCAGGATGTGTCTGAAGAGTTCGAGGATCCGATACCTGAATCTTGCCAGGGTGTATCCGTTGAAGACTAGCATTACCAGATCCGATTCCTGTATCTTGCCAGGGTGTGTCTGAAGAGTTCGAGGATCCGATACCTGAATCTTGCCAGGGTGTATCCGTTGAAGACTAGCATTACCAGATCCGATTCCTGTATCTTGCCAGGGTGTGTCTGAAGAGTTCGAGGATCCGATACCTGAATCTTGCCAGGGTGTATCCGTTGAAGACTAACATTACCAGATCCGATTCCTGTATCTTGCCAGGGTGTGTCTGAAGAGTTCGAGGATCCGATACCTGAATCTTGCCAGGGTGTATCCGTTGAAGACTAGCATTACCAGATCCGATTCCTGTATCTTTCCAGGGTGTGTCTGAAGAGTTCGAGGATCCGATACCTGAATCTTGCCAGGGTGTATCCGTTGAAGACTAACATTACCAGATCCGATTCCTGTATCTTGCCAGGGTGTGTCTGAAGAGTTCGAGGATCCGATACCTGAATCTTGCCAGGGTGTATCCGTTGAAGACTAACATTACCAGATCCGATTCCTGTATCTTGCCAGGGTGTGTCTGAAGAGTTCGAGGATCCGATACCTGAATCTTGCCAGGGTGTATCCGTTGAAGACTAGCATTACCAGATCCGATTCCTGTATCTTGCCAGGGTGTGTCTGAAGAGTTCGAGGATCCGATACCTGAATCTTGCCAGGGTGTATCCGTTGAAGACTAGCATTACCAGATCCGATTCCTATATCTTGCCAGGGCGTGTCTGAAGAGTTCGAGGATCCGATACCTGAATCTTGCCAGGGTGTATCCGTTGCAGACTAACATTACCAGACTCAATTCCTGTATCTCGCCAGGGCACGTCTGAAGAATTCGAAGATCCATCTCCCGTAACTAGTCAGGACATATCTACCCAAAGCATCTGAAAACCAGCTCCTGCAACATGTCAGGTACTCATTTTTCTCTTGCAGGTACGTAAGTTCTCGCTAAGGAATCTCTTACGCGATCAACATCCAGATGGCATCTATAAGCCCATCATCCTATTCATCAACCTCAAAATGGCATCTATAAGCCCATTCCATCACACTGCTACTATGTGAGCGCAAATTTCTGGGCACTCTAGTGTTCAATCATCTTCCACCCTCGGATTACGAAAGGCACGTCAGCCAATCTGCATCCTCAGGTCTAAGAAGATTGAATAGGGGCAACTGTTGTACCCCAAAATTTGCCCTCCCATATTCTTCAAAGATTTGCCAAGTCATGCTTCAAAATTCCCCAAGGGTTGCACAGTTCAAAGGCCTCCTAACAGTCAAAATTAGGGTTTTGGTTCTGATCAAGAAAATGAAGTTTCCAAAGGTCCAATCAAGTTCCACATGCCTATAAATATGGTCAAGCATCCTCATACCAAGTTTCAAGACTTTCAGCATAAAATTGCACAGTCAAAACCCTAATTGCACTACAGTCAACTGTAGGGGCAAAATGGTCATTTGACAGTCAAAAGTTCAAATTTTTGGTCAACATATCATTTTGAAGCCACAAACATCATTTGATCAATGCTTGATCATGATTCTCAAAGCTTGGCTCAAAAATCATCAAAATGCAAAAGTTTCCTTATTTGGACAGTTGAAAAAGTCAACTGTAAATTGACCAGGGCATAACTTTCACATGGATTATCAGAAAAAATTCCATCCAAAGCTCATTTTGAAGAGAAAGACATTTCCTACAACTCCTCTTCATACTTCAAGTCCAAGAAATGCTCTCACAAAAAGTTATCAATTTCAACATTATAGGTCATTTTCAAAAGTCAACAAAAAGGGACTTTAAGTCAAAGGCCATAACTTGAGGTTGGTAAATCAAAATGACATGGGACCAAAGACATTGGTTAGAGGACTCAAAGATCTTTCCAAAATGTCCAAGAACATGAGCAAAGCTTAAAAATTGAGCAAGTTATGCCTTGTGGAAGTTGGGAAATTTTTGGATATTTTGAAAAGTCAACATTGATTCAAATGACCTAAAATTGCTAATGGGCCTATTTTTCTTCCACAATTCATTATCCAAGGCATGTGCACGACCACTTGGCCCAAAGGGAAGTCTTTATTCATTTTTTATTTATTTATTTGGATTTTTATTAATAATAATTCATTTAAATTAAAATAAATACATGAAAAATGCTAAACCTAGTTTTTCAATCTTTTTGTGCATATTATATCCTCAAGATTTCGTGCCTAGCTAAATATGGAAAGAACCAATGCAATTGGATGTGATTTGTATCAAAAAGCATGTGAAAAAGATTTGAAAATCATGGTTAAAAAATCAAATATTGCATTCATCAATTCATGGATTGTGGACCAATCTTATTTGACCTAAGTCACTCATACATAAGTATAGAACACAACCCTAATGCCATTGACCACTAAGCTGCGCAAGAACACCATTATCAAACTCAATCTTTTTTTGCAAAAAACTCAAATCTGAAAACCTAGTTCTAGGGCGATTCAAGGCGAGATTTTTATCCCATCACCTTCCTGAAGCTTCAAGGAAGGATTTCCAATCGAAATCGAGCATTCTAACGCCCTAAATTGGTAACACGAGTGCAACCTGTACAGAGAAAATTTCATCTTCTTGCATCTCAATTCATGCGCATTTAGCACTTTTTAATGTTTGATTCATATTCCTTGTTCAATTCTAATGCTAACCAAACCGTTTAATTTTGTTTTTGTGCATCGTATGAAGATTTGCCATGGATGAGTATTAGGGTTTTGCAAGCTCTAATTTGGGCGTTTCTTAATATGGCAAAATTAGGACACATGAATATCACCATTAAAACAAGCATGTTTGGACGAAGAGAAATAAACCATTGCGCCTAATTTATGAAGCCCCAGGGGCTATTCGCTATTTTCTAATATAGCGTCTATAGCAACGTTTGAAAACCGTTGCCAATGTTTTGTATATTTTCAGGAAAACAAAAACCATGAGGAAGACGATGAAGTGGCATAAGCTGAATGGTTGGTTCAAAATTTCGCGCTCAAACCCACTAACGCTTTTGTTTTATTTGATATTATTTGTTTGTTGTATTACATACAAAATGCGTAACATGGCTCAGTGGCAGGCGTACAGATTGGTAAACCATAGGACCTGGGTTCGAGCCTCAGGTCCTCACCCCTTTCAATATTGTTTTTCAATTAATGTTCCCATGTAGATTCAATATGGTGGACTACCATGCACCCACGAAATCAAACGTCCACGCATCCAAGGGCATTCAATCAAAGGCCAGAGTCTGGGGAACACGATGCACTCTAGTCAACGCGTATACGTGCCAACGCAACAGTCAATGAGGCCAAAATGCATTGGGCCTAAAATACTAAGTTTCACCTCCCAAATTAGGGGCAGAACCCCCTAGGTTTGCATTTTTTTACATTCTTTCTTTTTGTCTTTTTTTTCTTTCTTTTAATTATTGTTCTTTTTAATTAATTATTTTTTCATAATATATAAAATACATAAAAAAATCAGAAAAGAAAAAATATAATAAATATTTTATTTTAGTATTTTTATAAATAAAGTGCATTAATTAAATTTAGTTAAATTAGGTTTAATAGTAATGTTTTCTTAATTAATTTAAAATTTGTAGAACTAGGGTTCATATTAAATTTTTTATTTTCTTTCATAATAATTAAATATTTAGTATTATTTATTTTTATAATTAAATAGCATGTAAATTAATTAGGGTTGATTTTAGGTTGAAACTTTAACATATTTTCATAATAAAGTAAAAATTGTAGAATTAGGGTTAGCATATTATTTTAATTAATTCCTTTTTCATTAAAACCAAAAAATACCAAAAACAATTCCTTTTCTTTTTTTAATTAATTAATTTCATCATTTAATTTAATTTTGCAAAAAGGGTCCAACGCCCTCGTTTAATTCTTATTTAATTCTCATATTCATTTCTTTTCCGTTTAATATTTATGTATTTCTCCCAAGGCCTTGTAACTAATTGCTCGCACTTTTACTTTACTTTATTTCTTTATTTTTATGTCAAATCGGGTCCTGGATTTTAATTTGGCGATGTGGACCCGCGTCTTTGTAATAGTTTAGGAATTTTATCTTTCCGCACTTTTTAACTGTAAATAAATGCATGCAAGAATGAATGGCAAAAATAAAAAACAAGCGCTAGATCACCAATGACATGACAAAAGACAAAATATCTGAAAACGACACACAAATCACACACCACCCCTAGGGTACGCCTCACTGTTGCCTTGCCTCGAAAGGTGATCGTCGAGTAGAGGATGTCTTAGTAAGTCCTCATGATCCGGGAACCTGACATGAGGGTAGCTTCTAAGGTGTCTTCCCATTGCTCTGGTGATCACCATGTCCCGAACCTCGAATTGACCCGAACACCTCCAACGGTGGTGCTACCAACCTCTCAATGGTGGGATGACACTACTTTAAGGACATTTACACAGACGAATTCCTTAGGGTAGGTAGACGACTCTAGATACTTGCTCTAATTTCAAAACAAATTCAAAAAATACTTTTCACACCGACACCTTTTCAAAAAGCTTTCGAAAGCAATTTTTCAAACACTCTTGAGGACCGATACAAGAGTCGAACTGGAATTTTCAAAGAAACTTTTTAAAACCCACAGTTGAAAAGCAAGCAAACCATTTTTGAAAACACAAGTGAGCACGTATCTAAGAGCCCATGGATAACCATGGATAGAAAGGGTGCTAACACCTTCCCTTTCTATAACCTAACTCCCGAACCGAGAGCAATCTCTTTAAGGAATTTTTCTGTGCTTTTGTCCTTTCCATTTGGAGAAAATAAAAGATGGTGGCGACTCTTGCTTCCGCGACATTTCGCGAACCAGCGTTAAACAGTCAGTTCCAGATCCACCGATCACAAGGAGTAATAGTTAACATGCTTTAACTAGCCAAGAAACCTAGACCTTTATTGTCTGTCTGTGCAGGGACATTCAACACTCTGCCCCAACCTTCAGGATGACCAGATTGGACAACTATTTGTGCTTGACGATAAGATGACATGGAGACCTCTGACTTCTTAACCTCTTGACGAGGAGTCCTGACAACCTGAACAGTCTCAAGAGCTTGCCACAGAGTCTCATGGATTTCTCCCTCCACCTCAACATAGCAAAAGGAAGTCAGGTGACTGACAATATAATCCTCTTCCCGACAAACAGTGACCACCTTTCCATTCAATAGGAACTTTAACTTTTGAAGAAAAGTGTGGAAGTTACAAAACCGGCTCCATGAATCCATGGACAAAGAAAAAAACAACAATAAGAAGGACTAATGTCCATGATAAAGAAAGTGACTTCAAACATCCGGGGACCTATCTTGATTGGCAAGTCAACCTCCCTGAACACTGTCCTTTTCGACCCATCAAAAGATTTGACAATCAAATCGCTTGGCCTTAACATAAGTCCATCATAATCAAGCTTCATGAGAGTGGACTTGGGCAACACATTGAGAGAGGATCCCATATTGACCAGCACACGGGACAAAGTAGTCTTTGCAATCTCCATGGAAATGTGCAGCGCTTTATTGTGCTTCCTCCCCTCAGGGGGTAAATCAAAGTCTATAAAGCCAAGTCTATTACTTGCAGAAATACTATTCATAATCCCTTCAAATTGATTCACCGAGATCTCCTGAGGAACGAAAGAAGTCCCTAACAACTTCATCAATGCATTTCTATGGGATTAAGAATCTCTAAGAAAAGCAAGAATTGATATCTTTGAGGGTGTCTGACTCAACTGGTCAATGATCTTGTTGTCACTTTCTTGATGTACCTTATCAACTCGGCTACATCTTTATAAATTTCAGCATCCAAATAAGGAATAGAAGGACTTTGCCCGACTTATCACTATTGACCACAATCTGCTTGCCCTTAGCCTTAGCTGCATCATCTGCTCTACTCTCAGGCTTTTCAGGTGGTGAAAAGATTCGACCACTAGGGGTAATTCGATGTTCACTGACGATATCAAGCACTGTAGACTTCTCTTCTTCAGACTTGTTTTCCTCAGACTTCTGAGCAACAACCTTCTTCTCCTGATAGTAAAGTTTGCCACCGTAAGTCCAAGTATTTGCCTTGTCACTAACATACAACACAAGACCAGGCACGATGATAAATAGTGGAGATTTCTTAGCAGGCACTGGAATTGTCACAGGCGCACAATTAGACTTCGGCTTCACCGAAATGGTTATCATATCCACTTCATCATTATCAACCTTGGGCTTAACGACCTTGCAATCAAACTGAAGAATCCCCTTGGTAATCAGACTTTGAACCGCATCTTTCAACAATTGACAACCCTCTGGCTGGTTCAAGAAAACTGCACAGTCCATTCCACAACCCAAGAATACACCTTCACTCGACAAATGTTCTTTCATGAATGAGAGAGGTGTGGTTAACTGATTAAGATTCATAACCAAATTCAAACCTTCATCCTCCATGATGGCACCAACAGTGGCACTGCCATGAGGTAGCAAAGGCTGATTAATAATATTGGGTGCTGGTCCAAAGTTAATAACCTGATATTCCAATAGGTCTTGGACTTTGTGCTTGAAAGCATGACAATTCTCAATAGTTTGCCCCTTCCCACTAGAGTGGAAATCACATCGGGCATTAGCATCAAAGTTGTATGGCAACCTTTCTGGATCAACCTTTCAAGGGCGCAACTCAACTAACTTCAACTCAAGCAACTGAGGTAACAACTCAACACAAAACATCGGAAGTGCGTCAAACTTCTAGGGAGGATGCCTTTGGCCTTGCTGATTACCTTGCTTAGACACATAAGCTTTCCTCTGAGGCGCAACAGTTGATATTGTTACAGCAGTGATCTGATGATCTGAACCCTGATATCTGCCTTTCCCTTTTCGAGAATAGGTTGCACTGGATTCACCCTCCTTTTTCTCCTGGTGACCACCAAAATACTTCTTGGTGTTACCAGCATTATTTCCAGCAACAACATCTTGGATCTTTCCTAACTTAATTCCGATTTCAATTCGCTTTCCATGCGTTACCATCTCGGCAAAAGTACCTGACGTACTGCAAGTTGTGTAGTATTGGCCTTGCAATGTAATACTAAACATTTCCACCATCTCCCTCTCCAACATGGGCGGTTGAACCTTCACGGAATTCTCTCGCCACCTCTGGGCATACTCTTTAAAAGACTCATCCCACTTCTAGGATAAATTCTATAATTGTGTTCTTGTGGGATTCATATCAGTGTTATACTGATAGTGCACAACAAAAGCCTTAACCAACCCTCTCCATCTACAAATGCGACTACTTTCCAACTGCATGTACCACTCGAGTGGGCCACCCGTCAAGATGTATTGAAAGAAGTGCATCAATAACTTCTCATCATCAGAATACACAGATATCTTCCGGTAGAAAGACATAACACGGGTCTTTGGACAGGAAGTGCCTTTGTATTTCACGAAATTAGACACCTTTGATTTTGGGGGTATCTTCACCCCAGGCACTAAGCCCAAATCATACATGTCAAATCCCACCGCACCTTGACTTTCAAACCTGCGCATCCGCTCTTCAAGCATACGCAACTTCTTGTCAGATTCTGTTGGTTCATACACATTAGACACCCAGTCTTCCTAGTTATCTTCTTCCACTGGCCTAACAGGAATGCGAACAGGCCTTGGTAGTACTACAGGTTTTTTCAAAGCTCTGACGAACAGGAGTAGGTGGAGGAGGATTTCCCACAACTTGAATCACAGGGATACCTTGGTTACTCACAGTATTACCGAGATTTGTAGGCTGACCATTCTGAATATTCAGACCGACATTCGAATCCAGATTCACATTTCAAGCACAACCCAGATTCTCAACCACATTTTGAGCACCCATAGTACCATTTGGATTGTTGATGATAACCCCTTACATATTCACAATCAAAGTTTCACCATCATTGTTCACAGTTTCAACAGGCCTCACAATCATGGATCTTATTTCCTCTTGCTGACGTGCCATGTTCTGAATGATCTCCATTAACTGGTCAACCCGAGTATCCATCCTGGTACCCATAGCCATAACATCTGCTTGAATTTGTTCCATTTGTCTTTTGGAAGTGCTCCTAGTATTATAACAATGAGAGTTTATGGTAGCAAACTCTGAAAAAACCCGGATCAAAGATAAGAAAACCCGCCGGAGCCACCTGTCATGATATGATATGCATGGATGAATGATTATGCATGAAATGTTTTATCATTTCCAGGAATATCCTGCAGTCCTTCATCAAGCATCAATAAGCAATAGGATAAACAACAAGACAAAGCAACTAAAGACAAAACATCTGAATAGAAACTGCTCATATCATAAAATTAAACAAGCATCCATACAAAATATTCTTAATACAAACAAAGTCAATCATCATAAAGATCCCTTCTAACAAGATTAGTGGTGATCTTATCAACAAGTAAAACTGAAAACAAAGTGAGGAAAATACTCTTTCGAGAAACCTGATCACTTTGTTAATCATCCTTTGAAAATGAATCTTCAATCACAAAGCCTTTCTTCTTCATCAAAGCAAACAAACAATGGTACTTGAGCTCCCAATCTTTGGGATCTGCGTTTCCCATCTCGGTTTCCTCTGCTGGAATATTTCCTTGGTTTGCTACCTGGGATTTGATTGTTGTTAACTCCTTCACCACTTGAGTCAACTAGACATCTTTTTCTCAGAGCTTTTTCTTAAAAGCCTTAAACTCTTCGCAGTGTTTAACTTCCAACTTGTCTTTAGACAACCGAAGCCTCTCTATCTCCTGTTGATTAATCATCAATTCTTCAACTTATCGACTATCTGTACCAGAACCCTCGACCGTGAGCTTCTTCGACCACTCATGCAAACCATATCTTTTTAGCAACTGGTCTTTCAACCTAACCTCCTTCGTAAGCTTCTTTTTGTCTTGCAAGGAAAAAGAGAGATCCATGTCATCTCTTCCTGCTTAGCTTGGAGTTTGAAATTTTCAACCTTGACATACTTAAGACATACCATAGGTACAAATTCTGATCTCTCTGGTGCAGGCTGCACAGAAGACGATTAAACACGAGATAAAGAATTATACACCTGACCGTCAATTAATGGGTCAAAATCAGGTTAAGGATATAATAACCTCTCCTTTTTGTAAGGTAGAAGTATTTCTTTCACATGATTCAGAATCCAACTTGTATAAGTATCGTGAGCTACACCTGTATTCTGGCTAAAAGAAAGTTTCCCTTTACGGCGAACGTGTTCCCAAGCCACTTTCACCTTTCCAAGCAAAACCGTATCTTCTCCTTTACCGAAATAAACGATTTCCATCACTTCCCGATCAGTGGGTATATCCATCATTGCAAATCCTAATTTACGGTGTGCCAAGATAGGATTATAGTTAATCCAACCCCTTGTTCCTATGAGCCGGACATTAGGGAATTCTCCACACCCTATAATGATCTCTTTCAAGCCCATCACGCCTTTCCATACAATATCATACGAAGTAAGTCCCATGATACGCTGAGACCACAAAGATGACTTGACAATATGAACAAAAGGTCCTTTTGTAGGCATGTGCATCATCAACCATTTGTAAAGCACAATCGCACAACACATAACTTCCCCTTTCTTCCCATGCCGGGAATGGATGGTGTAATAAGTCTCAGCAAGTAGAGTTGGTATTGGATTATCATTCATAAGGACATATAATGCAGATACATGCACCAACTTCTCGGAAACCAGAAAGATAATCAAACCATAAATCATAGCTTCCAGAAGCACATTGAATGCTGTCCAATTCTTACCTCTTGCAAAAACCTTGGCCTTTGATACCAAATAATTCAATGGAAGACCGCTGATGCCGCTTTTGTTAATCCAATTACTTTCAACTTCACCACGGGTTAAATAAAGAGCCCTGGAAATTGGCATGTAGTCCGGAGTCTCTGGTACTTGAACAAACGAAACACCCTTAGTCAAATTGATATCCATAATGTGTGCATATTCCTTAAGAGTCGGTGTTAGTTGATAGTCTCGGAAAGTAAAACAGCGCAACTGCGGATCATAGAACTGAAGAAGTGTTCTCATGACCCACTCTTCAAAATCATCATTCACCAATGGTAATAAGTTTTTGTATTGTCCTTTGAAAACTTCTTCACTCGGCCCTCTCACAGAAGCTCCTATCTCTCACAACCGATGACCAAAGCACGAAAATTGATAAGCAGCAGTGTTTCTGAGAGGCTATATGCTTGTCTCCATGTTGCTACCCATCCTTGATGCTAATGACAAATTTAGAATAATCCTGGAAATGACATGCATATGCAGGTTAGACATATATATATATATATATATATATATATATATATATATATATATATATATATATATATATATATATATATATATTGTACATTTCTTTTTGTAAAATAAATATGCCATGATGCAAGTGCAACAAACATGGGATTAAGGATTCCATAATGCTGATTAACTGCTCTGCCCTTTCTAAACATATTGGGTGCACTAGGATCAAAAGTACAGAACATAAACCCAAATGAACCTCTTTGTCAACGGATCAGAAACTCAGAAAATAAATCTGAGAACCATCAGAACAAAGCGATCACCCATATAACATAGTCACCATATGAACATAGTTACCATCGAAACATAGTCACTAACTTTACCTATGATAATCAAGTCCCTCCCTACTCACGAGTGATAACTAGGTCAGGGTATGGCCGGGTAACCCAGAATCAAGGGTACTCCTAAAAAACTATGGCCGTATCACCTAAGTGAAAATGATAGCCCCTCAATTGTACCTCATCTGAGCATGGACGACATGGCGGCAATAGTGAAACATAAGTCAACTAGTCGTTCATGTTCTACTATATTCCTAGGGTTCCTATAGTTATCACTTAGCCTGGGTATTTGGCCTTTTACCTCATAGTAATACCTACCCAATCATGAAAACAAATCCAGCACAACAGTATCACCAATATATAGAAAGCGATAAAATGCAATGCAAATATATGCTCAGATAAACATGTACAAATGAATAAACTGAAAGCATAAAAATAAACAGCCAAATAAAATAAAACAAGATCTAGGATCGACTCCGGGATAGACCATCAACAGGTAAATCTTTCCCTAGTAAAGTCGCCAGCTGAAACTACCAGCTGAACTGTCAACTGATAATGAAATCAATGAAGTCGCCATCGAATGTTTTTTATCCCACAGGAAGGGAAATCAAACATCGAGTAAACATGAGAAGGGTGAAATCAAGGTCAAACGACCAAGAGATCGAGTAAGCGAGTCTATTACGCGAGGGGAAGGTATTAACACCCCACACGCCCGTAGTACTCTGTGGTATCCACTCACATTATTCTAATCTAATGGGTGTGTTCAAAGTCTATGTCTAGAGTTTAAAGTAAAAATAAAGAGGGAATGTATGCAAAAGAAAAGAGAAAATAATCTAGGGAAAATAAAGTTGTGCTCATTCGGGCCCTACCCCAATGCATACGTATCCCTTTTAAGGAATCAAAGCAGCCATAGTTCGGCTTACTTGTTTTGATGGGTTTTTGTTTTTTATTTGAACAATGTTAAACTCAATCATTCCACCACGGATCGACCTTTGGAGACTTACGACCTGTAGTGGAAAGGAACTAACATGCTTTTAGAAGATAAAAGCCGATTGGAAAAATGAAAGAAATTAGTTGTTTTTTTTACCTTAAAAAAGGATTTGAAAGTTTTAGATGTTTTATGCATTTTTCCGGAAAAAAAGGTTTTTGTCTTAGATGCAAAGGATGCAAAAGAAAAGAAAACATCTAAGGGAGACTATCTAAATCTAATCCCTAATGTTATCATACAATGATTGATCCTAAAGTTGTGTTTTGAAGGGAAATCTCTACCCTATGTTGACATGCATGGATAACAATCCTAATGTCTATCTCAAATCATCATCTATAGATGAATCAAGAAGTCCTAAAGGAGTATAGCAAGGGTCTATCACCTAAAACTATGTCTATCTCGAATCATCATATATAGATGAATCGAGAGTTCCTAATGGAACATGCCAAAGGTAAATCATCTTAAAACATGCACACCAAGATAAAATCAAGTAAGCAAGTCAATAGGCTCAAGATAGCTAGCTCAAGAGAGAACACAAAATGTGTCATGAGTAGTGCATGCTAATCCAAGCCAAATGCCTAACCAATATATTGAGGATCAAGGTAGGAAACAAATCAACAATCAAAAGGCTCAAGAGAGAACACCTAGAGAAATTCTATCTAGGCTAACGTGCCAAAGAAAGTCTAGAAAAACTATTCTATGGGGAACATGCAATGAGAGTGAAGTCGCGATCTCAATTTGTAAATTGAGTGACTCATTGATCAACAAAAAGAGAAAGTAAAACGATAAAATCCTATAGGGAGCATACACTAAGAGCGAAGTCGTGATCTCAATTTTTAAATTGAGTGAATCATCGATCAACAACCAAGGAAGCAAACACAAGTACAACACATATAGAAAATAAAGTGCGAAATACCTGCTACAGGTCTTTAAACATCGACTTTGCCACTACGGGGGCTCCCAGAACTATCTAGAAAACTGTAAAGAGTGAAAGAAATAAAAAGGAAGCAGTGCAATACCAAATGGATAATAATCTGTAGCAAGCAAGAAAAAATGAGAAACACAGAAAACTTCGAGTAAGCTAGCATCATCAAACAAAGAAAGTCAGAAATCAAATGTCCAACATAAGCATTAAAGTAAATGGTGTGAAAATAAATCACCAAAATGATATGCATCGGACACCATCACATAAGTCATCCTGCATTAAATTCAATCCAGAAAAAAACACAACAAATATGTGTATTCCTCAAGTCAAGAGGATCAAAGCATAAAGTTGTCCGAATCTCATCAGTATCTCACAAATAAAGTGAAATACGGACCAAATAGGATATCGAATTCATGTTCCCCAAATAAAGTGGAGCATGAATTAATATTATCATGAGAATCCCTTAGTATGAGTCCTTGCACAATCAACACACATGTAAAAAATAATAAGGAAAAACTAATTTGAAAGAGAAAACACAATGAACAATGAAACACAATAAAAAAGGAAATTGTTGTTTTTTTAGCCTGGGAACTCGGTTACCAGGATTTGGGTAACCGGTTACCCTAAATCACGAATTTGAGAAAAGAGCTACTAACTTGAGGTAACTGATTACCATATTTGGGTAACCGGTTACCAAAACTTTTAAAATTTTGGCAATTTATTTCTGACTTGGGGTAACCGGTTACCACAATTGGGTGACTGGTTGCCATGTAACAGTTTTAAAATTTTTTATGAACGAAATGGATGGTAACCGGTTAACATAATCGGGTGACCGGTTACCCTCGTGTCAGAGGCAGTTTTAATATATTTTTGAGCACTTTCAATGGCTTGGATATTTAATCAAACACAAAGTCTCCATACATTCAACATATGGTTTTGCATGATTCATGGCTTAGATTCAAATAACACATTTGATTTAAGATCAACAATTAGGCTTCATGCGACATTAACAATTTGATTTAACAACTAAGCACTTTCATGAAACAATCACTTAAGTGAATAAGCACTTAATTCAATTATCTAATCCCGGATTTACACATGATTGTCAAATCAATTCACAATTCTAGCACTAGATCTAAGTTCTCAATTCAAAATTCAACCTAGATTCAATTCATGCTTGATCAAAGAAGTGCTTCTCCAATAATCACTTATTTCAAAAGTGCTTAATTCAATAAAACTAACTGATAGAAGTGAAGAGGAGGCTTAGGTATAGTGATGCAACGAACAAATCAAAGATTGGAGAATAATTGCTCTGGATCTTGACTTTGGATTCTTGATAAAATTATTGTTGTGTTCTTGATCAAAAAATAGAGAAAACTTTGATTTGATCCTTGAGAATTGAGAGAATTGTTAGACTTGTGTTTTTGAGAATTGGTGAATTATGAGAGCCTCCTCCTTGAAAATTCAGATTTCAAGATTATATAGTGTGAGCAAATTGGACCTTGGATGTGCAATTGGATTATGCTTTGACTTGAAAGCGTAAGTCTGACACGACCGTAAAGTGCCACATCATTGTTCGTGTGAAATATTCAAAAAGTTCCAACACAAAAAATGAAGATCATCAAATTTTTGACGTGTTGCCGAAAGAACGGGCTCAATCCGATAAAAGAGGAGGAAGTTATGAATTTTTGAAGTTTCACTGACATCGTGTCAGACAAGAATAATTTCCCGTACAAAATTTTATTGCATCACGTACGAAGAAGACCAAATACAAAATCCTTCGAGTCACCGTTTGATTTTGGCATCTGAACATGAGTTGTAGTAGATGAAATTTATGAACCAACTCCATTTAACCCAGGTTAGTAAGATAAAAATCGATTGAGATATGGACTTTACCGTATCAAATATTAATACAAAAGAATTCCGGTTCAGCACCAATATTTCTTCAAAAACTCAAAATTCACGAATCCTTCCTTTGTGAATCATCTTTTGAATTCCAAAGACGACATCAAGACAAAATTTTGGCAATCAAAACTGCGTGCATATGACAATCCATCCAAAAGTTATAAATTTTCTAATGCACACGAAACCACTATTCAACACACTTTTCTTTGTATTTTTCACTGTATAACTTCCAAGAGAATTGCACATTCGGGGACCTTCCTTCAAGGATTAACTTTTGGTCCGAACATGAAAGTTGGAGAGAATATCCAGGCAGATTCAAATCTTCAAGAATCAACCTAAAACACCATTATCCAAACAGGAGATGCAAACTTTTAAACTCAGGTCGGTTGAAGTACTATTTCCAATTCGCACTGCTTTAAATTTACCAAAAACACCCAAATCTTTCACAACTCAACATGCTTTGAAAAATATGAAAGCTTTGTTGCATTGATGAAATGCCTTGTGTGATACGGTGAGAGAACTGACTTGGGTGTTTTGCGTTTTATTGCAATTATTGTGGATAGAAAGAGTCGCCACCGACTTTTCTTTTATCCAATAAAGGAAAGGGTGAAAAGAACAGGAAAAACCTTTGAGATATTTTCTTGAGTTAGGGGGGGGGGGGGTAGGTTATGAAAAGGGAAGGTGTTAGCACACTTTTCACCCGTAGTTATCTAAGGGCTCTTAGTTGCTTGCTAGATCACTTGAAAATGCTTTGTTTGAAAATGTGTTTTGTGATGGGTGCAAGTTTGAAAGTATTTTGAAAACGCCTTTGTTTCGGAAAACTTTGTAATGATTCTCATCTCTATAAGAATGTATACAAAGTGTTGGTTTTGAAAATAGTTCAAAGAGATATTTGTCTTTGAAGATGTTTTTGAAAGTGTAAGTGTGGAAATGGTTTTAGTTTGTGAGCAAGCAACTACGAGCGTTCTACCTACTCAAAAGGTCTATGTTCTTTTCCTCCTCATTTAAATGTTTCTATCTTACTATTTATTGGTAAGAAGCCCCATCATTGGATGTGAAAGGACGAGCATGGGTCAAGCGCATAGTCATAGAAGGCAACTTATGAGGCATTTTAGCAATTTTCGTAAGGGACTAGATCATTTACCGGAGGCAACATCGAGGGACAACGAGGGACTACAATCTTTTTATCGAGGGTATTTGCTAAAACGCCCATATTCGAGGGACATGACTATTTTCCGAGGCAACAAGCGAGGTTACCCTAGCGGTGCATGTGCGAATATTATGTTTGATTGCATGCATTTTTGTCTTTGAAATTAGGGTTTTCTAACAGTTGATTTATCTTGCCATACACACCCTAATTACTAACAATTTATACTGAAAGCGGTAAATTTCATAAAATAAATGTTCTACGCTATTGCATCATTTGGGGACGGGGTGTACAAATTTACAAATGGGGATTGCAAGAAATTAAACCTAATTATCTATAAAAACCATATTGAATAAATGTACAAGAAATGACATGAATATAATGTACAAGTAATATAAAAAGAAATGGATTTTGCTTTAGATTTTTATTAGGAAGATTTGACCTATTTAACTAAAAGAAAATTAATTAAACTAAAGAAAAATTAAGATTAAGTTGAAGAAAAGAAATTAAATAGGAAAATGTTTTTTTTATTTAAATTTTTTATTTATTTTAAGAATTTAAATAAAAATAAACTAAGTGATTTAAACATAATATATTTTTGGTGTTTTTGATTAATAAAAATAATAAAAAATAATAAAAATGATAAAGTAAAGAAAATAAGATAAAAGTATAAAATTGAAGTCAAGGGGGTTCAGAAAGTGGAAAGGATGTTTGTAAGCAAAAACAGATTTCTGTTTGATTTAGGCCCAAGTGTATCTTTGTGATCATAATCAGAATAAGAAGAGGGTTAGGCTGGGCTGCATGATAAGAAATTGGAAGTTCTGATATTGCTGGAAGCAAAGTGTGAAAGCCTAGAAGTTCTGGTGTTGCTGGAAGCAAAGTGAGAAATGCCTAGAAGTTCTGGTGTTGCTGGAAGAAAATATATGAAGTATGTAAAAGAAAAGCACAAAAAAGAGAGAAGAAAAAAAATCTTTTGACAGCATGTGTCGAAGCATGTGGATTGAAGCATGCTTATACGCATCGAACGTATCCTGTAATTCCAAATCGAAGCATAATGTTATGTGTCGAAGCATGTGTCGTAGCATGCTTATATGCATCGAAGCATATCCTTCTTTCGACCCGTTTTTCCCATTCGTTTGGGCCTGTAAAGCAGTATGTGTTGAAGCCTAAGGCTTTGTGTCGAACCATGTTGTAATTTCTCACTCCAACATTATTTTATGGTCTGTACAGGTTAGTTCTTAACATATAATTGACAAGAAAGGAAAACAAACAAAGGGGTAATTTCAAAGGCAATGATTATTACATGTTAGCTTTAAATATGAATCATCAATGATGCTTGAAACGAAGGGTTTAAAGTCAAGAAGACTTAAGTTGAACGTGAAATGTGTGTTTCAAACTTGAGTTGCTGCCTTGAAGATTCTTGGGTTCGAAAGAAAAGAAAAGATGTGTTGTCTTTTAGTTCTGGGCTTACGAGTGTTTTAAGGCTTCATCCTTCGTGTTCTCTCTTCTCTTTTTTTTTCTTCTTCTCCTTTTTTCTTTCCCAAAAGCCTCCCTTTCTGTGAGTGAAACAACTTATTTATAGAAGAGTCTTTCTGGGGTTTTAGGTGGAAAACAAATAAAATTTGAACTGTTTGGGTATGCTCTTTTCATAGCTTTCGAGGTGCAGCTCTTATATGCTAGTTTGGTGAAAATATGGGACTGGTTTAGGAGTAGCATATCAGGACTATGTTGCAGCAGTTTTGGAGTGTTGTGGCAGCTTGGTGCAAGGCTGTTTCATAGCAGTACAACAGACTATTTTTTGACATGGTTTTAGACTGTTATGTGGACAGTACATCAAGCTTGGGCTTGGCAGCATATAGGACTTTGTTCAGCAAGCATCTTGAATCTCTAAAAGATGTTGAATACTTCATCCTTTCGTTTTGATCACATAGATCCATAACCTTCGAGAAAACTCATCAACAGATAAAATAATATTTTGTTTCCACCAATTATGTGTTCTTCGAATTGACCACTTACAACCTTTGACCAAACTCATCAACATATAAAACAATATTTGTTTCCACCAATTGTGTGTTCTTCGAATAGACCACTTACAACCTTCGACCAAACTCATCAACAAACAAAACAATATTTGTTTCCACCAATTGTGTGTTCTTCGAATTAACCACTTACAACCTTTGACCTAACTCATCAACAGACAAAAGAATATTTGTTTCCACCAATTGTGTGTTCTTTGAATGGACCACATTCATCTGAATGTACCACACCGAGTATGCAGGATGATCTTATTGGCATAGTCAAAACGAAAGAATTTCTGGATTACTTTCCTACCAGTAACCATCAGTTGATTAAGTGGTCGAAAGTTCAAATGTCCAAACCTTAAATTGTAATTTATAGTGTAGAAACTATGTGTGTCGAAGTGTTTAGAGGTGAATCAAATAAATTTGCTCGAAGGAAGCCATTGCCCAGTCGAAGCTTGTGGATCAAAACAAGCATGAAGATAGACTTGTAATCCATAGTGTCAAAACCATGTGTGTCAAAGGGTTTAGAGGTGGAATCGAAGTAGGTTGCATCGAAGGGAGCCATTTCCCAGTAGAAGCTTGTGCATTGAAGCAAGCTTGCTCTTCTTCAACTTGTCAAAATCTGCCAACCACTCCTTTCAATTAATCATTTAGTTCAAACAACCAGCTTTACCTTGCTCTTCTTTGATTTGTCAAAATCTGCCAACCACTCCTTTCGATCAGTCATGTAGTTCGAATAGCCTGAACCATATTTTGAATTTTACATGGTTATCTGGAACTGCATACCTTTTCTTTTATCTGCTTTTCCTTTTCGACAGTTTCCTGTTCCTTCTTCCGAAGATTCAGAAGTTCCATCTTCGACCTGATACTTGAAAGTCCAATATGATCCATGGAAACTATATGAGGCATTAAAAGTCCAATTGTACTTGTGCAAACTTGAGCTTTTGAAAATCTTTGTGAGAAAGGTCTTGAGAAAAGAGAGGGAAAATTTTGGGGTACAACACCTTGATCCCATGTGTATGGATCCAATGATATGCATTCATGTGTATGCTAGCAAGAGTACAAGCCAATTAGAGTTAAAAAATGAAGAGGGAAAATTTTGGGGTACAACACCCTGCACCCTCTCCTAACTTTGAATATCTTGTGTATGGGGCTGAAGAATAAGAATATGATGAAATCCTAGAAGAGGTTTCACGGTTGCTCGAGCGTGAGGAGAACACCATTCATATATATAAAGAGCTGTTAGAGACAATTAACTTGGGTTCAGAGGAAGATCCAAAAGAAGTTAATATTGGGGCGCTGCTTCATCCTGATGTGAAGAGCAGGTTGATTAAGTTACTAAAATAGAGTGTGGATATCTTTGCTTGGTCTTATCAAGATATGCCTGGTTTGGATACCGATATTATGGAACAATATTTGCCGCTAAAGCCAGAATGTTCACCAATCAAGTAGAAGATGCGAAGAACTCATCTTGACATGGAAGTGAAGATTAAATAAGAGGTTTTGAAGCAAATTGATGCTGGTTTTCTTGTGACATCAGTGCACCCTCAGTGGATTGCCAATATTGTTCCAGTACTAAAGAAAGACGGAAAAGTCCGCACGTGCGTTGATTATAGATATTTAAATAAAGCAAGTTTGAGAGATGATTTCCCATTGCCGCATATTGATATGTTGGTTGATAGCATAAAAAATTCAAAGTGTTCTCGTTTATGGACGGATTTTCTGGATACAATCAAATTAGGATGACTCTTGAGAACATGGAAAAAACAACGTTTATAACACCCTGGGGAACATTTTGTTAGAGAGTGATGCCCTTTGGATTGGAGAAAGCTGGTGCAGCTTACCAGAGGGATATGAAAACCCTATGCCATGATCTGATGCATAAGGAAATCGAAGTATATGTTGATGATATGATTGCCAAATCTCAGTCTGAGGAAGGGAACATAGAAGATTTGTTGTAATTGTTTCAGCGTTTGAGGAAGTATCGTCTCTGTTTGAATCCAAATAAGTGTACTTTTGGTGTTTGTTCAGAAAATTTGCTAGGTTTCATTATCAGCCAAAAAGGAATTGAAGTTGATCCTGATAAAGTCAAGGAAATTTAAGAAATGCCTCCACCAAGAACTGAAAAGCAAGTTAGAGGCTTCCTTGGACGTTTGAATTACATTTGCATATTTATCTCCCATATGACTGCAACATGTGAACCAATCTTTAAGTTGTTGAAGAAAGATCAAGGATGTGTGTGGACGGATGAATGCCAAAGGGAATTTGAAAGCATTAAAGAGTATCTTTTTAAGCCTCCTATATTTCTCCCTGCCATTGAAGGAAGACCATTTATTATGTATCTAACTATGTTGGATAACTCCATGGGCTGTATTTTGGTACAATAAGATGAAACAAGAAGAAAAGAATATGTCATTTATTATATTAGCAAGAAGTTCACTGACTATGGTCACAATATTCTATGCTAGAAAAAACATGTTGTGTTTTGGCCTGGGCGGCAAAGTGATTGCAACAATATATGTTGAATCATACTACTCAGTTTATTTCCAAAATGGATCCAATTAAGTATATTTTTGAAAAGCCTGCTCTTACTGGAAGATTTTCATGTTGGCAGATGTTATTGTCTGAATATGATATTGAATACCGTACTCAGAAGGCTATTAAAGGCAGTGTGTTGACAGAGTACCTTGCTCATCAACCGGTTAACGATTATCAGTATGTTAAATATGATTTCTTTGATGAGGATGTGATGAATTTGAAAGTTAAAGATTGTGATGAACCTTTGCCTGAGTAAGGTTCTGATCCTGAATCCTGGTGGGGTAAGGTGTTTGATGGAGCTGTAAATGCTTATGGAAAAGGAATTGGTGTAGCAACTGGTTTTTTTAATCAGAGTCGCCACTATTAGTGTTTATCCTAGGGAAGGGAATCAAACATAAAACTCTAATTTGCAGACAAAGATTCTAGGTTTCAGACTCAATTAGACGAAAGGAAGGTATTAGGCACCTTTCATCTATCTTGTTCACAAAGATATTAGGTTTTAGGTTTAGGTTCATGTAAAATAGGGTTTTAAATTTTAATAGGGGAAGGGCTTAAATTTTTTATAGGGGATCTCGCTATGATTTTTGATCGTATGCCTACGTATCCTCTTATGAGAAATCAGAGTCCTAATTCATAGTTCGTATGGGGTTGGTGTTTTTTAGGGGTTGCAAATGTATTTTGAATAACCTCGCATTTTGGCCGGGAGTAGTGATTGTGGAGATTTTGGCTAAATGCGTGGTTAGTAAAATCTGTTTGAAACCCTTTTGCAAAACAATTGATTAGATTAGTTGATTGCCAAAAAATAGTTTGAGATCAGTTAGTATTTTTTAATCGTATTAATTGCAAAAAGAATCTTGTTAATGCATGATTAAAAATGTTTAATGCAAGTAATATGAGAAAATAATATGCATTTTGAATGGAAATAATTTATTTTCATGACATAGTAAATAATAATATATAATAATAATAATTAATATAAAAATTAATAATAATAATAATAATTGCAAATATAAATAATAATTATTATAAAAATACAATAATTATAAGAATTAAAAAATAGATAAAAATATAATGTATTAAAAATAATAAAACTAAATAATTGATTAAGCCTGGGGTGCATTTCCAGTTATTAAGTAAAAATAGGCGGTGCTAAAAGTAGGGCTGGCTGGCCCAACTATAGTTCTGGACAGGGGGGTGTGTTTTGTTTGGTGGTTTAGCAAAACAGGCGAGTGGGGGTGTATGAAGTAAACGGGCTAGGCCCATTATACATTTGAGAGGGGGCCTGAGTGGTTGTGTGTGGCATAGAGTATGGGAGTTAGGGTGAGACTTGGCCTATTGGTCGTCTGATGAAGATCTAAAGGACATGATTGAAAGAGTATATTAATTACTATGCGCCAACGCGTACTGAATTACTACAAATTATACATTATTGTTTTTTTACATTTTTTTATTCACTCTTTGTTTTTTCCTCTTACAGTATCGCCTTCGTCCTCTCTCTCAACTCTTTCCTCTCGTCTTCTTCCAAAAACCCTAGCCCCTTACCCTCAACACGGCGGCGGCGCAGTTTGATTACCCCCAAAACTCCTACTCAAATATCAAAAACAAAAGCTAGGACGTTTACCCCCTTTGTGATTCTCTATTCTGATTTCAGAGCTTTTTTCCGATTCCGGTGCTAACCCTCTTCCTCTCCTTCACTTCTTGCAGGTTCCGGTTGAGATTGAGGATGACGACGGTGGTGAGAGCAGAAGAGGCGATAGTAACTAGGGTTCCAGATATTGGAACCCCAATTGCAAATCCTCCAGTCTTCAATCAAGCTTAGTTCATGGTGCTATTCTTCAGTATCTTCAATTTTTCTCCGTCCCGGTATCAATTTCTCCTTCCAGCTTCACCGTCCTTTCTTCCCCTCGAATTTGTCTCTGTATATTCCCCACCTCTCTGTTAATACGTTTCTGGTACTTATAGGATAAATTTTAGGGTTTTACAAATATTCTGTTACAATCTTGATTAACTTAGATTTAGGTAATTAAAGTAATTAGGGATTTGAGAATTTTATTGTATTGATTCGGTATTGAATGTATGTTCTGATGCTTGAGGATTTATTTGTGATATAGATTTGATTTGAGTTTATTGATAGATATTTTCAGATTTGATTTGGTGCAGATTTTAACTTTCTGCAATTGATTGCTGTAAACTTTCTTGTGGAAGATTTGATCCAAAAGAAAATGATTTGTACAATATATGTTAATCCAATAAAAGTGCACAATCCTTGGTTAGATTTGAAAAGTAGATGTTTCTTTTGCTTCACTTGGGCCTGCGCGCTAATTATTGATTGGGCCTTAGCTATTTTCATTTGATTTGTATCCAGCAATAACAACATTATTCCTTTTTTTTTACAGCAAAAAAAGTCTTTTCTTTTAAACAAGGCCCAAATGGTCTTCAGCCCAATGCTGCTAAAAAGCTTTTAATAAATAAAACAGTTTTACTTAAAGACTAATGAGAACACTATTGTAAAGAAGAATTTAACAGCACAAGGAATATGTCACGTTTTCTTCAATAATAAACAATTTTTTCCTTAATTATAACAATATTTCCTTTTTCCAAAAACATCAGATGGGCCATAGAGAAACTTAATGGGCTCATAACTTGCACACGACACCCCTTTTTTTACTAACAACCATTTAATAAATAAGAACTCAACAATTATTATTCTTTTTTTGAAATAATTTTCTATTTTCAAATCGCATGGGGCCAACATGCTTCGTGAATGGATTTATGAGTCTTTCTGATTTAAAAAGCCCCATTTTCCTGAATTAAAATACACGCCCTAGTCTTGGATAAAGATGATCCATCAGATATTGTTGTACCATCTTTAATTAAACATTTCTTTTCTATTGTTAATCTTCAAAATGTGATTATCGAGGTAGGGCAAATTTGGGGTACGACAATTGGTGCCCCTACTCAATTATCTTCCAATCGAATAGCGTGAGAAAATGAGAGTATCGCACATTCTGATTGGGAGTTTATTGAATACTTGGAATATCCCAAAATTTGTCCAACAAACATAAGGTTACACTGATATATCATACCCTTACGAGTCTCAAGGAAGTAGGCAAAGCTGATGATGTATCGCTTACCAGGGTTTGATGATGAGGGAACTAATCTTGAGCTTAAGAGCGCAATCTTGTAGGTGTTGGTTTTACTTTAGCTTATTCATCCATTGGGGGGATGAACAACACTTGATGGTGCATGGCTGCTTGAAGACTGAGACCATTGGTCATGCTCATAGATCATTGTGTGAAGTCCGAAGCGATAGGCTGGATTTTGGTTTTTGAGCATCGCCGCATGAAGTCTGAGGCGATGGTCTGTGTTGCAGAATAAAGAAACACATTACTGCATGAAGTCTTAGGCAATATGTTAGGTTCGTAAATCACTGCGTGAAGTTTGAGGCGATAGGCTAGATTTTGGTTTTCGAGCATCACTGCATGAAGTCTGAGGCGATGGTCTGTGTTGCGGAATAAAGAAATACATTGCTGCATGGAGTCTTAGGCAATGAGTTAGGTTCGCAAATCGTTGTATGAAGTCTGAGGCGATAAGCTATATTTTGTCTTCGAGCATCGCTGTATGAAGTCTGAGGTGATGGTCTGTATTACCGAACAAGGAACACACTATTGCCTGATGTCTTAGGCAGTGGGTTATATTGGTAAAATAAGTGTGTTTTGATGACTGACCCTTAGATGGCTAGATCAAGGGTGAGACTGCTTATTTACTATATGATGTGGAACCCTGAGCATATTTGTATTGAATGTCTGTGTATGTATGATGTTTGACATTGATAGGGAACCCTGAGTATATACATATTGTATGCAAAAATGTATAGTGTATGTATGCTTTGGATATGTAAAATATATGTATGAAATGTGTGTAAAATGCATGTATGCCTTGAAATGTTATGAAGACTGTTTCTGGCATTATCTCCTTTAAGCCATTGGTTTTGAGTTACCAATTCCCTAGTGTTGTATCTTGTGTCGTCGTAGCTTTGTTAAATTTGAACACAGTGAACAATGTTAGTCAAATTTTGAACATTGATTTTCTGTATTGTAAGTGCAGGTGTAGACGTAGACATAGGTATTGGCATATGCGTAGAGTTGTATGTTGTAAGCGCAGGCGTAAGCGTAGACGTATGTATTGCCATATGTGTAGACTTTTATGTTGTAAGCGCAGGCGTATATGTGGACATGTCTATAGAATTTGTATTGTAGTCGTAGGAGTAGACATGTGCGTGGAAGTAGACGTGAATTTTCTTTCGATATTTTTCTAACCAAAATGTTTTTTTTGATGTTTTATCAAAAGATTTTATTTGCTAATTTCCCCGAAATGATTTCAAGACACTATTCAAAAGTAATAATCATAGTATTTTGTAAACAAGTCAGAGAAAAGAAAAACGTAATTTGAAAAATGCAGAGATAGAAAATGTTTTATTGATATGCCTCTGAATAGGCGAGAATACAAGATGCAATTCCTAGAAAGAGGTAATTACAAAAAAATTTATAACTGTAAATGGAATGAAAAATGATAATTACTGCTGCTATTCCCCAATATCCTTTTAATGGCTCTTATCTCCTTTGTTTCTGAGTCGTATGATTTAGATCTATCTCTCCCTTCGTTGTTCGTAGTCGCATTTTTAGATCGCAGTCTTTTTGTTCTTTATTTCTTTTTGAGTGATCCCTAACTTTTGCCTGGATTTACCTTTCGGGTTTTCAATCCACCGAGATATTTTTTTTGTTATATGCCCCTAATTTTTTCCTGGATCTCCCTTTAGGGTTATCGATCCACCGGGACTCTCCTTTTGACCTAAGTCACCTATTTAAGGTTCGAACTTAGCGAGCTTCTTATACATAGTATTTTTTGACTGCGTCTGAGTTTGCCGGATGCGGTAGTTCTTCTCTATCCATTGTTGTGAGGATAAGACCACCACCAGAGAATGCTATTTTGCCTACGTATAGACCTTCATAGTTGGGTGTCCATTTACCACGTGAGTCGAGGCAAGGTAGCAGAATCTTCTTGAGTACTAGACCATGTTTTGGTTCATCTTGTATAGTACACCGTTACTCTAAAAGAATTTCGAGGCTAATTTCCGTAGAGTTCGTTTGTCGGTGTTAGAGGGATTTTCGGGATGTTCTTGTTTTTCGAGGCATTTCTTGATGCCGTAAAACCAAGGCTTGTCATCCAGTCTTTCTTTGATTGAAAGACAATGTCCGGGCTATTGATTGTGATGCATGGTTCTTGGTTTGACCAAGTTACTTTAAACATAGCTGATGTAGTTGCCAGAGCGTCTGCCATTTGATTTTCTTCTCGTGGGATGTGAATGAAAGTGATCTTTGTGAATTCCAGAGCCAACTTTAAAACATGACCCCGATAGGGAATACGTTTTGGATGTTTAGTATCCCATTCATTGTTGACTTCGTATATGGCTTGTGAGCATTCTTTTGAGGAGTCATAACTGCCCCTATATCGTGTCCCAGTGCATTTGAAGCCCCGTCGAACGTGAGTGTCCAACGTGCCCCTATATGTGTTATGAAAGAGAAATTATGACATGGTCTTGCTCAGATGTGTGGATTGACACAAAGAAGACATATTAATCCATGAGATCCATGAAGGTTCCTTTGGTACCCAGTCCAATGGACATTTGATGGCGAAGAAGATGCTTAGGGAAGATTATATTGGCTGACATTGGAATCTGGTTATTACAAATTTGTGAAGAAGTGCCATAAATGTCAGATTTATGCTGACAAGATTCATGTGCCTCCAAAGCTTCTCAATAATTTTCTTCCCCATGGCCTTTTTCTATGAAGGGTATTGATATGATTGGAATGATTGAACCCAAGGAATCGAATGGACATCATTTCATCTTAGTGGCAATTGACTACTTCACCAAGTGGGTGGAAGTAGCTTTGTATGCTAATGTCACCAAGCAGGTGGTAGTACGCTTTATCAAGAATACTCTTATATGTCGGTATGGTTTGCCAAGTAGTATTATCACTGATAATGGATCGAATTTAAATAATAAGATGATGATAAATATTTATGAAGAATTCAAGATTATCCATCAAAATTCGTCTCCTTACAAACCTAAAACGAATGGGGCTGCTAAAGTTGCTAATAAAAATATTAAGAAGGTTATCCAGAAGATGGTTGTTACCTATAAAGATTAGCATGAGATGCTCCCTTTTGCTTCGCATGGATATCGTACATCCGTCCTCACTTCAATAGGGCAACCGTGTTCTCTCTTGTGTATGGTATGGAAGCAGTGCTCCCCGTTGATGTTGAGATTCCCTCTTTGCGTGTAATAATGGAAACCAAGTTGTCAGAGGCTGAATGGGTCCATAACATGTTTGACCAGTTGAATTTAATTGAAGAAAAGAGAATGACGGCCTTCTATCATGGTCAGTTATATCAGAAAAGAATGAAGAAAACTTTTGATAAGAAGGTCAAGCCTCGTGAATTAATAAAAGGCAACCTCGTGTTCAGAAAAATCATGTCTTTTAATGTTGATTCTAGGGGAAAGTGGACTCCCAATTATGAAGGCCCATATGTTGTCAAGAAAGCCTTCTCTGGTGGTGAATTGATTCTTGAAACTATGGATGGTGAGGAGTTCCCACGTCCTATGGATGCTGATGCAATCAAGAAATACTTCACCTAAATAAATAAAAGAACAACAAGCTATGTTGAAAACCCCTGAAAGGGCGGCTTAGGCAAAAAAGCATCTCGGTAGACTGAAACCCGAAAGGGTGGTCTAGGAAAAAGTTAGAGACATAAAGATAATAAATTTTCCCGGTAGGTTAAAAACCCGTAAGGGAAACCTAGGAAAAAGTTAGGGATTTCCTGGAAAGTAACTGCGTCAGACAAGACTTAATCATTGAAGCAACAATCTTCTCGAATTCTCATCACACTGCAACTGAAGCCTCTGCTAAGGAGTTAAAAGTTGTTATGGAGAATAATGGTCATTGTATTTTAATGTATTTTTTTCCATGTATTTACTATTTTCCAAAACTTTTTAATCATCCATGGAGTCACGCCATTTGTGGACTACCATTCTATTAATAAAGTTTGAGCCTTTATCCAATTCTTTGTAGTTCTTATTTTATTTTGTTTACAAAATTTCTTTTATTATTCTTAGTAATTTTCAAAATAAAAAGACTTAATAATAAAAAACTCGTTTTTGAAAAGAATTTGCAAATTACTTTTTACCTCAATCATGTGATTCAAGCGGGGCAAAAGTTGTGATTCCAAGGATGGAATAACTCCGAAGTTTTGAAAAGATTCCGCAAGAGGTATCCCAGGTTACTCTTGTTGATATGCGCATAGCCCACTTGTGATTGATATAGGGTGTGGTGTTGGGGTTTGTAATCCCATTTCCCCAGTTAAGTCTTGGTTCAGACTTTCTCCAGGTTGTTATATGGTTTTGAGTGGGTTGATACCTTTATCCCATATTCCCAGTCAGGTCTTGATGCAAATTTCTCTAGCTGAGTGTGATTCTTTCCCTAGTTGGTTTGTGATCAAGTGGAGATTGTAAAGTTATGAAGCTTTTCTCATTTGCTGGATTCTTTCTCCCTTTGTGTATTTAGAATTTATGTAGAATCTCTTGTAGAGCATTTCTCTCTCCAGTTACGACATTATTGTTGTTGTATGATCCCTAAGTAGCCAGACAAAAGCAATATCTTTTCTAAGAACTGTTGAGACAGCTGTCAACTTTTTGGGTTTTCTCTCGCCAAGTGTTGAGTTTGATTTAAAATCCCCATAATTTTGATTTCTTACTATGATGTTGACTTCTTAACTCCCCAGATGAAGCAAAAATGATGCTTCCCTCTAAAGTTGTTATCCCCATGAAGTTTCATAACTTCTCCCCAGAAAAGTTTGCGCAACCACTAATCTTAATATTGAAGAATGTTTTTGGGATTACCTCGACGATGTGGTTTCATTTTCCTTAGTGAAGTCAGTACGGAATCCCTAGTTGAAGTCTAGACGATGTGGCATTGTCTTCCTTAATGAAGTCTGTTTGATATTCCTTGGTAAATCCTGGAAGAGGGTGTTATATCCCGGTAATTGTATTGGTTTATTGCTATCAAATTGTGCTTTAATTGTTTTTAAACCGTGTTTTATTCCTAGTGAAGTTAATCCTTGAAGTATGATTTTGTTTCCTCAGTTGGTACTTACTCTCTTATGGAATCTTCATCCTTGATGTGATTTAGCCGAGTGTTGTCCTTACCAAAGTTGTTTTTGTCTGGTTATCCCCAGTGTACTGTGTCTGTTTTGTCAACATATACATGATAACATTCATACATTCATACACATCATGCATAGATGAATTACAATTCATTGCTCATTTTCATTCATTGATGTTTTGTTGGCATATTATCCTCTTTGCAGAGTTATATTATTCTCTCTCCAATAGAGTGTCAACCTTAAGCATAAAGTGTATATCCTTTCAATTTCCCAACTGAGTTATCCCTCGTGGAAGAATTTTGCTCTAGCCTTCCTACCCAGTTCATTATTTGGATGGAATTTGATCCACATTTGAGTTTAATCCTTGTTGGATGGCGTCTTGGTTGACTGTTTCACTCCGGTTTGTTTCTGGTTTGAATTTTTTGGTCCTGAGAACAATATTATTTTGAACCCTCTAGGATGTGAGCCCTGGATTGAGAATGTGCATTTACTTTGCACGTGAAGACTTTATCCCCTCAGCAGGAATGTGTTGGTATTTCCCCTATGAAGTCATAAATTCATTTTCCAGCAGCGTTATTGTAATTCCTTTTGTTAACAGCAAGTGGCAGTTTCTTTATTTGAGCAACCTGTACTTCCCCGGTAAGTCTGTTAATGCCAGAGAAGATGTTTTTACTCCGATGAATGGTAGTCTCTATGTTATGGGAGATAGTTTGTTGTTGAGATTGATTGTACTTCGAAGATAAAGACAGGTTGATGAAAGATATTTGCAACTGTTCATCACCCTTTCCAAGTGATATCTTGGTTAAAAAAGAAACTCTTATTGTTCTAGGTGAAATCCAGAAGTTGGTAAAATTTGTTACCCTTTCCAGGTGGAATGCCTCGGTAAAAGAAGAAGCTGAGACCCGTTTCTAGGTGGAATACTAGAATTTTGGGAAACTTGTTATTGTTCTATTTTTTTCTACCTTCATCCTTGAGTTGGTAGTTCAATGTCATTCGTTAGTCGTCATTTGTCTCTTTCTCATCATTGGACTTTACCCCAATAGTGTTGAGTTGTTCCCAGCCATAAGTGCTAATGTCAACCTTTGTTCCCAACCATAAGTACTGATGTCAAAATCCTTTATTCCCATCCAAAAGCACTAATTTCAAAACCTTTGTTCCCAGCTATAGCACGGTGGGAGAATTTACTAGGTTGTTTTGCGTTTGATCGAAATTATTGCAGATAGCAAGAGTCGCCACCGACTTTTCTTTTATCCAACAAAGAAAAGGGTGAAAAGAACAGGAAATACCTTTAAGATTATTTCTTGAGTTCGGGGGGTAGATTATGAAAAGGGAAGGTGTTAGCACCCTTTTTATCTGTAGTTATCTACGGGATCTTATTTGCTTTCTAGATCACTTGCTTTGTTTGAAAATGTCCTTTGTGGTATGAGTTTGAAAATATTTTGAAAAACGTCTTTATAAGGATTCTCGTCTCTATAATAATGCATACAAAGTGTTGGTTTTGAAAATAGTTCAAAGAGATGTTTGTTGTGGAAGATGTTTTTTGAAAGTGATTTTGAAAAGCGCTTTTGTAATGATTCTCGTCTCTATAAGAATGCATACAAAGTGTTTTGACTTTGGAAAATATTTCAATTGAAAGTGTTGGTGTGAAAATGGTTTTTTAGTTGTGAACAAGCAAGAAACTACGAGTGTCCTACCTACTCAAAAGGTCTTTGTTCTTTTCATCCTCCTTTAGATGTCGCTATATTACCATTGATTGATAAGAAGCCCCATCGTTGGATGTGAAGGGACAGGCGTGGGTCGTTTGTATAGTCATAGAAGGTAACCTATGAAACATTTTAGCAATTTCATTAGGGACTAGATCTTTTACCGAAGGAAACATCGAGGGACTACGATCTTTTTATCGAGGGTGTTTGCTAAAACGCCCATGTTCGAGGGACATGGCTATTTTTCGAGGCAACAAGTGAGATTACCCTAGAGGTGTATGTGTGTGAATAGTGTGTTTGATTGCATGCATTTTGTCTTAGAATTTTAAATTGTCTACTTGTTGGTTTTATCTTGCCATACGCCCTAATTACTAACATTTATGAAAGCAATAAAAATGCGGTAAATAAAGGTCCTACGCTATTACATGTTTTTTTTAGGGATGGGGTATACAAGTTTACAAGTGGGGGTTGCAAATAATAAAAGTCCTAATTAATACAACCATATCGAATGTAAATATATAGAAAATATAAAGGAAAAAAATAATGTAAAAAGAGAGAAAGAAAAGGCGTCCTGGATTGAAGGAAGTGCCTTTCGATTTCACCCATTTTTCCATCTTTCGATTGGGGCTGGAAGTCAGTGTTAGTATGCACTCTTCGATTCACCTTTCTTGCTTCTTCTTTCGATTGGGCCTGGAAGTCAGCATGGTGAAGCCTAAGGCTTCAATTCACACCATACTCTTTATTTTGTTTGTAAATGTGAAGCAGCCAGGGGCGAAGCCTAAGGCTTCGATTCAATAAACTTTGTTTTGTTTTCTTTTTTGTTTGAGTCTGTACAAATTAGTTCTACCATATATTTGGACAAGAAAGAAACAAACGAAAAGGGAAAAAATGAAAAGTAAACAAATGTCATTTACATGCTTGAAACGAAAGGGTTTAAGGTCAGGGTGACTTACCTTGGATCTGAAGTTGGTGCTTCTGGACCTTGAATGATTGAACTGGATGCTCTGGGATTCGAAGGGAAGAAACAAGGGCGGTGTTTCTAGTGCTGGATTCAAAATAAAGAGCAAGGTGTTGGGTTGGTATTTCCCTGGGTCCTGGATTCGAAGGAAAGAAACAAGTGTGGTGTTTCTTTGAATGGATTCGAAGGTCAAGAAGAGTGGAGTTGTGTTTGTTGTTTCTAGATTTGAAGGAAAAGAAACAAGTGTAGTGTTTATTTTGCCAGACTCAAAAGAAAGAACAAAGTGTAGTTTTTTTATTCTGGGTTTGAGAGTGTGTTAAGTGTTTGATGATTTTTTACACAACCAAAGTTTCTCCAGCTACCAAAGCCCTCTAGATGTGTTGTCCAGCCCCCTTAGATTTATTATGGAACCTCTTATTTATAGATGAAGTTGGCTGAGGTTTAGGAAGGAAAACAAAAGAAATTTGAACAAATTGGGTATGCTGTTGTTGTAGGCTTCGAGGTGCAGTATTTGTATGCCAATTTGGTGCAACTATGGGAGCAGCGTAGCAGGACTTCTGTGCAGCAGTTTTGGAGCGTTTTGGCCAGTGCATCAGGCTTGGACTTGCAACACATAGGACTCTGGCCAGCAAGCATCTTTGGTACAAAGGGAGGAATTAACTACAATCCTGTTCTTGCACGATGACATCTTAGATATCCAATGAGGGATAGGCCAAATAGTATTCATTTGAGTGGCTTCTTCCTTAGAGAGGGAGATAATCATAAGGAAGCTAAGAAGCTGATTGCAAAGGCTTGGCATCACATTCACAGGAAGAGTATAAAGGACTTGGGATCTAGAGGGGCTGTTTCTTTGGAGCCTTATCTTCAGAGGGTACAAGTAAGAGCCATCCAGTTGAAGATTCCATATTCCCATGAAGCACCTATGCTTGATATGTTTGTGAAGACCACTCCTCCCCTTTTGGATGATGTGGAAGAGCTTCAGCTTGCCCTAGTCATGATGTAGCAGGAGAAAGAAGCTTGGAAGAATAAGTTTCAGACTTTAGAGATATCCTACCAAGCAGACTTAAAGGAGAAGGATGACCTAAATGATATTCTTGAGAGTCTTTCTGTAGAAATGGTGAAGAAGAAAGAGGATTTATTTTCATCTAGTTCTCAGTCAGGACTTGGTCATTCACTTTCTGATTCTGGCAATTGGAAAGAGGTTGCCGACAAGTATGCGGAAGAGAACAAGCAGCTAAAGGCTCAAATTGCTAGACTCACAGGAAATCGTAAGTGCATGGAATGATCTTCATTTGCTTTGCCTTCTTAGGATTTCAGATGTTATCTTCTCTTGTACTTGGGATTGTTGAAACTTGTACCAAAAAAAAGTTGTAATCCATTTCGAAGTTATTATAATGAGATTTTTAGTATTTCAAATATGTTAGTACTTTAATATTTGCAAAATTTCCTATAATTACTTGAGTCCTTTAAATCATTAATAAAATAAATCATGTGCGTTGCATATCATGCATCATCTTGTATATATTTCTTACATTTATTTTCATACCTAGGTGTCATACTGAATTTCCCTGCTTCGTCAACAAGCTGTCTCACCGGTATAATACTTGACTTACCGGGTGTACATATTTTTTTTTGTATTTATCCCTAATTTTTTCCCGAACCCTTTTGGTTCTCCGGGATGCCCTTATTTTTGCCTAGGCCAGTCAACCTAGCGGGTCTTTATTTACGCGTAGTATCTTTTCACTATGTCCGCATTCACAAGGTGAGGAAGGTCGTCACCGTCCATGGTGGTCAGAATCATGGCTCCATCAGAAAATATGCTCTTGATTACAAATGGACCTTCGTACATGGGAGTCCATTTTCCCCTAGGATCACCTTGTGGAATTATGATGCGCTTGATTACTAGATCACCCACTCGATATACTTAACGTCTGACCTTTTTTTTAAAACCCTTGATCATCCATTTTTGATACATCTGGCCATGATAGACAGCAGTAAGCCTTTTCTCATCAATCAGATTCAGTTGATCAAGTCGAGTCTGGATCCAATCACCTTCATTCAAACCCGCATCCTTCATGATCTTTAAAGAAGGGATCTGGACCTTAATAGGTAGGACAACCTCCATACCATATACCAGAGAATAAGGTGTTGCCCCTATTGACGTGCGTGCTGAGGTGCGATAACCATGAAGAGCAAATGGTAACATCTCATGCAAGTATTTATATGTCACCATCATCTTCTGTATGATTTTTTTAATATTCTTGTTAGCAGCCTCTACAACGCCATTCATCTTCGGCCGGTAAGGGGAAGAATTATGATGCTGGATTTTGAATTGTTTACAGAGTTCGGTGATCATTGTATTATTAAGATTTTTACCATTGTCTGTGATGATTCTCTCTGGCACACCATATCGACAAATCAGGTTATGCTTGATAAACTGCACCACAACATTCTTGGTAACGGTAGCAAAAGAGGCAGCCTCAACCCACTTCGTGAAGTAATCAATGGCCACTAGGATGAAGCGATGCCCATTGGAAGCGATAGGTCTAATCTCTCTGATCATGTTGATGCCCCACATTAAAAAGGGCCAGGGAGCCATCAAGACATTCAAGGGAACTAGAGGTACATGCACCTTACCAATATAGATCTGGCATTTGTGACAAGTTTGAGAATGCTAATAACAGTCTGCTTCTATAGTGGACCAATAGTGTCCTGCCCGTAGGATCTTTTTAGCCATGGTGTGTCCACTAGGATGGGTTCCAAAGGTACCTTCGTGTAAATATTCCATAATCCTCTCTGCTTCGTTCTTGTCTACGCACCTAAGTAAAGTAGAGTCATGGTTGCGCTTGTAGAGGATTCCATTACTGAGGAAGAACTTTACGGATAACCTCCTCAGAAACTTCTTATCATTGAAAGATTCCCCTTTAGGATATTCTTGAGCCTCGATATACCTTTTCACTTCATGGAACCAAGGTTTGTCTACTACTTCTTCAATGTCGATCTCATAGCAGTATGCTGGTTCATCCAACCTCTCAATAGTGATCCGAGGAGCCTCATTGTCCCATCTGACCTTGAACATGGATGACATAGTAGCTAGCACGTCCGCTAGCTGGTTCTCTTCTCGTGGAAAATGTTCAAAGGTGACCTCTTCAAAGTGTGGAAGCAATGTCATCACATGTTCTTTGTAAGGGATAATGTTCGGGTGCTTCATGTCCCACTCCTTTGATTTGACTTATTACCAAGGCTGAATCCCCGAAAATGCTCAAGAACTTGATCCTCAGGTCGATAGCAGCTTTGAGACCCATGATGCATGCTTCATACTCCGCCATATTGTTGGTACAATTGAAACATAATATGGTCGTGAAAGGAGTAAGACAGCCTTCGGGAGATATGATTACAGCACCGATGCCATTACCGAGTGCGTTGGAGGCTCCATCAAAAACCATAGTCCATCAAGATCTTTCCTCAGGTCCTTAATCCGGTCCAGGTTCTTCATAGTCAGTCACTAACATAATATTCTCATCCGGGAACTCAAAATTCATGGAATGGTAGTCATCCACAACCTGATGAGCTAAATGATCATCTAGTACACTTCCCTTGATTGCTTTCTGGGTCGTGTATTAGATATTGTATTCAGTGAAGATCATTTTCCATCTTGCTATTCTTGCAAAGAGAGTGGGCTTCTCAAAGATGTACTTGATCAGATCCATCTTAGATATCAACAAGGTAGTGTAGGTCAACATATACTGTCTCAGTCGGAGAGCAGCCTATGCTAAAGCGCAACAAGTTTTCTCGAGTAGTGAGTATCTTGTTTCACAGTTGGTAAACTTTTTTCTAAGGTAGTATATTGCGTGCTCTTTTCGGCCGGACTCGTCATGTTGCCCCAGCACACACCCCATTGAATTATCTAACACTATTAAGTACATTATCAAATGTCTTCCTTCAATCGGAGGTATCAGAACCAGAGGCTCTTGAAGGTATTCCTTGATTCTCTCGAAGGAGGTCTGGAATTCGTCATTCCATTTTACTACTTGATCTTTCTTCAGGAGTTTGAAGATTGGCTCACAAGTAGCAGTTAAATGGGAGATGAATCTGGCAATGTAATTTAGGTGTCCCAAGAAACCTCTAACCTCCTTCTCAGTGCGAGGAGCCGACATTTCTTGTATAGCCTTCACCTTTGCAGGGTCTACCTGAATGCCCTTGTCACTAACAATGAAGCCAAGAAGTTTACCATACCTTAGCCCAAAGGTGCATTTGTTCAGATTTAACCTCAGCTTATACGTCTTTAACCTATCAAACAACTTTTGTAGATGATTAAGGTGCTCTTCCTCAGTTTGAGACTTGGCTATCATGTCATCAACATAGAACTCTATCTCATGGTGAATCATGTCATGAAACAGAGCTACCATAGCTTGCTGATATGTTGCCCCAGCGTTCTTCAACCCAAACAACATCACTTTGTAATAGAAAGTGCCCCATTATGTGATGAAGGTTGTCTTCTCCATGTCTTCAGGTTCCATCTTGATCTGATTGTAACCAGAGAAATCGTCCATAAAGGAAAAGATCTTGTGCTGCATGATGTTGTCAACCAGAACGTCAATGTGGGGAAGTGGAAATTCACCCTTGGGGCTAGCCCTGTTCAAATCTCTGTAGTCCACACACATCCACACCTTGCCGTCCTTTTTAGGCACCAGAACTACGATAGCAACCCATTGGGGATAAGAAGTCACATATAACAACCCAACATTGAACTGCTTCATAACTTCTTCTTTGATCTTCTCTAACATTTTAGGGCGCATACGACGAACCTTCTGCTTTACCGAAGGGCAATCTTCTTTAGTTGGCAGAAGATGAACCACAATATCCTTGTCTAGCCCTGTCATGTATTCATATGACCAGGAAAAGATCTCGACATAGTCATGCAACATTCGTATCAACCGCAGTTTTACACTAAGATCCAAATTTGCAGCTATCTTGACTTCTTTCCTATCCTTTTCTGTGCCCAAGTTTATTGTCTCAACTAGCTCTTCGTGAGGCTGTATAGCCTTTTCTTCCTACTATAACAGTCTAGCAAGTTCTCCGGGTACCTGACAATCTTCCTCAACTTCGTCCTCGTCTTGGTTGATCGGATTTTCAAAGTCATAACCGGCAATAGCAGAACTGTTATCAATGGGATCTAGAGTGGATATGGATCTGCATTTTGATACGTGAGTGTGTGTAAGAGCATAGCTGTATAGACAAAGTAAAAAGCAGAAAAGAAAAACAGAGAGCACAAAATTTGTATGCATAAACGTCCCATGCTTTATTAATGCCATATGAAATTGACACATGATAACCCTCACAAATAAACCATTGTGCCCCGGGTAAGACACATGGACATAGAGTTTATATTGTTTATTACATATCCAAAAACAAGAAAGACAATTACTTCTAAATAAAATAAATTCGTACAACGTCCTTTACCGTCCAGTTACTGGGTCCACCGTTGGTAGTAGGGAAGATCCAGCTATCCATGTCATAGCTACTGTCAGCATCTTCTATGGTAGAGACCACATGAATAGCATTATTTCTCGGGCCATGCTTGGGCATGGGCGCAGTTATGATGTTGGGAGTCTCAGGGGGATCAAATTCAATCTCCTTTTCCTCAATTAGATCCTGCACCTTGTTCTTTAAAGCCCATCAGTCGTTCGTTCATGCCTCAGAGTCTCAGAATGGTAGGCGCATCGAGCATTTGGATTGTAGCGGGGAGAGGAAGTATTAGGATTCTTCGGGGCTTCCCTCAAAGTTACCAGATTTGACTTCAATAATTGTGGCAAAACTTGAGACAAAGTCATATTTATCCGGGTGAATTGCCTTACAGGTCTTTCTGCTCTAGGCTGATTATTCCTTTTATGAGTAGGTGCAGGTTTAGAGATCATAACAGCCCATATCGCTGGACGACGTTCATCTCTGTCCTGATTCCTTTGGCTATAAGTGGCACTGACTTCCTTCTCCCTAGAAAATGGCTTCCTTGCTGTACTGGAGGATGCATCCTTTAGAATCTTACCACTCCTAATTCCAGCTTTCACTCTTTCTCCCGTCAAGATCAATTCAGTAAAGTCGGATGAGGAGCTTCCAATCAGATAATTGAAAAATGGACCAGATAGGTTACCCAAAAACAGATCCACTAGTTCCCTATCAGAAAGCGGGAGGGGGGGGGGGGGGGGGGGGGCTAAACTCTTCTTGCTAAGTCCCTCCACTTCTAAGCATAGTCTTTGAAGCCCTCGCTCGAACCCATAGACATACTTTGGAGTTGTGTACGGGTGGGAGCAAGGTCTGCATTATACTGATAATTCTTGTAGAAAGCAGCATCCAGGTCTTCCCAATTACGAATGTTGGTCCCTTCCAGCTAGTAGAACCATTCTAGTTGAGTTTCAGATAGAATATCTTGAAATAAGTGGACTCATAAATCCTTGTTAGTAGTGTGAGGCTGGATCTTCCTCACGTAAGATCAGAGATGCATCTTGGGACATGAAACCTCATCATATTTGGTGAGCACCGACACCTTGAACTTCTGCAGGATGACAACCCCAGAAACCAAACCCAGCTCTTCAAAATCCAACACTGGAACCTTCTGGATTTCCATTTCATTTAGACACTCTTCCAACTGTTTTTTATTTTTCATCGGCCGGAGGGTACTTCTCTTTATTATAGTCAGTCTCATTGTCAGATTCCCTTGGACTGGGGTCTTTCTCTCTTGTCTCCCCTTCTTGATTGTCCCCTTATTTTGATGAAGATGTCAGCTCAACCACTTGCCTTAACGGTCCTTTGAACCTCCTTCCCAAATTCACTACACCAAATGTCTTCCTTGGCTTCTTAATCTTCCCTTTAACAATCAGGGCTTTTAGTTCCTCTTGCCCATTGGACAAAGCCATGATCATCTGTTGAAACTGAGCATTCTAAGTCTGTAGATCCTTCACTGTTTGTTCTAGAGCCATTGTTGAAATAAATAGCAAAGAAGATGAGAAACCTGCTTTGAAACCTGCTTATGCAATGATATGTATGATATATGTATGCAATGTTTTCAAGGATTTCTAAGACTTAAAATTGCTTAAACAGAAAGAGATCAAATGTTAATTGCATTAAGAAGTTTTATTGGTCACCATAATGCCTCTTGGGCTTACAAAGGAGATAACAAAGCAAAAACAACTCTCAAAGCCAAGAGACTCAAGCTTCCCACCGACGCATCCTCTTTGGTGTAATGTAAGAATTTATACTCTTCTCCTCGTCAAGTAACCTGGTGAGCTCTAAAACCTTCTTCTCACTGGCGTAGAATTGGGTTTCAAAGGTATCCCATTCTTCTTTGAGTTGGATCCAGAATTTCCGAAGCGCCTCAAAATCAGTTGGCATGTCAGGATGAAGCACAATGTAAGGAGTGTCTCCTTTAGCAATTGGCTCCATAATCATAGGTAAGATGGCGGGGTAAGGCATCATAAGACATTGAGCATGAGCTCGCACTAATTTGAGGTAAGGCTCAAGAGGGATGGAATTCTTGTGCCCCAGTGTCTTGCTATCAACTCTGTTTATCATGCCCCAAGCTCGAATGAACCTCTTATGATAACCCTGAACATCATTCTCATAGTCAAATTTGATTCCTTGGATGAGTGTGTCGTAAGAACCATCCCTTCTAGCATAACCAAACTTTCGCAACGCCAAACAAGGATTATAAGTGATTCCTCCCTTAATGCCTAAGAGAGGGACATTAGGAAATTCCCCACAGCGATCAATGATAGTGATACTCTCCAAGGACCGGGAACACCAATGAATATCCGAATGTGTAAGGGACATCAACCTATGAGACCATCTCATACCCTGCTCATTTCTCAAAACAGACTGAGGTAGGTGCTAAATAAGCCACCTAGCCAATAGAGGAGTGCAACACAAAAGGGTCCCTCTTCTCTTTAGAGTGCGAGTATGCAGAAAGTGTAGAATATTCCCAAGTAAAGTAGGCACCGGATTATGAGACAGAAAAACCTTAACCATATTCATATCTATGAGTTGGTCCGTGTTATGGAATAGTACCATCCCATAGATGAAAAGGACCAACAATTCTTCAAAAGCTTGTAAATCCAGGTTATCCCAAAAATAGTGAGCTTTCTCAAATAGAAACTTAACTGGAAATCCTTGGACACCTCTTGTGGTTTCCCAATTTGCCACTACATCAGACCGTTGTAAAGACAGAGCTTGAGCAATCTCTTCAGGCTTTGGGTCTATTTTCATACTGTTGAATGGTAGCTAATTAAAGATAGGTACCCCCAATAACTGAGAAAACTCCTCCATAGTAAGCACTAAGTAGTAATCAAAAAAAGTGAAGTAGTGGTGCAACGGGTCAAAGAACAGAAAGAGCACCTTTAACATTTCTTCATTAGGGTTTGAAGTGACCAAGTTGAGAATTCGACCATGTTTTTCAGTGAAAGGAGAAATTTCAGGAATCCTTGATGCTAAGTCCTTGAGTTGAGGAGGTACTTTCACAAGGTTGACTTGGATAGTGTTCCTGCAAGCGGATGTCATGTCCTACAAAAACAAGACAAAGATAAGCCCTAGAAAATCCTTGAAATGGTTAGTATGATATGCCATGTTATGATGTCATGATTATGCTAAGAAATCACATATATAGCAAGCATAAGCAAGTCACACCAAGACCTTAGGTTTAAGGCTTGCATGGGTTTTAAGGTAATACCCTCTTAAAGTTTGGATTGGTTCAACCTGTCCTATAAATAGTAACCGGGTTCTAAGGGATCTCAATATCACTGATCTTTCCCACAAGTTTCGTTCGATAGGTGTTGTACCCCAAAATTTGCCCTCCCATATTTCTCAAAACATCTCAAGAAAAATTCACAAGTCCAACCCGGCGCGTCATATTCAGGTGTTCTTTCCCCAAGATATCTCTGATAACATATTCTCAAATTCAGGTTCGGCTCAAGAGATAATTCTTTAAAGAAGGTATCCGAATGTGTAAGTTTTCTTGAAGAAATATGGTGAAAAAGTGTGCTGAAAGTGCAGTTTTTACGCGCTAAAAAATTCATAACTTGAAGATCGTGACTCGTTTTGAACCCGTTCCGGTGGCCAAAATTCCGTCTTGACATTATCTACGTTTTCATCTCTCACAGCTGGAAGCCAATTTCGATCAGAAGGTCTTCAAAAATGTGGATTTATCAAGTATTTTCGTACAGAAAATTTGTGACAGAAGTTTATTTGCGTCTTGTTCAGAAAATCATAACTTGGTCGATTTTCATTGTATCAAGCTGGTTCCGGCGCCAAAATTTCACAAATTGAGTTGGCTACATTTTCACAGGAGGTATCGAGTTCGAACGGTGTTCAAAAGGCCTTCGTTTTTTGCTCAGAGTGCGTGACATGCTGAAAATCCTGAATGCTGAATATTATTTCATCTGGGCCGAAACTTCGAAAATTCATAACTCGGTCAATTTTTATCGGATTGGGCTCATATTTTTACACAAGGTCCCTGACAAATAGATCTACAACTTTGTTTCAAAAGTCGAGACCGGATTATGCTCCGATCAATACCAGTTTTTTATTGAAGAACGTGTCAGAGTCGACACTGGAGCCCAAAATAAGTTTGTCTGAGCTGAAACTTCAAAAATTCATAACTAATTCACCGTTTATCCGATTGAGCCGATTTTCGGACAGGAGTTATTTATCGATGTCGGCTACATTTTGTTTTCACATTTCAACTTCAAAAATTGCACTTAAGTCCCTGCGATTTAGCCTGAAAAATGACGAACTCAAGTGAACATTGGAGGCCCAATTGCACATTCAAAGCCCATTTTCTTTACCCTAATTTCCATTATATAATCACCTTCTTTTCACACAAACCAGAGAGGAGGAGAAAGAGAGAGAAAAAACCCGGCCACAACACTGTTAGAATATCAAATTCTTTCAAGAACCCTAAAACCTTGAAATCCTTATTACAAATCCCTCTCTCACTACAAACAAGCCATCACAGTTACAAACCAACACCTCACTACTTCTTCAGTAAGGGTAAGGCTGGCTTGATCTCCATGATCAAAAGGGCATAAAAGCATTCATGTCACTCCTTTTCCAGTAAGGGTAAGATTGATTTGATCTCCATGATCAAAAGGGAATAATCATTCATACATGCCATATTGTGCCTAAACATTAAATTTCTTCATATATTGGTTTTATTTGCATTTTATTATTTTATTTAATGTGTTCATGAGATTCAACACTGCAGATTTAGACAGGATCCCATGCAGGTTCATTAAGGAACGTTGAGGCCAAAAGCCAAATGGCCAAAAGCCAAAAGCCAAATGGCCAAAAGCCAAAAGCCAAAAGCCAAATGGCCAAAAGAACAACTTATGCATGACACCAATACATGGCGAGACAGACATCTTGAGAAGATTAAGGAACGTTGAGGCCAGAACACAAATGGCCAACAGCCAGAACACAAATGGCCATGAAACCCAATCCAATGGCCAAAGAATGCAAACCACGGTACTCAGGAGTCAATGAACACACACGTGATGCCAGAAAGTCAAACAAGGCTTTTTGTCTAATGGGCCAGATTTCTCACAAAAAACCTCCCTTTGGGTCTGAATATCCCCCATGGTTTGCACATTTTTATTTTTTTATTTGATTTTCCTTTTTATTCTTTTAATTATTTTCAATTGTTTTTTCTTTAATTTCATAAATTAATTTTCATAAGATAAAAAATCAGAAACTAAAATATATTTAATTATTATTATTTCACTATTAATTTATTTTGTAAATAAACTTTAATAATTAGTTTAGTAAATTAGGTTTTAAAATTTTAATCTTTTTCTCAATAAATTAAAATACGTAGAAATTAGGTTTTTTAACTTTTTATCACTTTTCTTAATAAATAATTTTTTCTTATTATCATTATTATTAATTACTAATTTATTTTGTAAATAAACATGTACATTAAATATTTAGTAAATTAGGTTAAACTTTAATATTTTTCTTTAATAATTAAAAACAACTTAGAATTAGGGTTTCTCTTGAATTTTAATTTTCTTTATATCATAAATACAAAAACCATCAAAAAAAACATTTCTTTTCTTTAATTTAATAATTAATTAACTTTTCATTCAATTTAATTCCAAAAGGGTCCAACGCCCTCGAACGTTCTATTTTCTATTCTTTTCGCGCATTTATTCTTATTTTTCTTGTAAATATTATGTTACTGTTCAAGCCTTGTAATAGTAATTAGGAATTTATTTACTTCCGCATTTTTATTAAAAACGGGTCTTTGTTAATTTGGCGATGTATAGACCCGCGCCTTGTAATAGCGTAGGATTTTACTTTCCGCATTTAAATTTCCGCACTCTTAAAACTGCTAAACTTTGCATGAAAGAATGTATGGCCTAAATTAAAAAACATGCGTAGCTCACGATGCAATGATCAAAGACAAATATTAACATGAAAACAACACACAAATTCACACACCACTCTTAGGGTACGCCTCATTGTTGCCTTGCCCTCGAAACGTGGTTGTCGAGTATAGGACGTTTTAGTAAGTCCTTATGTCCATGACATGATCCAGTTGCCTCGAAACGGTTGCCTCGGAATTAAAAAGGATCAATGGCATAAGGGTAGCTTCTAAGGTGTCCTATTGTTGCTCTGGTGACCACACTGTCCCTAACAATCGAATTGACCCGAACACCTCCAACGGTGGTGCTACCTACCTCTCAATGGTGGGATGGCACTACCTCAAGGACATTTACACAACGTAATTCCTTAGGGTAGGTAGATGACTCATAGATACTTGCTCTATTCAAAAACAAAACAAAACTCTTTTCACACCGACACTTTCAAAAAGCTTTCAAAACAATTTTTCAAACACTCTTGAGGACTGATACAAGAGTCAATCTGAAATCTTTAAACGAAACTTTTTTCAAACCCACTCACAATTGAAAAGCAAACATTTTGAAAACACAAATGAGCAAGTATCTAAGAGCCCATGGATAACCATGGATAGAAAGGGTGCTAACACCTTCCCTTTCTATAAATCTACCTCCCGAACCGAGAAACTATCTCATAAGGAATTTTGCTGTGCTTTTGTCCTGTCCATGTTGGAGAAAATAAAAGACGGTGGCGACTCTTGCTTCCGCGACATTTTGCGAACCAGCGTTAAACAGTCAGTTCCAGATCCACCGATCACAATAGGCAACTGACTTGCAACCAAACAAAACTCGGGAGCCAAATCACAATGAGTGTAGCATTGAGTATCTGTCGACTTTGGGAATACACTAAAGACGACCATCTCACTACGTCCTAATGGCCAAGTTGTTCAATTAAAGATTCTAAGGTCAGTTTACGCTTCATGACACCATGAAGCGGCCCCGTATTCTCCTTGATTAACTCAAGGGCTACCGATACTAACCAAAGTTTCGCATCAACGTAGCCATCGCTTCAACCGTGTCAGTATACCCCGTACAGTTTCCACAATCTATTGCTACTTACCTAAAAGGTTTCCCCAGATCCGAGTGTAGGATCTATAATAACCCAAACAATACCCTTAAAAATAAAGAAATCAAGACAAATAAAATAGATTATAAATGAACTAGACCCTAAGGTAAACCCCACTTTATTATTATTCCCCAGCAGAGTCGCCAGTTCTGTGATACGGTGCAGAACCAACTGTTATACTGGTTTACATTTTTTGTTTGCAAATGTCGTGTTAAGCAAGATTCACCATCGACTTTTCTTTTATCCAACAAATGAAAGGGTGAAAAGAATAGAAAAAGACCTTTTTCGAGTTTTTCTGAGTAAGGGGGGTAGATTATGGAAAGGGAAGGTGTTAGCACCCTTTCCATCCGTGGTTTTCCATGGGCTCTTAGGTACTTGCTCATTTTTGAAAACTGTATTCGTGTTTGTGTGGTTTGAAAGATTTTGTTTGCTTTATGGTAACTCTTGTATCAGTCCTCAAGAGTGTGATAAAGCGTTTTTGTAAGTAGTTTTTTGAAAGTGTGTAAGTGTAAAAAAATCAGATTTGAGCAGGTACTTAAGAATTGTCTACCTACTTGAAAAAGACGTTCTTTTCCTCCTTTCCTTTAGATAGTGCTATCCTACTATTAGTGAGTAGGTAGCCCTATCTTTGGATGTTGAGGGACTATCGAAAGGGACGTTTATGGTCATCGAAGGCAACATGTAAGGATATCTTAGCATTTCGAAGAGACTGTCATCATATAGGCAACATCGAGGGACAAGATCATATCTCGTAGGCAACTCGAGGGACACTAAAGGACCATGATATTTTTGATGACTTTTAAATTGAGGGTCTTTGCTAAGATATCCCTACGTTCGAGGAACATGACCATTGTTTTCTGAGGCAACCAAAGTGGGGAAATACGCTAGGGGTGCAAGTGTGCAACAGTGTGCTTTTTTCAGTTATATTTATCTTGAAATTAGTGACCTAATGATTATTTGATTAAGTCTTGCCATGCACGCCTAATTCACTAATAGTTCATATACAAGCATATAAGAAATATAAAGGCGAGAAATGAAGTTCCTACAACTATTATAAGGCTTTGGTGTAGATACATAAATAATGACTGAAAAGTAAAATGCAAAAATTGAAAACCCTAATTGACTATTACAAATCGGGCGCAGTTACATAATAAAAATAAATAATCGCATGGAAAAATAATAACGCGCAAAAAATTAAGACTAGCCTACGTTTGAAGCCCTAAAATGTAATTGCCTATTAAAAATACTTTTTGGTATTTTATGAAAAAAAAGGTTTGAAATTTAACCTAATCTCTAACTAATTTTAAATTAAAGAAAATAAATTAAAGTTAGTTAAATTAATTAATTTGCAAAAAAATAATTTTTCTAAGAAAAAACTATAGGTCCTAATTTTTGTGATTCTGATTTTATGATTTTTTATGATTTTAAAAAAAGAATAAATAGAAAATATAACTAATTAAAACAAGAAAATAAAAGTATTGAAAAGATGGGCCTGAGGGGGGTGAGAAACCCAATTGGAGGGGTGTACTGGAATTTTTGCTAAGGGCCCAGACCTGTTGGCCCATAGCTGCATGAGATCTAGTGGGAGGCATGCTTAGGAGGTCCACCATGGGGAAGCATCATTGGGCGCTGGATCTGGAGGATGAATGATCCAATGGCTGGATCTGAGGGTGCAAGGTATGCACGTGGGATAACAATGCATTAGATCTGAAAGAAACTGGTAAGAAAATATAAAACGTAGGATTCTGAGATCGAACCCAGGTCCTTCCTCTCACACACCCTATGCCTTTACCACATGCGCTGCCAATTCATTCATGATTATAGTGACTTAATAATATTATATGTAAAACAAATGACTAAGTCCCAGTCATCAAAAGAAATCCACGCCAACACCTCCAATGGGCCAATCAGAATGAGAGAGAGAAATCATATTTTAAAAACAACCAATGAGAGAGACAGGAAGTGCCATGCCAGCATTTGACTTTAGCCCTGGCCGGTCCAACCACCCTGGATGGTGGTTCTGTCGTCTTCTCCATTTGAGCAAAAACTCAAACCTGTAGAATTCAATGAAAACAAACAATAAAACAACCATATTTAACTAATTGAGACCTTGCGATACCAATGGCATGGCTGGTTTATCCTAAAAAGGTCCGTATCATGTGATCTGAAACTTCAAAAGCTTCACGCCCTAACAATGGCACAATGGTGTTTCTGCGTTAAAACCTTCATGTAAAATGTTAGAACAATTATAATGACGTTTATGAATTATGCTAGCATGCTTACACTGATTGAAATCCCTTTGAAACTTGAAAATCAAAACCTACCAACTTACCTACCAGAGCTTGTGCAAGGAGGGGTTTTGGAGTTTATTCACAATGTGTAAGGACTGGTATCAAACCCTGGCAACTTCAAGAAGGTGATTAGATCTTTTGTTTTGTTCAACAAAGGCTAGAACTGATTCTTTTCACTTTCACGATTTTCTTGAAAATTTTCACTTTGGTATGGTTCTTTTGTGGCTGCTGCGCATGTCCATTTGATCTAGGGTTGTAATGTATATGTAGAAAATCACTTTAGGTCAACAATTGTAGAAAGAATCCACTTGATCAATGCTCTTTTAAAATGTAAATATTTTGATTCAAATATTTCCAAAAGAAAAGATACACTTCCTTTTCACTCCATATGGTTTTGATAGCTGGCTAGGATCTCTTTGGTTTAAAAAAGATTTGCATATTCTATATCTTGCATATTCTTGCATTTTTTTAGTATTTATTTAATTTATTTTGAATTTATTTGAATAAAATCAAAATAAATAAAAATAAAAAACAAATTAATGCATGGAAATGTTTATAGATCCTTAGATGCATCATGAACACGTTTGGACTCTAAAAATTGGGCCCAATAGCTCAAAAATACAAATTTGCCCAATTGAGATGTCATGCATTCCTTGAGAACTTCCCAACTTGTACAATCCTTATCTCTCTCAATTTTAACCCTAAGAGGGTGTTATTGGAATTTTTAGAGAGCTTAGGATGTCCTTTAAACAACCCTTTTGGTTTCATTTCAATTGGATCTTCTATGTTCATGTAAGGAGCTATGACCCAAAAGGTGTTTTTGTTGACTTTTTGAAAGGACCTATAATGTATGAAGTTGTATCTTTCCAATGGTGCATTTCTTGAACTCGAGGGCTGAATAGAAGTTGTCGGTAACTGTATTATCTTCAAAATGATCTTTGGTTGGAGAAAAATGGATGAAATATGTGAAGTTATGCCTGGTCAAAGTTCAGTTGACTTTTCCTATAGAAACCATAATTTGCCATTTTTGACTTTTGATGAGTTAAGAGCATTTCTTGAGGAATCATGATCAACCCTTGATAAAATGATGGATATTACTTCAAAATGTTGATGTTGATCAAAAATATTGAAGTTTGACTGTATTTGGGCCACAATTGACTTTTGACCTAGTATAGTTGATTTCCAAGCATTTGAGTAGTTGACTGAGCAAACTTATTGTGCAAGGCATGAAATTTGGAATGGATGATTTTGAGGACATATTAGGAAAATGGAGAACATTTGGGATCCTTGGGACTCACACATCTTGCTTAAAGTTGAAACCATAGTTTAGGTTTATTGCCTTAGGAGGAGAGCTTGTCTGGTCAATTCTTAATCATCCTTGGGCAAGTTGGGGACCTTAAGAGGCATGTCTTGAGTGAAATGGGAGGGAAAATTTTGGGGTACAATAGTATCATTCATATAATCAAGTCTAGGGCAGAGTACAAAGAAGATGTGAATATGGTCTTTGGATGTCCTGGAAAATTTTGGATCTTTGATGGGAATCATATGAATGATGATTTGGTGCAGTTTCACACTACCTTCTGTCACATGAATGGTCAAGTAGAACACCATTATGGGTCTTTCTGAATCTGCTGTAGAGAATCTCGTGGTTGTTCCATTGTGAGAAGGGGAATTCACTTATTGTTGGACAATGGTACTATCAAGGTTTCAAGAAATAAAGATGATTACCACGGGATTAATGTGATTGAAGGTTGCTTGGATGGGATTGTGTCAAATAACGAGTATGTTTCTGCGCCTAAATTATTTTCCTCATATGAAGATATGTTTTCCAACAATGATTATGTGATGACCAAATATTCTGAAGAGGGGGTGAATGTTATTGTGCCTTGTTTCAGTGTTCCCGCCCCTATTTAGATTGAATATCATAGCAAGCCAGTTGTTGCTCTAGTGGTGATATGCTTGTCGGGTCCTGTTTTTTATGAGTCAGACAATGTCGTTCCATATAAATACAATGCTATAATTCTAGAGGATGGTGTGGAAGTTCCCATCCAACCTTTGTCTGATGTCAAGAATATTGCTGAAACCAGCCGAGTGACCCATAGTGGCTGTGTTTTCCCACCTGTTATTCGAGGGAATGTTAATGCTCATAAGAAGGTTGTTGAAAGTGTTGAACCTAAGAGAACAGTGGTGGAATCTAGTGGTACTACTTTGGAAAAAGATGTGGATGATATATTGAAAATTACCAAGATGAGCGACTATAGGATTGTAGATCAATTTCTATAGACTCCATCAAAGATATCTATTCTAGCCTTGCTAATGAACTCTTCTGCCCATAGGGAATCTTTAATGAGAGTTGTTGCACCCCAAAATTTACCCTCTTGATTTAGGCTTATGTTTCATCATGAATATCATATTGCATTGCATTTATACATTGTGATGGGATCAAAGTACTTTGGTTATCAAATCTTCCTCAAGCCTTGAAGGTTGTTTGCATTGACAAGTTTCTCAAGTAGAATCTTATCATCTAAACCTCTGGATCTTTCAAGCTTAAAGTTATTGCATATCTCAAGATATTTCATCCATCTCTTTGGATCATCAGAGGATTGAAGTTTGTGTTTGACTACAAGGTGAATCACTCTTTTGATTCACCAGTCAAATTAGGGTTTTGCTTGATCAAGGCTATTAACCAATGTACAAGTCTTGATTTGGAAGCTACAACATCTCATTGGTATTTGGAAAGTCTTTGCACAAGGATATGGTCAGGATACCCAGAGGATCTGAAGTTTTGAAGATGATTCACCAGTCTCTTGAGATGTTGATCAAAACTAGGGTTTGGGTTTTTATCAGGATTTCTTGAGAATTTTGAAGTGAAACTTTGTACATGGCCTCTATATATTTGGAAGATCATATGTTTGAGGTCTTGATCATCAATTTTAAAGGGAAGTGGATCAATTGATTCAGAGGGGCAAAATGCTCATTTTGGTCAAAATCAGTCAAAGTCAAGGTTGACCAAGTGAACTTTTGGCCAATCACCAATTCAAGGATGTACTTTTCATGTTTCAATTCCATTTTGGTCATTGGATCAAGGAGGTTTAGGTTTGGGTTGAAACTTGTTCTTGAAGAAACCCTAAAAAGTTACTAATTTTGGAAAATAAGGGCTTAATTTCAAAAATTCATATCTTATTCACCCTTAATCAAGAAAATGCAAATGAAATATGCTTGGAAATCTAAGGGAATTATCTTTCACCTCCTTTTGGTCTCATGTCCAAATTGGCAAGGAATCAAGAGTTATGGTCTTTTGAAGTTACAAAATTATAGGTCATTTTTCAAAATTAATGAATTTCAAGCCAAATTTTGAGAACCTTAATGGATTAATTTGCAAAAACTCTAAACTAAGTGTTTGCAGATCTTTCCAATACCTTTCCAAATTGTGCTCATTTGTGTCAAAATTCAAAAGCATGTGCAAGTTATGAGTCTTGGAATTTTGGAGCATTCTATTGAAATTTGGAAAAAAGTGCAAAATGGCCAATTCTTGAAAACTCAAGTTTCAGCCATTCTCTTTGTTCCTAATCCATCCCATGACCTACTTGTGACTTTCTAAGGCCTATAATATCAGCCATTTCGTGCTCCATGGACCTTGGTGTTTGCTTGAATGAAAAAATGCAAAAATTGCCCAAAGTTGCAAAAACTCCAACACTCTTTGATCAGATGGAATTAAGGGCCAAGATTCTAAGCATGATTTTCTGAAGTCATTTGGCCCACAAAATGCATAGGAAGCCAAAGAGTGCACGAGCAAAACACCTGATTCAATATACACTTTATTTTTGGCCAAAATTCCCAATCCTGCCCTCCAACGGCTTTAAGGACAAATTTCCACTTCTATGCTCCTCTACAAACTCTATATTAGAGGAAGCAAGCAAAGAGAGAGAAAGAGAATGCCCCATTTGCAAGAATTCCAGATCTGAGATTTTCCTTCTTCTTCTGCAACTTGATTCGATTCTCTCAATTCCTTGGTGTTTTCTTCAAAAATTTTGTGGATTCAACTTCAGGAAAGTGAGTAGATCAAACTAGCACCATTTGTTTGCATCTGGAATGAAGGAGAAAATTTAACACTTTTCGCCTTGAGGTAATGATTCCAAACTTCAATTTCTGAGATGCGCTTGTTTATTGAGGTGTTTGAGCTTGGATTTGTGTTCAAGGATGTTAATGGAATGTTTCTGAAGCTTTATAACACTTGATTTGGTGAATTATGCATGATTGGATACTCTGAAACTCGCGATTCAGAATGATTTTGCTCATATTCATGATTTGATTGTGAACAATGCGGTTGGTGTTTTGATTTGATTCCAATTACAATGTGAAGTATGAAATGCTAGCTTTGATTTGCCTTTGATTTCATGAAAAATGATGCGAAATTGAGTGTGTTATGTTGGTCTGAACATGAGCCCTAAGCCTGGATGTTGCGCGCGTTTTTGAATCGTCCAGAGGTTGAAGATGATGTTGTGGCGCTTTCTCATTGGTTCGTTTGAATTTTTTGGCATATTTGAATTTTTGTTTTATTTGACATTTTGTTTAATTTTGTTTTTTGATCAAAACATTTTTAAAAATCACAAAAAAATTACCATAGGTCAATATTATTTTCTAGTATTTGTCATATTTTTTTGGATTTTTAAAAAAATGATTTGATTGGTTTAAAAAATTCATAGGTTTAATTAATTGATTGTTCAAAGTTCATTTTTATTTTAATATTTTCTTTGATCTAGAAATTCCATAAAAAATGTTTTAGGTTCACAAAATAATGTAAAAATTGATTCTAACTTTGGTTTATCATTTTCTTTATTTTTAATTTAAAATTTAATTTCAAAGTTTATTTGTAATATTTGTTTGTTTAATTTTTAATTCAATATTTCCTTAAATAAAAAAAAATCATGTAAGCTTGTTTCTAGGCATGGAGTCAGAATATAAATTCATTTTTGACTTTTTGTTGATTTTTGGCTAAGATTTGTATTTTGCCATTTAAATAATAGTTTAACTGATAATTGTTTTTTTTTATTATTTTAATATTTCCTATAATCCAAAAAATTAACAAAAATTCAGGGATGTGTGTTTTTAGTTCTAATATTTGAATATAATTTTTGTTGGGCATTTTTCTGACTTTTTGATTTAAATATTATTTTAATATGTGAATATTTGTTAATTGAATAATTGCTTGATTTTAATTTCATTTTTGATTTTTCCTTAATTAAAAAAAAAGTGAAAAAATATATTTTATGACATTTAGGGTTTCTAGGAGATTGGTATGACTTTAGATTAATTTTTTTGAATTTCGATCTTATTTAATCAATATTTAAGATTAGAATTCAAAATTTAGGGTTTTGTTGCTTATGGTACAAGTTTCAAGTTCAAAACCCCTGTGCCTTGGATTTTTATTAGGATTCAAGTCTTGATTAGGGTTCATGAATGCATGGAGGATCTCAAAACCATTCATCTTGATTTTTTTAACTTGGTTTGACATTTTTCCACAAATTATTTTTAAAACTTGTCTAGATTGGTAGTTTTGCCAACTAGTCTTTGAACTTTGAGCTTCATTTGGTCTCCTCCTCAATCATTCATGAACTTAGGGCTTGCATTATGACTTTTATACCTTTCAAGGATGCTATTACTTTTTTGGTTGGAATTATGGACCATTATTTCTATTTTGTAATTATGGAGTGAAGGTATTCAATTATGTTTGAATGCCTTGTTGTCATTTGTTTGATGGACAATGAACTTGAGTGAGGCCTATGATCATGTTGATTCTGATTGTCCATGTTAACTCAATCCATTTCATTTGAATGCCTCATGTTGAATGTTTGAACCTTCCAGTGCATTATGTAGGTTCCATCTTTTATTGTGTTCATGGAGTTGTGATTGAATTAATGGTGCATGATTAAAATGTGTTTGCTACTGACCTCCATGGTCTTTGTTCATTTTATTCTCAAGCTCTTATGATCCTTGATTGATATTCAATTGTCAACTCAACATGGTGATAGAAAGGAGCAACATTCCTGTATTTCTTCTGACCTAATTGTGCATATGCCTGTTTCCCTTGTCTATCATGTCTAATGTTTGATAATTGTTATCATGTTGTTATCACTTCATTATGTTGCATCCATCCCATGTATGAGTCATCATCCACCTTATGGAATACTAACTTGGTTGTTGAATGTGTGAGGTACTCTGAGAAAGTTTCCACTTTTGGCTTAAGGCTCTCGTGTTCCACTTTATTTGTGGAACACTATTTATTACATTGGCATTATTCTTGTGCTTGGCATGCTTGATGGTTTATGAAGGATATATATACATATGATTGTGAATGCTATACACTGCCCATGGGATTTGTTCATATCTGATAAATTGCTTACATCCTGATGGTGTAATTTCTGACTCGATTTGTCTACTGATGCCAGCTTGCTTGAAGTTTCTCTGGGTTTCCTTTATTCTTTCTTAATTGTTATAGATAGTTATCTGTTTGGTATTGTACTATTTCCTTTCTCCCATTTTCATTTTGCATAGTTCTCTGATTGCATGATGGGACCTCTGTTGCTGATATATGTCAGGAGGCCCTCTGTTTTTGTTTGATACATGTGTTGTGTTTCTTCTTTAATTGTTGATCGATGAGTCACTCAATTTAGAAATTGAGATCACGACTTCGCTCTTAGTGCATGTTCCCTATAGGATGCTTATTGTTTTTCTTCTTTAATTGTTGATCAATGAGTCACTCAATTTAGAAATTGAGATCACGACTTCGTTCTCAGTGCATGTTCCCTATAAGATGTTTATTGCTTTTCTTCTTTAATTGTTAATCGATGAGTCAATCAATTTAGAAATTGAGATCACGACTTCGCGCTCAGTGTATGTTCCCTATAGGATAGTTTTGTCAAGTTTCCTTTAACATGTTGATTAAGGTAGGAATCCATGTATGCTAACATAGGATAGGATTTTTCTTTATCCTCAACCTTAGGGCCAACCATTGTATGATAACACCAGGGACAATACTAGGTTAGTTTCCCTTAGTTGTTTTCCCTTTCTATGCATTCTGCATCTTAAAACAAAAATCTATTTTCTTGGCAAATCATAAGACATTTCTAATGAACTCAAATCCTTCTTCCAAGTAAAAGATACAAACCAATCCTATTTGTTTGTGCATCTCTTGACTTTGTTATCTTTTAGCCGATGTTTCGCCATCGCACATTTGTCTGAAGCCGATTTTTCTCCATCGCACATGTTTGTTATCCTACTTTGATTCTCAATATCATTGTTAGGTGTAATGTTTCGTCATCCGTTTTATTGATGTTTCGCCATCTTTTCCATGATATCTTGTTATCTTGAAGCCGATGTTTCGCCATCGCACATGTTTTTTATCCTACTTTGATTCTCAATATCATTGTTAGGTGTGATGTTTCGTCATCTATTTTATTGATGTTTCGCCATCTTTGCCATGATACTTTTTTACCTTTTAGCAGATGTTTTGCCATCACACATTTGTTTGAAGCCGATGTTTCACCGTTGCACATGTATGTTATCCTATGTTAATTCTCAATATCATTGTTAGGTGTGATGTTTTGTCATCTGCTTTATCGATGTTTCGCCATCTTTTCCATGATATTTTGTATCTCTTTGCCGATGTTTCGCCATCGCACATTTGTTCGAAGCCGATGTTTCGCCATCGCATCTATTTGTTATCCTGCTTTGATTCTGAATATCATTGCTAGGTGTGATGTTTTGCCATCCGTTTTTTTTATCATTTAATGTTTCGCCATCTGTGACATGTTACTATGTTATTATTTAGTCAATGTTTGATTATCTCATTTGTTTGTTGATTCATTCGTTGTTTTGCCATCTTGATTGTTTTTGTTTGTCTTAACTAAAAAACAAAAACCAACCAAAATACATAAGCCGAGCTACGGTTGCTCTGATTCCTTAAAAGGGATACGTAGGCATTGGGGTAGGGCCCAACCGAGCATAATTATTATTTTCCCTACATTATTTTCTTTTTCCTTTCGCATGCGTTCCCTTTTTCTGTTTTAAGCCATAGACATAGGATTTGACCACACCCATTAGATTAGGCAACAAGAGTGGATACCGTAGAGTACTACGGGTGTGTGGGGTGCTAACACCTTCCCCTTGTGTAACAGACTCCCTTACTCGATCTCTCGGTCGAAAGACCGTGATTTCTCCCTTTTCAGGTTTTCTCGATGTTTATCTTTCCCTTTCGGTGGGATAAAAGATGTTCGGTGGCGACTTCATTGATGTTTCATTAACATCCAGATGACAGGTTCCAACCGCGTAGTTTCAGCTGGCGACTTCACTGGGGACATATTGACCTCTTGCTGGTCCATCCCGGAGTCGATCCTAGCTCTTGTTTGTTTTCTTTTTGAGTGTTTATTTTACCGCTTTGCATATTTATCTGTTTGCATTGCATCCTATGTGCACTTTACTTTCTGCATACTGGATTTGGCTGGACTGTTTGGATTATGGTTTTCTTGGTGGGTGGGTTGTTCCACGAGGTAAAAGGCCTCATACCTAGGCTATGAGTGAATTCCATAGGAACTAGGAAGAGAGTGGCCATGGCAGCTATGAGGCGGATGCTTTGTAGACCTGACCATGAGACCCATGACTTCAGAGGTAGTCCGGATAGGTGTTATCGTATGATGATACCGAAATTCGAGCTCTTGTACTCTGATTTGGCTTTTAACCCTACTTGACCTAGATTACACCCGTGAGAGGGGCGGGAAAACTTTTCTTACAGGTATAGGTACTGCTGGTGACTTTGTGTTGCGAAGGTGACTCAGGTTCCCATGATAGTTTTGAAGCTTTGGGGTTTTCTTTTGATCTTGAGTGATGCTGTTCTGTAATGGTCCAGCCATTATCCAGTGTGGAACTTTAATCCTGTCATGTTACATCATAGCATATTTATTTCTAAAAAATGATGTAAAAAAAAACTAGCATGCACATGTCATCTTCCAGGGACATTCAAGAGTCTTCTTTCCATCAGAAATGGTTGGCCTCCCGTCAGATGAGTTTGATTCAGTTCTTGTTAAAGAGCCCACCAGACATACTTTCTCTTATCAGATTCCTACTATTGATGTGTCCGAATTGAAGAGGTTGAGTTCTTATCTGAAGGGTGATGATCTGAGTAATTTCAACAATAATTATGGCAATTTGTTACTAATCCTTAACACTCCAGTTGACCCAATGGCCTTAATCACTCTATTCCAGTTCTATGACAAGGAATTACGGTGTTTTACTTTTCAAGATTATCGACTGGTTCCTATACTAGAAGAGTACGCGTACCTACTTAATATCAAGTTGTCCGATGAAGTTCCTTTGGTCCAAGTGCCGGAGAGGCCGAAGTTCGAAGTTATTGCTAAAACTCTTCATTTGAGTTGGAAAGAAGTGAAAGACAATTGGAAATCAAGTGAGGGTACTACAAGGTTTTATTTGGATTTCTTAGTGAAGAAAGCTGAAGACTGGGCAAAGAAGGGGAATTGGAATGACTTCAGCTCTCTGTTTGCTCTCATGATATACGGGATCGTCTTCTTCCCTCACAAGAGAAATTTTGTGGATTTGGCAGCTATTTTTGTTTTTAGAAACAAGAACCCGGTATCGACACTCTTGGCAGATACTCTTTACACCATTCATTCCAGACATGGAAAAGGTGGTAATGTAAGTTTATGTCATTCAATGCTGTATCAATGGCTTAAGTTACACCTACCAGTAAGTGGCCCTTTCGTGGATACCAAGTATTCTCTCCGATGGTCATCAAGGCTTGTCAACCTTACTTCATTTGATATCCGGTGGAATTAAGACATAGGGGAAATACAAAGTGTTGCCACTAGTTGTGGAGATTTCTCTAATGTTCCCCTCATAGGAACTAAGGGATGTATCAACTATAATCCTGTGCTTGCTTATCGTCAATTGGGATATGCAATGGATGGACCGCCAAAAGATGAGGAGGTGTCTGAATCAGTGTATTTCACTAGAGGAAGTGATCTCGTGATGTTGAAAAGAGTGACAAGTGCTTGGAAGAGAATTCACAAGAAGGATAAAACTACTTTGGGCAAGAAGGTTCCTATTGCTAGAGTTCCTTACATGGAATAGGTTAAAGCCAGGGTTAAGATCTTACGGTTACCATTTGCAAGGTCGGCTCCTCTATACGAGCAACCTCCTGCTATTCCAAGTAACACGGTGCCTACCGAGATGTTCACCCAGGTTCATGTTGAGAACATTCAACTTCGTGCAAAAGACCGCGAGGCAGGGATGAAACTTTATTGGGCAAATCAAGAAAGGGCCGACTTAGCTCGCAAACTCAAAGAAGCTCAAGGGGAAACTTCTGATGCAACCGGTTTTAGGAAAAGATCTCATGCCGAAATGGAAGAAGAGTTGAGTAAGACTCAGCAAGAGTATCAGAAGCTTCAGGTATCTGAGAACAGCTACAGGAAGAAGATTCAAAACTTGGAGAAACAACTCAAAGACAAATATGCTCAACTTAAGAAGGAAGTAGCCCAGAAGCGTGTCACAGAGGATCAGTTTCAAGAAAGTAAAGAAGTCGCATCTCAACTTTTGAAGGAGAAAGCCAGGCTTGAAGAGTACTGTCAACATCTTGAAGCATGTCTTATTCCGGAGATTTAGTTCTGTTATTTACTTTTGGTGTATTAGGTCACCCCCAGAATTGTTGGAAGGGACCATTTGATTGTTGTTATTATTAAGTTTTTTTCGCTTTTTTTTAAGACACGTATTTAGTTGTTTATCATTTTACTCTCATTTGTACGAAGCCACTTGAACATCGTTTCTTTTGTTTGTAAATAATTGAAGTATTTGTCTTATTGTCCCTTTTTCCCTTTGATTGTATGTTTGATTTTTGTCGCACACCGTGACTGATGAATAAAAGGGCTCTTGAATACCTGGAAATGACAAACATATCATGCACATCATGCATTTCATAACATTACGGGTTATCTCAAGACGGTTTTCTTATTCTGCTGCTCTTCTTATTCAGAATTCAAGACGACTACTCATCGGTACTCCACTAGAAACAATTTGCCAAGACAAATGGAACAGGTTCAAGTTGAACTCTCTGAAATGAGGACCCAGATGGCTACCCAGATGACTCAGTTCATGGAGGTCATCACCAATGTGAATCGTCGATAGGAGGAACTAGCTTCTATTGTCAACAATCAGCGCCGCTATCCAGGGGATGGTGGAAATCAAGGGCTCTATCAGGACATTTCTGTAGGATTGGGGGATGTGCAAGATCAGCCTGCTGGAAATTTTCATGGGATGCCGAGAAACCCTTTCATGCGCAACGTATGGCAGTTTCCTCCGTCTCCTGGACCTCGTCTTATGGGGAACAAGAGAGTTAATCAGGGCGGTGTAAGGAATTATCAAGAGCAGGATTTTGACTTTGACCAGGATGAAGATCAGTTTTCTGTTCGGCGTTCAGAGCCAGGGGTTCAGATGGAGGATATGAAGTATCATTTATTGGAAGAGCGTTTGAAGGCTGTGGAAGGGCAAGGAGTCCTTGGTATGGATGCTAATGATATCGGGTTGGTGTCTGGGGTGAAAGTTCCTCCAAAGTTCAAGCCTCCAACATTTGAAAAGTACAACGGAGCATCATGTCCTATTACTCATGCCACTTCTTATTTCCGAAAGATGTTAGTGCATACTGATGATCAAGGGATTTTGATTCACTTTTTCTAGGATAGCTTATCTGGGGCATCCCTGGACTGGTACATGAAGTTGGATAAAACTCATATTCGTTGCCGGAATGATCTTGCTCGGGCTTTTGTCAAACATTATCAGTACAATGTGGATATGGCGCCTAATCGCACTCAGTTACAGAATATGTCACAGGGACCGAAAGAATCTTTCAAGGAATACGCTCACAAGTGGCGTGAGTTTGCTGCAAGAGTTCAAACTCCACTCATGGAGAGAGAACTCATTGATATGTTTATGAGTACCTTGCAAGGGACATTTTATGATCATATGATAGGAAGTACTTCGGCAGGATTTGCAGACTTGGTTATGGCTGGTGAGAGAATTGAGGTAGGTTTGAAATTAGGGAAAATTCAGATCGGAGGTTCTAGTGGCTCATCAGGGGGCAGTAAGAAACCATTCAACACTTACCCTAAGAAAAGGGAAGGCGATGCAAGCGTGGTTTACTCCCATAGAGGAAGAAGAGAGGATCGCCAACACCAATAAATCAATGTTGTTTCTATTCCTGTTAATGTTCCTCCGCAGCAAAGACCGAATACAATGAAGCAACAAAGACAGCAAGATGCTCCCCGTCAGTATAATAATCAACAGTAGAGAAAACCGAGAAAATTTGATCCCTTGCCAGTAACTCTTACTCAAGCACTCCACCACCTGCTTGATTTGAAGCTGGTCAGTTTGAGAAATATGCCACCGCCACCCGCAAGGCTCCCTATTAACTATGATGCTAACGCTAGATGTGAATTCCATTCAGGCGGGGTTGGTCATTCTACTGACAATTGCTTTGCGTTGAATTGCAAAGTACAGGACTTGTTGGATTCTAAGGCAATCGAGTTTACCCCAGTAACTGGTCCGAATGTTACTCAGAACCCAATGCCGAGGCATGAAGGGGGTGTTGTTAATATGATTGATGATAATGGTGAAATGTTGAATTTAATCATGGATGTGGAATAAGTAACTACTCCATTAAGCTTTGTTAAGAGGTATTTGCTTGACAATTCTATTTTCCCGGGTTGCATTTCAGAGTGTGTCAAGTGTAAAGAGCAACCGAAGGGCTGTGATGATTTAAAAACCGGTATCCAGTTGTTGATAAAGGAGGGCTCCCTGCAGTTCGATAGAAAACCGAGCTACCGCAATGTTACTGAAGAGGACGTTGATGTGATATCTATTCCTTACACCCCTGTGCGCATTCCTACCCCATCTAGGGAACCTCCTTTGATGATTATGGTACCTGTTCCCATGCCGTATACCAGTGAGAAGGCAGTCCCGTGGCATTACGGTGCCGATGTTTATTACCATGGGGTAAAGCAGGAGGTTAATGCTCGTTTGTCTGAGGAAGAACATGCTGAAGGGGATGAAGAGGAGGTCCATAATTTTTCTGGTGTGGGTCGGATGACTAGAAGCGGGAGAATATTTGGTCCTTCCAATGTGCAAGATACCGCATATGCTTCAGCAAGAGAAAAAGGAAAACAACAGGTAACGATTGGTAATCCCAGGGTTACGCCAGCCAATGTGACTTAACCAACTCAGATACCATAAGCTTCTTCAGTTCCCGATGAAGTTGAAGAGTTAATGTGAATTATTAGAAAGAGTGATTATAGCATAATTGATCATCTGAGCCATACTCATTCTAAGATGTCTATCTTGTCTCTATCGATTTATTCAGAACCTCACAAAAATGCTTTGATGAAATTTTTAAAGAATGTGTTCATACCACATGAGATAACAGTCAATCAGTTTGAGAATGTTTGTGCTAACATATCTGTCGGGAATGGTTTGGGCTTCATAAATTTTGATCTTCCTCCGGAGGGGCCAGACCATAACAAAGCGTTACATATTTCGATGGAGTGTAGGGGCACTACTTTGTCCCGGGTTTTGGTCGATACCAGATCATCTTTAAATGTATTGCCCAAGTCTGCATTGATGAAGATTGATTATTTTGGACTGGAGCTGCGCCCTAGTGATTTGATGGTGAAGGCGTTTGATGGGTCTCGAAGGTCAGTGTTTGGGGAGGTGGAGTTACCAATCAAGGTCGGTCCTCGCACCTTCACGGCTACCTTTTTTGTGATGGATATACAACTGGCATATTGTTGTCTATTAGGACGACCATGGATTCATAGAGCAAGAGCATTCACTTCTACTCTTCATCAGAAACTCAAGTATCCTGCAGAGGGAAAGGTGATAACTATGTGTGGCGAGGAAGAATACATCGTGAGTCATTTGACATCATTCCTCTATGTTGAAGTTGAAGGCAAGATACATGAGACTCTGTTTCAGGCGTTTGAGACAGTTCATGTTGTCAATTTTCCTCCTCCAGAGCAGAAAAGGAAGCCTGAAACTGTTATGTCTTCTCTCAAGGATACGAGAGCTGTGGTGGAAAATGGAAACCCTGAAGGTTGGGGTCAGGTGCTGGACGTTACCCCAAAATTTAATAAATTTGGTCTTGGTTTTAGCCCAGGTCAACAGAGTACAACTCCCAGAGCATCTAGTTTATCTACTCCTGTGAATTTTTCCCGTCCTTGTGCTACTCAAGAAGGACACGTCAATGCAGTTGGGGACGATAGGGTTGATGGCTACAATGTCGAAGATTGGATTCGTCAGAGTATTCCAGGCCAGCCACTAAACAATTGGACTTCTGTGGATGTTATCCAAGTTTCAAGCGCTGAGGAGTAATTTTCTTGTTTCTTTTATTAATCATATCATAATTCCTACGCTCTGCCCAAGGCGTAGTGGATCATTTTGGTAGGGCCACCATGTTTATTTTTCAAAAGTTTATCATGAAATAAAGGACGTTTTTGCATTCAAAATTTTTCTCCATTTCTTTTTTATTTTTCAAATGGCAATGTTTCCCTTTCCACACACTGTCACTAAAAAACGCCAAAATGTCATTCATGCAGATGCACTCCCATCACTGATTCTATCAGTAACGACTCTGCTATGGCTCATTATGACTTTGATACTCCTATTTATCAAGCTGAAGAAGAAACATATGAGGATTGTGGTCTTCTTGAGGAATTAGCAAGATTGTTAAAACAAGAGAAGAAGGTTATCCAGCCGAATCAAGATTCGATTGAGGTGGTGAATATTGGCACAGAAGAGGTAAGAAGAGAAGTCAAGATAGGGGAAGATCTCGAAGAAAGTCTAAAGGCCAGATTGATTGAGCTACTCTGTGAGTATTCTAATATATTCGCTTGGTCTTATGAGGATATGTCTGGGTTGGATACAGACATAGTGGTGCATCGGTTACCGCTCAAAGAAGGTTGTTCCCCTGTCAAGCAAAAGCTCCGAAGAACTCATCCTGAGATGTCCAAGAAGATCAAAGAGGAGGTCCATAAGCAATTGGACGCGAATTTCTTAAAGGTCGTCAATTATTCGCCATGGATTGCAAATATTGTGCCTGTGCCCAAGAAAGATGGTAAGGTCAGGATGTGCGTGGATTATAGGGATTTGAACAGGGCCAGCCCTAAAGATGATTTCCCTCTTCCGCATATTGATGTGTTGGTCGATAATACTGCTCATTCCAAGGTGTTCTCATTCATGGATGGCTTTTCGGGTTACAATCAAATTAAGATGGCCCCAGAGGATATGGAGAAGACAACATTTATTACGCCTTGGGGAACTTTCTGTTATAAAGTGATGCCGTTTGGTTTGAAAAATTCCGGGGCAACATATCAGCGCGCCATGGTCACTCTCTTTCATGATTTGATTCACAAAGAGATTGAGGTATATGTGGACGATATGATTGCTAAGTCTAACACGTAAGAGGAACATCTCGTTCATCTGGAAAGGTTGTTCAAGAGACTGAGGCAGTTCTTGTTAAGGTTGAATCGGAATAAGTGCACCTTCAGGGTAAGATCCGGAAAGCTTTTGGGTTTTATTGCAAGTGAAAAAGGTATCGAGGTAGACCCGACCAAGGTGAAAGCAATACTGGAAATGCCTGAGCCAAGGACAGAGAAGGAAGTACGTTGTTTCCTGGGAAGGTTAAACTACATTTCTATATTTATTTATCATCTCATAGCCACATGTGAACCTTTGTTCAAATTGTTAAAGAAAAGTAAGACAGCAAAATGGAATGAGGATTGTCAGAAGGCCTTTGACAAAATAAAAGAATATTTGCAGGAACCTCTGATACTCATGCCGCCAGTGGAAGGAAGGCCACTAATCATGTACCTAACTGTGTTGGAGAGCTCAATGGGTTATGTTCTCAGTCAGCACGATGAAACAGGGAAGAAAGAGCAGTCAATTTACTACTTGAGTAAGAAATTCACGGAATGCGAGTCAAGGTACTCATTGTTGGAAAAGACTTGTTGTGTGCTTGCCTGGGCCACCAAACGTTTGAGGCAATACATGTTAACTCACACCACCTACTTGATATCCAAAATGGATCCAATTAAGTACATTTTTGAGAAGCTAACTCTTACAGGCAGGGTAGCCCGTTGGCAGATGATACTCACCGAATATGATATCTAATACACTACTCAAAAAGCAATTAAGGGTAGTGTACTGGCCGACCATCTTGCTCATCAGCCCATGAACGATTATGAACCGATGAAGTTTGATTTTCCAGATGAGGAAATTGTGTATATTCGGGATTGTAACATGCCAGGCCCAGACGAAGGACCCGAGCCGGGATCACGCTGGACTCTTGTTTTTGATGGTGCCTCCAATGCCATGGGAAACAGTGTCGGAGCTATTATCACTTCCCCTGAGGGATACCATATTCCTTTCACGGCTCGTATTTGTTTCGATTTCACTAACAACATGGCCGAATATGAGGCCTGCATTTATGGCATTGAAGCAGTAATTGACCTGCGCATAAATTTTTTGAAACTTTACGGGGATTCCAATCTTGTTATCAGCCAGATTAATGGAGATTGGGAGACTCGCCATCAGAACCTAATTCCGTATCGTGAGCATGTTATGAAGCTGATTTTGTACTTTGAAGAGATCACGTTTGAGCACATTCCCAGAGAAGAAAGTAATCTAGCTGATGCACTGACAACTTTTGTTAGAACATAGTTTGATTCTACAACCCTTGATTAGAGTTTTGATGATAACAAAATACAAATAATAAATTATTTCAAAGATATATAAAAAGAAAAATCATGCTCCTTAAAATTATGCATTGTATATGCAGAAGTTCTGATGGAATCAGCATCAGAATGGAATCAGCATCAGAAGATCAGCAACTTGTGCTACACGCTGAAGCTACCAGATTATACGCTGAAGCTTGATGACCAGAATCTGCGCCTAAAAAAATACACTTTGACTCTGATCAAAGACATCTTTACCAAGTCATCAACACTCTGAAGCGTTATCAGCAGATACAACAAAGAAGACTCTGAAGCATTACTGGTTATTCAAGACAGAATTAAATGCTAACGGCTTTCTTCAGACAAAGATCTTCTACAAAAGGAAAGTGAATTATTATCATTAAACCTGCTTTATGGACAACGTATCCTTGCTTGCCTATATAAACATATCTGCTTGTGAAAAGAAGCACGTACGTACGCACTCAAAATTTGCCAAGCTATCCAAACCACGCATATTCAAAGCTTTAGCAAATTCATTTTATTCCAAGCTTATTTTGTGTAATTAACACAGTTGTGATATACAGTTTTGTAAGAAAACAACAACGCACACTTGTTCAATTCATTTGTAAAAGAAGTTCTTTTAGATTAACCGGATTGTGGTTGTACTCAAGAAGACTTTAACAGTTGTTAAAGTATCCTTTGAGAATAATGAATTAAGACCTCATTGGAGAGAGGCGAAATCACCTTGATGGGTGGACTGGAGTAGTTTGAGATCAAACGAACCAGGATAAAAATACTATGTTGTTAAGCCTTTTGATTTAAGTTTTACAATTCAACCCCCCTTCTTTTGTTTTTCACATCTTCAATTGGCATCAGAGCGCCTGGTTCTGAGCTTTAACACTTAACCGTGTCAGTATAAGATCCAGCGTCAGAAAAACACAATGGCAGGACCAAGTCAAAACATCGGCAATGATAATAATGAAGAAAGGGACAGATTATGTGGCAAACCTCTAGTATTTGATGGAGAAAACTTTGACTACTGGAAAGACAGAATTGAGAGTTTCTTTCTGGCTCATGATGCTGATCTGTGGGACATGGTGAATGATGGATACACGCACCCAGTGGATGGACGTGGTCATAAGATTGACAGGAAAATTATGTCTGATCAACAAAAGCATGAGTTCAGAAATCATCACAAGGCCAGAACAATTCTTCTCAGTGCCATCTCATATTCAGAATATGAGAAAATATCAAACAGAGAAACTGCCAAGAATATGTTTGATTCTCTGAGAATAACGCATGAAGGCAACATTCAAGTCAAAGAAACTAAAGCCCTTGCGCTCATTCAGAAGTATGAGGCATTCAAGATGGAAAATAATGAATAAATAGAAGCTATGTTTTCAAGATTTCAAATTCTTGTTGCTGGTCTAAAAGTTCTTGACAAAGGATATTCCACTGCTGATCACGTCAAGAAGATCATCAGAAGCTTGAAAAAATAGTGGAGGCCAATGGTCACAGCGCTTAAGCTAGCCAAGGATCTCAACAAAATCTCTCTGGAGGAACTTGTCAGCTCCCTCAGAAGTCACGAGATAGAGCTAGAAGCAGATGAACCTCAAAATCAAGGTAAGCCATTAGCTTTAAAATCTAACAAAAAATATGACTCCAAAGTCTTGCAGGCTGTAGAAGAAACCTCTGATGGATCCTCATCAGAAGAAGATGAACTGTCTCTTCTCTCCAGAAGGGTGAACCAACTGTGGAAGCAGAGGCAAAGGAAGTTCAGGAATCCCAGAAGATCAGAAAATCAGAATGAATCTTCCTCCAGATACAGAAGGTCAGAATCCTCCTCTGGACACAAAAGATCTGAAGGCTCTTCAGGATACAGAAAGCCAAACAACAAAGACATCATCTGCTATGAGTGTAACGAGCAAGGGCACTACAAAAGTGATTGCTCAAAGCTTCAGAAGGAGAAGCCCAAAAAGAAGTTTGGCAAGGAAAAGAAGAAAAGTCTCATGGCTACATGGGATGATTCTGATACATCTAAAGCTGACTCAGAATGAAATGATGAAAGAGCAAACATAGCTCTCATGGCAAACGTCTCTGAAGACAGTGAAGCGTCTGGTTCAGACTCAGAATCAGATACAGAAGAGGTATTCCCTGACTTTACTATTAACTTTACTAAGGCTGAACTAGCTGAAAGCCTTAATGAAATTTTGGAAAGGTATCAACAGATCAGAGTCAAATTCAGAAACCTGAAAAGGAATCTTGCTTCTAACTTTGATAAAACTGAGAGTCTCAAATTGGAGAATTCTGAGTTAAAAGATAAATTTTCAAAACTAGAAAACCAATTGCAAAACTCTCAGAAGGAAACAATCCCTGAAACTCCCATCAATGCTGATGAGATCATCAAAGAGTATGATCACAACTTTCAGAAGTTTCTGGCTAAAAACATAGACAGAAGCAAAATGGCTTCAATGATCTATGGGGTTAGCATAAATGGAAGAAAAGGGATAGGATATCAAGGTAAGGTTCCTACACCAAAAAATGCCATGGATTTAGTTATAAAGTGTACTCCACTTGATTCACACTTTATATATGGGCACACACATGACATAAAATATACAAGTAGTGATTACTCTGTTAAACCAAAATTCAACTAGAGTTTTGGTAAAACTAACAAATCAGGACCCATGAAAATGTGGGTACCTAAGGATAAAATAATACATGTGGAAGATATCTTTAGCAGCAAAGCAGAGACACCAGTCATGGTACCTGGACTCTGGCTGCTCACGACACATGACAGGAAGAAGGCATATGTTCCAAAGCCTGGAACTTAAGCCTGGAGGCCATGTAGGCTTTGGAGGCAATCAGAGGGGAAAGATTATTGGCTCTGGAACAGTAGGTAATGGAAATCTGACCTCTATTAGTAATGTTTTATTAGTTGATGGATTAATGCATAACCTGTTATCCATAAGTCAATTAAGTGATAACGGTTATGATATAATCTTCAATCAAAATTCATGCAAAGTTGTTATTCAGAAAGATGGGACTATCCTATTTAATGGAAAGAGGAAAAACAACATTTATAAAATCAAACTTTCTGAACTGAAAAGTCAGAATCTAAAATGTCTTCTGTTTGTTAACAACGAGCAATGGATCCGGCACAGAAGATTGGGACATGTTAGTATGAGAAGAATATCTCAGATTAACAAACTCAATCTGGTCAGAGGACTTCCTAACTTGAAGTTCAATTCAAATGCTTTATGTGAAGCATGTCAGAAAGGCAAGTTTGCAAAACCTACTTTCAAATCCAAAAATATTGTTTCCACCTCTATGCCATTAGAACTTCTGCATATTGACTTATTTGGACCAGTAAAAACTGCCTCAGTCAGTGGCAAGAAGTATGGGTTGGTAATCGTAGATGACTATAGCAGATGGACACGGGTAAAGTTCTTAAGGCACAAGGACGAGTCACACTCTGTGTTTGTTACCTTCTGCAACCAAGTTCAAAATGAAAAGGATCTTAGAATCGTCAAAGTCATAAGTGATCATGGTGGAGAATTTGAAAATAAAGATTTTGAATTATTCTTTAATGAAAAAGGCATTCTGCATGATTTCTCTTGTCCTAGAACTCCCCAGCAAAATGGAGTTGTAGAACGAAAGAACAGAACATTGCAAGAAATGGCCAGAACCATGATCAACGAGACTAACGTTGCTAAGATCTTTTGGGCAGAAGCAATAAACACAGCGTGTTACATTCAGAATAGAATCACCATAAGACCTATTCTGGAAAATACTCCATATGAATTGTGGAAGAACAGAAAACCCAACATTTCTTATTTTCACCCATTTGGATGTACATGTTTTATTTTGAATAAAAAAAATTATTTGAACAAGTTTGACTCTAAAGCACAAAATGTTTATTATGTTAGGATACTTTGAACGCTCAAGAGGGTACAGGGTATACAATACAGAAACACAGATTGTTGAAGAGTCAATCAGTGTTCGGTTTGATGATAATCTTGACTCTCAAAAGTCAAAGCAGAATGAATTCCTTGCACGTATGGAAGTTGAACTCACAGGTACTGAAGACAACTCATAGGCTCTCAACAGAGACACTCCCTCAACATTAGTAAGAGTCACTGCAAGCAACCCAACACCTTTTGTTGATCAACTCCAGAAAAGACCATCCAGAAGCATCATTGATCACCCAGAAGAAACAATCTTAGGAAGGAAGGAAGATCCAATTAGAACAAGATCTACCTTTAGAAACTCTGAAGAATCCCTCATGGGACTGGTTTCTCTGATTGAACCAACAACAATTGATGAAGCACTTCTGGACAATGATTGGATTCTGGCAATGCAAGAGGAGCTAAATCAGTTCACAAGAAATGACGTATGGGATCTGGTTCCCAAACCAAAAAGATTCAACGTCATAGGTACAAAATGGGTGTTCAGAAACAAACTGAACGAACAAGGTGAAGTCATCAGAAACAAAGCACGACTGGTAGCATAAGGTTATAGTCAGCAAGAGGGGATAGACTATACATAAACCTTTGCTCCAGTCGCCAGGTTAGAATCTATCAGACTTTTAATTTCTTTTGCTGTTAATAAAGGCATCACTCTGTATCAGATGGATGTCAAGAGTGCATTCTTAAATGGCTATATAGAAGAAGAGGTTTATGTGCACCAACCCCCTAGTTTTGAAAGTTCCAAAAATCTAGAATACGTTTTCAAACTAAAGAAGTCACTCTATGGTCTGAAACAAGCTCCCAGAGCTTGGTATGAAAGACTAAGTAACTTCCTGTTAGAAAAGGAATTCACCAGAGGGAAAGTGGACACAACCTTGTTCAGTAAGACAGTTAAGAATGACATCTTAGTATGTCAGATTTATGTTGATGACATTATATTTGGATCCACTAAACCCTCTATGGGAAGAGAGTTTGCTAAATGTATGCAGGCAGAATTTGAGATGAGCCTAATGGGGGAACTAAAGTTCTTTCTGGGCATTCAGATTAATCAAACTCCAGAAGGAACTTACATTCATCAGAGCAAATATGTCAGAGAACTTCTAAAGAAATTTGATCTCTCAGAATGTAAGCCCTCAAGGATTCCAATGCATCCCACGTGCATTCTGGAAAAAGAAGAGGTAAGTAAAAAGGTAGAACAGAAGGTCTACAGAGGTATGATTGGTTCTCTTCTCTATCTGATGGCTTCAAGGCCTGACATTCTATTCAGTGTTTGCATTTGTGCTAGATTCCAATCAGATCCTAGAGAATCTCACTTAACAACAATTAAGCGAATTTTCAAGTATCTGAAAGGTACTGCTAATTTGGGTTTGTTTTATAGAAAATCAAGTGATTACAGCTTAGTAGGATATTGTGATGCTGATTTTACTGGAGACAGAGTAGAACATAAAAGCACTTCTGGAAGCTGCCAGTTTCTGGGAGAAAATCTGATCTCATGATCCAGCAAAAGACAATCCACAATAGCTCTATCAACAGAAGAAGCTGAATACATAGCAGCAGCTGGATGTAGCACGCAAATGCTCTGGATGAAAAGTCAACTTGAGGACTTCAATATATTTGAGAGTAACATCCCTATCCTATGTGACAACACTTCTTCTATTTGTCTCAGTAAAAATCCTATTTTGCATTCTAGGGCTAAGCATATAGAAATAAAACATCATTTTATTAGGGACTATATTCAGAAAGGGATTCTCAATTTAAAATTCATTGACACAGACCATCAATGGGCTGATGTCTTTACAAAACCTCTTTCTAAAGATAGGTTTAACTTCATTCTGAAACATCTCAGCATGAAGCTTTGCCCAGAATAAAACAGTTTTATTTTCATATCTTAACCTTCAGAATTTTGGTTATTTTCTGTGAACTGCTGATCAACCTGCCTTCAGATTTTTAGAAGTCCAGATTGTATCAGAATCTATTCATGAAGATCTGAGCACTTAATTTCAAGGATAGAAGTGTGTTGTTCACGTAAGCAAACAATTGTCATCCATTCATCAGCTACCTTTTGAGGCTGAACACACGTTCACTTTTCTGAAAGGTCAAAAGCGCTGATTGGATGCATTGAGACACATGTCATGGGTAACCATTCCAATATCTTTCTGAATCCCCCAAAATCAGCTGTCATTAATGCTTATAATCATTACAATTTATTTCTCTCTCTTGCCGTTTATGTTTTCAAAATCTATTTTTCACATCTCCTATTTAAACACATTTCTCATTCTTTACACTCTTTCACTTTCACTTTCTCTAAAATCTAATTGTTTTCAGTTTGCATCTTTTTCAAAACCCTTTCATTTTCTTCTCAAATTTTTCTGTGTGAACATGGCTTCCTCAAGCAACCCAACTTCTAGTACTCAGAGAATAGAATCCTCAGAACAATATGAAGAACCATTCAGAACTCTCCTCATGCCCATTAACAACCTAGAAGTACTCTCAGAATTAATTGTGGACTTTAACAGTCTTTAAGAAAACGGGTTCAATCTTTCTGAAGAAGTAAAGGCTCAAGGATGGAACAGGTATTTTGACCGTCTGGTAGGTCCAACGTTCCCAATCCTTGTGAAGGAATTTTGGATTCATGCTTCATCTTCCAACCATCAAGTTACTTCGTATATAATGGGGAAGAAGATAGTCATAACTGAAGACCTTATTGCAAGATTGATAGGTTATAGTGGTGGTGGCGTAAGATGCATAGACATGGCTGAGAGATGTGTTGATGTCGCTTTAATTGCTAGAGAAATCTCCAGTCTGGGTCTTCCCTCCAGCAAGATAAGGGATCTTAAAGACCATCACAGAATATGGGCTAAGATTATTTTGGGATGCATAAACCACAGGAAGCCAACCAGCTCTCCTGACTATATCAACATTGATCAGCAGTTTCTGATCTACTTCATCTCCCAGAAGATTAAGGTGAATCGGGCTCATTTGCTGTTCAATCATCTGAGGACTAGTGTTAAGGAGACTAGAGAAGAGGAGCGCACAAAAAGGGACTGGATACCCCTTGGAAGGCTCATATCAGATATTCTGATAGAGAATAAGCTGATAGATCATCTAACAGAAGCACAGGAAATTAGCACTTTAGAAGCAACTGTCGGAAAGCCTTTGAATGCAAAAAATCTGAAGAAGATGAAGATTATTGATAACATTAAGAAGGAACCCAGTGTTACTTCTTTTGCAACAATCACCAGCAGAAGAATCCCTCTAGATGACTTTCCCATGTTCTCAGAAATTGATTCTAAGCCTGAGATAATAGTCAGATATCTGGATGCATGCAAGGCAGATGGTATAACACCAGATTTAAACATTCAGGATCTGCAGTAGAAGGCTCCAGAAGTTGTGCTGAAGAAGAACAAGAAAAGGAAGGCAACAGAAGAAGGATCATCCCAGCGGACTCCCAAAGCAGCTAAAAAGAGAGGTAATCCTTCTTCTGTAACTGTTTTAGATTCAGTATCTGTACCAACATCTGTACCAATCCCTACCCAATCAGAAATTCCTACCCCATAAACATTTGATGATTTTGACATTGAATTTGACCCCTCAGAAACTTTAACTCTTAGAGGATCTCACTCCCTACCTATCAATCCAAATATTGAAACAACTCAACCAGAACTTGCAAAAGTTCTATCAGATATTGAAACCTTTGACCAGCATATTTCTGCTCCCATACCAGTAAATCCAAACTCTGAAACCATTTTAGAAGAACCTCAACCAGAAATTCCACTCTCTCCTCAACCAGAAATACCACTACCTCCATCTCCTCAACCAGAAAGTCATCCACCTTCTCCACAACCTGAACTATTACAACCAGAAATTCAAACTTCTGAGGTCCAACCTTCTGAATCCAGTGAAGCTCTGGCCATCCGTATGCCCCTGACCATTCTGGATATTCCACAAATTCCCTCTTCACTAGAATCAACTCCACCAAACTCCCCAACTAGTCCAATAATCATTCCAGACTCTCCCACTCCCTCACCAAAGAACAATCCAAATGACAATGCCAAAACTGTCATTGATTTAACTATTTTTGAACGCCTTGCTTTCATAACCCACAAAACAGCCATTCCAAAACCAAAACCCTCTGAACCTACACCAGATGTTGGTACCAGTTTATTGATATTTGAAACAAAAATGCAGAAGTGGATAACTTCCCTGAAGCAAGCTAGTCTTGAGCTGATTGATCCTGCTGCATCAGATTATCTTTGGACAAGCTTCAGAAAATGGGTATGTTCTAAAACTCATAAGATGCAAGAACAAAGCTACGGACAAGTTCAACAGAACTTCAGTAATATGCTAAAATTAATTGAAGATCAAGTTCTGAGCCAGCTGCTCAAGGAATAAGTTCTCCCTTTAGACAATGCTCCCTGGTCAGAACATTGTCCAGCAGACAAAGTTCAACCAGAGTCAAAAGATCTCATTCTGACTGATACTCCAGAGCAGATGATTCCCGCAGAAGAACTGGGTCAAAAAGATAACATTGCAGAATGCTCTGAGAAGCATCCAGTTACTGAAGATTCTCAAGCTTCCTCCTATGAAAGGCATACTCTGGAAGATCTGAAGAGATCTGATATTTTGATGCAGGAAAGGATGGATAAACAGGATGACAAAATTTCGGAAATCAAGAGCATGTTAACCAAGCTAGAGGAAACCAACATCCAAATCAAGGGCTTGTTGGAAGCTTTGTTTACGCGTCTTCCTCCTCCCTCTTAGATTTTCCTCTGTTTTAAAATTTGTTTATCTGTAATATTCTCTACATTACTGCTGTTTTGAACTTATCGTTGATTCTGATTTTAATATAAACTCCTTTTGGCTCTGATTATATGTTCTTTTTGATAACTGACAAAAAGGGGGAGAAAGAATAAGATATTTTCAATAACGGATCACTGAGACATAAGTCTCAAACATTCTGATCTACTTAATTTCTCTCTTCTGAAAAGCTTGAACAGGTACAAAACTCTGATGAAAGATACAGTAAGATTCTGATGCTCAAAGACTCATGGAATTAAAGGGAAGTAATCAACTCAGGGGGAGTTTTTCTTCTTAATTCTATACTTTTTATTCTTTATTCTTTATTGAAAAATCTGGTTTTTATCATCATCAAAAAGGGGGAGATTGTTAGAACATAGTTAGATTCTACAACCCTTGATTAGAGTTTTGATGATAACAAAATACAAAGAATAAATTATTTCAAAGATATATACAAAGAACAATCATGCTCCTTAAAATTATGCTTTGTATATGCAGAAGTTCTGATGGAATCAGCATCAGAATGGAATCAGCATCAGAAGATCAGCAACCTGTGCTACACGCTGAAGCTACCAGATTAAACGCTGAAGCTTGATAACCAGAATTTGCGCCTAAACAAATACACTCTGACTCTGATCAAAGACATCTTTACCAAGTCATCAACACTCTGAAGCGTTATCAGCAGATACAACAAAGAAGACTCTGAAGCGTTACTGGTTATTCAAGACAAAATTAAATGCTAACGGCTTTCTTCAGACAAAGATCTTCTACAAAAGGAAAGTGCATTATTATCATTACACCTGCTTTATGGACAATGTATCCTTGCTTGCCTATATAAACAGATCTGCTTGTGAAAAGGAGCACGTACGTACGCACTCAAAATTTGCCAAGCTATCCAAACCACGCATATTCAATGCTTTAGCAAATTCATTTTATTCCAAGCTTATTTTGTGTAATTATCACAGTTGTGATATACAGTTTTGTAAAAAAACAACAACACACACTTGTTCAATTCATTTGTAAAATAAGTTCCTTGAGATTAACCGGATTGTGGTTGTACTCAAGAAGACTTTAACAGTTGTTAAAGTAACTGTTGTAATCCTTTGAGAATAGTGGATTAATACCTCGTTGGAGAGAGGCGAAATCACCTTGACGGGTGGACTGGAGTAGTTTGAGATCAAACGAACCAGGATAAAAATATTGTGTTGTTAAGCCTTTTGATTTAAGTTTTACAATTCAACCCCCCCTTCTTGTGTTTTTCACATCTTCAACTTTGTCCTCCATGTTCAAGGTTAAGTGGGCTAATGAGGCACCTTCCATTACTATCATAAGTTTGAGTGAGCCAGCTTTCTGTTTTGAGGCCAGTCTGGAACCAGATGGTAATCCTTGGTTTTATGATGTTAAACGGTATCTTGAGACACAAGAGTACCCTGAAGAGGCATCCGTCATAGATAAGAAGTTCTTGAGAAGATTTTCAGCCAAGTTCTTTCTTAGTGGTGGTGTGTTGTATAGGAGGCATCATGATGGTCTACTGCTCAGATGTGTTGACAAGAAGGAGGCATCTAGAATCATTGAGGAGATACATGAAGGTGATTTCGGTAACCATTCCAACGAGCATACCATGACTAAAAAGATCTTACGAGCAGGTTATTATTGGTCAACCATGGAGACTGACTGTTAAAATCATGCGCGGGTTTGTCATAAATGTCAAGTCTATGCTGGTAAGGTGCATGTGCCACCAGTACCTTTGAATGTCTTGACCTCCCCTTGGTCGTTTGCAATGTGGGGAATTGATATGATCGTTAAGATTAAACCGACTGCGTCCAACGGGCACCATTTCATTCTGGTTGCCATCGATTATTTTACAAAATGGGCTGAAGCTGCGTCCTATGCCAATGTCACCAAGCAGGTGGTAACTCGGTTCATTAAGCACAATATTATTTGTCGCTACGGAGTGCCCGAAAAGATCATTACCGATAATGGGTCTAATTTGAACAACAATATGATGAAGGAGCTTTGCGAGTCCTTCAAAATCAAGCATCATAACTCTTCCCCATATAGACCAAAGATGAATGGCGTTGTCGAAGCAGCAAATAAGAACATCAATAAGATTGTGCAGAAGATGGTGGTAACCTATAAAGATTGGCATGAGATGCTACCTTTTTCCTTGCATGGTTATCATACCACGATGCATACTTCGACTGGGGCAACCCCATTTTCATTGGCTTACGGCATAGAAGCAGTATTGCCAGTAGAAGTCGAGATTCCTTCTCTTAGGATCATGAGGGATGTTGAGCTGGATGAAAGTGAATGGGTACAGAATCGGCTGGATCAATTGGAACTTATTGACGAGAAGAGGTTGACGGTTGTATGTCACGGTCAGGTATATCAGCAAAGGATGAGGAAAGCTTTTGATAAGAGGGTGAGGCCTCAGTGTTACAAGCCAGGTGATCTTGTGCTAAAAAGAATAATTCTTCCCCAGGGAGATCCCAAGGGCAAGTGGTTTCCAACTTATGAAGGTCCTTTCGTGGTTAGAAAAGTTTTCTCTGGTGGAGCGATGATGCTCACGACTATGGATGGAGAGTAGTTCCCTCTCCATGTGAATGCTGACGTAGTTAAAAAATACTTTGCATAAAAAAAATATAATAAAAACCCGCTAAACTGAAAACCTGAAAGGGCGGTTTAGGCATAAAAGAGGGTGTCCCGGTGAATTGAAAACCCGAAAGGGCGATTCAGGCAAAAGTTAGGGACTTAAAGCAAATGACTACGTTCATCCTGAGTTCCTTTGTTTCCTTCCTTTGATCCATCGTCTGGCATGAGCTCGAGACTAATCCAAGAACAATCTGTCTGAAAGCAGGAAGATGAGAGTCATAAGAGTCATAAAAGAGTTGGGATTTGATGGATATTCACATTCACATTGCCATTTGTAAACACTTGTTTGCTTTGATTTTATAATTACTTGCTTCTAAATGTAAATGCCTTTTTCACAGGCTGATCTCTCAAAATCAATAAAATGTCTTTTTTCAAGTATACATATGCGTTTCTTTTCCCCCTTTTTACTATTTTGTTTGCAAAAAACGTCCAATATTTTTGATAAGCATATGCATATAAACTTCGTGGGCTTTACACAGAAATGGAAATTTGTGTTATGGTTGGTTGATTGCTTGAAATGCGGATAACGAACACAATTTCTACTACACAAGGGGCATGTTTGGTTCCATGTTTGGTGATTCTCTCCTTCACTTTGTTGGTGGATGCCTTGCCAATTCTATTTCACTGCTCCATGCTGTTGGTAAAGGTCATGGGTCAGGGCAATATCAAGATTACGGCAGGTCGGCAAACCTAGTTGCATATTTTTTCTTCCCCATAATGGCTTTTTTACGTTTCTTTGCCGCATTTTCATGTGTTATCTTGATTGATTGTTTTGGCTTTATCTACATATAGGATTCTGTTTATGGACGAATGTTAGTCCTGATGCGTCGAATATTTTGCTTTGAAAAACTTGTTTCATTTTACTTAATCCATCCTATGATCGGTGGAAATAGAACTGACTGTTTTGAAATGCTGGTCCGCGAAATGTCGCGGTAAGCAAGAGTCGCCACCGTCTTTTATTTTCTCCAACAAGGAAAGGACAAAAGCACAGAAAAATTCCTTTTCGAGATGTTTCTCGGTTCGGGAGGTAGATTATAGAAAGGGAAGGTGTTAGCACCCTTTCTATCAGTGGTTATCCACGGGCTCTTAGGTACTTGCTCACTATGTTTTCAAAAATGTTTTGCTTTTCTTGTGTTTGTGGGTTTTGAAAAAAAGTTTGTTTTGAAAACTTCTAGGTAACTCTTGTATCAGTCCTCAAGAGTGTATGAAGTGTTTGTTTGAAAACTTTTTGAAAGTGTAGGTGCGAAAAGTTGTTTTTTTGTTTTGAAAGAGCAAGTACCCAGGAGAAATCTACCTACTCTAAGGAATTAAGCTGTGTAAATGTCCTTTAGACAGTACTATCCCACTATTGAGAAGTAGGTAGCACCGTCGTTGGAGTTATTCAGGTCAATTCGATTATAGGGACACGTGGTCACTAAAGCAATAGTAGGACGCCTTAGCGGTAACCCTAATGTCCTAGATCCTTTTTATCTGAGGCAACCGTTTCGAGGCAACTTGGATCTTTAGACAGGAGGGCGACCTCTAAAACACCCTATACTCAATGACCACGTCGAGGCAACCAAGTGAGGCGTACCCTAGGAGTGGCATGTGCGAGTGTGTCAGGATTCAGTTAAATTATCTTTGTACATGTATTATGGTGAGCTACGTTTTGATTTTAATTTTCAGGCAAGTCTTGTCATGCATAGTTAACAGTTAATAATTGTGCAGAAAGTAAATCTACGTTATTACAAGGCGTCGGGTATTTACATCGCCAAAAACATAACCCTTGAAAAATAAATGAGAGAAAATAAAGAAAGCGATAAAAGTCCTAATTATCTATTACATTCTCGGAGCAATTACATAAATATGATCAAAATAAATATGCGCGAAAAGAAATTGAATTGGAAAAGTCCTTAGGGTTTTGACACTTTTTGAGAAAAGAATGAATTTTGGTCCTTTTTTTGCATTTAATTAAACATTAAACCTAAAAACTAATTAATTAATTAATTAAAAGAAAAAGTATTTTTTATGTTTTTTAGGTTTTAATGAAAATAAAATAAAAGAAATTAAGTCAAAAGTTAGTAAAAAAAAACCCTAATTCTAATTTATTTTATTTATTGTGAAAAAGTCAAAATTAAACCTAATTAAACTAAATTAATTTGTTAGAATTTATTTACAAAAAATAAAGTGGAATTAATAAATAATAATATTAATAAAAATATTTACATCTTTTAGTTGTCTGGATTTATTATGAAAAATATTAATTATGTTAATTAAATAAATAATAATAATTAGTAAAAATAATTAAAAAGAAAGAATAAAAAAAGAATAAACCAGGGGGGTGTGCTGGCCCATTAGGAGGTTAGAAAGCAATTCCTGGCCCATTTACTCAAGCCTGGTTGACTTTCTTTGATTGTCCAGCGCATGGTTGACTAGGGAACACCATGATCATCCACTCATGACCTTCAGATTTATGCTTGTGGCCACTTGGCGCCTGGGATTGGAAAGTGCATGGTACACTCCCTTTGGAAATCTGCACACAATCATGTTAAGAAAAATAACATAGGAGTTTTGGGTGGACCTGGGATTCGAACCCATGTCCCAATGGTTACCAGCCAGCGCAACATCCACTAAGCCATCTGCACGCCTTTGTCTATATACTAACAAACAAATATATTATTAAGAAACAATCAATATGCTGGACAAAACAAAATCATACGCGCTATTTGAATGGGCTAATCATATGCTAACACGTCTTCATCTTCATCCAGTGTACCTGTAAAAAACAAATGGATAACGGGGGTTTTTAACCCCCCACAAACTGTAACAAGGAAAAATAGCGATTAGCCCTAGGATGAATATAAATATTTCGTGATGGTTGCTTCACGTTCGTCCAGTCTCAACGATTTCAACCATAGGTCTTAAGGGCTCTAATTTTCCCTGTACTGTAAATCCCCAATTTGAGAATTCAAGAACCCTAGAATTCTTCAATGGTAACTTGTGATTCTGGGCATTATAATGCAATTAACTAACACCATTAGCTTTGTACAGTTCCTATTAACACAAAACAATCAACAAAATATGTCAAATGCACATGAATAATGAGATGTGATTCTGAAAAAAATGTTCAAACCGTGAAACTGTTCTTGGGTATTTCTTGAGCTTTAGCACTTGGTTTGGATTGCAATATGTCTCTGGGAACCCCTGCAATAGATTAGAAACCACAAAATGCTTTGAATCGGCCTGGAACCTGGAAAACAGTTTTCAAGTTTCTTTGATTTTTTTCAATGTTGCTATGGCCTCTTCTGCAGCAAATTCACGTCCATGGCATTAGGTTTAGCTTGTGTATATATAGTAGAAGAGAATTTGGTTAAATCTTGCACAAAAAATCCATTGCATGATGGTTTGAATATTTGATTTACAATCACATCTTTTTGAATCTTTTTGATTGAGAAACATTCCAAACTTGGAGATTTTTGTCCCTTTGATTTGCACACGAATTGCCAGCATATCTTGAGCTTGTTTGCTTCACAAAAAGATTGAAAAAATCAAATCTTTGTATTTCCTACATTTTAAATTAATTAAATGAATTAAAATCAATTAAAAATCCAATTAATTAATAAAAAATAAGAAAATAAATTCAAATAATCTCAATGGGTCGTGCATAAGCTTTGAATAAAGTTTCAAGAAGGAATTCGAGGCCCATTAGCAAAAACAAAGTGTTTTGAGCAAAGTTGACTTTTGTAAATTCACAAATATTTCCCAACTTCTCCAATGCATATCTTGCTCAATTTTGATCCTATGAACTTGTTCTTGGACATTTTGGAAAGGTCTTGAAGTCCTCTAACCAATTCCTTTGGTCCCATGTCATTTGGATTTAACAATCTCAAGTTATGGTCTTTGACTTAAAGTGCATTTTTGTTGACTTTTGAAATTGACCTATAATGTAGAAATTGATAACTTTTTGTGAGAGCATTTCTTGGACTTGGAATTTGAATATGGATTGTAGGAAATGTCATCCCCTTCAAAATGAGCATTGGATGGAATTTTTCTGATGAACCATGAAAAAGTTATGCCTTGGTCAAGATACAGTTGACTTTTCTACTGTCCAAAAATTGTAACTTTTTGCATCTTGATGATTTTTGAGCCATGCTTGTGGAATCATGATCAAGACTTGATCAAATGATGATTGTGAGCTCAAAATAATATGTTGACAAAAAATTCTGACTTTTGACTGTAAAATGACCATTTTACCCTTGCAGTTGACTGTAGGTCAAATGGAGCTTTTGACTGTGCAGATTGACACTGTGAGTCTTGAGACTTGGCATGTAGATGCTTGAGAATATGTATAGGCCTATGGGACTTTATTGAGCCATTTAAAACCTCAAACTTCTTGAGAGAACCAAAACCCTAATTTCAGCTGGCTTAGGAGGTGGTTTGACTGTGCAACCCCTTGAGAAATCTTGAATCATTTGCAGATGGTTCTTGACAAATCTTGGAGAATATGAGAGGGAAAATTTTGGGGTACAACACATCCAGTATCACTCTTTAATCGTTTTTTTCCAGGCATTTTGATACCAATTGTGCCAATTCTTTTGCTTAGCCAAGAGTTTGGAGGAAGGAGTTTAGATAAAAACGATGACTGTAGTGGTATGCTTTTGAGTAGAACCCTGTTGACGATGTACAAACATTGTTTCAATCCCCAAGCACCGGAGATATATGGGAGTTAGACCCTCGTTAACCCCTCTGAGACTTCGAAGTAAGAGTTCCTTTTCCGTTAAAAAAAAACAACAACAACTTTTTAACCAGGGGCAAGGTAGATGTTCAGTTGATTTGCCCAAGCATTCAAATTTCAGATGGATCGACCCCTCTGAGGATCACTACATTTTATCATTCACGTCATGAGAAAAAGGGGGAAATGTGTGTCTAAGCCACGATGTTCATTTTCTCGCAAAGCCCTGAGGTCGGGATCAAATCGATACAATAATGGATATCTCTCGCCGACCAAGGAATGCGGAATTTTGTTTTCTTCAAAAAAAAAGAGAGGAAAAAGAGAGAAAGAAAGAAAAAGTTCAAAGATCTAAAGTCACATTGACTTGTTCGAGGTGGAAAGCATGAATGTAAAAAGAAACAAAAAGTCCTGCTAAGTCGCAACTTGAAAATAAGTCGCTTAGGAAAAAGTTAGGGCATCCCGCTGGACTCCCAATTTTGAAATCCAAAAGATTTTGTCCAGGCAAAAGTTAGGGAAAAGAAGAGCCTAAAAGGCCGGAAAAAAAAGATTATTCAATAAAATTTTTATCAAGAGAAGAGGAACAATAATGTAAAAAAAAAAGAAGAGAAAAACCAAAGCAGTGAAAGTTAAGTGACAATCATGGTGGAGAATTTGTCGCGATCGCTCAACCATTGAAAATCCTTTTGAAAGATGAATGCTTGTGATAAGTCAATTGAACTTAGAACAGGAGAACATCACGAAGGAGGTGGGCACCAAATAACTTGAGCCTTGAAAAAACTTTTTTTTCAAAAGAACCTCGAATCAGGCTACGTTACAACCTCTAAAAGTCCTAACTGAAACTATGGTTTAATTCGAAAGCATACTACAACAGGATAACGTTTCCTAAACTCCCAAATATGCGTTGCATATTCATGTTGGTATCTTATCACCCACATCTTGACTCGTTTTTCAAAAAGAAAAAAGTTTTAAAATTTTTGCACTCTAGTCAATTATTCGTTCACAACAGAGATGCGACATTTTGTTAAGGTTTTCAACTTCAAGGTTTAAATAACCATCGCATCGGGTCTGTTATTCCCAAAATAAACATATTTCTGTATGTAAAACAGTTGCTTGACATCAAAAAGAGTTTATACATTGAACACCTGTAAAGAGCTTAATGATTGTCAAGAGGGGGATGTTTGGTTTTCTTCTATTTTTGGACAGAGCCCATGTATGATTAGGACTCTTATTATCCCCTGTGGAGTTTCTTATCCCCAGTGAGGTTTCGTTTCCGCGGCAAAGTCTTGTTGCCCCAGGGATTTTATTTCAAAAATCTCCATTCTAAGACTTCAAGTTCGGAAATGTCATCCATCCCCAGTGGAGTCATTTAAGTGGGAAATCACATTCTGAAGGAGTTTCGATTTCCCGACAGAATTGCCAACATAGGTACCTTGCTTTGACCTCTCATTTCCCAGCCGATCTGTTGACCGGGGCATCCTTATGTTAAAGATTTTATCTTATTCCCCAGTAAGGTCGTTACTGAGGGATTATCCGCGTGACCCGTTCATTGGTTGTATTTTAGGAATCTCTCTCCAGCAAGAGAGTATTCAGCAGAATTTTGTATCCCCGGTGAAGTCCCATCTCCTCAGTAGAGTTTTGCTCCCCCAGCAAAGGTTTTCGCCCCTCACATCGGGTTTGTTGTCTTGGTGTCATCCTTCAACACGGCTGCACGCTGTCTTTTCCAGAGATTACAGTCTTGCCATGATCTTCTCCCTCAATTCCTAATCTTCGGATGGCATCCCTCTCCAGAAGCTACAGTGTCGACCTGTTCTTATCTAGGAGTTTGCAGTTTATTTTTGCAGCTCCCCTCAATGTTTGTTGCCCGTTTCTACTGATTACTCGTTTGTTATTCCCCGTGAAGCTTCATCTCTTTGAGGTTCCTTCCCCAGTGGATCCCCATATTTTTCTCCTCTCCCTTGTATTTTGCAATTTATTTTTGCAAGTCATGTCAGATTCTGAATTCTTGGTTTTGGCTTCTCAATTGGCCATTCCCCAGTGAAACTTTTAAACATGCATCATTACATTGCACCTACCAAAACGCGTAGCATTTCCATTATATGGAGCATTACGGTATAAAAAAATTCAAACATACATCGGAACATAAGTTATTATTATTTCTGTCATCCTGTTGTACCCCAAATTTTGACCTAAGACGTCATCTCCTATCCGCATCTTTACATTACATTTGTTTTGATCCATCGATTTTAAATTTCATGACTTTTTCGGGCCAAGAGCTATTTATGCTGAACATTGAATCATTTAATCGATTCGTGCAAAAATGATGTTTATTAATTATCTATTATCTAAAACTTGAATAATTGAAATTCATTTTTTGATTATTATTTAGTTTAAAGATGTAGGGATAATAAAATGAACATCAGAGAAGAGGCGCATTAATTGTGCGGACGTTTTATTTATTTACTCATTATTTTTAAATTTAAGTAACTAGAATTTATTCTTAGTTATTCTATAATTTAAAGGTTATGAATAATATAAATAAGCATTTGAGGAAATTCATTGGTCAATAACGACTGTTTAATCGTTCGTCGTTCTAGGTTAAATAATTGAAATCCTATTTTAATTATTATAACTTAGTTGAGAATGATGGATTAAATAATCGAAGGTATTAGTTGGTCAATGATAATTATTATTTATCTGTTTATTATTTTGAATGTAGGTAATTGGAGATTTGTTTTCAATTATTATTCGTTTGGATAAAATAATAAACGATAAATAAATAAAGAAGAAGAATTAATGGACAAATAGTTTCTTTTATTCATTTTTTTGGTACAAGCTATTTTGTAAATATTGTATATATTGCAATAAATTACAATAATGAATTGTCAAAATTAAAATGAAATAAACTAGTCTATCTTAATTCTAAAGCTTCCAATCCAATGCGTGTCCGCTCATTTAATTTTACCTGCACAATTAAAAGAAAAGAATTAGAATTCAAATAAATAATTAAATGCAGAAAATAAATTTTAATGTTCATCATTAAATGTAATGGCCGGAATCAGTTATTATTTTTTTGCAAATCACGGGATTACTCCCGGTTCACAAAAAAAAGGAAAAGGATTTCAAAACATATGCATAAATTGTTTTCCAAAAAAACTGCATACTTAAGCTAACCACATTAGTTTTTAATCCCAAATATAATTTCAAAGCATACAGCATAAGCAACATATGTAGTAACCATATGCAAGCATGCCCTTTTAACGTGGCCTACATCAAGAAGCAGACAACATTTGATTTAAAAACAAATATGCAGTTTGACTATTCTTGCAAGCAAAAAATTTCCTTTTTCTTTCATCATTTTCCAGCCACTGCATTTTCAGAAAATAGACAGCTTATCACTCTTTTGTCAAAGCCATTCTGAGAGAGAAAAAGAGAGGGAGAAGTGTGGGATTTGCAGGCTTAGCTTAGGCAGAAAGAGATATACAAAACAAACTAAGAAATATAGCCAGTAAGAGTAATAGCACAGAAGAAGAATAAAGGCAAACTGAGTGGACAGTAGTGCAGAATGCTCAGGGAGATCCCAAGAGATTTGTTTCAAAGTTCCTGGCCTGTAGCGCAAGAGAAGAGAGGAGAACTGTTATATTACAACAAAGAGAAAACAAAGGATCCCATCTTCACAAAAACAGCATAAGAGAAAACGAAATATACAAGTTAGCAAAAACATAACCTAAAACCATTTTCAAAACCTGTAAAAATCATTTTCAAAAACCTGTAGAACAATCATTCAAAATAGCCATCACCAAACCAACAAAAACCTGCAATGGCCTCACATCAGTAAAACTTTGGCCCTGTCCAACCTAACCGAAAACCAGTTCACCATGTCAAAACCTGCATAATCACTGAGAAAACGATTTTCCAAACCATACAAAACATTACCGACTGATTGAGCCCCCTATAGCCAATATCACTATCCCACTGTCAACACCACCCATCATCATAAACAACCAATGCCTTAACATGCTGTCAAGAAAACCATAAAACATAGCTCAATCCTCATACCAGTAAAAAACGATATCCCTACTGTAAAGGCCTACACACAAAACCTGTCAAAACCTTTTACAAGTTCAAGCCATACCATTTTCGTAAATCCAGCATATCCAAGCTTTCAAATCCATTCCCTAGCCTCAGAAAATTCATTCATCATAGGCAATAAACCCACCATAGGCAACAGCATTCAAGAAGAAGAGAGAGTTATCATCCAATTCCACAAAATATCCAAAGCAACATCTCAAGGCAAATCGGTGAGGCCCTCAGTGTACACATCACTGGGCAACAAGGCAAGCATCTCAAAGTATCCTAGGCAGTAATATTCAAGAAGAAGAAGAAAGAGCCAAAGTGCAGTTCAACAGGTTCCAACAATAGCAAACACAGTAGCATTCAAGCAAAAGGAAGGAAATCGCGAATACCGTTCACCACCGTGCGCGCCTGCTGTCTCCCTGCTGTCCGGCCTCCATCACCCCAAGCCCTCCTCCTTCTCCACCTAGGTAACGCCTTCTTCCATTCTCATTCCTTAAAATGCCATTCAAATCGACATGGAAAGTAAAAATGGTAAACTAGTCAGAATCAACCAAGAAACCTTAAAGTCCACTAAGAAATTGTAAAATCAACAACAAATCTGTAAAGCTTATACGCGAATTAAATCAACCATTAACGAAAATGTTTGGTCATTACCGTCTCCGCTTGAAGCCGCCGCGTCAACATTGGAGGGAAGAGAGACTTGGTGTGGGTGGCCGGAACAAGGAAACATCAACATTGGAGGCAAAGAAAACGAAGAAGCTGCGCGAGAGAGATGAAGATCGTGAAGAGAGGCGCCGTTCTGCCTTAAACCAAACCCTAAATCCCTTTATCAAACAAACACAACCCTAATCTCAATTTAATCCCTTGGACCCTTAAGCCCACGGCCCGACCCGCTCCAGCTTCCTTCAACCCAGCTCAATTCTTTTCTTACACTAAAAGCCCATTGCTAATTGTTATCCACCCCATCTTTATTTACTCTTTAGTTAATTTTATTTCATTTTCTTAACTTAATTAATTTAGATTAGTTAGTTTTTTAGGAATAACATATAATTTTAAATAGATAATTTTAATATTATTTACCCAAAGCTCATTTAGTTTAAATTTATGTTTATTTAATAATTTTTAGTCTTACTTATTTCTAATTCAATTTAAATTCATGGTTTGATTTAATTTGAAGAAAATATTTAATATCTCTAAAAAACATGTAAAAATGAGAAAACTAAAAGACATTTTATTCTATTCCCCTCATTTTGATTAAATACCAATATACAAAAAGACATAAAAAATAGAAATATATAAAAACATTAAAAACATTTCTATTAATTCTCATTACCTTTTATCATTAAAAATGCGTAAAAAAGTGAAATCAGTTAAACTTTTTCTTTTCACCTATTAAACAAAAATCATATAAAATGCATGTTCACATTTAATTGTTGTGTATCATTTTCTGTTTAAATATCTCGCATTTACTTGATTATTCTGTTTGCGTCAATCCAAAGGGAATAGTCTATTTTTTTTTGTTGACTTCATGTCCTCAAAAAACGATCGAGCGAATACTCTCATTCATTAAAAACTTAGGTCAATTTTCTTCAAACATTCACATTACTTCAAAATTTCAACATTTTCAAGACTTATACCTTTTAAGCCAAAACTTCGACATTAGGTCGTCGTATTTTCAAAAACCCGTCCGTATCCCTTTTTCGGCCAAAACGATTTATTTTCGATCAAGCAATCAATTTTAAATAAAACAGATATTTCAAAAGGTTCCTATAGAGTACTATAGATGCATTGGGTGCTAATACCTTCCCATTGTATAACCAACCCCCGAACCATAAGATCTCTTTTCGAAAAACGCTTTGTATTTGTATTTTTAGTTACATTGCATATTTAGGGTTTTATTTTCGCTCTCTTCCCTTTTCCTTTGGAAACAATAAAGCGCGGTGGCGACTCTTGCTTTTGCGAGACGAATTAATCAATAATTCGATCTCCGATTTACCCCGCTACATTTTTTATCGCTACAGAATTGGCGACTCTGCTGGGGAAAGATTGACCTCTTGCTGGTCCATCCCTAAGTGGGTTAAGCCTAATTTGTCTTATCTGTTTTACTATTATTTGATTTGCTTGATTATATGTTTAAATTGGGGTGTTTGGGTTTTTTGAAGGACAAATCCTATACCCGGATTAAGTAACACTTAAGGAATAGGACGGGCGGTATAGTCATGTTAACTTTGAGGGAGTAATCCCGAAGAAGGAGGCATGAGATCCCCCACTCAATGGAAGGCCCTCTTGAACTTAATATTTGTTTACCGAGTAATCGGGAAGACATTATTATTTTCGACCTAGGAGCCCGAGAAGTTGAGGACCGTAGAACCCTAACCCATCTTGGCCTTTTTAGGTGTAGCGCGGAGACTATCACGGAGTAATTCGGAAGTAGTTGTTACGCGATGCTACGCTCGGACGAGTTTCTCTTGAGAATATTGCTAATTATTGAGTAATCAAGACGTTGGTAATATCCGAAAGAGGGATGCAGACTCTGGGAACTCTTAGAACCTTGTCTTACAGGTGTGATCGAAACATTAGTACATACCTTTGGGTGGGCTTTACCCTCGACTCCATGCTGAACTTTGAACCTTTAAACCCCATGTTTGCAAACTTGTGTGTGACTGTCGCATTATCATTCATTCATGCATTCATCAACATCTTTGTAAAAACTCGTTTTTCAAGGAACTTTGGAATGATTTTTGCAAACGTCTTAGGGTATTATGGAACTTGGAAGGAGAAATACTCGAAGCTTTAGCTTCAAGGAGCCTGAGATTGAAGAACTGAAGGGTTTGATTCCGAAGATAGAGAGTCCGACAGATTTTCAGAAGAAATATGGGTCCATCGTACCGCTCATGAAGCGCAAGATGAAGAAAGGCATCCTCAACACTTTGGTTCAGTTCTATGATCCCTTGTATCGATGTTTCACCTTCCCGGATTATCAGTTGATGCCTACTTTAGAGGAGTACTCTTATATCCTTGGTTTGCCGATTGTCGACCGTGTTCCTTTTTCTGGATTAGAAGAGGAGCCTAAATCTCATGAGATAGCAGTCATCACCCATCTGAACAAGTCAGAGATAGAAGAGAATATGACTACGAAAGGAGGAATCCGGGGTTTGCCGGCTCAGTTTCTGTTGAAGAAAGCTCGTCATTTTGCTGATACAAAGGATACCGTTGCCTTCGAGGACGTGTTTGCTTTACTCGCGTATGGTCTTTTCTTATTCCCTAACATTGATAAATTTGTGGATGTCAATGCCATCAGAGTTTTCCTGATTGGAAATCCGGTCCCTACGCTGCTAGGAGATGCATATTACTCCATCCACCTGCGAAACTCTCGTCAAGGAGGAATGATTGTTTGTTGCGTGCCGTTGCTGTATCAGTGGTACGTCTCGCATTTACCTGGGTCCGATGCTTTCTGGGATCTCGAGAAGGAACCGCGTTGGGCGCCAAAGATTATGGCTCTCACTCATTTCGACATTGACTGGTACAATCGAGCTTACCATGACGTAGAGATCATTGACAGCTGTGGTGCTTTTCCCAATGTACCTCTTCTTGGTACGAAGGGTGGAATCAACTACAACCCTGTTCTAGCGCGCCGTCAGTTCGGGTACCCAATGAGAGATAAGCCGAACAGTATCCATGTGAGTGGTTTCTTTCTTCAGGAAGGACAAGATCATCAAACTGCTAGGAGAGAGATTGAAGGAGCTTGGCGCCATATCCACAAGAAAAGGAGAGATATGCTGGGACATAGAGGTGCCGTCTCTTTGGAACCTTACCTACAGTGGGTCCGTGCTAGGGCTTGTGCTCTCAAGATGCCATATAAACTTGAGAAACCTTTGTTCCCTGCCATCGCACCATCATCAGTTGCTATCCCAATCGCAGATGTAGGAGAATATCAAGGGAACCTGGCTAGGATGAAGTCCGAGAGGGATGCTTGGAAGGAAAAGTACCATATGTCCGAATACGAGAATCGAGTCCTGACTCGACAGCTGAAAGAGAAGAAGGAGTTGTTGCTTATTCAAGATGGCCGGTTTGTTGACCACGATGAGAAGCTTCACCAGAAGGATGCCTTGTTGAAGAAATACGCGAGTGAAAGGAAGAGGAAAAGGGAATGCTCAGTAAACGTGGCTCTCGTTCCTAATCCACAAGAAGAAATCATCGATCGACTGATAGCGGAAAAGAAAGATTTAGAAGACTTTTATGAAGAAAAGATCAAGAAGCTCCAACTACAGCTGGTGTTTGGTCCGTCATCTGAGGATTCTGAGTGAGCTTTAGCTTTAGTTTATTTTATTGATGTCATTTTGTAAAACTATGTAAAAGGGCTTCATGCTCCGAAGTTGTAATTTATTGTTTTCTTAAGGGCTTCATGCTCCGAAGTTGTAACTTATGGTCTTATTTCGGGCTTCATGCTCCAAGTTGTAATTTACTGCTTCATGTTTTAAAATGTAATTTATCACTTTATTATGGTTTTCAGGTTGTAAGTTGTAATTTATTGCTTTCATTAGTGGACTTGTTATTCCAAGGTTGTAATTTACTATTCCAATTTGTAAGTTGTAATTTATCGCTTTCGATTGACGGATTGAGTTTTTGTTGTTCCAAATTCCTTTACTATTGATGTATGCAAAGTTACTAAAAGTTCCTTGAAAAACTTTTAAAAACGAGTCATCATTTGCATCACCATCATGCATCATTTCACATTCCACATCACATGTTTTCTAGAGTCTCATTCTTGTTCTTTTTTCCACCGAAGGTTGCCAAGCTGTCTCACCAACACGACACTCGGGCCAGTCGTCAGAAAATAATGGAAGATTTGGAACAGGAAAATCAAGAGCTTCGTGGGGAAGTTGCTACGCTTCGTGCCGAGATGGAAAAGTTAACAGCGTTGGTGGAAAGTTTGGTGGCTGTTCAGAATCAGCCATCGACTACGACTGCCGAGATTCAGACTTCAACTCCAGTGGTTTCCGAGATTGTTATCGCTCCTGCCTCCGCAACTCAAATCAACTCTCCGATCCAGCATCAGATGCCGAAAGGTTTTCCTTGGGGAATGCCTTACAACTTTATGCCGGAAGGGTGTCAGCCTACCGCCCAACCTATATTTCAGCCTGCTTTGTCTCTTCCTCAACCGGAGACGACTACACTGCCGCCAGTAATTCCATCTGTAACACCCTTTCCGCAGCCAGTCATGACGACCGTTGCTCCTGTGATCCACTCAGTGCCATACTTGAACGAACCAGTTTATCCTGCCGAACCTGCTGAGAGTATGGGCCTTTTTGATAGAATGGAGGAATTTCAGGATCAGTTCCAGGAAATGCAGAAAGAGCTTAGAGCCTTGAAGGGGAAGGAGCTGTTTGGGAAGAGCACACATGATCTTTGCCTGGTTCCGAATGTCAAGATTCCGGCGAAGTTCAAAACACCAGACTTTGAAAGATACAAGGGGGATTCGTGTCCTAGAAGCCATTTGACAATGTACGTGAGGAAGATGTCCACGTATTCTGATAATCATGATTTATTGATTCATTATTTTCAAGATAGTTTGACGGGTGCTGCCTTGAAGTGGTATATGGGATTGGACAGCATTCGAATCCGCAATTTTAACGATCTCAGTGAAGCCTTTGTCCATCAGTACAAGTATAATGTTGACATGGCGCCGGACAGGGATCAACTCCGGGCAATGTCGCAAAGAGACCGAGAATCTTTTAAGGAGTACGCCCAAAGGTGGCGTGAGATTGCTGCTCAGATCCATCCGCCTCTGGAGGAGAAAGAGATGACTAAGATATTTTTGAAGACCTTGGGATCCTTTTACTATGAGAGGATGATAGCCAGCGCGCCCAGTGACTTTACCGAGATGGTGAGCATGGGTATGCGATTAGAGGAAGGAATTCGTGAAGGACGTTTGATTAAAGAAGGGAGTACGTCCAGCGGTGTGAAGAAGTTCGGAGGTGTTTTCCCGAAAAGGAAAGAACAGGATGTTAGTGCTTTGTTTCCAGGTAGGCCTAGGAGAGGCTACTCTCACGTCGCGGCAGTCACTCCGGCTGTCCGCCCAGCTTTGGTAGCCCCATCTCATCAGATTCCGCCACCTCAACAACGACCTTTTCAACAGCAGCCTCGACAACAGGCCTATCCGCTCAACAATCAAAACCGTTCGCCCAGAAAGCCGCAGTTTGATGCCATTCCTATGACGTACACTGAATTGTTTCCCGCTCTCATTAGAAAGAATCTCATCACAACAAAACCACCTCCTGTCGCACCGAACAGTGCTTCCCCGTGGTATAAGGCGGATCAATTCTGTGAATATCATCAAGGGTCACCGGGGCACAACCTCGAGAATTGCTTTGCGTTGAAAGCGGATGTGCAGAGATTAATTAAGCATGGCATCTTGTCTTTTAAGGATGTGAATCCAAATGTCAGAGATAACCCTTTGCCCCGACATGGGGCAGCTTCTGTGAATATGGTGGAGGGTTGCCCGGGGAAGTTCCGAGTTTTCCAAGTCGAGCACATCAGAGAATCATTGATCAGGTTACACCAAAGTTTGAGAAGACTTGCCTTTGTTAGGCACCAACATGACTATGACGTTTGCCAGTTTTGTTCAAGAGAAGAGGATTGTCCTATTGTGAAGGAGGACATTCAGAAGTTGCTAGATCAGAGAATTATTACTATTACCTATGACCGAAATCCTGAAGATGAAGTGAATGTGATAACCCCACAGTTTAATTTGCCAGAATCAGTAGAGATTGCTTACAACAGCCAGACTGCGTCTGCTGAGCCTTTGATTATTTATCCACCTGGCCCTGTGCCTTATAGCTCAGACCAAGCCGTGCCATACAAGTATAACGCCACCATGATCGAGAACGGGGTAGAGATCCCCATCCCAACTAGACCGTCTTTCGTTAATATTGCCGATGTAAGTAGAGTGACAAGAAGTGGGCGTGTTTTTGCCGCGGTACCGACAAGAAGACCAGAAGTTCAAGTAAGGAGGCCCATGCCGGCGGAGATCCCTGTAAGAAATGAACCAAGGGTTGAGGTAGGTCGATCCAGTGAACCTATCCCTCACCCTGAAGAGGATGAAATCTTAAAGCTTATCAAAAGAAGCGAGTATAAAATTGTGGACCAGCTTCTGCAAACACCTTCCAAGATTTCCTTGCTCGCCTTATTGAGAGATTCTGGGGCACACAGAGAAGCCTTGATGAAAGTGTTGGACCAGGCGTTCGTAGACCATGATGTGACAGTTGATCAGTTTGACGGGATTGTGGGGAATATAACCTCGTGTAACAACTTGGGTTTCAGTGATGAAGAACTCCCGGAGGAGGGGAGAAACCATAATATGGCTCTGCACATTTCAGTAAGTTGTGGGAACGATACCTTATCAAGCGTGTTAGTGGATACCGGCTCGTCATTGAATGTGATGCCCAAGACCACGTTGTCTCGACTTTCATATCCAGGTGCTCCTATGAGGCCTAGCGGAGTAATTGTTAAAGCCTTTGACGGTTCCAGGAAGACGGTTATCGGTGAAGTGGATCTTCCCATAGTGATTGGCCCCCACACTTTTCAAATCACTTTCCAAGTGATGGACATCCGTGCTGCTTATAGTTGTTTATTGGGCCGTCCCTGGATCCATGATGCCGGGGCAGTCACCTCCACGCTCCATCAGAGATTAAAATTTGTGAGGCATGGGAAACTAGTGATGATTGGGGGAGAGCAGGCCATGGTGGTAAGTCATTTATCATCGTTTTCTTTTATTGATGCTGACGAGGACGTCGGGACCCAGTTTCAGGGTCTATCTGTTGCTAAGGATACCGTGAAGAAGCAGGGGGCATCCATCTCTTCTTTTGAGGATGCACGGCGAGTAGTGGAGAGTGGTTCGGCCGAAGGATGGGGCCAGGTGTTGACGTTACCCGAGAACAAGTCTGGGGAGGGTTTGGGTTTTCATCCAATAGCTGCAAGGGTCAAGAAAGAAGTGGTTGTTCGTCCAATTCAAGAGGTCTTTCGGAGTGCAGGGTTTGTACATCCTGAGGTTGATGCTGTCATAGATGATGATTCCGAGGAGGATTTGCCCGTGTTTGTGACGCCTGGATTGGCTTGCCAAAACTGGATAGCTGTCGATATTCCTGTGGTTATGCACGTTTCCGAGTAATGTTTTGTTCATTTTTCTTTAAAAAAAAATCGCTCTGCCCAAGGCGAAACGTATTTTGTGTCGGGCTATGAAAAATAACTCCTTTTGCTCTGCCCAAGGCAAAAGAGAAATGTCTGGGCTTGTTGTTTCAAGTATTTCCTCTTTAATGAATAAAAATGTTATTTTGTCCACTGCTGTTTTATTTTTCATTTTTTTTTTTTGGGAAATAATAATGAAAATTGATTAAGAGCATTTTGTTTTATTTGCACAAATCGATTTCTAAAATAAAGCATAATCATGTGTGCAGATTACTTCATGACTTAACCATCGAAAACAATAATCCTATGCCCTCTCCCAACTTTGATTTCCCTGTGTTCAGAGCCGAAGGAGAGGATGATGAAGAGGTTCCTGTTGAGATTTCCCGTTTGATTGAGCAAGATGAGAAGGTCATTCAACCATTTGAAGAGCCTGTAGAGTTGGTCAACTTGGGTGATGAAGAAGTTAGAAAGGAAGTCAAAGTCGGAGCTTTGCTTATCCCGGAAGTTAAGGAGAAGATGTTGGAGCTTCTCAGAGAGTATGTTGATGTGTTTGCGTGGTCTTACCAAGATATGCCAGGGCTGGACAACGACATTGTGGAGCATCGTTTACCGTTGAGACCTGAGTGTCCACCGATCAAACAGAAGTTGAGAAGGACTCGTCCTGACATGGCCGACAAGATTAAAGAAGAAGTTCAGAAGCAGATCAACGCAGGTTTTCTTGTGACGTCGGTCTATCCTCAGTGGTTAGCCAACATCGTTCCTGTTGCTAAGAAGGATGGTAAGGTTCGGATGTGTGTAGACTACAGAGATCTGAACAGGGCTAGTCCGAAAGATGATTTCCCATTACCTCATATTGACGTATTGGTCGACAGTACCGCCAAGTTCAAAGTCTTTTCTTTCATGGATGGTTTCTCTGGCTACAATCAAATCAAGATGGCGCCGGAAGATATGGAAAAGACCGCTTTCATTACGCCGTGGGGAACTTTCTGTTATCGAGTTATGCCGTTTGGTTTGAGGAATGCTGGTGCAACGTACCAAAGGGCCATGACTGCTTTGTTTCATGACATGATGCATAAGGAGATCGAAGTGTATGTGGATGACATGATTGCCAAATCACAGACTGAAGAAGATCACCTAGAGCATTTGTTAAAGCTATTCCAGCGTCTGAGAAAGTACAAACTCCGTCTGAATCCCAATAAGTGCACTTTTGGCGTTCGTTCAGGAAGACTTCTGGGTTTCATTGTCAGTCAGAAAGGTATTGAGGTAGATCCTGATAAAGTCAAAGCTATTCGGGAAATGCCCGCACCCAAGACGGAAAAACAGGTAAGAGGATTCCTTGGGAGACTGAACTACATTTCTAGGTTCATATCTCACATGACTGCTACTTGTGGGCCGATTTTCAAGCTTCTCCGCAAGAACCAAGGATGTGTGTGGACAGAGGATTGTCAGAAAGCTTTCGATAGTATCAAAGAATATTTGCTCGAGCCTCCCATTTTGATTCCTCCGGTGGAAGGAAGGCCCTTGATCATGTACTTGACCATATTAGAAGATTCCATGGGATGTGTGCTTGGTCAACAAGACGAGACTGGAAGAAAGGAGCACGCTGTATATTATCTGAGTAAGAAATTCACAGACTGTGAGTCTCGTCATTCATTGCTTGAGAAAACCTGTTGTGCTTTAGCCTGGGCTGCTCGCCGTCTGCGCCAGTATATGATTAATCACACTACTTGGTTGATCTCCAAAATGGACCCAATCAAGTATATCTTTGAGAAGCCCGCCTTATCTGGAAGGATAGCCCGTTGGCAGATGTTGTTATCTGAGTATGACATTGAGTATCACACTCAGAAAGCGATCAAAGGGAGTATTTTGGCCGATCATTTGGCTCACCAACCAATTGAAGACTATCAGTCCATCAAGTTTGACTTCCCCGATGAAGATGTTATGTATTTGAAAGCTAAAGACTGTGAAGAGCCGTTACCCGAAGAAGGACCTGATCCTGAATCCCGATGGGGTTTGATATTTGACGGAGCTGTGAATTCCTATGGAAATGGAATTGGGGCAATCATCGTCACTCCCCGAGGTACTCATATCCCGTTCACGGCAAGACTGAAGTTTGACTGTACGAACAACATGGCGGAGTATGAAGCGTGTATTATGGGTCTCGAAGAAGCAGTGGACTTGAGGATTAAGATTCTGGATATTTATGGAGATTCGGCACTGGTGATTAATCAAATCAAAGGAGAATGGGAAACTCGTCATCCTGGTTTGATCCCGTACAGAGACTATGCTAGAAGGTTGTTAACCTTCTTCAACAAGGTGGAATTGCATCATATCCCTAGGGATGAGAATCAAATGGCGGATGCTTTGGCTACTTTGTCCTCAATGTTTCAAGTGAATGATTGGAACGACGTGCCTACAATCCAAGTTATGCGCCTCGACCGACCTGCTCATGTGTTCGCAGTAGAAGAGGTCACCGACGACAAACCTTGGTTCTATGACATCAAACGTGTCCTTCAAACTCGTGAGTACCCGCCTGGGGCATCCAGTAAAGATAGGAAGACGTTGAGAAGATTAGCAAGCAGTTTCTTTCTCAATGAAGAAGTGTTGTATAAGAGGAATTACGACATGGTCTTGCTCAGATGTGTAGACAGACGTGAAGCAGACATGCTGATGCAAGAGGTGCACGAAGGGTCCTTTGGCACTCATGCCAATGGACACGCAATGGCTAGAAAGATGTTGAGAGCTGGTTACTACTGGATGACCATGGAATCTGATTGCTGCAAGTATGTGAAGAAGTGTCATAAATGCCAGATTTATGCGGACAGGATGCACGTACCGCCGACCCTCCTCAATGTTATATCTTCACCTTGGCCTTTCTCCATGTGGGGCATTGATATGATTGGGATGATTGAACCCAAAGCTTCAAATGGTCATCGTTTCATCTTGGTAGCGATCGATTATTTTACTAAGTGGGTGGAAGCCGCATCTTATGCTAATGTAACCAGACAGGTGGTAGTCAGATTTATCAAGAATCAGATTATTTGTCGGTATGGTATCCCGAGTAAGATCATCACTGACAATGGGTCGAATTTGAATAACAAGATGATGAAGGAGCTTTGTGAAGAGTTCAAAATCGAGCATCATAATTCCTCTCCTTACAGGCCGAAGATGAATGGGGCTGTTGAAGCTGCTAACAAGAATATCAAGAAGATCGTCCAGAAGATGGTGGTAACTTATAAGGACTGGCATGAAATGCTTCCGTTTGCTTTACACGGGTATCGTACTTCAGTTCGAACTTCAACAGGCGTGACCCCTTTCTCCCTAGTTTATGGTATGGAAGCAGTACTCCCCGTGGAGGTTGAGATTCCGTCTCTGAGAGTGTTGATGGAAGCCAAGCTTTCCGAGGCCGAATGGTGTCAAAGTAGGTACGATCAGTTGAATTTAATCGAAGAAAAGAGATTAACGGCTTTGTGTCACGGTCAGTTGTATCAGCAAAGAATGAAGAAGGCTTTTGATAAGAAGGTTCGGCCGCGCGAGTTCAGAGAAGGTGACCTCGTGCTCAAGAAGATATTATCTTTCCAACCCGATTCTAGGGGCAAATGGGCTCCGAACTATGAAGGACCGTTTGTTGTTAAGAAAGTTTTCTCTGGAGGTGCCATGATTCTCGCCAGTATGGATGGCGAAGACCTCCCGCGTCCCTTGAACGCCGATGCAGTCAAGAAGTATTTCGCTTAGGCAATTTCTGGTCAAACCAGTCTTGGCATCTGAACATATTCTGGAATTCAAAGTTGTTAGGGAGAATAGTGATCATTGTTTTGTATGACCTCTTATTTCACATACTATTTCCCCAAACTGTTGTAAACCGTTGGAGTCGCATTGTTAGCGAACTACCATCGTATTAATGAAATTTGAGCATTTACCTTTTGTGGACAAAATTTTAATTTTTTTATGGAAATACTTGAAACAAATTTACTTAAAACATTCTTATTTCTAAAATGTGTCGTGAATAACGAAGGGAATATTAACAGTCGTTCCGAAAATGGTCAAGCCATGAAATGCAAAACAGTACAGTAATTTTTACTTGCATGATGAATTTGTTTTCTTTCAAAATCGTCATTAAGTGTTGGCGGTGTACATGCTTGGTTATGGTGGTGCTAAACTTGGTGATTCCCCAGTTGTTCCAGTTAAGTGTGGTTTTAGCTACCTTTATTTGGGAGATTTTGAAGTGCGGTGCACTTCGTCTTATGCCAGTGGTTTATTGGTGCTAGAAGATTGGATTTGATTGTTCGTCTCTTCAGAAGACTTGGGCCTTGTAGCGTGACATCTTCCGACGTTGCTTCGTATTCCGTCTATCTTCCATCTTTTCAAGAGTGGCCGAGCATTTACATTGCTGTGACACCTTATTATCTCCAAGATATCCCATCTGTCTGTTTTGTCAGCATATACATGACATTCATTTATGCATCCACACTTGCATCATGCACACACAGTTGTATTTGTTAATGTCATTAAATTCGTACACCTTAGTTGTGTCTTTTTCAAATAACGTATTTGATCCTTCCAAATAGGGTGTCAGCTTAAGCATAAAGTGCGCCTCCTTTCTAATTCCCCAACTGAGCTAGTCCTCGTGGATGATTTTTGATTTAGCTTACCTTGTCCATTTCTCGATAGGATAATTTCCCCAATCGATTTACTTTCTCATTTGGGAGGAGTCTTGTTTGACTGTTTTCTCTCTGGTTATTCCTGAATGAAGTTGTTGCCTCTTGCATAGGCTACCTCAGTGTTTTTCCCCAGTGAAATTGCGACCTAGACGGTTGGTGCATTTATTTTGCACGTTTTAAATATGTGATCTCCTCGGGAAGGATTGATTCAGGGTTCTCTTTGATGAAGATTTTATTCTCTGCCAATATCATCGCAGTTCCCCTCTGAATTATGTTGGAAAACGACAAGCGGTAGCTCTTCACGAGCAACTTGTACGTTACTATCTTCGACAAGCGCCGAGCAGTAGTTCTTCATGAGCTACTAGTGCGTTATTTTAGCTTTCGGAAAGCGCCAAGCAGCAGTTCTTCACGAGCTACTAGTGCGTCATTTTATTCCGTTGGAAAGCACCGAGCAGCAGTTCTTCATGAGCTACTAGTGCGTCAGTTATGACTTTGTGAAAGCGCCGAGCAGCAGTTCTTCATGAGCTACTAGTGCGTCATCGTCATTTTATCCTTTTTGGGAAGCGCCGAGCAGCAGTTCTTCATGAACTACTAGTGCGTCATTTACTCTTTTTGAAAGCGACAAGCAGCAAACTCTTCATGAGTTATCAGTACGTGTTACCAGTACGTTATTATTCTTCGGAAAACAGCAAGTGGTAGCCTCTTTATTTGAGCAACTTGTTTGTTATCGGTACTTTCGTCGGACGACAGCAAGCGGCAGCTTCTTTATTTGAGCAGCTTGTTCGTTATCAGTATTTTCTTTGGACGACAGCAAGTGGTAGCCTCTTTATTTGAGCAACTTGTTCGTTATCGGTATTTTCTTTGGACGACAGCAAGCGGCAGCTTCTTTATTTGAGCAGCTTGTTCGTTATCAGTATTTTCTTTGGACGACAGCAAGCGGCGGCTTCTTTATTGGAGCGACTTGTTTGTTATCGGTATTTTCTTTGGACGCCAACAGCAGGCAATTTTCTTTATTTGAACAACCTTCGTATCTACAGTCTTATCACCTCAGCATTAATGAGTATACCTCTGAAATCTCGCAGAGAAGTCTGGTACGAATCTACACCTCCAGAAGTCGGTAACCAGTTATCAGCAATTCGATACTCCCTGTCTACCGTCGACCTTGAGTTGCGAATTCACTATTTGGATCAATAATCTGTTATGGCCTATGCAAGATGCTCTCTTTGTTAGGGTTAGAGGTCGTATTCCCTCAGTTTTATTCGCTGTCAGGAGTCTGTCGTTTGAAGTCGATAGCTCGTTCTCCCAGTAGCGTATAACTCATGTCTTTGTGTTTTGTTGACGTTCGATTCCCTCAACATTGTCTCGTTTCACAGTATCTTTCTCTGTGAGTTAGATCGTTGCATTCTTACCACCGCATGATGACGGCATCTTAGGACAAAATTTGCGCAATTATGTATTTAAGTACCTTCAATCTCGTCGACACGAAGATTTTAATCTTCATATCTCCGGATAGAAGAAACTTAAATAGGGGCAGCTGTTGTACCCCAAATTTTGACCTAAGACGTCATCTCCTATCCGCATCTTTACATTACATTTGTTTTGATCCATCGATTTTAAATTTCATGACTTTTTCGGGCCAAGAGCTATTTATGCTGAACATTGAATCATTTAATCGATTCGTGCAAAAATGATGTTTATTAATTATCTATTATCTAAAACTTGAATAATTGAAATTCATTTTTTGATTATTATTTAGTTTAAAGATGTAGGGATAATAAAATGAACATCAGAGAAGAGGCGCATTAATTGTGCGGACGTTTTATTTATTTACTCATTATTTTTAAATTTAAGTAACTAGAATTTATTCTTAGTTATTCTATAATTTAAAGGTTATGAATAATATAAATAAGCATTTGAGGAAATTCATTGGTCAATAACGACTGTTTAATCGTTCGTCGTTCTAGGTTAAATAATTGAAATCCTATTTTAATTATTATAACTTAGTTGAGAATGATGGATTAAATAATCGAAGGTATTAGTTGGTCAATGATAATTATTATTTATCTGTTTATTATTTTGAATGTAGGTAATTGGAGATTTGTTTTCAATTATTATTCGTTTGGATAAAATAATAAACGATAAATAAATAAAGAAGAAGAATTAATGGACAAATAGTTTCTTTTATTCATTTTTTTGGTACAAGCTATTTTGTAAATATTGTATATATTGCAATAAATTACAATAATGAATTGTCAAAATTAAAATGAAATAAACTAGTCTATCTTAATTCTAAAGCTTCCAATCCAATGCGTGTCCGCTCATTTAATTTTACCTGCACAATTAAAAGAAAAGAATTAGAATTCAAATAAATAATTAAATGCAGAAAATAAATTTTAATGTTCATCATTAAATGTAATGGCCGGAATCAGTTATTATTTTTTTGCAAATCACGGGATTACTCCCGGTTCACAAAAAAAAGGAAAAGGATTTCAAAACATATGCATAAATTGTTTTCCAAAAAAACTGCATACTTAAGCTAACCACATTAGTTTTTAATCCCAAATATAATTTCAAAGCATACAGCATAAGCAACATATGTAGTAACCATATGCAAGCATGCCCTTTTAACGTGGCCTACATCAAGAAGCAGACAACATTTGATTTAAAAACAAATATGCAGTTTGACTATTCTTGCAAGCAAAAAATTTCCTTTTTCTTTCATCATTTTCCAGCCACTGCATTTTCAGAAAATAGACAGCTTATCACTCTTTTGTCAAAGCCATTCTGAGAGAGAAAAAGAGAGGGAGAAGTGTGGGATTTGCAGGCTTAGCTTAGGCAGAAAGAGATATACAAAACAAACTAAGAAATATAGCCAGTAAGAGTAATAGCACAGAAGAAGAATAAAGGCAAACTGAGTGGACAGTAGTGCAGAATGCTCAGGGAGATCCCAAGAGATTTGTTTCAAAGTTCCTGGCCTGTAGCGCAAGAGAAGAGAGGAGAACTGTTATATTACAACAAAGAGAAAACAAAGGATCCCATCTTCACAAAAACAGCATAAGAGAAAACGAAATATACAAGTTAGCAAAAACATAACCTAAAACCATTTTCAAAACCTGTAAAAATCATTTTCAAAAACCTGTAGAACAATCATTCAAAATAGCCATCACCAAACCAACAAAAACCTGCAATGGCCTCACATCAGTAAAACTTTGGCCCTGTCCAACCTAACCGAAAACCAGTTCACCGTGTCAAAACCTGCATAATCACTGAGAAAACGATTTTCCAAACCATACAAAACATTACCGACTGATTGAGCCCCCTATAGCCAATATCACTATCCCACTGTCAACACCACCCATCATCATAAACAACCAATGCCTTAACATGCTGTCAAGAAAACCATAAAACATAGCTCAATCCTCATACCAGTAAAAAACGATATCCCTACTGTAAAGGCCTACACACAAAACCTGTCAAAACCTTTTACAAGTTCAAGCCATACCATTTTCGTAAATCCAGCATATCCAAGCTTTCAAATCCATTCCCTAGCCTCAGAAAATTCATTCATCATAGGCAATAAACCCACCATAGGCAACAGCATTCAAGAAGAAGAGAGAGTTATCATCCAATTCCACAAAATATCCAAAGCAACATCTCAAGGCAAATCGGTGAGGCCCTCAGTGTACACATCACTGGGCAACAAGGCAAGCATCTCAAAGTATCCTAGGCAGTAATATTCAAGAAGAAGAAGAAAGAGCCAAAGTGCAGTTCAACAGGTTCCAACAATAGCAAACACAGTAGCATTCAAGCAAAAGGAAGGAAATCGCGAATACCGTTCACCACCGTGCGCGCCTGCTGTCTCCCTGCTGTCCGGCCTCCATCACCCCAAGCCCTCCTCCTTCTCCACCTAGGTAACGCCTTCTTCCATTCTCATTCCTTAAAATGCCATTCAAATCGACATGGAAAGTAAAAATGGTAAACTAGTCAGAATCAACCAAGAAACCTTAAAGTCCACTAAGAAATTGTAAAATCAACAACAAATCTGTAAAGCTTATACGCGAATTAAATCAACCATTAACGAAAATGTTTTGGTCATTACCGTCTCCGCTTGAAGCCGCCGCGTCAACATTGGAGGGAAGAGAGACTTGGTGTGGGTGGCCGGAACAAGGAAACATCAACATTGGAGGCAAAGAAAACGAAGAAGCTGCGCGAGAGAGATGAAGATCGTGAAGAGAGGCGCCGTTCTGCCTTAAACCAAACCCTAAATCCCTTTATCAAACAAACACAACCCTAATCTCAATTTAATCCCTTGGACCCTTAAGCCCACGGCCCGACCCGCTCCAGCTTCCTTCAACCCAGCTCAATTCTTTTCTTACACTAAAAGCCCATTGCTAATTGTTATCCACCCCATCTTTATTTACTCTTTAGTTAATTTTATTTCATTTTCTTAACTTAATTAATTTAGATTAGTTAGTTTTTTAGGAATAACATATAATTTTAAATAGATAATTTTAATATTATTTACCCAAAGCTCATTTAGTTTAAATTTATGTTTATTTAATAATTTTTAGTCTTACTTATTTCTAATTCAATTTAAATTCATGGTTTGATTTAATTTGAAGAAAATATTTAATATCTCTAAAAAACATGTAAAAATGAGAAAACTAAAAGACATTTTATTCTATTCCCCTCATTTTGATTAAATACCAATATACAAAAAGACATAAAAAATAGAAATATATAAAAACATTAAAAACATTTCTATTAATTCTCATTACCTTTTATCATTAAAAATGCGTAAAAAAGTGAAATCAGTTAAACTTTTTCTTTTCACCTATTAAACAAAAATCATATAAAATGCATGTTCACATTTAATTGTTGTGTATCATTTTCTGTTTAAATATCTCGCATTTACTTGATTATTCTGTTTGCGTCAATCCAAAGGGAATAGTCTATTTTTTTTTGTTGACTTCATGTCCTCAAAAAACGATCGAGCGAATACTCTCATTCATTAAAAACTTAGGTCAATTTTCTTCAAACATTCACATTACTTCAAAATTTCAACATTTTCAAGACTTATACCTTTTAAGCCAAAACTTCGACATTAGGTCGTCGTATTTTCAAAAACCCGTCCGTATCCCTTTTTCGGCCAAAACGATTTATTTTCGATCAAGCAATCAATTTTAAATAAAACAGATATTTCAAAAGGTTCCTATAGAGTACTATAGATGCATTGGGTGCTAATACCTTCCCATTGTATAACCAACCCCCGAACCATAAGATCTCTTTTCGAAAAACGCTTTGTATTTGTATTTTTAGTTACATTGCATATTTAGGGTTTTATTTTCGCTCTCTTCCCTTTTCCTTTGGAAACAATAAAGCGCGGTGGCGACTCTTGCTTTTGCGAGACGAATTAATCAATAATTCGATCTCCGATTTACCCCGCTACATTTTTTATCGCTACACATCCCCAGTGATTTTGCTTTTACTTAGGATTATATCCCCAGCGAGGTCTTCGTCCTCATTATCTCAGTTTCCTCCCCATACCAATATCCCTTTGACGTCAATCATTTGTTTGTTTGAGTGTCTACTCTTGACTATAGTTCAGTTTCGCCCTGGCACAGTCTTCTTGAGTTTAGTCTTCACTACTCTCTCCGGTTCATTCCAATGTCTATTGGTGCACCTTTTGGATACCAGTTTCGTCCTGATATTCGCTTTCAACAGGTTTTTAGGTGTACGCCCTAATCTCTTTGCTTTGGGTCGAGTTTCGCCTCCTCATCCTATGCATGAAATCCAGTTTCGTCCTGGTACTCATCTAGTTTAGTTTCTCCTAACTAGTTTTTGAATCGAGTTTCGTCTCGTCTTTGTTTTCATTCCTTGGACCCTTTGACGGTGTTCGTTTACCGAGTGCAGTGTTCGTACTGCATCCCTGGTTTGAAATCAGTCTCCTTTGTTCCTTGGATTCTTCTATCGGTTTTTGTCACTGTTTATCCATTGATCTGAGACCAGCAAGTGTTTTGGTAAACATGCACTCTCATCACTTTGCTTTGGGTCGAGTTTCACCTTGTTACCCGTGTGTGAAATCCAGTTTCATCCTGGTACTCATCTAGTTTAGTTTCTCCTAACTGGTTATCGAGTCGAGTTTCGTCTCGCTTTTGTTCCTCTTTTCTAGGATTCTTTCAGTTCCTTCATACTGTCTATCTTAGTTGAGATTAACAAGTGCTCCTAGAATCACGCACTCTAGCCACTTTTGCTTTAGGTCGAGCTCAGAGTTTCGTCTCCTCACCCGCGTACGTTTTCTTTTCCAGAGCTTAGTTTAGCCTATGCTCTGGTGTTTGAGTTTTATCTCACCCTTTTCGAAGCCCAGTTTTGCCCTGGCACTTTTTTCCAAAAGTTTAATTGCGTCTACTCTTCTTTGTTTTTGTTCTGTTTCAATTTGTGCTACAGCTCCATTCTGACGCATGTCTTGGGGGGTTTTTCTGCTTCCTTTTCTTTCTTCTTCAAGAGTGTAAATTTTCGGGTTCTTTCGTATTCAATCATCTTCAACTCTGAACGCTCGAAAGTTGTCACTTTTCTCACTTATCATGTTGAAGATATTTGAATAGGGGAAACTGTTGCACCCCAAAATTTACCCTCTTGATTTAGGCTTATGTTTCATCATGAATATCATATTGCATTGCATTCATACATTGTGATGGGATCAAAGTACATTGGTTATCAAGTATCCCTAAAGCCTTGAAGGTTGTTTGCATTGACAAGTTGCTTAAGTAGAATCTTATCATCTAAACCTCTGGATATTTCAAGCTCAAAGTTATTGCATATCTCAAGATATTTCATCCATCTCTTTGGATCATCAGAGGATTGAAGTTTGTGTTTGACTACAAGGAGAATCACTCTTTTGATTTACCAGTCAAATTAGGGTTTTGCTTGATCAAGGCTATTAACTAATTTACAAGTATTGATTGGGAAGCTACAACATCTCATTGGTATTTGTAAAGTCTTTTCACAAGAATTTGGTCATGATACCCAGAGGATCTGAAGTTTTGAAGATGATTCATCAGTCTCTTGAGATGTTGATCAAAACTAGGGTTTGGGTTTTTCTCAGGATTTCTTGAGAATTTTAAAGTGAAACTTTGTACATGGCCTCTATATATTTGGAAGATCATATGTTTGAGGTCTTGATTATCAATTTTAAAGGGAAGTGGATCAATTGATTCAGAGGGGCAAAATGGTCATTTTGGTCAAAATCAGTCAAAGTCAAGGTTGAGCAAGTGAAATTTTGGCCAATCACCAATTCAAGGATTTACTTTTCATGTTTCAAGTCCATTTTTGTCATTGGATCAAGGAGGTTGAGGTTTGGGTTGAAACTTGTTCTTGAAGAAACCCTAAAAAGTTACTAATTTTGGAAAATAAGGGCTTAATTTCAAAAATTCATATCTTATTCACCCTTAATCAAGAAAATGCAAATGAAATATGCTTGGAAAGCTAAGGGAATGATCTTTCACCTCCTTTTGGTCTCATGTCCAAATTGGCAAGTAATCAAGAGTTATGGTCTTTTGAAGTTACAAAATTATAGGTCATTTTTCAAAATTAATGAATTTCAAGCCAAATTTTGAGAACCTTAATGGATTAATTTGCAAAAACTCTAAACTAAGGGTTTGTATATCTTTCCAGTATCTTTCCAAATTGTGCTCATTTGTGTCAAAATTTAAAATCATGAGCAAGTTATGAGTCTTGGAATTTTGGAGCATTCTATTGAAATTTGGCAAAAGTGCAAAATGGCCAATTCTTGAAAACTCATGTTTTAGCCATTCTATTTGTTCCTAATCCAGCCCATGACCTACTTGTGACTTGCTAAGGCCCATAATATCATCCATTTCGTGCTCCATGGACCTTGGTGTTTGCTTGAATGAAAAAAATGCAAAAATTGCCCAAAGTTGCAAAAACTCCAACACTCTTTGATCAGATGGAATTTAGGGCCATGATTCTAAGCATGATTTTCTGAAGTCATTTGGCCCACAAAATGCATAGGAAGCCAAAGAATGTACGAGCAAAACACCTGATTCAATATACACTTCATTTTTGGCCAAAATTCCCAATCCTTCCCTCCAACGGCTTTAAGGACAAATTTCCACTTCTATGCTCCTCTACAAACTCTATATAAGAGGAAGCAAGCAAAGAGAGAGAAAGAGAACGCGCCATTTGCAAGAATTCCAGATTTGAGATTTTCCTTCTTCTTCTGCAACTTGATTCGATTCTCTCAATTCCTTGGTGTTTTCTTCAAAATTTTTGTGGATTCAGCTTCAGCAAAGTGAGTAGATCAAGCTAGCACCATTTGTTTGCATCTTGAGTGAAGGAGACAGTAGAACAATTTTCTCCTTGAGGTAATGATTCCAAACATCAATTTCTGAGATGCGCTTGTTTATTGAGGTGTTTGAGCTTGGATTTGTGTTCAATGATGTTAATGGAATGTTTCTGAAGCTTTATAGCACTTGATTTGGTGAATTATGCATAATTGGATACTCTGAAACTCGTGATTCAGAATGATTTTTCTCATATTCATGATTTGATTGTGAACAATGTGGTTGATGTTTTGATTTGATTCCAATTGCAATGTGAAGTATGAAATGCTAACTTTGATTTGCCTTTGATTTCATGAAAAATGATGCGAAATTGAGTGTATTATGTTGGTCTGAACATGAGCCCTAAGCCTGGATGTTGCATGTGTTTTTGAACCATCCAGAGGTTGAAGATGATGTGGTGGCGCTTTCTCATTGGTCCGTTTGAATTTTTTGGCTTATTTGAATTTTTGTTTTATTTGACATTTTCTTTAATTTTGTTTTCTGAGCAAAACATTTTCAAAAATCACAAAAAAATTACCATAGGTCAATATTATTTTCTAGTATTTGTCATATTTTTTTTGAATTTTTTTTTAAAATGATTTGATTGGTTTAAAAAATTCATAGGTTTAATTAATTGATTGTTCAAAGTTCATTTTTATTTTAATATTTTCTTTGATCTAAAAATTCCATAAAAATTGTTTTAGGTTCACAAAATAATGTAAAAATTGATTCTGACTTTGGTTTATCATTTTATTTATTTTTGATTTAAAATTTAATTTCAAAGGTTATTTGTAATATTTGTTTGTTTAATTTTTAATTCAATATTTCCTTAAATCAAAAAAATTCAAACAAAATCATGTAAGCTTGTTTCTAGGCATGGAGTCAGAATATAAATTCATTTTTGACCTTTTGTTGATTTTTGGCTAAGATTTGTATTTTTCCATTTAAATAATAGTTTAATTGATAATTGTTTTTTTTTTATTATTTTAATATTTCCTATAATCCAAAAAATTCACAAAAATTCAGGGATGTGAGTTTTTAGTTCTAATATTTGAATATAATTTTTGTTGGGAATTTTTCTGAACTTTTGATTTAAATATTATTTTGATATGTGAATATTTGTTAATTGAATAATTGCTTGATTTTAATTTCATTTTTGATTTTTCCTTAATTCAAAAAAATGTGAAAAAATATATTTTCGTAAATTTAGGTTTTCTTGGTGATTGGTATGACGTTATTTTGATTTGTTTAAATTTTGATCTTATTTAATCAATATTTAAGATTAGAAGTCAAAATTTAGGGTTTTGTTGCTTATGGTGCAAGTTTCAAGTTCAAAACCCTTGTGCCTTGGATTTTTATTAGGATTCAAGTCTTGATTAGGGTTCATGAATGCATGGAGGATCTCAAAACCATTCATATTGATTTTTAAAACTTGGTTTGACATTTTTCCACAAATTATTTTGAAAACTTGTCTAGATTGGTAGTTTTGCCAACTAGTCTTTAAACTTTGAGCTTCATTTGGTCTCCTTCTCAATCATTAATGAACTTAGGGCTTGCATTATGACTTCTATACCTTTCAAGGATGCTAGTACTTTTTTGGTTGGAATTATGGACCATTATTTCTATTTTTGATGTAATTATGGAGTGAAGGTATCCAATTATGTTTACATGCCTTGTTGTCATTTGTTTGATGGCCAATGAACTTGAGTGAAGCCTATAATTGGGAACCTAATGATCATGTTGATTCTGATTGTCCATGTTAACTCAAGCCATTTCATTTTAATGCATCATGTTGAATGTTTAAACCTTCCAGTGCATTATGTAGGTTCCATCTTTTATTGTGTTCATGGAGTTGTGATTGAATTAATGATGCATGATTAAAATGTGTTTGCTACTGACCTCCATGGTCTTTTTTCATTTTATTCTCAAGCTCTTATGATCCTTTATTGATATTTAATTGTCAACTCAACATGGTGATAGAAAGGAGCAACATTCCTCTATTTTTTCTGACCTAATTGTGCATATGCCTGTTTCTCTTGTCTATCATGTCTAATGTTTGATAATTATTATCATGTTGTTCTCACTTCATCATGTTGCATTCATCCCATGTATGAGTCATCATCCAGCTTATGGAATACTAACTTGGTTGTTGAATGTGCGAGGTACTCTGAGAAAGTTTCCACTTTTGGCTTAAGGCTCTTGTGTTCCACTTTATTTGTGGAACACAATTTATTACATTGGCACTATTCTTGTGCTTGGCATGTTTGATGGTTTATGCAGGATATATATACATATGATTGTGAATGCTATACACTGCCCATGGGATTTGTTCATATCTGATAAATTGCTTACACCCTGATGGTGTAATTTTTGACTCGATTTGTCTACTGATTCCAGCTTGCTTGAAGTTTCTCTGGGTTTCTTTTATTCTTTCTTAATTGTTACAGATAGTTATCTATTTGGTATTGTACTATTTCCTTTCTCCCTTTTTCATTTTTCATAGTTCTCTGATTGCATGATGGGACCTCTGTTGCTGATATATGTCAGGAGGCCCTCTATTTTTGTTTTATACATGTGTTGTGTTTCTTCTTTAATTTTTGATCGATGAATCACTCAAATTAGAAATTGAGATCACGACTTCGCTCTCAGTGCATGTTCCCTATAGGATGTTTATTGCTTTTCTTCTTTAATTGTTGATCGATGAGTCACTCAATTTAGAAATTCAGATCACGACTTCGCTCTCAGTGCATGTTCCCTATAGGATGTTTTTTGCTTTTCTTCTTTAATTGTTGATCGATGAGTCACTCAATTTAGAAATTGAGATCACGACTTCGCTCTCAGTGCATGTTCCCTATAGGATAGTTTTGTCAAGTTTCCTTTAACATGTTGATTAAGGTAGGAATCCATGTATGCTAACATAGGATAGGATTTTCCTTTATCCTCAACCTTAGGATCAACCATTGTATGATAACACCAGGGATAATACTAGGTTAGTTTCCCTTAGTTGTTTTCCCTTTCTATGCATTCTGCATCTTAAAACAAAAATCTATTTTCTTGGCAAATCATAAGACATTTCTAATGAACTCAAATCCTTCTTCAAAGTAAAAGATACAAACCAATCCTATTTGTTTGTGCGTCTCTTGACTTTGTTATCTTTTAGCCGATGTTTCATCATCGCACATTTGTCCGAAGCCGATGTTTCTCCATCGCACATGTTTGTTATCCTACTTTGATTCTCAATATCATTGTTAGGTGTGATGTTTCGTCATCCCTTTTCTTGATGTTTCACCATCTTTTCCATGATATCTTGTTATCTTGAAGCCGATGTTTCGCCATCGTACATGTTTGTTATCCTACTTTGATTCTCAATATCATTGTTAGGTGTGATGTTTCGTCATCCATTTTATTGATGTTTCGCCATCTTTTCCATGATACTTTGTTACCTTTTAGCCGATGTTTCTCCATCACACATTTGTTTGAAGCCGATGTTTCACCATCACACATGTATGTTATCCTACTTTGGTTCTCAATATCATTGTTAGGTGTGATGTTTTGTCATCTGCTTTATCGATGTTTCGCCATCTTTTACATGATATTTTGTTATCTCTTAGCCGATGTTTTTCCATCGCACATTTGTTCGAAGCCGATGTTTCGCCATCGCATCTGTTTGTTATTCTGCTTTAATTCTCAATATCATTGCTAGGTGTGATGTTTTTCCATCCGTTTTTTTTAATCATTTGATGTTTCGCCATCTGTGACATGTTACTATGTTATTATTTGTTCAATGTTTGATTATCTCATTTGTTTGTTGATTCATTCGATGTTTTGCCATCTTGATTGTTTTTGTTTGTCTTAACTAAAAAACACAAACCAACCAAAATACATAAGCCAAACTACGGCTGCTCTGATTCCTTAAAAGGGATACGTAGGCATTGGGGTATGGCCCAACCGAACACAATTATTATTTTCCCTACATTATTTTCTTTTTCCTTTCGCATGCGTTCCCTTTTTCAGGTTTAAGCCATGCACATAGGATTTGACCACACCCATTAGATTAGACAACAAGAGTGGATACCGTAGAGTACTACGGGCACGTGGGGTGCTAACACCTTCCCCTTGCGTAACAGACTCCCTTACCCGATCTCTCGGTCGAAAGACCGTGATTTCTCCCTTTTCAGGTTTTCTCGATGTTTACCTTTCCCTTTCGGTGGGATAAAAGACGTTCGGTGGCGACTTCATTGATGTTTCATTAACATCCAGATGACAGGTTCCGGCTGCGTAGTTTCCAGAGTATTGGATCAAGCTTTCATAGAAATTGATATGCCTTTGGACCAACTTAGCAGTGTAGTAGGGAATATTAAATCCTGTAATAACCTGAGTTTTTGTGATGACGAATTTCCCGATGAAGGAAGGAATCATAATCTAGCTATCCATATCTCCATGAATTGTAAGAAAGATTCATTGTCAAATGTGCTAATTGATAATGGGTCCGCTTTAAATGTCATACCGAGGAGCATGCCGATGAAGGTGAAGTACCAAGGAGCTCCCATGCGCCCAAGTGGCATAATTGTAAAAGCTTTCGATGGATCAAGGAAGTCTGTTATTGGGGAAGTAGATCTGCATATTCACATAGGCCCGCACTTGTTTCAGATTACTTTCCAGGTTATGGATATCGTGCCTGCTTACAACTATTTACTTGGACGACCGTGGATACATGAGGCAGGGACCGTCATATCAACTTTACACCAAAAGCTGAAGTTTGTGCATGAAGAAAATGTGGTCATCATAAATGGAGAACAGGCGTTGCTAATATCTCATTTATCCTCTTTCAGTGTTGTGGAAGCGGATGAAGATACTATTGGAACCCAGTTCCAAGCTTTATCCATTGATAATATAAGAGGAAATGAGAATTATATAGCTTCATTTAAAGATGCTCAACAGGTAGTACGTAATGGCCCTAGTAAAGTATGGGGGAAGATTGTTGATCCACCTGTAAACAAGAATAGAGCTGGTTTGGGATTCTCTGTGGAGAATGGTAAAGGTGAGAATATGAAGTTGAAGTCTGCTTTAGGAAAATACCAGGATATCTTTCGTAGCGGGGGCTATCTTCATCCAACTGTTCCTGGGATCAATGCTATTGTGGAGGATGAAGCAGAGCAAGAGATGTCGGACTATGTGGCACGTGGAGTTAGAGTCCAGAATTGGTTCACCATTGATGTTCCCTCTTGCATTCATGTCTCAAATTAATTTGTTTTTATTAATCTTTTCAAAAACCTTTCACTCTGCCCATGGTGAAAGTTGATAATGTATGGGCTTATCTGTTTGCTTTGATCCTTAAAATCAATAATAAAAGTTGTCTTTGATTCCCAAATTGTGTCTTTATTTTCTGCTTTTTCTTGGAAAATGGTAATAAAAGAAAACTTTCAAAATAAATAATAAATGTAATTTGCATAATCACTTGCTATGTGTGTCAGTTTCTAAAAGCAATCATAAATCATATGTGCAGACTTATTAAAAAACCTGTTGAATACAATGACCCTGCACCCTCTCCCAACTTTGAATATCCTGTGTATGGGGCCGATGAAGAAGAATATGGTGAAATTATAGAAGAGGTTTCACGGTTTCTTGAGCGCGAGGAAAGTGCCATTCATCCATATAAAGAGCCGTTGCAGACGATCAATTTGAGTTCAGAGGAAGATCCAAAGGAAGCCAAGATTGGATCAATGCTGCATCCCGATGTAAAGAGCAGGATGATTGAATTGTTGAAAGAATGTGTGGATATCTTTGCTTGATCTTACCAAGACATGCCTGGTTTGGATACCAATATTGTGGAATATCATTTGCCGCTAAAGCCAGAGTGCCCGCCAATCAAGCAGGAGTTGTGAAGAACTCACCCTGACATGGCAGTGAATATTAAAGCAAAAGTATTAAAGCAGATTAATGCCAATTTTCTTATGACATCAGTGTACCCTTAGTGGATTGCCAATATTGACCCAGTACCAAAGAAAGACGAAAAAGTTCATATGTGCATTGATTATAGAGATTTAAACAAAGCTAGTCTAAAAGATGACTTTCCATTACCACATATTGATATGTTGGTTGCAAGTACAACAAAATTCAAAGTATTCTCGTTCATGGATAGATTTTCCGGACATAATCAAATTAGAATGGCTTCTGAGGACATGGAAAAACAACGTTTATCACACCCTGGGGAACATTCTGTTATAGAGTGATTCCCTTCGGGTTGAAGAACGCTGGTGCAACGTACCAGAGGGCTATGACAACCATATTCCATGATCTGATGCACAAGGAAATTGAGGTATATTTTGATGATATGATTTCCAAATCACAAATTGAAGAAGGTTATATAGAAGACTTGTTGAAATTGTTTCAGCGTTTGAGGAAGTATCATCTCCGCTTAAATCCAAACAAATGCACCTTCGGTGTTCGATCAGGGAAATTGTTAGGTTTCATTATCAACGAAAAAGGAATTGAAGTTGATCTTGATAAAGTCAAAGAAATTCAAGAAATGCTTGCGCCATGGATTGAAAAACAAGTTAGAGGCTTCCTTGGGCAGTTGAATTACATTTCTAGATTTATCTCCCATATGAATGCAACGTGTGAACCGATCTTTAAGTTGTTATAGAAAGATTAAGGTTGTGTGTGGACAGATGATTTCCAGAGGGAATTTGAAAGTATTAAAGAGTATCTTCTTGAACCTCCTATCTTGCTCCCTCCTGTTGAAGGAAGACCATTTATTATGTATCTGACAGTGTTAGATAAGTCTATGGCTTGTATTTTGGGACAACAAGATGAAACATGGAAGAAGGAATATGCCATTTATTACCTTAGCAAGAAGTTACTGACTGTCATTCGCGATATTCTATGGTGGAAAAGACATGTTATGCTCTAGCCTGGGTGGCAAAACGGTTGTGATAATATATGTTGAATCATACTACCTGGTTGATTTCCAAAATGGATCCAATTAAGTATATTTTGAAAAGCCTGCTCTTACTAGAAGAATTTCCCGTTGGAAAATGCTGTTGTCTGAATATGATATTGAATACCATACTCAGAAAGCTATAAAAAGTAGTGTGTTGGCAGATTATCTTGCTCACAAACCGGTTGATGGTTATTAGTCTGTTAAATACAATTTCTTTAATGAGGATGTGATGTTTCTGAAAGTAAAAGATTGTGATGAACCTTTTCATGGGGAAGGTCCCGATCCTGAATCCCGGTGGGGTATGGTATTTGATGGAGTTGTGAATGCTTATGGGAAAGGAATTGGTGTTGTGATTATCACTCCTCATGGATCACATATACCTTTTACTGCAAGGTTGGAATTTGATTGCACTAATAATATGGCTGAGTATGTAGCTTGTATCATGGGTCTCGAGGAGGCCATTGATCTCAGAATCAAAATTCTAGATGTGTACAATGACTCAACTTTGGTAATAAATCAGATTAAAGGAGAATGGGATACTCGTCACCCTGGCTTGATTCTTGACAAAGACTATGCTAGAATATTATTACCTTTCTTTAATAAAATTGAATTCCATCATATTCCCAGAGATGAATATCAGATAGCGAATGCTTTGGCAACTTTGGCTTCTATGTAACAAGTGAATGCTTGGAACAATGTGCCTCGTATCACAGTGCGACATTTGGAGACAACGGCTCATGTGTTTACAACAGAGAAGATGTCATATGAGAAACCTTGGTAGTATGATATCAAGCATTTTCTCCAGACCAGGTGTTGTACCCCAAAATTTGCCCTCCCATATTTCTCAAAATATTTCAAGAAAAATTCACAAGTCCAACCCGGCGCATCATATTCAGGTATTCTTTCGCCAAGATATCTCTGATAACGTATTCTCAAATTCAGGTTCGGCTCAAGAGTCAATTCTTTAAAGAAGGTATCCGAATATGTGAGTTTTCTCGAAGAAATATGGTGAAAAAGGGTGCTGAAAGTGCAGTTTTTACGCGCTAAAAAATTCATAACTTGAAGATCGTGGCTCGTATTGAACCCGTTCCGGTGGCCAAAATTCCGTCTTGACATTATCTACGTTTTCATCTCTCACGGCTGGAAGCCAATTTCGATCAGAAGGTCTTCAAAAATGTGGATTTATCAAGTATTTTTGCACAGAAAATTTGTGACAGAAGTTTACTTGCGTCATGTTCAGAAAATCATAACTTGGTCGATTTTCATCGTATCGAGCTGGTTCCGGCGCCAAAATTTCACAAATTGAGTTGGCTACATTTTCACAGAAGGTATTGAGTTCAAACGGTATTCAAAAGGCCTTCGTTTTTTGCTCAGAGTGCGTGACACGCTGAAAATTCTGAATGCTGAATAGTATTTCAGCTGGGCCGAAACTTCGAAAATTCATAACTCGGTCAATTTTTATCGGATTGGACTCATATTTTTACACAAGGTCACTGACTCATAGATCTACAACTTTTCTTCAAAAGTCGAGACCGGATTATGCTCCGATCAATACCAGTTTTTTATTGAAGAACGTGTCAGAGTCGACATTGGAGCCCAAAATAAGTTTGTCTGAGCTGAAACTTCAAAAATTCATAACTAATTCACCGTTTATCCGATTGAGTCGATTTTCGGAAAGGAGTTAGTTCTCGATGCCGGCTACATTTTGTTTTCACATTTCAACTTCAAAAATTGCACTTAAGTCCCTGAGATTTAGCCTGGAAAGTGACGAACTCAAGTGAACATTGGAGACCCAATTGCACATTCAAAGCCCATTTTCTTTACCCTAATTTCCATTATATGATCACCTTCTTTTCACACAAACCAGAGAGGAGGAAAAGAGAGAAAAAACCTTGTCACAATACTGTTAGAATATCAAATTCTTTCAAGAACCCTAAAACCTTGAAATCCTTATTACAAATCTCTCTCTCACTACAAACAAGCCATCACAGTTACAAACCAACACCTCACTACTTCTTCAGTAAGGATAAGGCTGGCCTGATCTCCATGATCCTAATTTTCCAGTAAGGCATAAAAGCATTACGGTCACTAATTTTCCAGTAAGGGTAAAATTGATTTGATCTCCATGATCAAAAGGGTATAATCATTCATACATGCCATATTGTGCCTAAACATTAAATTTCTTCATATATTGACTTTATTTGCATTTTATGATTTTATTTAATGTGTTCGTGAGATTCAACACTGCAGATTTAGACAGGATCCCATGCAGGTTCATTAAGGAACGTTGAGGCCAAAAGCCAAATGGCCAAAAGCCAAAAGCCAAATGGCCAAAACAGAACATTTTACACATGACCCCAATACGTGGCGAGACAGACATCCTGAGAAGATTAAGGAACGTTGAGGCCAGAACACAAATGGCAAAAGCCAAAAGCCAAATGGCCAAAGTAGAACAACTTATGCATGAAACTCAATCCAATGGCCAAAGAATGCAGACCACGGTACTCAGGAGTCAATACTTCAAAAAAACCTCCCCTTGGGCTAGACACCCCCTATGGTTTGCTCAATTTTTTAATTTTTATTTGTTTTTCCTTTTTATTCTTTTAATTGTTTTTTAATTGTTTTCTTTTAATTCCATAAAATAATTTTCATAATAAATATAAAATACAGAAAAATCAAAAAAATGTTTATTTTATTAATATTAATTTCACTATTATTATTTTTGTAAATAAACTTTAAACAATTAATTAGATTAATTTAGGTTTCAAAACTTTAATATTTTTCTTAAAAAATTAAATATGTAGAAATTAGGGTTTTTAACTTTTTCATCATTTTTTTTTATAAATAATTTTCTCATCATTATTATTATTATTAATTACTAATTTATTTTGTAAATAAACATGTACATAAATTCTTTAGTAAATTAAGTTAAACTTTAACATTTTTCTCAAATAATTAAAAATAACTTAGAATTAGGGTTTCTTTTAATTTTAATTTTAATTTTCTTATTTCATAAATACAAAAAAACCTAAAAAACACTTCTTTTATTTCAATAAATAATTAATTAATTTTTAATTTCAATTTAACTTCAAAAGGGTTCAACGCCCTCGAACGTTCAACTTTAGTTTCTTTCGTGCATTTATTCTTATTATTTCTTGTAAATATTAATGTAATTCTCCCAAAGCCTTGTAAACTCGGACATTTTATTTCTCGCACTTTATTTATTTTTCTGTCAAATCGGGTCCTGGATTTTAATTTGGCGATGTGGACCCGCGCCTTTGTAATAGTTTAGAACTTTTAATTTCCGCAACTTTTTAACTGTTAACAAATGCATGCAAGAATGAATGCCTAAAATAAAAACAAACGCATAGATCACTTTGACATGAACAAGATAAATGCAAATGAATCTGACACACAAATCACACACCACCCCTAGGGTACGCCTCACTGTTGCCTTGCCTCGAAAGGTGATCGTCGAGTAGAGGATGTTTTAGTAAGTCCTCATGATCCGGGAACCTGGCATGAGGGTAGCTTCTAAGGTATCTTCCTATTACTCCGGTGATCACACTGTTGCCTTGTCCCTCGAAACGTGGCCGTCGACTATAGGACGTCTTAGTGAGTCCTTATGTCCCATTGATCTGGTTGCCTCAAAACAAGTTGCCTCGGAATAGTTGCCTCGGAATAAAAGATCAATGGCATAAGGGTAGCTTCTAAGGTGTCTTACCTTTGCTCGGTGACCACAATGTCCCTAAACCCCGAATTGACCCGAATACCTCCAACGGTGGTGCTACCTACCTCTCAATGGTGGGATGGCACTACTTTAAAGGACATTTACACAGACGAATTCCTTAGGGTAGGTAGACGACTCTAGATACTTGCTCTAAATTTCAAAACAAAATTCAAAATACTTTTCACACCGACACCTTTTCAAAAAGCTTTCGAAAGCAATTTTTCAAACACTCTTGAGGACCGATACAAGAGTCGAACTGGAATTTTCAAAGAAACTTTTTTTAAACCCACAGTTGAGAAGCAAACAAACAATTTTGAAAACACAAACGAGCAAGTATCTAAGAGCCCATGGATAACCATGGATAGAAAGGGTGCTAACACCTTCCCTTTCTATAATCTACCTCCCGAACCGAGAGCAATCTCTTTAAGGAATTTTTATGTGCTTTTGTCCTTTCCATTTGGAGAAAATAAAAGACGGTGGCGACTCTTGCTTCCGCGACATTTCGCGAACCAGCTTTAAACAGTCAGTTCCAGATCCACCGATCACAGAACTGGCGACTCTGCTGGGGAATGTTACTTAAAGTGAGGTGTACCTTAGGATTAGTTCATAACTGTGTTTTCAATTGTATTAATTTGCTTGCTTTAAATTGTGGGACATTCTTGGGAGTTCTATAGATCCTAAACCCGGATCTGGGGGATACCTTCTTAGAAAGTAGCAACAAGGCTGTGAGGGAACTGTGCGGGGTATACCGACATGGTTGAAACAGTCTGCTACGTTGATGTGGCACTTTGGTGTGTACCGGTAACCCTTGAGTTCAGTCAAGGAGAGTACGGGGCCTCCGCGTGGTGTCGTGAAGCATCAACAGACCTTAGGAACCTTAATTGAATTATCTTGGCCTCTTTAGGGTAGTGAGATAACTGACTTTGGTGCAGTCCGAGGTTGGTTGATACTCGATACTACACTCAATTGAGGGTTGCTTTCCTGGAATATTTCGGTCGCCAGTTCAGTGGCTAAATCGAAACGATGAACAATGAAAGCAATCCGGTGATATTGGGACCCTTAGAACCCGGTTACTTCTAATAGGACAGGTTGAACCCACCAACTTCAAGAGGGTAATACCCAGACCCCATGCTGGCCTAAACACTAAGGGCTTGTCATGTGTGACTTGTGTGCCTTCGTACTTGACTACTTGCATGCTTTATCTGACACATGAACTGCTTGTAGGTTTTGTTTTAGTCCTTAATTGGGACACATGACAGGGCTTACTAAGTTTCTTGCAGGTTTTGTTTATAGTCCTTAATTAGGACTCATAACAAAGTGTATTGAGTTTCTTGCAGGTTTTGTTTATAGTCCTTAATTAGGGCTTATAACAGAATGTACTGAGTTTCTTGCAGACTAGTTTTTTGCAGGTTTTGTTTATGTCCTTAATTGGGACTCATAACAGGGTTTACTCACATTACCCCATGCATACCATAACATCATACCATTGTATACATCCTAACTCATTTCAAGGATCTCAAGGGCTTGTGATGCAGGTCATGGTGAATCAACTATCCCAGCAAGGGGCAAAGAGGATTTATTTTCCTCTAGCCAAGGTTGTCAGGGGCTATGACCCACTTGATATGGTGAGCTATGACTCCTGAAGAAGGTTCCCCTAACCAAGGTTGTTTGGAAATCAAAACCAGACATGATGATTAAAGTCAGGGGCTATGACCCACTGGATATAGTGAGCCTTTGACCCTTTGAAAAAGGACTCTCAACAACATGCAGTTCCTTCAATCAAACTACCGGACCCAAGTTCTAACAATATTTTCTTGTTTATCCCGTGAGGTCCTTGAAAACATTACATGCATGTCATACACATCATTGCATAACAGGTACCTTTGTTGCAGGTGACTTACCTTTCCCGCTGTTTATTTCAGCAATGGCTTTCCAACCAGACAACCAAGACCTTCTTTCTCAAGAGACTCGGTTTGGGGAAATCCTCCTGAATCTATCCAAGGGGCAGGAGGAGCTAAGGACACTTCTCATGGAGACTTTGGTCAAGAACAGTGCTGAGGACGACAAGGACGAACGGCTGAAACGTCTACAAGCTGAGGTAGATACATTGAAAACCCAGATGCTAGGGCAAAGGGCCCTCATTCAAGGTTTAGCTTAGGAGCAAGGAGTGTTGAGGGCCATGATCAGCCAGCTTCCTCAAGGCATGAAGCAACCAGTCCAAGTCAGGGACCAGGTCATTGATCAGCTTCCAAGAGGACAAGGGTCTGGTATGGTGAAGAATAGACCTCTCCAAATTGCTACCACTTCACAGGTCCAACCACGACCTCGCCCAGAGCAACGGGTTGATCAGAGCAAGCCCATGAGGCAATTCACCCAGCTCAACATGTCGATGTCCCAAGCTTTGCAACACCTGTTGAAGCTGAACCTGGTGACGTTGATAGGACCTCACCCTAATCCTAAGACTTCTTCACCCAGCTATAATCCTGGGGCCAGGTGCACATACCATTCTAACAGCCTGGGGCATGATACTGATGACTGTTGGAAGTTGAGGTACAAAATCCAAAGCCTGATTGATGAAGGAGCTGTGGAATTCACCCCAAATGGTCAGGTCGAGTTCTTCTACTATCCCTGCGAGGTTCACCATTTGAAATGACAAGCCCTGAGACTAGAAGACTTTTTTTCATTCGAATGTTCAAGTTGTAATTTTCTTTTGATTGTTCAAACAATTATCATGTCAAACGCTGTTATGTCATTAATGCATCGCATATGTCTGTTTTGAATCAATATATTCGCATTCGCTATATTCAAACTACTTCCATTTTTTTGATGTCAACTCTCAATTAATAATTCTAAGCCTCTTGAGGGAGGATGACAAAAACGATACCACGATCTTTACAGTATGCTTTTGAACAGACCCTACTGATGAGGTACAGGCATTGTTTCAAATCCCTAAACACTGGAGTTATAAGGATGATAATCCCTCGTCAACCCCTCTGAGCCAAAGAAGTAGGAGTTTTTCTTTTCGAAATTTAAAACCCTTAATCATAACCTGGGGCAGGGTAGTCTCTCAGTTGATCCAAGTGCATAACGAATGGCACCAAAGAGGTCCTTAAATAAACAAAAGACAATGATGGTTCCGAATAATCATAAAGACGTGCAGTCATTACCAAAATCAAAAACCCATAAAGTCAAAACCAATGAAGGAGACTTACAAAATTGGGGCATCCCGCTGACTGTAATCACAAAAGAACAGTTCAGACAAAAAAAATAGGGATAATAAAATCAAGAAAAGAAAGAGGTCATACAAACCCTCAACAAAAGGAATGACTGCCTATTCAAAATAAATCATCAACATCCGAATCATCACCGGAAAATCAGAGCAAAGACTCAAACAAGATCTAACGTATGATCAACTGAGTTTAGGTTTGGAGAACATCACGAAGAGCGGGTGGGTACAAACAAAATTTTAGCCTTTATCCTTTGTTTCTTGAATCGTGAACCAGGCCACGTTATAACCCTCAAAAGTCCTAGCTGAAGCATGGGTTAGTTCGAAAGCATACTGTTACGAAAGGTATCCTGACTCCTTAAGGCTTGCTATAAAATATTGAGTTGACATCACGTTTTACAAACATTCATTTGTTTTATGAAAAAGAATGCGTTTTCAAAATCTTCAAGACAGACATAAGCTGTGCATTTTTAACATAACTTTGTTTGCATATGACTTTTTGTTTGAACAGCATAGAAGTTCGCACGACGAAAGCCTAGCGAACAGAAGCACTTCCAATCAAGGGGCACGACCTGATCATGGTCCACCATCTGGGGCAATCCAATCAAGATTCGGAGAATCTATCAAAGGTCAAATAGCCTGGGGAAAATCTCCTCCTGAGTCACTTGGGGCATTCCAACAACAAATTTTGCACGATCAGACATCTTCTGGTAATATGGCAACACAAACAGCCAGGGGCAACTCCCTACATTCTAAGAGAACGGACATAGTCGAAAAGAATACTACGCAAAATCAAAGAACCGCTAGGCTGACATGCCTAGGCAAAAATAAGGGCTTCCCGGCGAACCAAAAGGGTTCGAGCAAAAATAAGGGATGAAATGAAAATAAACTGTACACCCGGCAAGTCGAAAACCTGAAAAGGCGGCTTGGGCAAAAAAGGGTATCCCGGTGGACTGAAAACCCGAAAGGGCGGTCCAGGCAAAAGTTAGGGATTAAAGCGTACGACTATGTCCTGTCATCTCGTCACTTGCCTACCAGAAGGAGGTTTGTCCATCAACAATCATCAAGCACCTCCACAGGTATCTTCCTCTCCCGCATCAGAAACAGGGGCAATAAAGAGTTGTCTAAGCAATCTGATTGTTCGGTCCTCCAAGGTATCAAGGTAGGTTCCGTCGAAGAACGCAACCAATACAGTTCAATACTTCCCCAGGAGAGTCCAATCCAGTTTCCCCAAGAGAGTTGGAATCCATCTCCCCAAGCAGTAAGCTTATCCCCAGTAGGTTCTGGAAGCTTAACCTCGCAGAACACGAACGCGTCTCCCGGCTGTATTCAAAGGGTTATTTCCTTACCCGGATATACATGGGTTATCCTCAGCTAAAAGCCACGGAAAGAGCGTCCTCGACAAAGTCTCCTTATCCCCAGCGAAGTCTATTAATACTTCCAACATAACAATGGTATCCCCAGTGGAATTATCAACAACTCAACAAAGTACCTCTCTCCCTACAGAGTATTGCTTCCCAGTAAGATCGCTAGAGTACTTTTCTCCCTGCAGAGTAATCCATTCGCCAAGTTCATTCCCCAATGGAGTTATCTTCTCCTACCGGTATTCTTGCAACTATCATCTCAGCGGAGGCAAAAATCTATTCTTCAACAGCAGCCCAGGAGTGACTTCCCGGCACTCGTCAAGGATTTATTTTCCTAAGACGAAAACATATGTTCATAAACATCACATCTTCATACATTATAGCATGCATATGCATCATACTACACGAATCTCATTAATTTTGAGGACATGTTGAAATCATGCAGTTCATGCATCATGATCTTGCATACAACTAATGCTTTACCTTTCAGGAAAAGTCAATACAAAAATGATTACTATCAACTATCGCAACTCTTTCTAGATATAGTTCAGATGTGAACCAGATATGGAAACGTTCTGATACTGCTTCCAGATTTCCTTCTAGATATAGTTCAGATGTGACCCAGGCATGGCGACGTTCTGATACTTCTTCCAGATTTCCATCTAGATATAGTTCAGATGTGACCCAGATATGGCGACGTTCTGATACTTCTTCCAGATTTCCTTCTAGATATAGTTCAGATGTGAACCAGATATGGCAACGTTCTGATACTTCTTCCAGATTTCCTTCCAGATATAGTTCAGATGTGACCCAGGCATGGCGACGTTCTGATACTTCTTCTAGATTTCCTTCCAGATATAGTTCAGATGTGACCCAGGCATGGTGACGTTCTGATACTTCTTCCAGATTTCCTTCCAGATATAGTTCAGATGTGACCCAGGCATGGCGACGTTCTGATACTTCTTCCAGATTTCCTTCCAGATATAGTTCAGATGTGACCCAGGCATGGCAACGTTCTGATACTTCTTCCAGATTTCCTTCCAGATATAGTTTAGATGTGAACCAGATATGGCAACGTTCTGATACTTCTTCCAGATTTCCTTCCAGATATAGTTCAGATGTGACCCGACTATGGCTACCTTCTGATAATTGTCCCAAGATTCTCTCAACGATTGCTGTTGAGGTTGAAGTCGTCCAAGATTCTCTCAATGATTGCTATTGAGGTTGAAGTCGTCCAAGATTCTCTCAATGATTGCTATTGAGGTTGTAGTCGCCTGTGGCTCTCTCCCCGATACTGCGGAGGTAGTAATCATCCCAAGATTCTCTCAATGATTCCTGTTGAGGTAGAAGTCATCCAAGGTTCTCTCAGCGTTCCTGTTGAGGTAGTAGCCATCCCTGGTTCATTCATCACCGTTTGAAGCTCCAGATTCAGCTCCTGTAACCAGTCAGGACACATCTATTCAAAGAATTGGAAGACCAGCTCCTGTAACAGGTCAGGTAACCATTTTTCTTTTTGCAGATACGCAGGTTCTCGCTAAGGAATCTCTTACGCGATCAACATCCAGATGGCATCTATAAGCCCATCATCCTATCCATCAATCTCCAAATGGCATCTATAAGCCCATTCCCATCATCACACTACTACTATGTGAGCGCAAATTTCTGGGCACTCTAGTGTTCAATCATCTTCCACCTTCGGATTACGAAAGGCACGTCAGCCAATCTGCATCCTCAGGTTTAAGAAGATTGAACAGGGGCAACTGTTGTACCCCAAAATTTGCCCTCCCATATTTCTCAAAATATTTCAAGAAAAATTCACAAGTCCAACCCGGCGCGTCATATTCAGGTATTCTTTCGCCAAGATATCTCTGATAACGTATTCTCAAATTTAGGTTCGGCTAAAGAGTCAATTCTTTAAAGAAGGTATCCGAATATGTGAGTTTTCTCGAAGAAATATGGTGAAAAAGGGTGCTGAAAGTGCAGTTTTTACGCGCTAAAAAATTCATAACTTGAAGATCGTGGCTCGTATTGAACCCGTTCCGGTGGCCAAAATTCCGTCTTGACATTATCTACGTTTTCATCTCTCACGGCTGGAAGCCAATTTCGATCAGAAGGTCTTCAAAAATGTGGATTTATCAAGTATTTTTGCACAGAAAATTTGTGACAGAAGTTTACTTGCGTCATGTTCAGAAAATCATAACTTGGTCGATTTTCATCGTATCGAGCTGGTTCCGGCGCCAAAATTTCACAAATTGAGTTGGCTACATTTTCACAGAAGGTATTGAGTTCAAACGGTATTCAAAAGGCCTTCGTTTTTTGCTCAGAGTGCGTGACATGCTGAAAATCCTGAATGCTGAATATTATTTCAGCTGGGCCGAAACTTCGAAAATTCATAACTCGGTCAATTTTTATCGGATTGGACTCATATTTTTACACAAGGTCACTGAATCATAGATCTACAACTTTGCTTCAAAATTCGAGACCGGATTATGCTCCGATCAATACCAGTTTTTTATTGAAGAACGTGTCAGAGTCGACATTGGAGCCCAAAATAAGTTTGTCTGAGCTGAAACTTCAAAAATTCATAACTAATTCACCGTTTATCCGATTGAGTCGATTTTCGGACAGGAGTTAGTTCTCGATGCCGGCTACATTTTATTTTCACATTTCAACTTCAAAAATTGCACTTAAGTCCCTGCGATTTAGCCTGGAAAGTGACGAACTCAAGTGAACATTGGAGGCCCAATTGCACATTCAAAGCCCATTTTCTTTACCCTAATTTCCATTATATAATCACCTTCTTTTCACACAAACCAGAGAGGAGGAAAAGAGAGAAAAAACCTTGTCACAATACTGTTAGAATATCAAATTCTTTCAAGAACCCTAAAACCTTGAAATCCTTATTACAAATCCCTCTCTCACTACAAACAAGCCATCACAGTTACAAAGCAACACCTCACTACTTCTTCAGTAAGGATAAGGCTGACCTGATCTCCATGATCCTAATTTTCCAGTAAGGCATAAAAGCATTACGGTCACTAATTTTCCAGTAAGGGTAAGATTGATTTGATCTCCATGATCAAAAGGGTATAATCATTCATACATGCCATATTGTGCCTAAACATTAAATTTCTTCATATATTGGCTTTATTTGCATTTTATGATTTTATTTAATGTGTTCGTGAGATTCAACACTGCAGATTTAGACAGGATCCCATGCAGGTTCATTAAGGAACGTTGAGGCCAAAAGCCAAATGGCCAAAAGCCAAAAGCCAAATGGCCAAAACAGAACATTTTACACATGACCCCAATACGTGGCGAGACAGACATCTTGAAAAGATTAAGGAACGTTGAGGCCAGAACACAAATGGCCAAAAGCCAAAAGCCAAAAGCCAAAAGCCAAAAGCCAAATGGCTAAAGTAGAACAACTTATGCATGAAACTCAATCCAATGGCCAAAGAATGCAGACCACGGTACTCAGGAGTCAATACTTCAAAAAAACCTCCCATTGGGCTAGACACCCCCTATGGTTTGCTCAATTTTTTAATTTTTATTTGTTTTTCCTTTTTATTCTTTTAATTGTTTTTTAATTGTTTTCTTTTAATTCCATAAAATAATTTTCATAATAAATATAAAATACAGAAAAATCAAAAAAATGTTTATTTTATTAATATTAATTTCACTATTATTATTTTTGTAAATAAACTTTAAACAATTAATTAGATTAATTTAGGTTTCAAAACTTTAATATTTTTCTTAATAAATTAAATATGTAGAAATTAGGGTTTTTAACTTTTTCATCATTTTTTTTTATAAATAATTTTCTCATCATTATTATTATTATTATTAATTACTAATTTATTTTGTAAATAAACATGTACATAAATTCTTTAGTAAATTAAGTTAAACTTTAACATTTTTCTCAAATAATTAAAAATAACTTAGAATTAGGGTTTCTTTTAATTTTAATTTTAATTTTCTTATTTCATAAATACAAAAAAACCTAAAAAACACTTCTTTTATTTCAATAAATAATTAATTAATTTTTAATTTCAATTTAACTTCAAAAGGGTCCAACGCCCTCGAACGTTCAACTTTAGTTTCTTTCGCGCATTTATTCTTATTATTTCTTGTAAATATTAATGTAATTCTCCCAAAGCCTTGTAAACTCGGACATTTTATTTCTCGCACTTTATTTATTTTTCTGTCAAATCGGGTCCTGGATTTTAATTTGGCGATGTGGACCCGCGCCTTTGTAATAGTTTAGAACTTTTAATTTCCGCAACTTTTTAACTGTTAACAAATGCATGCAGGAATGAATGCCTAAAATAAAAACAAACGCATAGATCACTTTGACATGAACAAGATAAATGCAAATGAATCTGACACACAAATCACACACCACCCCTAGGGTACGCCTCACTGTTGCCTTGCCTCGAAAGGTGATCATCGAGTAGAGGATGTTTTAGTAAGTCCTCATGATCCGGGAACCTGGCATGAGGGTAGCTTCTAAGGTATCTTCCTATTACTCCGGTGATCACACTGTTGCCTTGTCCCTCGAAACGTGGCCGTCGACTATAGGACGTCTTAGTGAGTCCTTATGTCCCATTGATCTGGTTGCCTCAAAACAAGTTGCCTCAGAATAGTTTCCTCGGAATAAAAGATCAATGGCATAAGGGTAGCTTCTAAGGTGTCTTACCTTTGCTCGGTGACCACAATGTCCCTAAACCCCGAATTGACCCGAATACCTCCAACGGTGGTGCTACCTACCTCTCAATGGTGGGATGGCACTACTTTAAAGGACATTTACACAGACGAATTCCTTAGGGTAGGTAGACGACTCTAGATACTTGCTCTAAATTTCAAAACAAAATTCAAAATACTTTTCACACCGACACCTTTTCAAAAAGCTTTCGAAAGCAATTTTTCAAACACTCTTGAGGACCGATACAAGAGTCGAACTGGAATTTTCAAAGAAACTTTTTTTAAACCCACAGTTGAGAAGCAAACAAACAATTTTGAAAACACAAACGAGCAAGTATCTAAGAGCCCATGGATAACCATGGATAGAAAGGGTGCTAACACCTTCCCTTTCTATAATCTACCTCCCGAACCGAGAGCAATCTCTTTAAGGAATTTTTCTGTGCTTTTGTCCTTTCCATTTGGAGAAAATAAAAGACGGTGGCGACTCTTGCTTCCGCGACATTTCGCGAACCAGCTTTAAACGGTCAGTTCCAGATCCACCGATCACACCAGGGAATACCTAACTGGTGCATCAAATAAAGATAGAAAGACATTGATAAGGTTGACAGGTAGTTTTTTCCTCAATGAAGATGTGTTATACAAAAGAAGTTATGACACGGTCTTGCTCCGATGCATGGATAGTCACGAAGCAAACATGTTGATGCATCAGATCCATGAAGGTTCCTTTGGTACCCATGCTAATTGACATTCAATGACAAAGAAAATGCTTAGGGCAGGCTATTATTGGTTGTCAATGGAATCTGAATGTTATAAATTTGCAAAGAAATGCCATAAGTGTCAGATTTACGCTGACAAAATTCATGTGCCTCCGACACTTCTCAACATTATTTCTTCTCAGTGGCATTTCTCTATGTGGGGTATTGACATGATTGGAACGATTGAACCAAAGGCTTAGAATGAACATAGTTTTATCTTGGTAGCAATCGACTACTTCACCAAATGGGTGGAAAGAGCTTCATATGCTAATGTTACTAAGCAGGTGGTAGTACGCATTATCAAAAACAATCTTATATGTCGGTATGGTGTACCCAACAGGATTACCATCGAAAACAGCTCGAATTTGAATAACAAGATGATGACATAAGTTTGTGAAGAATTCAAGATTATCCATCACAATTTATCTCCTTACAGGCTAAAGATGAACAGGGATGTTGAAGCTGCTAATAAAAACATCAAGAAGATCATCCAGAAGATGGTTGTTACTTATAAAGATTGGCATGGGATGCTTCCTTTTGCTTTGCATAGTTATAGAACATCCGTCGGAACTTCAACAAGGGCAACCATGTTCTCTCTTGTGTATGGCATGAAAGCAGTGCTCCCCATCGAGGTTGAGATTCCCTCTTTACGTGTGATGATAGAAACCAAGTTGACAGAGGCTGAATGGGTCTAGAACAGGTTTGACCAATTGAATTTGATTGAAGAAAAGAGAATGACAACTTTATGTCATGGTTAGTTGTACCAGAAGAGAATGAAGAAAGATTTTGATAAGAAGGTCAAGCCTCATGAATTCATAGAAGGCGACCTCATGCTCAAGAAGATCATGTATTTTAACGCTGATTCTAGGGGCAAGTTGACTCCCAATTTCGAAGGCCCATATGTTGTCAAGAAAGCTTTCTCTGGTGGTGCATTGATTCTTGAAACTATGGATGGCGAGGAGTTCCCACGTTCTATGAATGCTAATGCAGTTAAGGAATAATTTTCCTAGATATATAAAAGAACAACTCGCTAAGACGAAAACCCGAAAGGGCGGCTTAGGCAAAAAGGAGCATCTTAGTAGGCCGAAAACCCGAAAAGGTGATCTAGCCAAAAATTAGAGACATAAACAAAATAAATTTTCCCGCTAGGTTGAAAACCCGCAAGGGCAATCTAGGCAAAATATAGGGATTTTCTGGCAAGTAACTGCATCAGAAAAGACTTGATCATTGAAGCAACAATCTTCTTGGATCCTCACCACTCTTCAATAGAAGTCGCTGCTTAGGATTTCAGAGTTGTTAGGGAGAATAAAGGTCATTGTATTTCGATGTATCTTTTCCAATATATATTACCATTTTCCAAACTTTGTAATCATCTACGGGGTCTCGCCATTTGCAGACTACCATTCTATTAATAAAGTTTGAGCCTTTATCTAATTCTTTGAAATTCTTATTTTATTCTGCCTACAAAGACTCCATTTATTATTGATATTAATTTTCAAAACAAAAATATTAAATAACAAAATTGTATTTTGAAAAGAATTTACAAATTACTTTTTACTTTAGATTTTATGACTCAAGAAAAACAAAAGTGGTGATCCCAAGGATGGACGAACTTAGAAATTTTGGAAGTATATATTCCCAAGGAAGGTTCTCCAAGGTTACTTTTTGCTGGAATGCGTATTTATCTTCTTGTGTTTCTCCGGTATTTGGAGATAATACCAATTAATGCATGGCACAGTATTGGGTATGTGATCCCATTTTCCCCAGTCAAGCCTTGGTTCATTTTGATTTTAAGTTTGCATGGTCTGAAGCCTCTACCCCCAGATTCCCCAACAACTAGATAAGGACATTATCTTTTCTAAGAAGTGTGGGAACAATTGACAACTTTGTGGGTTTTCTCTCGCCAAGTGTTGGGTTTGATTCAAAATCCACATAATTTTGATTTATTGTTGTATTGTTTGATTTCTTAGATCCCCAAGTGAAGTTGAAGTATTGTTTCCCTCTAAGAGTTATTATCCCCATGTAATTTCATAATTTCTCCCCAGGGAAGTTTATGTAATTATCACTTTTGGTATTGGAGAAGGTATTTTGGGCTCCTCTTAATAATATGGTGTTGTACTCCCCAATAAAGTCAACACAAGATCCCTAAGTGATATCTCGACGATGTGGTCTTGTTTTACCCATTGAGGTCGATATTGCAATCCCCAGTAGAAGTACAAACGTTAAAGCATTTTCTTTCCCTCATTGAAGCCTGTGTAATGTTCCCCGATGAAGCTTGGAAGAGGATGTCAGATCCCAATTTTTGCACTGATTCTTTTGTCTTGATTTGATTATTTTAGGATTGTGTTCCTTCCTAGTGAAATTAATCCATGGAACAAGACTTTGTTAGATGTGATTTAGCCGAGTATTAACTTTACCCATTTTGGTTTTGTCTGTTTATCCCTAGTATGGTGTGATAGTTTCGTCAGCATATACATGATAACATTCATACATGCATCACACATAGCTGAATTAAATTAAATTCATTTGCATCCATTGATATTTTTATCGACGTATTACCCTATTTGTAGAGTTGTGTTATCCTCTCTCCATTAGGTTGTCAACTTTAAGCAGAAAGTGTATATTCTTTCAATTTCCCCACTGAGTTATCCCTCGTGGAAGATTTTTGCTTTAGCCTTCTAGGAAGTTCTTTATCTGAATAACATGTGATCCCTTTTTGAGTTTATTTCTCATCAGGTGCTATCTCGATTGACTATTTCACTCCAGTTTATTTCAGGTTTGAATCTGTGATCCCCAACAACATCATTATTTTGATTTCTGCAAGCTTTGAGCCCTAGTTTGAGAATGTGCATTTATTTTGCACGTGAAGACTTCAGTTCCTCAGCATGAATATATTAGCATTCCCCCCAGGAAACCCTGTTTCTTTCCCCAGAAGGTTATTATTGCAACTCCTTTTCAAAACAATAAGTGGCGGTCTCTTTATTTGAGCAACTTGTACCTCCCCAATAAGTCTGTTAGTTCCCGGAGAAGATTCATGATTTTTTACTCCAATGAATGGTAGTCTCATCATTATGGGAGATATTTTGTTGTTGATTTGTTACTCCAATGAATGGTAGTCTCGTCATTATGGGAGATATTCTGTTGTTGTGATTTGTTACTCCAATGAATGGTAGTCTCGTCATTATGGGAGATAGTTTGTTGTTGATTTGTTACTCCAATGAATGGTAGTATCGTTATTATGGAAGATAGTTCATTGTTGAGATTTGTTACTCCAATGAATGGTAGACTCATCATTATGGGAGATAGTTCGTTATTGAGATTTGTTACTCTAATGAATTGTAGTATTGTCATTATTAGAGATAGTTCATTGTTGATTTTGTTACTCCAATGAATGGTAGTCTCGTCATTATGGGAGATAGTTCGTTGTTGAGATTTTTTACTCCAATGAATGGTAGTCTCTTCATTATGGGATATAGTTTGTTGTTGAGATTTGTTACTCCAATGAATGTTAGTCTCGTCATTATGGGAGATAGTTCGCTGTTGAGATTTGTTACTCTAATGAATGGTAGTCTCGTCGTTATGGGAGATAGTTTGTTATTGAGATTTGTTACTCCAATGAATGGTAGTCTCGTCATTATGGGAGATAGTTTGTTATTGAGATTTGTTACTGAAATGAATGGTAGTCTCGTCATTATGGGAGATAATTCGTTATTGAGATTTATTACTCCAATGAATGGTACTCTCGTCATTATAGGAGATAGTTCGTTGTTAATATTTTTTTCTGATGGATGGTAGTATTGTCATTATGGGAGATAGTTCGTCATTGAGATTCACATTACTCTAAAGAAGTTTGCTTGTTTCAAGTCATAAGTACTGATGCCAATTAATTGTTACCACCTCTAATATTAATGCCTGTTAGTATTATCCTACCACCATTTTTCCCCTAGTGGGTCGACATTTCCTTTTTTGCTATCTTCTCTGAGAGTGGATAGTTTGCGGTTATCTGTTGATCATTGTTATCCTTTATTTTCTCTCCTCGATGTCTGAGTTGATGTTATTTGGTCTCCTCCTTGGGCCTTACCCCAATAGAGTCGAGTCTTCTGTTTACTAGTGATTTATTTTCCTAGTCTAATCTTCTTTTGATATTTTATTCTCTGTATTCCCAGTGGTGTATTGTATCACCCTTGGATTTGCTTATTTGCATGCACAATCATAAACATTGCATGGCATCTTAGTGCCAAAAATAAGGTTTGTTTTATATTTAAGTATCTTCAATCACGTCGGCACGAAGATTTTAACCTTCGTATCTCCGAATAGAAGACACTTAACTAAGGGTTGCTGTTGTACCCTAATTTTCCCCCCTAAGACCCCTCTGCAATCTCATATCAACTCAATCACAACAAGATCGCACTAGGGTTTGGTTCTTCTCCTTATCTTTAGCTTTGCTCATGCGGAATCACCAAGCACCTTGACTTTTATTTTGTGATCATCTATGTTTTGTATTGATTAACTTTTAACTAATAAATACAATGAATGTTTGCCCTAATTGATGATATTATAGGTGAAAGCACAACATATTCCATAAATTTGATCTATAGGTTCACGAGTTTATTTCCATACATTCTTCAGCAAAGCTTCATTGAGATTCAAGCCTCATCATTAAAGATGTTTTGAAGTTATATCATGACAAAGTCTATTTGTTAGCTCCTAAATTCGACACCCACAATATATTGTTCTTATTGTCTAAAAATAGAATGAAGAAATCTAATGTTTCCAACACTTCGACCAGAAGAGCTTAAAACACTTAGAGAATTTTCTAAGTTAAAGTTGGTCTTCAACCAAGAAGTTTTTGTAGTCTTCGACCGAGAGGATCCTGTGGTCTTCCACTGAAAGATCCTTGTACCAGTAAGCAAGTGAATTTTGAATCTGAAGAAAGGAGGGAAAGGTAGTTCACTTGGCAGTTGAGGAAAGCAATGTGGCATGAAGATAGAAGTCGAAGCATATGTAGAGGACACTTGTCCTCATCCTGGAACGAGGCAATTGCTCGATGGTTACTTGGTTTTAGTATAAATATAGGGATTTCATGTAGATTTCTGTGTGTTCAACTTATTAGTACAAGTCACTCAATCATATCCGAGTACCCGCTGTGAGAGAAAAGATATTGAGAATGTATGTTTGAAATACCATCTTTTATTTCAATAAAAGTCTTTACAATTCCCTTACATTCCTTGCCATTTACATCTCCGCGTAAGCTTTATCATTACTGCAAATTTACTTGCAGTTTTTATCATTTTTCAACCTTTATCCTTGAACTCTTCTCAACCCTTTCTACTTACCTTTTACTTTCACTTTTATCAAGTTTTTTTTACATGCACCTTGCCTTTGCTCTTACTTTCCCTTTCAACCCTTTTCACTTAAACTCACTTGCTTATATAAAAAACTCAGCATATGTCCTATGATCAATCTGATCGATCCTGCAAGTCACCAAAATAACCCTTTTTGGAAGATCAACGATTGTTTACTATTGCACCCCAAAATTTTCCCTCCCATATTCTTCAAAATTTGTCAAGATCAATCTCCAGATGGTTCAAAATCTCTCAAGGGTTGCACAGTCCAATTGCCTCCTAACACAATCAAAATTAGGGTTTTGGTTCTTGCAAGGAAGTTGAGGTTTTCAAGGGTCCAATCAAGTCCCATATGCCTATATACATCCTCAAGCACCTACATGCCAAGTTTCAAAACTCACAGTGCCAAATTCCACAGTCAAAAGCTCCATTTGATCCACAGTCAACTGTAGGGGTAAAATGGTCATTTGACATTCAAAAGTCAAAATTTTTGGTCAACGTCTTATTTTGAAGCCACAATCATCATTTGATCAAGTCTTGATCATGATTCCACAAGTATGGCTCAAAAATCATCAAGATGCAAAAAGTTGCTATTTTTGGACAGCTGAAAAGTCAACTGTAACTTGACCAGGGCATAACTTTTTCATGGTTCATCAGAAAAATCCCATCCAATGCTCATTTTGAAGGTGATGACATTTCCTACAACTGATCTTCACACTAAAAGTCCAAGAAATGCTCTCACAAAAAGTTATCAATTTCTACATTATAGGTCATTTTCAAAAGTCAACAAAAAGGCGCTTTAAGTAAAAGACCATAACTTGAGATTGGTAAATCAAAATGACATGGGACCAAAGGCATTGGTTAGAAGACTTCAAGACCTTTCCAAAATGTCCAAGAACATGTTCATAGCTTCAAAATTGAGAAAATATATGCATTGGAGAAGTTGGGAAATTTTTGGGAATTTGCAAAAGTCAACTTTGCCTAAAACACTTCATTTTTGCTAATGGGCTTCAAATTCCTTCTTGAATCTTTACCCAAGGCTTATGCACGACCCATTAAGTTTAATTTGATTTATTTTCTAATTTTTTATTAATTAATTGAATTTTTATTAATATTAATTCATTTAATTGATTTTAATTGTAGGAAAATTCAAAAGATATGATTTTTAAATCTTTTGTGATGCAAATAAAGCTAGGGCAAGCTGGCAATTCGTGTACATATCAAAGACCTCAAAATCTCCATAATTGGCAAGGTGTTATCAAAGTAAAAGATTGAAAAAGATTTGATTGGCAATCACACATTCAAACCATAATGCCATGGATTGTTGAGCCAAGATTTACCCTAATTCTATTGTGCTATATGTACTGAAGCTTAACCTAAAACCCTACACGTGAAAAAGCTGCTGAAACCATAGAACCAAAATTCAAAAAAGTCAAGAAAAGTGTGAAACTGAAATCTCACTTGCAGCATAATTCAAAGCCTAAAAAAGATTCAAACGTATTGCTGACATTGCCAGGAACCTGTTGCCATCAAGAACAAGCCCTAACGCCATCAGAATCGTTCACAACAAGTCACTCGGTTTGCATTATTTTCCAAAATTGCATATCATTATTCATGCATTTTTAACCATTTTTTTGGATTGATTTATGTTAATAGGGACCTCCTGAAGCGATTGGTATAATCCAATTTGGTTATAGCATTCTGAATCAGAATCCACCATTGGAGACATCTAGGGTTTCGAAGCTGTTAATTTAGGGCTTTTCACATAAGGGAAAATTGGACCATAAAACGTATATGGTTGAATTCGTCAAGGCCAGACGAATTCAACCCAACCCTCGCGCTCAATTTATATGCACCCTAACTCTAATCGTTATTTTTCGTTGTTGTAGTTAGTGGGGGTTAAAAACCCCCGCTATCTTGTTCTTAATTTTACAGGAAACGAAGAAGACGAAGGGCGTGGCAACGTGTGACTGGATGGTTCAAACTTAGCGCGCATTATTTTGTTTTATATCATAATGTTTGTTTTTTTTTATATAATATTTGTCATCCTTTTATTTAACAAACACGCACCATAGTTCAACTGGCAAGGGCACTGAGGCAAGGAGTACTGGGACCTGGGTTCGATTCCCAGGTCCCCCATATAATTGTTAATATTTTTCATAACGTATTCCAATGCAGCATTCATCCAAAGTTCCACCATAGGCCTCATGTACCAGCGTGCCATGTGTTCCCATCAGCCATCCAAAGGCCAGGAGAGGAGGAATACCATATTCCTTAGTCAATGCACGTACAGGCAACCAGGAAAGTCAACCAGGCTTAGAGTCTTCTTAGGCTATAATTGCTTCACAAAAACCTCCCCTTGGGCCAACATACCCCCTTGGTTTGCAATTTTATTTTCTTTTCTTTTAATTCCTTTAATTATTATAATTATTATTATTATTAATTCACAACAAATTAATTTTCATAATAAATCCAGAAATCAAAAATTGTAAATATATTTTATTATTTATTAAATTCATTAACTATTATTTTTTTTGTAAATAAATACTAACAATTAACTTAGTTTAATTTAGGCTTAATTTTCACCTTTTTTTCAATAAATAAAAATTATGTAGAATTAGGTTTTTGACAATTTTCAATCATATTTTATTAATTATCATTATTCCTATTTATTAATTATTATTTTTGTACATAAAAATACAAATTAATTAATTTAGTTAATTAGGTTAAATTTGACATTTTTGTAATAAGTAAAATAATTTAGAAACTAGGGTTTTCTTTTGATTTTAATTTCCTTTTCTTCTTTTTATTAAAAAAACATAAAAATATCTTTCTTATAAATAATTAAATAATTAGTAATTAGGTTTAATTTTAATTTAATTTCAAGCAAAAGGACCAAAAACTCATAATTTTCTCAAAAGGGTCCAAAACCGTAGTACGTCTTGATTTTAATTTTTTCGCACGTTATATTTTATTTGATTATTATGTAACTGCATCCAAGAATGTAATAGTAATTAGGTTTATTGCTTTCTTTACTTTCCGCACTTTATCAAAACGGGTTATGTTTTTTGGCGATGTATAGACCCGCGCCTTGTAATAGCGTAGCTTTACATTCCCGCACTTTAATTTTCCGCACTCCTAACTGCTAAATTGCATGAAAGAATGTATGATAATTAAAAAACAACTCGTATCTCACAATCGCATGATCAAAGATAAACATAACATGAAAAACAACACACAATGCACATGCCACTTCTAGGGTACGCCTCACTCGTTGCCTCGAAAGTGGTCGTCAAGTATAGGGTGTTTTAGCGGTTGCCCTTATGTCTAAGATCCAGTTGCCTCGAAACGGTTGCCTCGGATTAAAAAGGATCTAGGACATTAGGGTTACTTCTAAGGTGTCCTACTATTGCTTCGGTGACCACACTGTCCCTATATCCGAATTGACCCGAATAACTCCAACGATGGCGCTACCTACCTCTCAATGGTGGGATAGCACTATCTAAAGGACTCTTACACAGCCTAATTCCTTAGGGTAGGTAGATGACTCATGGGTACTTGCTCTCTTTCTAAAAAACAAAAATACTTTTCACACTGTCAGTTTCAAAAGTTTTCAAAACAAATTTTTCCAACACTCTTGAGGACAGATACAAGAGTCACTTAGAAATCTTTCAAAAACGAAACTTTTTCAAAATCCACAAACACACTTGAAAAGCAAACAATTTTTGAAAACATAAGAGCAAGTACCTAAGAGCCCGTGGATAACCACAGATAGAAAGGGTGCTAACACTTTCCCTTTCTATAAATCTACCTCCCGAACTGAGAGACATTCTCAATAAGGAATTTTGCTGTGCTTTTGTCCTTTCCTTGTTGGAGAAAATAAAAGACAGTGGCGACTCTTTCTTATCGCGACATACGCGATCCAGCTTTAAATAGTCAGTTCTATTTCCACCGATCACAGAACTGGCGACTCTGCTGGGGATAACTATAAGTGAGGTGTACCATAGGATTAGATCATACTTATGTTTTCAATTGCTTTGCTTTGATTGCTTTATATTTGTGGGCATTGTCTTGGAGTTTCATAGATCCTAACCCGGATCTGGGGATACCATTTTAGGTAGCATAAGTTGTGAGGGACCTATCCGGCGTAGACCGACACGGGTGAAGCAGTGGCTACGTTGGTGTGGCACCTTGGTCTGTACCGATATCCCTTGTGTTGCAACGAGGAGAATATGGGTCTTCTGAGGGGTCATTAAGCACCAACCGACCTTAGAACCCTAATTTGACGCAACTTGGCCATAGAACAGTAGCAGTATGCTACACCCATTGAGGCTAAACTCTCGCGATGGTTCTGGCTGCAAGAAAAGATTGCGACGCTGGAGTTATGACCGATTGAGGGTAGTCAGTGATATTGGGATCCTCTAGAACCCGGTTACTTTTGATAGGACAGGTCTGAACCAACGAAATTGAAAGAGGGTAGTACCTAAACTTCATGCTGGCCTAAACTCTAAGGGATGTCTTGTGTGACTTGTGTGCCTTATCATGTTTGCCTTTGTGAATATTTGTGGTGTGCTTTATCATAACATCATGCTATCATACCATTGCATGCATCCTGCATAAGGACTGACCCATTTCAAAGACAAGAGGGTTTCATCTTTTCTCTGTTTTGTAGGACATTATGATGCCTGTGCGAAGGAATACTATCCGGCTCAACTTTGTTCACCCACCTGATTTGCTTAAAGAATTGGTTGACCGAATTCCAAATACTGCTTCCTTCATCCAGAGGCATGGTTCTCTTCTCGGTTTAGTCACTTCAAAGTGGGACCAACAATTGATGAGTGTCTTGACCCAGTTTTATGATCCCTTGTATAATTGCTTCACCTTTCAAGACTTCCAGCTGGTCCCTACCCTGGAAGAATTCTTTGATTTTCTTGGTATCCCTATCTTGGATCAGACTCCCTTCACTGGTTGGGAAAAGACTCTTAGGCTTGAGGAGATTGCTGCAGCCCTTCCCTTGACCAACAAGGAGGTAATGGACAACTGGGTGACTAGAAGCAGAGTTAAGGGCTTCTTGGCCAAGTTTCTGATTGGTAAAGCTAACAGTTTCTGGAATGACTTAGACTTCAGGGCGTATGAAGACATTCTGGCTCTCTTAATCTATGGTGTAGTTTTGTTTCCTAATCCTGATAACTTCATTAACGTCAATGCCATAAGGATCTTCATGTCTCGGAACCCTGTGCCCACTCTCTTGGGTGATATCCTGCAACAACTCTATGCTCGTACTTCCCGAAGACGAGGAACTCTGTGGTGTTGTACTCCTTTGTTAGTGAGGTGGTTTATTTCTCACCTCCCTAAGTTCGTGCTGAAGAACAAAGAAGGAAGAGGCTGGGCTCATAGGTTAATGTCTCTCACTGATAATGACATCATTTAGACTCTCAGAGGTTTGGATGAGGTAGCTGTTATTGATCGTTGCGGAGAATATCCTAATGTTCCTTTGATTGGTACCCAAGGATGAATCTCTTATAATCCATGTCTAGCTCTCCGTCAGTTTGGAAGAGCCAAAAGAGCAGGGCCTCATGAGATGTTGGTGCCTCACATCAGTTTTGAGTTTCAGGTAGATAGTGACGAGCTGTGTCGTAGATTCAACAAGGCTTGGGACAGAATTCACAAAGCTGACCCACATGAGTTGGGACCGAAGACTTCTCTACCTATGGAATCCTACTACAGATGGGTCCGCATCCGTGCTCAGAAGTTAGGTATGCCATACGAAGCTGTCAGACCCATCATTCTTGAATTTCCTGATAGAGACGGGGTTCCTCCGACTGTTCTCCCTCCTCAGATACCTACTGATGTTGATACACTAAAGAGGTCTTGGGCGCAACTACAGGAAGAACGGGATTCTTATCGGGAAAAGTTCAATGAACAAGAACAGAAAATACAGAAGCTGACAAAGCAGTTGGAGAACGAGCGGGTCCTAAATGACTACATCCGTACTGAGAAGAGGAGACCATGGGAGCATTGATGGGCCTTGGATATTTCTTTTACAGCTTTATTTCCTTTTCAGCATTTTCATTCTTGTAACGCCTAAGGGCAATTTTCTTGAACAATTTAAATTCCAAAGTTTAAATCTAATAAAGTGTGTTCCTTTTGTCTACAAAGTTGATTCCCGATTGTCTTTGAAAACATAATTCATACGCATTTCATTCATCATGTGCATCACAGGTACCCTTTTCCTACAGGTTGCTTAATCTTCTTTGCTGTTTATTTCAGCAGTCATCATGAATCCTAAATCATCTACTGAGCAATCCATCAAGGCCCTCCAGGCCCAGAACGCCCAGTTCCAAGAGTTAATCATGAGTTTAGCCCAAGGGCAAGAGGAATTGAAGGCTCTGCTGGTGAAGAAGAAGAAGAAGAGAACTGTACTATTCAACACTGGATGGAGGTTTGGCAATACACTGCAAAATGAGGCTAATCAAGCTGCTTCTTCTGTAGGGAAAGGCAATCCCCAAGCGGGAAGGGTTCCTAGTCCTGTAGTCTCTGACAACGAGACAGATTTCAATGATGAGCAGTACCCTCCCGCTGAAGACAGGTAAAAGCAGTTAGAGGATCGTCTGAGTTCCATGGAAATTCAACAAGTGCCTGGGTTGGATTTTGGAGATCTGGGTTTATCTTCTGGCGTGGTGATCCCACACAAGTTCAAGGCACCCTCTTTTGCGAAGTATGACGGGGCTTCCTGCCCTAAGCTACATCTCAGATCTTATGTGAGGAAGATCCAACCGTATACTGTAGACAAAAACTTATGGATCCATTTCTTCCAGGATAGCCTTTCAGGGGCTCAACTCGAGTGGTTCTATCAGTTGGATGGAGCCAGTATTTGAAACTGGGAGGACTTGGCTACTGCTTTTTATAAGCAGTATCAGTACAATGCCGACCTCGCTCCTACACGTACCCAACTCTAGGGTATGTCGCTAGGATCGGGAGAAGGTTTTAAAGAGTACGCGCAAAAGTGGAGGGACCTGGCTGGCAGGGTGCAGCCACCGTTGACTGACCGTGAACTCGTGGACATGTTCTTGGGGACCCTGTCTGGGCCGTTCTTCAACCACCTGATTGGCAATTCTTCTGCAGGGTTTACAGACCTCATTCTGACTGGTGAGAGGATAGAAGCTGGTATGAAATCGGGGAAGATACAGAAAGGTGCGTCCTCAAGTTCTGAAAAGAAGCCTTTCAAGAAGGAAGCCAGTTCTGTGTATGGTCCCAGAAGACAAAATAAACCGGAACGCCGCCAAGCTGTCAACGCGGTGGTGATTTCAAAGCCTGCTGCCGCTCCTCGGCAACCTAACCAACCAAGGGGTGAGAGACCCAAAAGAGAATACACTCGGCTTAGTATGACCTTGTCTCAGATATTTCCGCAACTGCTATCAACCAACTTGGTAACTGTCAGAGAAGCTCCGAAGGTGGTAAACACAACCTCTCTGAAGTACAATCCCAACGCCCGCTGTGCTTATCACTTTGATAGCCTGGGGCACTCTACTGATGATTGTTGGGCCCTGAGGAATAAGGTTCAAGACCTTATCGATGCTAAGGAAATACAGTTTAAGGCGCCCGAAAGGCCCAATGTTGTGACTGCTCCTATGCCCCAGCATGGAGTGAATGTTGTTGAAGAAGACCCGTATGTAACCTCTGTGGATGATATTGTTACTCCGTTGTTGTCCGTCAAAAGGAACCTGTTGCTAGCCGGTTTATTTCCGGGTTGTAGCAAGGGTTGCCTTCTATGTGCTGTTTCACCTACTGGTTGTCCGTTGCTGAAGTCAGGCGTCCAAAACCTGATGGATAGCAAAGAGATCTTGTTCAAGAAGATTGCTGTTCCTGTTATTCCTACTGAAGAAGTATCCGTTGTCACCATTTTCAACAACCCTACCAAGGCTCCCCCAAGGAAGCCTGTCAAAATCATGTCTGTTGCACCTATTATCATTACTGTTTCGGGGCCCCTCCCCTATAAATATGACAAGGCTGTCCCGTGGCACTATGGGGCAGATATTTATGTGCTCGGAGTAAAACAAGAGTTCAATACTAGTACGGGCATCAGTAACATCACCGGTCCTGCTAAAGTTACTCGCAGTGGCAGGCTCTTCTCGCCTGATATTGCACCTCCTGCTTCTTAGAGGCCTCTTGTTATCACACCTGCCAGTGTGCCTGTTTCCCCTCCTGATCAAGTTTCTACCCCTGTTGCCGAGTCATCTGACACTCGAGGCAAAGGGATGGCTACTGATGTGCCTGCCCAGATGGAGGCACCGAAGATTGTTAATGTTGAAGCTTCCCAGCAAGAGATGGAATAAATCCTTAAGATTATCAAGAAGAGTGATTACAACGTCGTTGAACAGCTGGGGCACACCCCCTCTAAGATCTCTATGCTATCACTATTGTTGTGTTCAGAGGCCCATGCCAAGGCCCTGATTTCCTTCCTGAAGACGGCCCATGTGCCACAAGAAACGTATGCTAATCAATTTACTGATTGTGTGGCCAACTTAACCGCTGATAATGGTCTGGGTTTCTCTGACGCTGATCTGACCGCCAAGGGAAAGAACCACAACGATGCCCTGCATGTCTCCATTAAATGCAGGGGCACTACTCTTGCCCACGTGTTGGTAGACACCGGTTCTTCACTGAACGTATTGCCCAAGAAGGCCTTATACAGGTTGGATTGTGAGGGTTTGGAGTTGAAGCCTAGGAACATTATTGTCCGGGCCTTTGACGGGTCGAAGAGGATGGTACATGGTGAAGTATATATTCCTATCCGGGTTGGTTCTCAAGTCTTTGATTGAACATTCTATGTGATGGACATTCGTCCATCCTATTCTTGTTTACTGGGTCGTCCTTGGATCCATAAGGCTGGGGCTGTGACCTCCACTCTACATCAAAAGCTTAAGTACCCGGTCAGAGGGAAGATTGTTACAGTTCAGGGGGAAGAAGAATATATGGTTAGCCATCTTAACTCATTCCGGTATATAGAGATGGACGGGGAGTTCATTGAGACCCCCTTTCAACACTTTGAAGAGGTGCCTCCAACATTGGCCGCAGCACAGACTGGGACCGAAGATAATTCTCCCTTGAAGATGGCTTCCTTGAAGGATGCCCGGGCTGTGGTTGAGAAGGGTGAGTTTGCAAATTGGGGCCGACTTCCCGATTTTACCCCAAAGACTGACAAGTTTGGGCTGGGTTTCACTGCAGAGGCTCAGAGGGCTGTACGTAAAGCAAGGATTGGAAGACAATGCAGAGGAATCTGAATTCGACAGTTGGATCTACCCAACGACCGATGGTGGACTGAACAATTGGACTGCCAAAGATTTCATACCTATTACTTTTGTTACTCAGTAATGAACTCCTTTGTTTTTAAATTTGTAACTAACAATAATTTGAAACTTTATGGCCCGGTGTCTTACCCGGGGCACCGTGGCTTCATTTGTGAGGGCTTATTACTTGTCATTTCCATATATCATGAATAAAAACATTGGACGTTTTTCGCATTTCGAATCTTGTACTCCCTTTCTTTCTTTATATATTGCAATACAACTATATTTACACACACTCACCTATACAGGTTTCAATCCACTCTGGATCTCACTGGTAACGACTCTGCTACTGCCAGTTATGACTTCGAAAATCCGATCAACTTAGCCGAAGACGAAGGTGAAGATGATTGCGAAGTGCCTGGTGAGCTTGCAAGACTGTTACTCCAGGAAGAGAGGGCCATTCAGCCACATGAAGAGCCAGGGGAAACGGTAAATCTGGGTACTGAGACAGACAGAAAGGAAGTCAAGATTGGTGCCAACCTAGAGCTCAGCGTGAAAAAACGGTTGATTCAGATGTTGCATGATTATGTGGAAATCTTTGCATGGTCCTACGAAGACATGCCTAGGTTGGATACCGACATTGTGGTTCATCACCTGCCTACCAAAGAAGACTGCCCTCCGGTTAAACAAAAGGTCCGCCGTATGCGTCAAGAGATGTCCGAGAAAATCAAAGCTGAGGTTATGAAACAATTTGATGCCGGGTTTCTAGCAGTGACTTCTTACCCTCAGTGGGTTGCCAACGTGGTTCCGGTGCCGAAGAAAGATGGTAAGGTCCGAATGTGTGTTGACTACAGGGATTTGAACAGGGCGAGCCCTAAAGATGATTTCCCCCTGCCTCACATCGATGTTCTGGTTGACAATACTGCTCAGCAAAAGGTGTTCTCCTTCATGGATGACTTTTCAGGTTATAATCAGATCAAGATGGCTCCTGAAGATATGGAAAAGACTACCTTTGTTACTCAGTGGGGCACCTTCTGCTACAAGGTCATGCCTTTTGGGTTGAAAAATGCTGGGGCAACCTACCAACGTGCCATGGTTGCTTTATTTCATGACATGATCCACCATGAGATTGAAGTATACGTCGATGATATGATTGCAAGATCTCAAACTGAGGAGGAACACCTTGACCATCTACAGAAGCTGTTTGACCGTCTGAAGTTGTACAAGCTGAGGTTGAACCCGAACAAGTGCACCTTCGGGGTAAGATCTGGGAAGTTGCTAGGCTTCGTCGTGAGCGACAAAGGTATTCAAGTGGACCCTGCCAAGGTTAAAGCCATACAAGAGATGCCAGTTCCCAAGACAGAGAAAGAAGTCAGAGGCTTTCTAGGATGGCTGAACTACATTGCCCGATTCATCTCGCACCTAACTGCTACCTGTGAACCAATCTTCAAGCTACTGAAGAAAGATCAAGTAGTACGTTGGAACGACGAATGTCAGGCCGCTTTCGACAGAATCAAGGAGTATCTCCAAGAACCACCCATTATTATGCCACCGGTTGAAGGGAGACCTCTAATACTATACTTGACAGTACTTGACAGCTCAATGGGGTGTGTGCTAGGGCAGCATGACGAGTCTGGCCGAAAAGAGCATGCCATTTATTACCTTAGCAAAAAGTTTACCGACTGTGAGACCAGATACTCACTGCTCAAGAAAACTTGCTGCGCTTTGGTATGGACTGCTCGCCGGCTGAGACAGTATATGTTAACTCACACTACTCTGTTGATTTCAAAAATGGATCCAATCAAGTACATATTCGAAAAGCCCGCCTTGTCCGGAAGAATAACAAGATGGTAGATGATCTTGATGGAATATGACATCCAGTACACGACTCAGAAAGAAATCAAAGGAAGTGTATTGGCAGACCATTTGGCACACCAGGCAGTGGACGACTACTAGTCGATGAACTTTGAATTTCCTGACGAGAACATCATGGCAGTGACTGATTGTGAAGTACCTGGACCGGATGAAGGACCTGAGGAAGGATCCCGATGGTCTATGCACTTTGACGGAGCCTCCAACGCTTTGGGTAACAGTATCGGCGCTGTGATCATATCCCCAAAAGGCACTCATACTCCACTTATTGCCCGACTATGCTTCAATTGCACCAACAACATGGCGGAGTATGAGGCGTGTATCATGGGTCTTCAAGCTGCAATTGACTTAAGGATCAAGTTTCTGAGTGTCTTCGGATATTCTGCTCTCGTGATCAATCAGATCAAAGGCGAGTGGGATACGAAACACCCAAATCTCATTCCTTACAAAAAGTGTGTGTTGACGCTGATCCCCCATTTCACGGAGATAACTTTTGAACACTTCCCAAGAGAGGAGAATCAGTTGGCGGACGCGCTGGCTACGATGTATTCTATGTTCAAAGTCAAATGGGACAACGAGGCGCCCCAGATCATTATTTGGAAATTGGACGAACCTGCATATTGCTGTGATCTTGAGGTTGAAGAGGTAACTGAAAAACCTTGGTATCATGAGGTGAAGAGGTACCTGGAAGCTCAAGAATACCCCGAGGGTGCATCCGTTAACAACAAAAAATTCCTGAGAAGGTTCGCTGCAAAGTTCTTCCTCAACAATGGCATTCTATACAAGCGAAACCATGATTCAACTTTACTGCGTTGTGTGGATAAGACTGAAGCAGAAAGGAGCATGGCAGAGCTACATGAAGGTACCTTTGGAACACATTCCAGTGGACACACCATGGCAAAGAAAATCCTTCGGGCAGGATATTTCTGGTCCACAATGGAAGCTGACTGTTACCAACGTTCTCGGACATGTCATAAATGCCAGATCTATGCTGATAAGGTGCACGTTCCTCCAGTCCCTCTGAATGTCTTGACAGCGCCTTGGCCTTTTGCAATGTGGGGCATTGATATGATCGGCGAGATCAAATCTACGGCATCCAACGGGCATCGCTTCATCCTGGTGGCGATCGATTACTTTACAAAGTGGGTTGAGGCAGCTTCCTACGCTACCGTAACCAAGAACGTCGTGGCACGGTTCATTCGACACAACCTGATCTGTCGATACAGTGTACTTGAGAGGATCATTACGGACAATGGTACCAATCTCAATAACAAGATGATCACTGAGCTCTGCGAGCAATTCAAGATACAACTCCACAACTCTTCTCCTTACCGGCCGAAGATGAATGGAGTTGTAGAAGCAGCTAATAAGAATATCAAAAAGATTGTGCAGAAGATGACAGTGACCTATAAAGATTGGCACGAGATGTTACCGTTTGCTCTTCATGGGTACCGTACCTCAGCAAGAACGTCAACCGGGGCAACTCCCTTTTCCTTGGTCTATGGCATGGAGGCAGTCTTGCCGATTGAAGTCCAGATACCCTCTCTCCGGATAATGAAGGATGCAGGCTTGAGCGAAGATGACTGGATCCAGACTCGACTTGATCAATTAAACCTAATTGACGAAAAGAGACTCACTGCTATTTGTCATGGTCAAACGTATCAAAAACGGATGATCAGGGCATTTAACAAGAAAGTCAGACCACAAGAGTATCAAGTTGGGGATCTGGTAATCAAGCGCATCCTTCTTCCTCAAAGTGATCCCAGGGGCAAATGGACCCCTACGTACAAAGGGCCATTTGTGGTTAAACATGTCTTCTCAGGAGGAGCCATGATTCTAACCAACATGGATGGTGACGACCTTCCTCACCCCGCCAATGCAGACATAGTAAAAAGATACTACGCATGAATTAAAGACCCGCTAGGTTGACACACCTAGGCAAAAGTAAGGGCTTCCCGGCGAACCAAAAGGGTTCGGGCAAAAATAAGGGATGAAAAATGAAAAAATCTGTACACCCGGCAAGTCAAAAACCTGAAAAGGCGGCTTGGGCAAAAATGGGTATCCCGTTGGACTGAAAACCCGAAAGAGCGGTCCAGGAAAAAGTTAGGGATTAAAGCGTAATACTATGTCTCATTGAATCACCTTGCATCCAGAATCCGGTATCAACCATCAAGTTTAGACGGCATCGATCGATCAGCTTCATCTTCAACTAAGCAGCCAAGTGATGAGACGCTCGAAGATATAAAGGCGATAGCAAAGTTGGAACCCAGTGGGATTATTCTTTTCACATAGCTGTTTTGTTTTCCTTTCTCACAAAGTTGTATAAACTCTATGTTGTTCGGCGGCCTTCTCTTACTAGGACGTCAGCCTCTTGTACATAAACGCCTATTTACAGGCAAATTCAAAAAATCAATACAAATTCACTTTTCAGATAAATTGCCAATTATTTTCCTTTTTCTGTTTTGTTTTGCAAAGAACGTCCAATGTTCATTTTTGATATATGCATTTGACACTAATTGCTAACTCATAAAAATTTGCATGCGTAACAAAGGACTAATTACAAGTGACATCAGAAACAGGGGCAATCAGAATTGTCTAAGCTATCTAGTTGCTCTGTCCACCAAGGCACCAAGGTAGGTTCGGCTGAAGAACGTATCCAAGAAACCTTCACTCCCCACCGAGTAAGATAAGATGCAGCCATACTCTCCCCCGAGCAGAGAAGGCACAATATCTCCAGCAAGTCAGCAACACTCTCCCCGAGCAGAGTTAGTCTACTGTCAGCCTTAAGGAAGTTGGACTATCCCCAGAAGATCTCAATATTCCCCAGCGGAGTATATAGATGTTCCTAAGCAAGCATCCCCGGCAGTCTTGGTCTAAGATTGTTCCCTGGCGGAATACCGGACATCCAGAGGAGCCACTTCCCAATGCAGTCCAAAAGTTTCCCCAGAAAAGTTGAATCAATCTCCCCATTAGGAATCTTATCCCCAGTAGATTCTGGAAGCTTATCACCTGCAGGGTACGAACGCCTCTCCCCGGCTTTATTCAGAAGGTTATTCCTCACCAGAGCTTATAACTGGGTTATCCTCAGCTAATTACAACGTAAAGATCGTCCCCGACGAAGTTCTTCCTATCCCCCAGCGGAGTTCATCAAACCTTCCAACAGAGCTTATCAACGGTATCCCCAGCGGAGTTATCATCAAAACCTCAGCAAGGTATCTCTTCCCACAGAGTAATGCCCCGCAGAATAATCTCTTCAACAAAGTTTATTCCCCAACAGAGTCATCTTCTCCTACCGGTTTATTCTTGCAATCATCATCCCCAGCGGAAGCGAAGAACTCTACTCTTCCACCTCAGCCCAGGATTCAACAAATTCCTGCCATCCGTCAAGGATTTATTTTCCTAGACAAAATACATTCATAAACATCACATCTTCATACATTATAGCATGCACATACGCATCATGAACATACAATCTCATTTATTTTGAGAACATCACGCATTTCATACATCATGACATTGCATACAACTAATGTTTTTCCTTTTCAGGAAAAAGGTCAATACAAAGATGATTACTATCAACTGTCGCAATTCCAGATTCGATTCCTGTATCCATCCAGGGCATATCTGTTGATGACTAATTCCGGACTCGATTGCTGTATCCAGCCAGGGCACGTCTGAAGAGCTTGAAGATTCGATTCCTGTATCCAGCCAGGGCATATCTGTTGACGACTAATTCCAGACTCGATTCCTATATCCAGCCAGGGCACGTCTGAAGAGTTTGAAGATTCGATTCCTGTATCCAGCCAGGGCATATCTGTTGACGACTAATTCTGGACTCGATTCCTGTATCCATCCAGGGCACGTCTGAAGAGTTTGAAGATTCGATTCCTGTATCCAGCCAGGGCATATCTGTTGACGACTAATTCCGGACTCGATTCCTGTATCTAGCCAGGGCACGTCTGAAGAGTTTGAAGATTCGATTCCTGTATCCAGCCAGGGCATATCTGTTGACGACTAATTCTGGACTCGATTCCTGTATCCAGCCAGGGCACGTCTGAAGAGTTTGAAGATTCGATTCCTGTATCCAGCCAGGGCATATCTGTTGACGACTAATTCCAGACTCGATTCCTGTATCCAGCCAGGGCACGTCTGAAGAGTTTGAAGATTCGATTCCTGTATCCAGCCAGGGCATATCTGTTGACGACTAATTCCAGATTCGATTCCTGTATCCAGCCAGGGCATATCTGCACAAAGAGTTTGAAGATCAACCCCTGTAACAGGCCAGGTAATTATCTTTCTTCCTCAGGTACGCAAGTTCTCGCTAAGGAATCTCTTACGCGATCGACACCTAGATGGCATCTATAAGCCCATCCACATACCAACAGTCTCCAAATGGCATCTATAAGCCCATTCCCGACAAGGCTCTGTCACAACTCCAAATGGTATCTATAAGCCCATCCTCCTATCTGTCATCTTTCCAAATGGCATCTATAAGCCCATTCCCGCCATCACGCTGCTGATACTCTACTATGTGAGTGCAAATTTCTGGGCACTTTAGTGTTCAATCATCTTCCACCTTCGGATCACGAAAGGCATGCAAGCCAATCTACATCCTCAGGTTTAAGAAGATTGAACAGGGGCAACTGTTGCACCCCAAAATTTTCCCTCCCATATTCTTCAAAATTTGTCAAGATCAATCTCCAGATGGTTCAAAATCTCTCAAGGGTTGCACAGTCTAATTGCCTCCTAACACAGTCAAAATTAGTGTTTTGGTTCTTGCAAGGAAGTTGAGGTTTTCAAGGGTCCAATCAAGTCCCATATGCCTATATACATCCTCAAGCACCTACATGCCAAGTTTCAAAACTCACAGTGCCAAATTCCACAGTCAAAAGCTCCATTTGATCCACAATCAACTGTAGGGGTAAAATGGTCATTTGACATTCAAAAGTCAAAATTTTTGGTCAACATATTATTTTGAAGCCACAATCATCATTTGATCAAGTCTTGATCATGATTCCACAAGTATGGCTCAAAAATCATCAAGATGCAAAAAGTTGCTATTTTTGGACAGCTGAAAAGTCAACTGTAACTTGACCAGGGCATAACTTTTTCATGGTTCATCAGAAAAATCCCATCCAATGCTCATTTTGAAGGTGATGACATTTCCTACAACTGATCTTCACACTACAATTCCAAGAAATGCTCTCACAAAAAGTTATCAATTTCTACATTATAGGTCATTTTCAAAAGTCAACAAAAAGGCGCTTTAAGTAAAAGACCATAACTTGAGATTGGTAAATCAAAATGACATGGGACCAAAGGCATTGGTTAGAAGACTTCAAGACCTTTCCAAAATGTCCAAGAACATGTTCATAGCTTCAAAATTGAGAAAAGATATGCATTGGAGAAGTTGGGAAATTTTTGGGAATTTGCAAAAGTCAACTTTGCCTAAAACACTTCATTTTTGCTAATGGGCTTCAAATTCCTTCTTGAATCTTTACCCAAGGCTTATGCACGACCCATTAAGTTTAATTTGATTTATTTTCTAATTTTTTATTAATTAATTGAATTTTTATTAATATTAATTCATTTAATTGATTTTAATTGTAGGAAAATTCAAAAGATATGATTTTTAAATCTTTTGTGATGCAAATAAAGCTAGGGCAAGCTGGCAATTCGTGTACATATCAAAGACCTCAAAATCTCCATAATTGGCAAGGTGTTATCAAAGTAAAAGATTGAAAAAGATTTGATTGGCAATCACACATTCAAACCATAATGCCATGGATTGTTGAGCCAAGATTTACCCTAATTCTATTGTGCTATATGTACTGAAGCTTAACCTAAAACCCTACACGTGAAAAAGCTGCTGAAACCATAGAACCAAAATTCAAAAAAGTCAAGAAAAGTGTGAAACTAAAATCTCACTTGCAGCATAATTCAAAGCCTAAAAAAGATTCAAACGTATTGCTGACATTGCCAGGAACCTGTTGCCATCAAGAAAAAGCCCTAACGCCATCAGAATCGTTCACAACAAGTCACTCGGTTTGCATTATTTTCCAAAATTGCATATCATTATTCATGCGTTTTTAACCATTTTTTTGGAATGATTTATGTTAATAGGGACCTCCTGAAGCGATTGGTATAATCCAATTTGGTTATAGCATTTTGAATCAGAATCCACCATTGGAGACATCTAGGGTTTCAAAGCTGTTAATTTAGGGCTTTGCACATAAGGGAAAATTGGACCATAAAACGTATATGGTTGAATTCGTCAAGGCCAGACGAATTCAACCCAATCCTCGCGCTCAATTTATATGCACCCTAACTCTAATCGTTATTTTTCGTTGTTGTAGTTAGTGGGGGTTAAAAACCCCCGCTATCTTGTTCTTAATTATATAGGAAACGAAGAAGACGAAGGGCGAGGCAACATGTGACTGGATGGTTCAAACTTAGCGCGCGTTATTTTGTTTTATATCATAATGTTTGTTTTTTTATATAATATTTGTCATCCGTTTATTTAACAAACACGCACCATAGTTCAACTGGCAAGGGCACTGAGGCAAGGAGTACTGGGACCTGGGTTCGATTCCCAGGTCTCCCATATAATTGTTAATATTTTTCATAACGTATTCCAATGCAGCATTCATCCAAAGTTCCACCATAGGCCTCATGTACCAGCGTGCCATGTGTTCCCATCAGCCATCTAAAGGCCAGGAGAGGAGGAATACCATATTCCTCATTCAATGCACGTACAGGCAACCAGGAAAGTCAACCAGGCTTAGAGTCTTCTTGGGCTAGAATTTCTTCACAAAAACCTCCCCTTGGGCCAAAATACCCCCTTGGTTTGCAATTTTCTTTTCTTTTCTTTTAATTCCTTTAATTATTATAATTATTATTATTAATTCACAACAAATTAATTTTCATAATAAATCCAGAAATCAAAAATTGTAAATATATTTTATTATTTATTAAATTCATTAACTATTATTTTTTTTGTAAATAAATACTAACAATTAACTTAGTTTAATTTAGGCTTAATTTTCACCTTTTTTTCAATAAATAAAAATTATGTAGAATTAGGTTTTTGACAATTTTCAATCATATTTTATTAATTATCATTATTCCTATTTATTAATTATTATTTTTGTACATAAAAATACAAATTAATTAATTTAGTTAATTAGGTTATATTTGACATTTTTGTAATAAGTAAAATAATTTAGAAACTAGGGTTTTCTTTTGATTTTAATTTTTTCGCGCGTTATATTTTATTTGATTATTATGTAACTGCTTCCAAGAATGTAATAGTAATTAGGTTTATTGCTTTCTTTACTTTCCGCACTTTATCAAAACGGGTTATGTTTTTTGGCGATGTATAGACCCGCGCCTTGTAATAGCGTAGCTTTACATTCCCGCACTTTAATTTTCCGCACTCCTAACTGCTAAATTGCATGAAAGAATGTATGATAATTAAAAAACAACTCGTAGCTCACAATCGCATGATCAAAGATAAACATAACATGAAAAACAACACACAATGCACATGCCACTTCTAGGGTACGCCTCACTCGTTGCCTCGAAAGTGGTCGTCAAGTATAGGGTGTTTTAGCGGTTGCCCTTATGTCTAAGATCCAGTTGCCTCGAAACGGTTGCCTCGGATTAAAAAGGATCTAGGACATTAGGGTTACTTCTAAGGTGTCCTACTATTTCTTTGGTGACCACACTGTCCCTATAACCAAATTGACCCGAATAACTCCAACGATGGCGCTACCTACCTCTCAATGGTGGGATAACACTATCTAAAGGACTCTTACACAGCCTAATTCCTTAGGGTAGGTAGATGACTCATGGGTACTTGCTCTCTTTCTAAAAAAAAAAATACTTTTCACACTGACACTTTCAAAAGTTTTCAAAACAAATTTTTCCAACACTCTTGAGGACAGATACAAGAGTCACTTAGAAATCTTTCAAAAACGAAACTTTTTCAAAATCCACAAACACACTTGAAAAGAAAACAATTTTTGAAAACATAAGAGCAAGTACCTAAGAGCCCGTGGATAACTACGGATAGAAAGGGTGCTAACACCTTCCCTTTCTATAAATCTACCTCCCGAACCGAGAGACATTCTCAATAAGGAATTTTGCTGTGCTTTTGTCCTTTCCTTGTTGGAGAAAATAAAAGACGGTGGCGACTCTTGCTTACCGCGACATACGCGATCTAGCTTTAAACAGTCAGTTCTATTTCCACCGATCACATTTACCAATTTCCATGGTAAACAAATTGGCACGTCCAGTGGGACGTTACTGAAGTCTTTTATTTTTTATAAAATTTGATAAAAATATTTTTTATCATAAATGCTTCAAGTAATTTCTTTTCTTTCAAAGATTGTTGTATGTTATTAAGAAGTGGCAAAACAACAACAAAAGAATACATACCCAATAAAAGAAATAGTACAATGGCTAATCAGCCTAGTGGAGAAATGCCTCCACCAATTACTGGCAATGAAACCACGGTTATACCCACAATAAGTGAACCTTTGCTATCAATAGTTGGTTCGACACCAACAGTAATGGTCGCGCAAACAGGACCAAAATTTCTTATGTAGATCCTAGGGGTCCACCAGGAACACCCCCACCAAGGGGAACTCCAAGAGTTCGACCCTATATCCCTCCAGGATTTTCGACAGCATGGGTGGGTCGAGACCAACCCTATGGCATGCCAACTACTGAAATGGAAAGCCTTATGAATGCTGCGTCCACATTTTCAGACCCTTTAGTGAGTGCATCTTCGCCATTGCAGGGATCTGGAACTGATATGGCAAATTCGGGTAGGAATCAATTCTTAGGAGGACCATCCCATATGATGCCAAGCCTTACAAATGCTTCTACAATAATTCCGAGGCAACAAATGGATGAAAGTAACCATGACATGGTGCAAATGTTGGCACAAACTTTGAGTACAATGCTAAACCCTCTAATACAAAATACCACCCAATCGAATCAACAAATGACAGCACAAATGACGCGCATGGCTGATTTTTTTGGAGTTCATCAACCTCTTCGAAAACCCCAAAGAGAGTTGATAAGAGGAAATCAAGGTGTAGTCCTAGAGGATGACATGACCATTAACCAAAACCCACAGCCAGTGGGAATGAACCATAGAGTGGAAATCAAACAACCAAGAGTCGAAATGCCCAGGGTTGTACCATAAATCCCTAGAGTTTTCGAACAAGATATAGTAATGGTAAATAGAAACCAAAATACTGATGAGGTAATACAGCAGGTTCGACACCATAAATATGCGGGAGATAATAACTTGACAACCATGGTCGAAAGGATCATGGCACAAAATGGAGTGAATATTTGCTTTCATAGGACAAACTTTACATCTTCGTTATCAAATTATATATTGCAATCAAAATTACCCCCTAGGTGGAAAGTTACAAATTTCACAAAGTTTTCAAGGGATACGACAAATTCCACTGTCGAACATGTAGCAAGGTATTTGATAAAAGCTGGGGAAATCTCAAATAATGAGAATCTTAGGATTAAATATTTCCCAAGTTCCCTAACCAAAAATGCCTTCACTTGGTTTACCACACTCCTAGCCAATTCGATCCACAATTGGAATCAGTTGGAGAAATTGTTCCATGAACAGTTCTATATGGGACAAACCAAAATAAGTTTGAAAGAATTGTCTAGTGTGAAAAGGAGGTTCACTGAGCCAATAGATGAGTATCTAAATAGATTTCGACTGCAGGAGGTCTAGATTATTCCATTAGGAAGAAATTAGATACCCAATACCTGAGAGATATAGCCTAATTGGCCGATAGAGTTCGACAGGTAGAACGTCTTAAGGGTGAAAAAGTTAAAGCAAATAAAACTCATCGAAGAGAAAGGGCAGCGTATGTCGAAATGGATGATGACGATCCAAAGACATCTAGTGATCCTATAACTGTCGAAGAGAGTGAGATCGGTTTAGCAGAATTAAAGCAAGGACCACCATATTCTTACAAATTGTTAACACCCTCAAATGGGAAGAATCCTGTTGAATCAGAGAAGAATAATGATAGGTTCCCAAAGAAAACATATAATTTCGACATCACAAAATGTGACGAAATATTTGGCATATTAGTTAAAGATGGCCAGATGATAGTGCCCCCTGGGGAAAAATTCCTCATTTAGATCAAAGGAAAAAGAGAGGTTTTTGTAAATATCATAATTTTTTGGGCCATAAAACCTCACAATGTTTCCTTTTCAGGGATCTCGTTCAAGGTGCAATGAAAGACGAAAGGATTAAGTTTGATGGCAAACCACCCTTAAGGATTGACGCAAACTCATTGCAAGTTGATGCCAACTATGCTGAACCTTTAAGAATCAACATGGTCAAAGTCTCAACAAACTTCATCAACAAACCCGTCTTTGGAAGTTTCATTGAACATGTTAGCAAAGAAGCTGTCAAAATGATACAGAAAAAGGCTACTGAAGGTTCAAACAAAGGAAATGCTGCAGGTTCCTACTTGGCTGCCGTCACAGGTTCGACGGAGGGCCTAGAAGCCAAGATACAAAAGTTGAATATAGCTGGTAAGAGTAATGTCTAAATTAACATGGTTGAAGTATCTGAGCCTAAGGTTTCAGAAGATGCCATCAGACAAGAGGAAATCAACGAAATTGCATTTCCTAAAGAAAATGGAAATCTGGAAGATTTTCTGCAAAGATGCCAGAAAAAGAAGTCAGAAGTCATGTTGTGCCCAAGATGCAGCTCTATCTTCGACAAAAAAGCTGCTGAACACAAACAAAGTCTGTGTGCGGCAAAGAAGAAATGGGGCACCAATGCCCAACCCATCATGGATCCTGAGGTGGGATATGACCCTAGAAGGGGATACCAAAAGGGGTCAGTCAATAAGGTGAATAGGCCAACAACGTTCAGGCCTCCAACAAATGTCCCTGTGGACACTTGGTTGAAAACAACAAGCAGGAAAAGGCCCAACGAGGAAAAATGGCAGACATTCGATGTGCTAAGATGATCCTCCTTGGCATATAGAGATGAATATCAAATAACAACAAACAAAGAGGCTCATGTGTCATGCAACTACAAGGGAAAGAACCCCATGACATGCTCTCAATGGAGGAGATATCAAAGGTGGCAAAAAGCCGAAAGAGAGGCTATAGAAGATCCCTAACCAAAAACAAGCACTAATGTGCCACAGAGAAAGAGAAAAGGCAAACTAAGAAAGCCTTTGGAAAGAGAGCCAGTTGCGAGAAGATTGATATGGCCTGGACAAAATGAATCAAAAGATGAATGCGATTATGGGTCTGACGCTACACTATATATCATGGTCAATATGGTGTCAGTTTTACCCAGGGAGTATGACAGACAAGTCGAAGACGAAGAGACTAACTGGGAAGTCGAACAAGAGATGGCCAAACATAGGCCATTATGTTATTATGTTATGAACAACGGTTGTGTCGAAGAGCAGAATGCTTTCTTCGAACGCCCCACTGAGGCGATGAAGAATCACCTCAAACCCTTGTTCATAAGAGCAAAAGTAGGGGAAGAAATCATCAACAAGATCCTGGTTTATTGTGGGGCTACAATTAACATAATCCCTCACAGCATGCTGAACAAGCTGGGATAAGGAGATGAAGACATCAAGCCCCATAACACGGTTTTATCAAACTATAAAGGTGGAGTTGGGACCACTATGGGGGTAATATAATTTGAACTCAAAATGGGAACCATAGTTCGACCAAAAATGTTCATGGTCATCTCAGTGAAACCCAATTACAACTTACTTATAGGTAGGGAATAAATCCACGACATAGGGGCACTGCCATCATCAATGCATCAGCATGTTACAATCTGGAGCCCAGATGGCATAGTGGAAAATATCGAAGTTGACCAAAGTTATTATATGGTCGAAGTCAACAGTCTTGGTAGAACAAGCTTCGACAAAAATTTGGCCCATGTAGGGCCATGTAATGCTCCAGATTTCAACTTGGCGCCAGCACCTAACACCTTATGTTCCCTATACCCGCACTCATATCATGGGTTTCAATGGGATAGGGAGGATTTGTCCAACATCAATTTTGGAGGAATTGATGATATACGGCCAACAGGCTGGGGAAGTGAATTCAGTGATTATGACTGAGTCACAAGCATTGTGAAGGATTTCGGTGTATGTAGCCGAAAATAGAGTGATAGTGGCCTTAGAGGCTGAAGTGAAGTATATGGCTATCAAAGCCAATGAACAAGTGCCATTTCCTGAAGGCCCTAGGAGAGACATCGACCTAGAGCCACCTGACTTAAGAAGGGAGGAAGTTCAAAGCCAGAGGCTAGATACCATCTACGATGATGAGCCTTTGGGTTTTAAAAAGGATCCGTTGGCAAACAATGTTAAAATGCTAGCGCAAGATCCTGTGGAAGAAATAGACCCGGGTAAAGGATTGGTGAAGAGACCAACATACATCAGCACAAAGATAGATCCAGTGCTCAGAGTCCAAGTAATCCAATTGTTGAAGGAGTTTAAAGACTTCTTTGCATGGGATTATGATGAAATTCCTGGTATCGACAGAGAATTGGTGGAGCTTCAACTGCTAATAAAGCCTAGAAAAAAGCCTGTCTAGCAAACTCCAAGGCGTTTTGCACTAAAGTTCTTGTCGAAGATCAAGACGAAAGTCAAAAGACTGCTGAAATGCAAATTCATCTGAACGACTAGGTATGTCAAATGAATTGCAAATATATTACTTGTTATAGAGAAAATGGTACATTAAGGGTTTGCATTAATTTTAGAGATTTAAATGCTGCAACACCCAAGGATGAATATCTGATGCCTGTGGCAGAACTGCTTGTTGATTCTGTCACTGATTTCGAGTACATGAGTATGCTTGATGGATACTCTGGGTACAATCAGATCTTCATTGCTGAAGAAGATGTGTCAAAAACATCATTTCGATACCCTGGGGCTTTAGGCACTTATGAATGGGTAGTGAAGCCTTTTGGCCTAAAAAATGAAGGGGCAACATATCAAAGAGCAATGAATTCTATCTTCCATGATTTTATTGAAACTTTTATGTAGATTTGTATTGACGATATTGTTGTCAAATCTGTTTCAGGGAAGAATCACATACACCACCTTCGACAGTCCTTCGAAAGGATGATAAGCTATGGTCTAAAGATGAATCCTTTAAAGTGCCCTTTATGTGTAAAGGATGGGGATTTCTTAGGCTTTGTGGTCTACAAAAAGGGAATCGAAATAAACCAGAACAAGACCAAAGCCATTTTGGAAGCGAAAGCGCCAACTAGCAAGAAGGAGTTGCAATCTCTACTTGGCAAGATAAATTTCTTGAGGAGATTTATATCCAACTTAAGTGGAAAGACGCAAGCCTTATTACCTTTACTTCGACTCAACAAAGGAGGATTTAAATGGGGGCAAGAACAACAAGAGGCCTTAGACAAAATCAAAGGATACTTCACCAAACCTCCTATTCTGATGCCTCCTTGTAGAAATAGGAGTATGAGATTGTACATAGCTGCATCTGATAAAACTTTAGGGAGCATGTTAGCTCAAGAGGATGAAAATGGTGTTGAAAGGCCTATCTACTACCTCAGTAGAGTTTTAAATGATGCAAAAACTAGATATAGCGAAGTTGAAAAACTATGTTTATGTCTTTACTTCTCATGTACAAATCTCAAGCAATATATTAAACCAGTTAATGTTTATGTTTTGTCTCACTTTGATGTTTTCAAATATATGTTGTCGAAACCTATCTTTCACAGTCGAATTGGTAAATGGGCCCTTGCATTGACTGCATATTCTTTAAACTTTATTCCTCTCAAAGTTGTAAAAGGTCAAGTGGTATAAGACTTTATATTTGACCACTCGATAAATGAAGAATCATTAAACTACTTGAAGATTGAACCTTGGAAGTTATACTTTGATGGTTCCAGTGATAGAGATGGAACTGGAGTGGGAGTTCTAATTATTTCTCCAAATAAAATTCCAACAACATTCAAGTACAAGATCGAAGGTTCTTGTTTGAACGATGAGGCTGAGTATGAAGCTCTAATTGTAGGCCTTGAAATATTGTTGGAATTGGGGGTAACTCGAGTCTAAATAATGGGAGACTCAGAGTTAGTCATAAGGCAAGTTACAAAAGAATACAAATGTATAAGAGAAAATCTGGTCATGTATTTTGTAATAGCCAATCGTTTGTTGAAAAAATTGGAAGTGGTCAATATTCGACATATACCAAGATTAGAAAATCGAGTGGCTAATGACTTAGCACATATTGCATCTGGGTATAAAATTTCAAAAGAAAAATTGCAATAAGCAATCAAAGTTAGAGGAAGAGTAGCATCAACCAAGTTGTCTCCAACAGATTTGGAAACAACAAAACTGGGGTACGTTGACCAAGAAAACTTCGAAATTTCATTCATAGACAATCTAACAAAACAAGATTGGAGAAAGCCTATAGTAGATTATTTGCAAAATCCAATAGCTTCAACAGACCGAAATACAAAGTATAGGGCATTAAGTTATATTCTAATGGGAAATGAGCTATTCAAAAAGAAGCTTGAAGGAGTACTACTAAAATGCCTAAGAGAAACATAGGTATATATAGCCCTTTCGACTACGCATGCTGGGGCATATGGGACACATCAAGTAGGCCATAAAATGAAATGTTTGCTGTTTCGACAAGGATTATATTGGACTACTATGCTAAAATATTGTGTTGAGCTTGCAAAAGGATGCCAAGAATGTCAAGTACATATAGGTATCCAACATGTACCTGCAAGCGAACTTCACTCAATTGTTAAACCTTGGCCTTTTAGGGGATGGGCTTTGGATCTTATTGGAGAGATTCGACCAGCATCATCTAAAAGCCAAAAATATATATTGGTGGGCATTGACTATTTCACTAAGTGGATTGAAGCAATTCTTTTATTCAATGTAGACCCAGAGAATGTCATTGAATTTATTCAAAAGAACATTATATATAGGTTTAGAATCCCTGAGACAATAACAACTGATCAAGGATCAATATTTACTAGTAGAAAAATGCAGGAGTTTGCTACAGAAACGAGATTCAAGCTATTAACATCTACACCTTATTATGCGCAAGCCAATGGCCAAGTCGGAGCAGAAAATAAGGTAGTGATTGGCTTAATAAAAAATAATGTAGGAAAAAAGCCAAAGAATTGGCATAATACGTTGGACCTAATCTTATGGGCATGTCGAACTTCTCCTAAGGAAGCTACCAATACTACACCATTTTGATTGACCTATGGTCATGACGCAATATTGCCAGTAGATATCTATATACGATCAACAAGAATTCAGAGACATCAACATATTCCTTATAAATCTTATTGGAATATGATGTTAGATGAACTGGTTGATTTAGACGAAGAAAGACTGAGAGCTTTCGATCTCTTAAGGATACAGATGAAAAGAGTGGAGAAATCTTATAACAAGAGAGTGAAACCCAAGATGTTCCTGCCTCAAGATTTGGTTTGGAAAGTAATTCTCCCAATGGACCGAAAGGATAAGAACATGGGAAAAGGGTATCCTAAATGGGAAGGACCTTTCAAGATTATCTAGGTATTTTCTGGTGATTCCTATGAGATCGAAGAGTTGAATGAAGACAAAAGAATCTTAAGAGTAAATGGTAAATACTTAAAAAAGTATATCCCTGCACTTCAAGAGGTCAAAATAGTCAGCGCTTAATCCCAATCGAAGTATACAGCCAAAATGGAAGATGCATTAAAATTAGCCAAAATGGCTCCAAGTCATTACATAAACATCATTTTACAAACAAGAAGTCTAAATCAAAATGGAAGATTGGCTTTAATTTGGAGATATTTGATCTTATGGAGTTCCAAGCGCCTTTCACACAGATCCCTCGACAGATGGAGAGTCTCGATATTTGAATCTAAGGCTTGCGCCTATTCAGCATATTTTAATCCATTGTTAAGCTCCTCTTGGCCCTCATAATTGTTGCTGACGGCAAGAAGCTCTTCTTTGCGTTTGTCATTTGCGGCAATCTTTGCCTTTAATTCTTTGATCTGAGCTTTCATGGTGGTTGTAGTTTGGTCAATCTCTTTGACCTCTTTTTGTCTAGCTTCTCCTTCCTTCGATAGCTCATTTAGCTTCGAAGCTGACTCAGAAGCAGCAACCCAGGCAACGCCTACACGACCATTGGCTTCTTCAATTTCACGATTAAGAATCCTTCAGTGATTGTAATCAACTGAAGCCTGATCAATGATCGAAGTCAAATCCAGAACCATGCTAGCTATATCAGGAGAGGCAACAAGAAAGTCGACAACTTTTAAAGTATTCTACAGAAAGGAAGGGGCAGTAGGTTCTCCCTCCAAGGTCAACATCGAATCTCTCTTAAAAAGTTGAGCCTTAACTTTCTGAAGCGCCTCTTCAAGGGGAGAAGCCAAAGTAGATTTACCAGATGCAGTCAAAGCATCATGGCTTTGATCAGAGGAACTTTCTCTGCCTTTGAGAATGGCATTCAAATAGATAAGAGGGTTATTCCTTTTAAGTAGAACCAAGTCCTCTTTAGTATGAGATCCTATCGAAGTAACTCTTTCATTGGTAACACGAGCTACATTTCCTCCGACGGATAAATCTTGTAGCTGGACATGGACACCTTCAATGTTTGCATGATTTCTCTCCCCCTCTATAGAGTTTCCTCTGCCAGCAGATGCAAGATTGTCCTCATTTTTATTTCCTCCATCTGGCACGCCCTCCATTTCTGTTTCAACTTCATCGTTAGCAACTTCTTCTTGTTCTCCCTGCTCATCATCGGTAACCCGTGGAGTCTTGAGATTCGCGTGTGGTAAGTCAGAATCTTCCCCACTAAAGACTTCTTTATTTAGATCCCAAATTGATGGAGTTTGATGTTCAGAAGTCTGGTTCACCTCACTGGTTGAACTTACAAAAGACCCTTTCACTATAGAAGGCCTGTAAGTGGGATTGCCTTCACTGTTTAGTAAGGTGGCAAAATCTTCTACAGGTACGGGAACCTGTTTGGAAGTTCCAGCAATGTCATGTAGATTGAGAGATTGTTATTAGAGTTATTGCAAAACTAATTCAAGGAATAATCTTAGGTGGTCGAAATTATTACCTGGGGTAAAACTTCAGCACCAGGGCTTGAATTGTTGCTCTCGCTCGGATCATTCATTCTAGCAGCTATTTCTTGTTCAGTAAGCTCTTGAATGATGATAGGAGTAGGTTTAGGCCTGGTAGCCATAACCTTAATATTGGTTTTCGAGCAAGGTTCAGAAATGGGAGCCGGCTTCTTCTGTCTCTTGAGAGGGATAGGAGGTGTGTATTCATCATCACTGGAGAGTGTGACTTCCTGAACTTTCCTCTTGGTTGGCGTAGATTTCTTAGTGGCCTAAAAAGAAAAGAGTCGAAAACATCAGCATTGGTAATGTGTTAAAGGAAATTAAGGGCAAAGAGTATTTACTTGTGGTGGAGGTTTTACAAAAGAGTTTCCTCCCTTTGCGCTTTTAGCGGCTTTCTTGACAGTGGTTCTCTTGATGGCTAGAGAATAAGAAAACATGAGTCAAATATAAAATGATTAAATCAAATAAAAATAAGGTGTTTGCTTTAAAGAAGAAAGAGCACCTCTCTTGATCTTGTCGGAGACCAACATAAACGCCTCTTAAAGATGGTCAGCGAATTCTTTCACATAGAAGAACTCTTCATCGTATTATTGCTTCGACCAACCTTCAAAGATGGGCGAACACATAAAGTTGAGTTTGAAGTCGAACAAGGTTAGTATGGTTCGACCAACGTACCTACCAATTTGCTTGGTAGCAGCCTCCTCCGAATAGTCTGCATTATAATACATCAAAGACTTTTCTCAGGGATAGATTGGGTTTGGGAGTGATTGAATTATGCCAAACTGGCGAAAAACGAGGTTCAGTTGATAAGTAATCAAGATCAGTTGATTCTTCAAACTTTTGAATCTTAGTGGCATAATTCTTGGGCGAAGAAAAGACTCTCAAATAGCCACATACTCTTCGACACAATCCTCATCCTCAGTCAATGAATATGGTTGAGTAAACCATATCAGACCAACCTTTCTATTGGAAAAGGGAGCCATGGTCAAAACGAATTCCTTGCGCTTCACAAACATCATTACGAAGCTGGTAAATGCTTTCTGAAATTGTTCACCTTCATCTGTTGGAGTCAACAAAGCCAACCTGGTGCCTTCGACCCTCCTATTAAGGATCTATGGGGCTTTCTCATTAATTTTATTCTTCTGGGGAAGAAATGATTCGAACGTGGCATTGAGCCAAAGTTGGAGAAGCCAGAAAGTGCCAGAAAGGAGCAAACTGGCTCTATCACCTATATTTTTAAGTTGAGTCACACCATTACTGATGGAATCATAAAGGTTGGCCAAAATCAATTCAGCCAAACAAAGATTGCAGCCATCATGAAGCTGAGTAGCAAGAGTGAGCATTTTCTTTGTCACTTGGAGTGACTTGTTACAGAAGACAAAATGAGACAACCACAAAGCTAAGAAAGCTATGTGTTCTACTTCAGAAATAATGTTGCTGGATTTGTCATGAAAATGGTTGATGAAAGTAGTATATGTGGGTTTTGTAGCCGAAATCCCAATGGTATCCTCAGACATATCCTCTGGATCGAAGTAGTCACCAGTTGGTCGAAGACCAGTGATGGCTGCTATGTCGAAGAGAGTAGGGGTCACCATTCCACAAGGTAAATGGAAGGTGAAATATGCGCTTTCCCAAAAGTACAAAGAAGATACCAACAAGAGGGGACAATAAGATAACTCAGTCTTTGATAACATGACCAGATCATAAATCCCCATGTCTTTCCAGATTTGGGTTTGTACTGTTTCCATCTTATTCAACCATTCTGAATATTCTGAAGTCAGGCTAGGGTAAAACCTAAAGATTTGGTTACCTTTATTCATAAACTGGAGGTTTATGTCTTCTTTCGTTTGAGAATGATGTTGATTAGCAGGAGTTGCATCCTCAGGTTCATCTCTGGGCTTCTTTGTGCAACCTATAGGCTTAAGCCTAGGGTGAGTTGGAAAGAAAGTGTTTTTCTTCTTAGGGTTTTCGATACATACAGACAATGGACCGGACATGTCATACATTTTCCATGAACATCTAATAGGAATGAGTACCTGTGATTTGTAGGCATCACACCATTCTTTAGTCATGGGTTTCGGAACGAACCTTCGTTCCCAAGTCAAAGCAGGGATAGAACTAGTTGCGAAAACTTCTATTTGTTGTGGTGAATCGGAGGCATCTTTGGCTTTGGGGTTGTTTGGAGCGTTTGAGAGGAAAGCCATGGCTATGTTGGTAGAAGAATGATGAAAGAGATGAAGTTATCAAAAGTTTCTTTGAATAAAGGGAAATAAGGAATTTTAAGCGTTTTTAAAAAATTCCAAAGAGAAGTGCTCATAGCTTTTTATAGTGGCTAGGGAAGAGTGTTTTTCCTCAACACCATTTAATGCTTCAGAGTGAGTAGGACACGTAGTGATCTCTAAGGAAATTATACAGACAAGTAATGGAGACGTTTGCAATGCTTTCCTAGGTTGTAGGGATAATGGCCATCATGGCAACGTGTAACGGCTGACTAATGGTGACGTCTTGGAAAAGTGTAATGATGACGCTGATACCATTAGGGGTTGGTGGAAGATAAAAAGTATACGATAAGATTTTGTGACCAAAAAGCTTACAGGTGTTGAATAGATATATCAAAGAATAATTATTTCTTCTTGCATCGAAACTGAAATTCTTGGGGGGAAATTTGTTAGCTCCTAAATTCGACACCCACAATATATTGGTCTTATTGGCTAAAAATAGATTGAAGAAATCTAAAGTTGCCAACACTTCGACCAGAAGAGCCTAAAACACTTAGAGAATTTTCTAAGTTAAAGTTGGTCTTCGACCAAGAAGTTTTTGTAGTCTTCAACCGAGAGGATCCTGCTGTCTTTGACTGAAAGATTCTTGTATCAGCAAGCAAGTGAATTTTGAATCTGAAGAAAAGAGGGAAAGGCAGTTCACTTGGAAATTGAGGAAAGAAATGTGGCATGAAGATAGAAGTCGAAGCATATGAAGAGGACACTTGTCCTCATCCTGGAACGAGGCAATTGCTCGACGGTTACTTGGTTTTAGTATAAATATAGGGATTTCATGTAGATTTCCGTGTGTTCAACTTATTAGTACAAGTCACTCAATCATATTCGAGTACCCGCTGTGAGGGAAAAGATATTGAGAATGTACGCTTGAAACACCATCTTTTATTTCAATCAAAGTCTTTACAATTCCTTTACATTCCTTGCCATTTACATCCTTGCGCAAGATTTATCATTACTGCAAATTTACTTTATTCTTATTTTTACTTGCACTTTTTAGCATTTCTCAACCTTTATCCTGGAACTCTTCTCATCCCTTTGTACTTACCTTTTACTTACACTTTTATCAAGTTTTTTTTGCCTGCACCTTGCCTTTGCTCTTACTTTCCCTTTCAACCCTTTTCACTTAAACTCACTTGCTTATATAAAAAACTCATCATATGTCCTAGGATCAATCTGATCGATCCTGCAAGTCACCAAAATAACGTTTTTTGTAAGATCAGTGGTTGTTTACCTATTTCCACGGTAAACACTATTATGATTCATCATGCCTCAAGTTGTCAAAGTTAGTTCAAAGATGTAAGGGTTGATTGAAGAAGTTTGACTTAATTTGATAAGTTCTTGATTTCTTGATCACAAGTACATATTTCCCTCAATTATCAATATTTGGAAGTGGTTATGGTTTCTATGTTTCCTCATTATCATCCTTAACAACTTCTATTTACATGGCAAAAGTATTTATGCAAGAAAGCTTGTCAAAATTGAAAGGGGTCTCCAAGGTATTTTGTTGCTCTAGGAGCTAGGGCTTTGAACTTCTAAAGGTTATATCTTGCTCATATTTTGGTATTTTTGAGTGGTTCCAAATACATGCTCCTCTTTAAAGGGTTATCAACAAATCACTTCAAAAGTTTCAAGAATGTTTTATGTGGAAGATGCCTAATGATTGAGAAAGATTACAAGTCCTCTAGATAGCCCATCAAATTCCCTTGTGTGACTTAAAAAGATTATAACTTGGTCAATTTTTATCTCCTTGAGCCCATTCGTTTTCCATAATGATATTAAAGATGTGAACTTCAACCTTTATTTTATGTGCAAGGATTGAAAATGGTTGGAAGATGCCCTAAGGATGCAAAAGATTATAGCTCATCTCATGAAATTTCACCAACTTCACAAAGTCATAACTTTCTCAAATTTTGGAGTTTTTAAATGGTTCGAGTATCAAAATGTAATTCAAGATATCTAATTAATGCCATCTTTTTTGGTCAAGAGCAAATTTTGAGTTGAAGGCCATGTTTGGATGCAAGACTTTATAGGTCATTTTTGAAGAAAAAACTTAGAATTTTTCTATGTACAAAAAGTCAGCATCTTTTTCTCAACTTTGACTCATCACAACTTTCAGCTCAAGCATCCATTTGATTCCATTCTTAGCACATTGTAAATTTTGTGATCCCATCTTTTCAATGCATCAAGAATCAAGTCCTAAAGCTTCCGGAATTATGCATACCATGATTTCAAAGTTGGTACCTTGGAACTGAAGTTTCTCAAATAGTCAGAATACAATTTCCATAATTTGACTTCTAATCACCAAATTTGTGCGTGTTTTCTACTTAAACATGACTAGCATAAGTGTATGGATGATTTAGAGTGTCAAAAGGCACCATTTGGATGAGTTTTGATGCACATGTGATCATACTTATTTTATGAAAACATGTGTGCACGATTTCCCTCCAAATTGCATCATTCATCCTTCATCTTGATTCCATTCACTTCTCCTATAAATACAGGTTCTATCCCACTCATTCTCGCAAGCTTAGAGAGCCTGAATCACCCTGTCAAACTTTCTCTTGAACCCACTTTTCTGCAACTTCGAATTTGGTTTTATAGCTTTCTTCAATCCATTTTCTTTGTCAATTCTTTATCCTTGAACTTCACTGAAGCTAAGGAAGAAGAACCAAGCTTTAAGACTTTCTAAATCGTGCCAAGTTAAGTTTCAGAGCACTGAATTTGAACTTTAATATGTAGATTCCTTCATCAAATCTCTTAAACTTTGGCACTGTAATGAAACTCTCATCACTCTTATTCTAGTCGCAACATTTGTTTTCACCTGGAAGTGAGTTTTGGCCATGAATTTGTTTACACCTTACATCAATTTTTCACAAGGGTACCATTGGACTCGTCTTAAAGAGACGAAGCGAATAGTACCGGTCTCGAGCTCTAATTTTTCCATTTCAAAGACTTGCAATTCGCGTGGCTAGAGGTTGAAGATGACCAATGTGTCATATCTCAACCAATGATACCGCGTCACTTGTTTTTTTTAAATTCTGAATTTAATAAACGATTCAGTGTTTTATTCACTAAGGACCATGATTTGCACAACGCGTCTGATCCATTGGATTAGCTTACTAACACGTTTTGACTCTCAACCAATGGTCTACATCTTTTTGGTTTTTATTTTATTTTATGATTTTATATTTTACTTGTTTTAAACTTCAAAAATTCATAAAAAAATTCATTTTAACTTTAAAAAAATCTAAAAAAATTCTTAAAAATACTTTTGATTTTTCTCTTTCTGATTATTATTTTTTCACAATTTTATTTTGTATTTTGATATTTTTATATTTTTTTCACTTTATTTGAGTTGTTTTAAATGTTTAAAAATACTTTTCTTAATTTTTAAATTCTGAAAAACATATGGAAGGATCTAATGACCTCTTGAAAAATATTGGAGACCTCATTTTATTTTTATTTATGACTTTACTATTTTTTCATAATTTTTGGTTTATTTTTCCTAGTTCTTTTAATTTTAAAAATAGTTTTTGACTTTAAAAAATTACCAAGAATTTTATAAAAATATTTGAGCTCATTTCTGATTTTTCTATGGTCTCATTGATTTTTTCTTGGATGTTTTGAATATAATTGGTATTTTCTCCTCTTATTTTCATTTAATACTATTTTAAAAATCTTTTTCTTTATTTTAAATACAATTTTATTTTTTTGTATATATTCTGGTTGATCTTGAACTATGATATTTTGATCATAAACTTCATTAACATCATTGGGTCTTGGGTGTTGAGTTTAACTTCACTAAAATGGATGAATGATTTTAATGATAACTTGATTAAATTATTGGTTCAAAAATGGTTTAATTCTTATCCCCTCCCTCTTCATCTCATCCCCTTCTTACTTGTACCACATGTTGTTGGAGAATAATATACATATCATTTCTCTAAACATATGGAACATAGATTGCTATTGACCGACCTCAAAATATGTGTGGCTTCTATATAACTCCACTTACGATTGCTTAACAAAGCGCTAAATTTTGTCCCGACTCGAGAAATAATCATTTGTGGCCCAAACCTATGTTTGCAAGCCTAAGTATGTTAATTTGAAACCGTTGATCCAATAATCTTGTGATTCATTGTTAGGAGGCTTTGGTCTTACCAATTCTCTAATGAATCGTCATAAGCTTTGGTCAAAGTGAATCACTTAAACATCATTGATCATTTATTGTTGCCTTGAGATTTTGAAATGAATGATATACTTGACGAAAAGAAAATGAAACTTGTTATTGAGAGGCTTTGGTTTTATCAATCCTATAATAAGTTTAAAATACAAGTTTCAAGATGGTCATTCAACTAACCTCTAATTTCTAACAATCGACTTTATTTTATGCCTTTATTTTATGCTCTTTACTTTAAGCACATTTATTTTAGCATTTACATTTCATGCTATTTTCATCTCTGCTCACTTGAGCATTTACTTTTATGTCATTTTTATTTTGCTTACTTGAGCTTTTCATTTATTTTTGAAGATACGTAATAATCAACTTGAACCGTAAAACACTTTAATGTTACTTGGAATACTTGGCTACTATCCTTGACATTATGGAGTGATAGACTTCTTGAACTTAGGATTAGAGACCTTGACCTACCTTGAGACCTTGTGACTACAACTGTTATTTTGTATGGAGTTATTGGAGTTTACCCCAAGACATTGGATTATTTGTTTTCTTTGTGTGCAGCTTATTCTGATTATATATTTTGTCAGTGATTGGGAATTCATCTGTATACATTCGTTATTTTGCCCAATTTTTGTGAAGATCTAATGCACTTGAAGTATGATTCTCAAGAGGTTATATTGTCTTTGCTTGTTTGGTTTCAATCCAAAGAATGGGAATTCTACATTGACTCATTATGTCAAATGATGGCTTCTTGTTGGTTAGACGGTTCTTTTCCCTAGCTTTTACCTTATACTTTAGGATAGTCCCTTCATCTCCTCCCATATTCTTTAAATTCAAAAATCTTCTCCCTCCTTTTGCAAAACTCTTATAGTTTTCTAACTTGAACCGCTTTCACGATAAACTTAGACTTAGGTCCATGCATTTTCAAAATATTTTCTTAATCAAACTTTAACCAACTTAATAATACCTTGACATTTTTTGTGAGAAGACTAAAAGTTAATCAATATCATTCAAATAATTTTTCCATTTTGGTTTCTTACCTTAAAACTTTTCTCAAAAGATTAGACTCTTGTCAATCCTTGTAGTGATGCGAGCTACTATACTTCTACAATATGTAGTGAAGTGAGATATTTTTCACTTGGGTATTACGCGAGGCTTTGTTGATTTTAAAATCCAAGCCATATCCTCCACTTTGAGATGATGCAAATTCTCTTTTCTCATAATCGTGGGTAGTAAGTATGTTTTCCACTCGAATATGATGATGATGTCTCGTCTCTTAAAATTAACTAACACACTTGTGTTTTAAATTTTTTAAAGGTGAATTACAAGTACCTTGATCCCCTATTGCACGGAAGTTGGTATATAGGCACTAAAGGTTCACAACCGCGGCGGGTGCAAATATTGTAAAAAGATACTTCTTTTCTCATCCCCACAATCTATTTTTATACAACATTTATAGCCAAAATACATAGATTTTCAAAGAGATTCCTGCGGAGTATCGTAGATGTTTAGGGTGATAATACCTTACCTTTGCATAACCAACCCCCTTACCTATATTATCTCCCCTTCTTTTTTGGTTATTCACTCTTTTCCCATTCCTTTGGAAACAATAAAGCACGGTGGCGATTTTTATTTGATCTGTACGAGTCAAGTCAATCCAATGGCTTAGTCTCAACATTTCTACTGCTACACTAATGTGCTGGACGTATTGGTTTGATGGATCAAAATAATAGGAATGAGTTTGCATCCTTATATATGGTGTACTCGAAGACTTTCGCTAGAATTTGGGGTTTAGCATGGAGTAGCTTTCAAATATAGATATTTTGTGTATGCCATCCATATGAACTTTGAATGTAAACTTTGAAGATTGAATGGATATTTGGATAGAACTTGAAATGGCCTTTGGAATCTTTGTAATGGTTTTTGAATAGTCAAAACTCGAACCATGAACAAAGATAAACTTAATGATGTATAGACTTGACTTAATCACCAAGTACAAACTTTTAGCAATATGGCCATATCAATGCACCCAAAGGCTTCTTGAACTTTTATTTCAAAGTTCCTTGGTTTACTTCGAATGAATCTTGAATGAGATTTTTGCATTATGAATGAATCTTGTAATATTAAAATACTGATTCACTCAAATGTTTTGCAAGTAGAACAGATCCATATAAATGGACTTTCCAATCTACATGCTTGAATCAGCTGTAAGGGATTCATAAGTTGATACTTTGAATTATGATTCTTGATTATTTGAGAATGGAATTCATAACACATATGATCCCTTGAATCAATGTTTAGTAAGAAAATTAATTCAATATATTTTCATGCCATGTTTAGTCAATGCACCTCAATCTCAATTGAATCCATAAATTCAAGTCATCTTGCATTTGAAGCAACCAACTTCCATTTGATAAAATGAGCCAAATGAGCTCCTAATCCATAGCTTAACCAACATGACATATCTGAACTTGATAAAACTCAAAGAAATCCTTCAATAAGGGAAGAGTAGTGCTCAATGTATCCTTTAAGTTAGAATTTAATCCAATAAACCTCCATAGAAGAACCACTACCAAGCTCGAACAAAATGAAGATAAATCCTGATTCTCTGGATAAGTTAAACCCTTGGAAGAACTCTGATGAAGAAAACCTTATATCTCGAGGAACCCTGCTAGCGAAGACGTCTATGATGCTTGAGATTCAAAGCCCTAATCTCATACCAAGAATGATAAAAGCACTAGTTGAATCAACTTTGAGTAAGATAGCAACCTCAATTCATAGGGAAAAACCCTAATGCCAAGAGCTCTTCGATCCCGTAACCATGGAATCAATGATATGCATGAGATTTATATTATATGACGAGGGATCTTAGGGGCAAAAATAGGGGTATAACACTAATGTCAATCATTCATTTACTAGTCTCAATGTTTATGTTTATCTTTACTTCTGAGCCAATATTATCTTACCGTTTCTATTTGTGTCCTTCGGGTTGGTAGTTTTTGATCCCATGTGAGTTGATGTTACTCTCTTTTTGCTATCTCCTCTCTGAGTGGATAGTTCACATTTATCTGTCGATCATTGTTATCCATTTCTTTTTCTTCATTTATTGAGTTAATGATAATTTGTATCCTCTTTGGGCTTTACCCCAATATAGTTGAGTATTATTTCCCTCAGCGAAGTTTATTTTCCTCCATTGGAGTTGATTTTCTTTCCTCCAGTTGCGCCGATAATCCTTTATTAATGGTTACATCCTTGATAGTTTGTTGCTTGCATTGTTAATAGTTTCCGTTGTTTGAAATCTCACTATGCATTTGGTTTCTTTGATCATGGTTTTGGATTTACCTGTTTATTGCCATCCCCATAGTCGTGTTGTTCCCCAGCGATTTATTTTTCTGGTCGAACTGTCTTTTGGTCCGTTGGTTTTATTTTCAGCTTCCTTAGTGGTGTTCTGTCACCCATGAAGTTGGTTATTTGCATTCGTAATCATAAACATTGCATGACATCTTAGGGCCAAATATAGGGTTTGTTTTGTATGTAAGTATCTTCAATCGTGTCAAGACAAAGATTTTAACCTTTGTATCTCCAGATAGAAGACACTTAAATAAGGGCAGCTGTTATACCCCAATTTTCCCACTAATATCTCTCATCATCTCATTTTATCAATACATCAAGATCACACACTAAGGTTGGTTCTCTCTTTCTACTTCTTCCTATCTTTAAGTTTACTCTTGAGGAATCACCAAGCACCTTGAATTGTATATCTTGTACATGTGTTTTTAAATGGATTAACTTTTAACTAACATCAAAATGTGTATATATGTCTCTTTGAATGTTCATATTGTAGGTGATGACACATTTGAATTTATCTCACCATCTAACCTAGGGTTTGAGGGTTGGTTCTCAATCAAATAGTTCTTCAATGGATTGCAAGAGCTTAAGTTTCAAGGCCATTCTGGTTTAAAGAGTTCTCTCACTCTATTTAAGTCAAACTTTCCTCAAAATTGATGGTGGCATTCATCAAGAAGATTCATAGGCTCATGTGTTTATTTCCAGGCCTTCTTCAACAAGTTTCATTGAGACTTTAGTTCCATATTTAAGTGTGCTTCAAGAAAACACCATTTCAAGGCCTATTATAATTCATCATTCTTTATTTTTCCAAGAAAGTTTAAAAACATTAAAGGTTAATTCGACAAGCTTGACCTAATTGAGCAAGTGCTTGATTCAGTGATGAAAAGTGCATAATGTAACACCCCAATTCTACCCGGCAATTATATATGCAAATTAAAGTCATAAAATTCATGCCACTGAAATCAGGATGCCACAAATTCAACTTTAAAAACACATTTCATTAAACGTGGATACATAACACTTTAAAACTTCGGATGAACTATCATCATAATAATTTAATCTCTTAATTTAACAACTTGAACATCTACGCAGTAGAATCATAATAACATCTTTGTCCAACAATTACATCAACTTCAAAATAATTCATACTTAGCAACAAACGAATTAAAGTTCAACAACTCAAATAATCAATAACTAAAAGCAATAAGCGTTCATCCCCCCGAGTGTTACGTATCAGAGCAATGACATCGACTCGAACTACCGAAGGTATACTTCCTTCACTCTGGATTACCTGCACGTTACCAACGTAAGGGTAACATTAAAACAAAAGGGGTGAGATATCTAACAATATAATAAAACGTATGATAAATAATATATTAAATTAGATCACATAACATCACCACTTCTCATCTTATAAATAACAATAATCGCAACAGAATACCAATAATATACACATTTACCACATCAATACACAACTTCTTTGTGCAATCATATAATGAGACTAAATACTATGCAAATGCATGTGGTACCATTGGAGTAGAACTCATATCTCAAAATAATTTCCAATAAATAGAGGCATCAATAAGGCATAAGCCTTCATCTTAATATTCGCCAATATAGGCCATCTTAACGAGCATCAGCTCCATCTTGAAATGCAATGTATGTGACACAATCATGAATGTAATAACAACAACCATAATTAACAACATCTCAACACAACATCATCGTTAGCCAAAAGCCTACATCTTAATAGCTGCCAATTATTAGAGGCATCTCAACATCATTCATCAACATCATTCATAAATATCATTCATGAACATCATTCATCAACATCATTCATCAACATCATTCATCAACGTCATTTATCAACATAATTCATCAACATAATTCATCAACATAATTTATCAAAATAATTCACAGCAACTCAGCCATACAACAATACAACGGGAGATCGACAATCCTTCAACGTTGGCCATAGGCCTACAACATGATATTGCCTATAATTAGTTAATCATCTAAGGATTACCTCTAGTTAACAAACCTCTACATATTACTATTCTGTAATACTACATCATTATCACCATTAATTTTACTATTATGAACCAAACAATACTCTATAATCGTCTTCTCCTCATCATACTTCACAAAATAATCATAACGATTAATGCGGGAAGCTAACTCTAATCCTAATTTGGGTACTAGGATTATTCTTCTTATTCTTCATTTTAATCCTTAAGAATGTAGTTCATCGTGTTAGCTATCCAACGCTTCGAATGGCACCTCAAACGGAGTCTGAAAACTCAAGTTACAACATTTGGAAACGAATCTACCAAAAATTAGACTACATGAGTCGATGCATAACGTCTTGAGTCGACGGGTACTGGGCTAAAAATCCTGCATGAGTCGACGCGTACTCCCTTTGCACCGACTCATACTGAGTCTGCAACACCGCATCTATCGACACATGCTCCTTCGTATCGACTCATCCTGAGTCCAAAAACCTGCATGTATCGATGCATGGCTTTTGCAGTCGACGCATACTGTTCTGTAATGAATATTTTCTGTGATTTCACTTTGTTTTCACTACGGTTTCCCTTCCTTAGGCCCTAAAATCATCCTCTAATCATAGGTAGTCATCAATTATAATAATCCTATATTTCTACATCAAATATACAACATTAGGGAATCATTACTCATCTCTAAATCATTGATCTTCATCATACAACAATATATACATTCAAATCATAAACAAGACAACTTTTCACATCTAATCCCACTTACTACTCATCATAAACCCTATTATAGAGTAAGAACCCCATCCTTACCTTGGATTGAAGGTTGCTCTACAATTTTTCCGATTGAATTTCGTTCTGCCTCTTTTCCTTCTTTTCTGCAACTTTCACATTCTCTTTCTCTTCTTCCAACCCTTATTTCCTTCTCTTCTTATTGCTTCCTCTTTTTCCTTATTATTTCTAAAAACTAATATAATAACCCTATAATTCTTATTATGCCATAATGGGCTTAAAACTCCTACATCCTTTTTCTACCACTTCTATTCTTTAAAACAAGCCCACATTAAATAATATTATTATTCTAATATTATTCCATAACTTAATAGAATAAATAAATCCAAAAATAACAACACATCAACTATTATAATAACACAACTTCACAAATATTTCAAAAATAATTTAATTAAATAATTAATTAAATCACGGGTGTTACAACTCTCCCCCACTTAGAATATTTTCATCCTCGGAAATTTACCTTAATCAAACAATTCAGGATAGGAGTCCCACATCTTGCTCTCCAACTCCCAAGTCATGCTTTCTCCGACAGCTCCTAGTCAAACCACTTTAACCAAAGCAATTTGTTTGCCCCTCAGAGACTTTATTTCACGATCCGCGATCCGTACAGGCATCGTCTCCACTGTAAGGTTATCCCGTACTTGCACATCATCCATGTGAATCACATGAGATGGATCTAAAATATACTTCCGGAGTTGTGACACATGAAACACATCATGCAAATTCGAAAGACTAGGCGGTACAACCACTCTATAAGCAACATTCCCAACTCTCTCTAAAATCTGATATGGTCTAATAAAACGATAAGTGAGCTTCTTAGACTTCAACGCTCACCCAACACCAGTCACGAGTGTAACTCTCAAAAACACATGGTCACCCGCTTGAAATTCTAAATCTTTCCTTCGCTTGTCATGATAACTCTTCTGTCTACTTTGGGAAGCTTTCATCTTTTCTCGAATCAACTTCACCTTCTCAGTAGTCTCACGAACAAGTTCAGGCCCAAGTGCTACACTTTCACCAGATTCATGCCAACATAAAGGAGCTCTACATCTTCGACCATACAACGCTTTAAAAGGTGCCATCCAAATATTAGAATGGTAACTATTATTATAAGTGAACTCTATCAACGGAAGATAAGTATCCCACGAACCTCCCTGCTCAAGAACACATGCCCTCAGCAAGTCCTCCAACGATTTAATAGTCCGTTCAGTCTGACCATCTATCTGAGGATGGTACGCCGAACTCAACCTCAACTTAGAACCCAACGCTTCTTGTAAACTCTTCCAAAAATCAGAAGTAAACCTCGGATATCTATCTAACACAATGCATAAAGGGACACCATGCAGCTTCACAATCACACTAGTGTAAATCCCAGCCAACTTTGACACTGGAAAACTGATGTTAATAGGAATAAAATGAGCCGACTTCGTAAGCCTATCAACAATCACCCAAATTGAATCATGTCCTCTTAAAGTATTAGGTAACCCCCTCACAAAATCCATCGAAATGATATCCCATTTCCATTCTGAAACTTCTAATGGTTGCATCAACCCTGCAGGCTACTGATGTTCAACTTTCGACTTCTGACAAGTCAAACATGTATACACAAACCGAGCCACATCACTCTTCATTCCAGGCCACCAAAACAAACCTTTCAAATATTGATACATCTTTGTAGCTCCTGGATGAATACTCAGCTTACTTCTATGACTCTCTTCAAGTATCACTTTCTTCATCTCAGCATCATCAGGAATACAAATCTGGTTACAAAATCTCAACACACCTTATGCATCTAGCTTAAAATCATTATTCTTAGACTGATCGATTCCAACCCTCGAATCTACCAGTTTCACATCCAACTTCTGAGCTTCTCTGATACTGTCTAGAAATTCATTATTAATCTTCAACATAACTAACATAACACTCCGCGGCGTCACCTCGCAAACTAAGCTCATATCTATGAACTGCTCAATTAATTCCAACCCTTTAACCATCATTGCCGACATATTTAAGTCTTTCGACTCAACGCAGCGACTATGACATTCGCTTTTCCTGGATGATAATTAAAACCTAAATCATAATCCTTTAACAATTCCAACCATCTTCGTTGCCTCATATTCAACTCCTTCTGATCAAATAAATACTTTAAGCTCTTATGGTCACTAAACACTTCAAATCTAGAACCATAAAGATAATGCCTCCAAATCTTCAACATAAAGACAGCTGCAGCAAGTTCCAAATCATGCGTAGGATAGTTCTTCTCATGAGTCCTCAACTACCTCGACGCATAAGAAAATACCTTATCATTCTGCATAAGCACCCCTCTTAAACCCATCTTAGAAGCATCACAATATACCACAAAAGGCTCTCCTGGATTAGGTAACGTCAAAATCGGAGCCTACGTCAACCTCTTCTTCAATTCTGTAAAACTTTCTTCGCACTGAACATCCCACACAAAAGCTCTACCTTTACAAGTCAACTTAGTCAACGGAAGTTCCAACTTAGAAAAACCTTCGAGAAACCTTCTATAGTAACCAGCTAATCCCAAAAAGCTTCTAATATCATTAGCTAACCTCAGAGTTTCCCATTGCAACACCGCATCAACCTTTGATGGATCTACAACAATACCACTACCTAAGATCACGTGACCAAGAAAACTAACCTCCTTTAACTAGAACTCACACTTGGACAACTTTGCATACAACTTCTTATCTTTTAAAACATGCAATACTAATATTAAGTGTTATGCATGCTCTTCTTATGACTTAGAGTAAATCAAAACATCATCAATAAACACCACCACGAACCGATCCAAATAAGTATGAAAGATACGATCCATGTATTCCATGAATATTACCGGCGCATTAGTAACACCAAAAGGCATCACCGATTACTCATAATGTCCATAATGCATTCTGAAAGCCGTCTTCTAGATACCTTCCTCCTTCACTTTAATATGATGGTAACCCGACCTCAAATCAATCTTACTGAACACACGAGCATCCACCAATTGGTCCATCAAGTCATCTATTCTTGGAAGCGGATATTTGTTCTTAATTGTCACTTTATTCAATTGCCTATAATCAACACAAAGCCTCTTACTTCCATCTTTCTTCTTTACCAACAACACTGGAGCTCCCCACGGCGATACACTTGGTCTTACAAACTTCTTTTCAAGTAACTCTTCCAACTGCTTCTTTAACTCTGACAATTCAGATGCAGACATCCTGTATGGTGCCATAGACACAGGTCTGGTACTAAATACAAGATCAATTGCAAATTCAACTTCCCTCTCTGGTGGTACATCAGGAATCTCATTGGGGAAAACTTCAGGAAATTCACATAACACCTACAATTCCTTAATTATAGTTTGAGTCTCTACAGATGGTGACGCCATAAACGAGAACACCTGTGCTTCTTCTTGCATAAACTTCTTGAACTGTCTAGCAGACAACAAACTGTCTTCCTCTTATTCAGGAGTAGAAAACCTCACAGACTTGTCATAACAGTTAATATGAACACAGTTATGCTCTAACCAGTTCATACCCAAAATCACATCCAACCCTTTTAACGGTAAACAAACCAAATCAACAGCAAAGTCTTTGTCGAAGATCGACAAGGGACACTTTAAACACACAAAAGAAGTAGTCACCGACCCCTTGGCTGGAGTATCGACGACCATTTCTTCATTCATAGAAGACAACATAAGACCTAATATTTCAAGACAATCAGCAGCAATAAAGCAATGAGTAGCACCGATATCAATAATAGTAATTAAAGGAGTAATATAATGAAACATGTACATCTGATAAGTCTGTCCTCTGCAGCTGCCTGATCCTCAACCAAAGAGAACACTTTACCACTTGTCTGCACCCAGTTTGGTTTCTGACACTGACTACCAATGTGCCCTTCTTCACTAAAATTGAAACAAATCACATCCTTATGTTTGCACTCAGATACACCATGTCCGTTCTTACCATAACAAAAACACCTCTTTACTTCAGCAGTACACACATTACTCTTATGCCCAAATTTCCCATATTTAAAACAAACCACACCAGCAGGAGTATCTCCCCCACCAGTCCTCTGGCTCTGAGAAGCTTTCTGTTTACCTTTACCAGCTAGGGTATCATAAGGCTTACCACGATTATGTTGGTACTTACCGCTCTTCTCACTGATAATCTTGTAATGAGCATTATTATCCTCCTCATAAATCCTGCAACTATCAATCAAATCAGCAAAGACATGGATCTTCTGGTATCCAACTGCCTTCTTGATCTCTGCGCGCAACCTGTTCTCAAACTTTATGCACTTCGAAAACTCAGCATCTGCCTCACCATAGTGCGGATAAAACTTAGCCAACTCAGAAAACTTTGCAGCATACTCAACAACCGACATATTCCCTTGCTTCAGCTCAAGGAATTCAATTTCCTTCTTACCACAAACATCTTCAGGAAAGTACTTCCTCAGAAATCCCCTATGGAACACAACCCAAGTTACATTTTCACCTGCAACTTCCAACCTCTGACAAGTCTCTAGCCACCAGTCATTAGTCTCAACTGCTAGCATACGAGTACCATATCGAACCTTCTACACTGGAGTGAAGTCCATCACACGGAAGAGTCTCTCAATCTCTTTCAACCAATCCAACGCCCCGTCAGGATCAAACTTTCCCTTGAACGTAGGCGGATTCTCTCTCTGGAAATTCGCCAAACTACGAGATCCAGCATTCCCGTCAGCATTCGACTGATTCACCATCACATGCGCCATTGCTTCTAAAGCAGTAACAAGTGAAGCATCATTCCTTCCAGCCATCTCAACTTATCACTACAACATAAACAACGGTTAGAACTCAAATTAACAATACTCGATTGTTAGACAACTACGTCTCGACAACTAGGTCAGACGAACCAACCTTTGCTCTGATACCACATTTGTAACACCCCAATTCTACCCAGCAGTTATATATGTAAATCAGAGTCATAAAATTCATGCAACTGAAATCAGGATGCCACAAATTCAACTTTAAAAACACATTGCATTCAATGTGGATACATAACACTTTAAAACTTCAGATGAACTATCAACATAATAATTTAATCTCTTAATTCAACAACTTGAACATCTACGCAGCGGAATCTAATAACATCTTTGTCCAACAATTATAACAACTTCAAAATAATGCATACTTAGCAACAAATGAATTAAAGTTCAACAACTCAAATAATCAATAACTAAAAGCAACAAGCGTTGGTGCCCCGAGTGTTACGTATCAGAGCAATGACACCGACTCGAACTACCAAAGGTATACTTCCTTCACTCTAGATTACCTGCACGTTACCAATGTAAGGGTAACATTCAAACAAAAGGGGTGAGATATCTAACAATATAATAAAATATATGATAAATAATATATTAAATTAGATCACATAACATCACCACTTCTCATCTTATAAACAACAATAATCGCAACAGAATACCAACAATATACACATTTACCGCATCAATACACAACTTCTTTATGCAATCATATAATGCGACTCAATACTATGCAAATGCACGTGGTACTATTGGAGCAGAACTACCATCTCAAAATAATTGCCAATAAATAGAGGCATCAACAAGGCATAAGCCTTCATCTTAATATTCGCCAATATAGGCCATCTTAACGAGCAATAAATTCATCTTGACATGCAATGTATGACACACAATCATGAATGTAATAACAACAACCATAATTAACAACATCTCAACACAACATCATTGTTGGTCAGAAGCCTACATCTTAATAGCTTCCAATTATTAGAGGCATCTCAACATCATTCATCAACATCATTCATCAACATCATTCATCAACATCATTCATCAATATCATTCATCAACATCATTCATCAACATCATTCATCAACATCATTCATCAACATCATTTATCAACATAATTCATCAACATCATTTATCAAAATAATTCACAGCAACTCAGCCATACAACAATACAACGGGAGATCGATAATCCTTCAACGTTGGACATAGGCCTACAACATGATATTTCCTATAACTAGTTAATCATATAAGGCTTAACTCTAGTTAACAAACCTCTACATATTACTATTTTGTAATACTACATCATTATCATCATTAATCTTACTGTTATGAACCAAACAATACTCTATAATCGTCTTATCCTCATCATACTTCACAAAATCATCATAGTGATTAACGTAGGAAGCTAACTCTAGTCCTAATTTAGGTACTAGGATTATTCTTTTTATTCTTCATTTCAATACTTAAGAATTTAGTTCATCGCATTAGCTATCCAACGCTTTGAACGACACCTCAAACGGAGTCCGGAAACTCAAGTTACAGCCTTTGGAAACGAATCTGCCAAAAATCAGACTATATGAGTCGATGCATAACATCTTGAGTCGACGCGTACTAGGCTAAACTTCCTGCGTGAGTCGATGCGTACTACCTTTGTATCGAATCATACTGAGTCTGCAACACTACATGTATCAATGCATGCTCCTTTGTATCGACTCATCCCGAGTCCAAACACATGCATGTATCGATGCATGGCTTTTGCGGTCGATGCATATTGTTTTGTCATGAATATTTTCTGCGATTTCACTGCGTTTTCACTATGATTTCCATGCCTTAGGACCTAAAAACATCCTCTAATCATAGGTAATCATCAATTATAATAATCCTATATTTCTACATCAAATATACAACATTAAGGCATCATTACTCATCTCTAAATCATTGATCTTTAACATACAACAATATATACATTCAAATCATAAACAAGACAACTTTTCACATCTAATCCCACATACTACTCATCATAAACCCTATTATAGAGTTAGAACCGCACCCTTACCTTGGATTGAAGGTTGCTCTACGACTTTTCCGATTGAATTTCGTTCTGCCTCTTTTCCTTCTTTTCTGCAACTTTCACAAATATTCCAAAAATAATTTAATTAAATTACGGGCGTTACACATAACTCTTTCAACTTTCAACATTTTGAGCTGGTTATTTTGCTATGGGTTCTTATCATCATCTACAACAACTTCTCTTCACATGAGAATATCCAATTGTGCAAGAAAAATCATCAAAAGTTAAAAGGGGTTTCAAGTCATTTTGACACTCTCTGAGCTAGTGTTTGTAGAGTTCCAATGACACTCTCTAAATCCATGATCATCTTTAAAGGGTCCTTAATAAGTTCTCTTCAGGGATATAAGGCTAATTTTTAATGGAAGATCACTAATGGATTAGAAATATTACAAGTCTCTTTGAAAAGCCTTTGAATCTTAGGGTTTAACTTCAAATGATCATAACTTTGTCAATATTTATCTCCTTGAGCCAATTATTTTTCCACAATAATCTTAAAGATGTCTACGACAACTTTGTTTCAATGAGCAAGACTTGAAAATGCTTGGAAAGTTGTTGAAGAATTAAAAAGATTATAGGTCTTTTGTGAATTTTCCAAAGTTTGTTCATCATCTTCCAAAGACCATAACTCTTTCAGTTTTTATGATTTTTGGGTGATCTCAATTCCATAATTCAATTCAAGAGGTCTAATTCATTTCATCTTCAGATATCAAGACCAAATTTTTTCTCACGATTTCAAAGTGATGTAACTTTTTGCTCAGATCTCCAAATGATGCCTTTCTTGTCACACTATAAAGTTTGTGACTTTGTCTATCAAATGCTTCAAGAATCATTTCATAAAGCCTCTGAAGTTGTGTGCACCATGGATTCAAAGTTGGTACCTTAGAATTGAAGTTTCACTTGCAGTCAAATTGTAATTTCCATAATATGGCTTCTAAAGATCAAATTTGTGTGTGCTTTCGACATAAATATGATTAGAACATGTTTGAATGATTTAGAGTGTCAAAACACATCATTTGGATGAGTTTTTATGCACATGTGATCACACTTTTCTCATGAGGCAGGTGTGCGCAAATTCTAATCAAATTACATCATTCACCCCTCCTCTTGATTCCATTTATTTCTCCTATAAATACAAATCATATTCCACTCATTTTCCTAAGCTTGGATAGCCAGTATCACCCTGCAAAACTCTCTTCATAGCTTACAATTCTAAGATTTCAAATTCACGCTTCCCTTGTTTTTCAATCTAATTTCTTTGCTCATTCTTCATCCTTGAACTTCACTGAAGCTAACAGAAGAATAACCAAGCCTTGAGGTGTCCTAAATCATGCTAGTCAAGTCAAGTTTCAGAGCTCTAAAGTTGAGCTTCAACGGGTAGATTCCTCCATCAATTCTCTCCAAACTTGTTACTACAATGTAGCTCTCGTCACTCTGATACTCATAACATCGTTGGTTTTTAACTGGATGTGAGTTTTGCTCATGAATTTTCAAATCCATTTTCATTCATTTTCTTCTAGTTTTTTCGTGAGAGTACCATTGGAATTGTCTTGAAGAGACGAAGCGAATGAAACCGGTCCGAGCTTCTAATTTTACAGTTTATGGAACCTGCAACTCTTCTTTAAGTTCTACCCTCACTACATCGAGACGACTACTGAATTTTCAAAGTGAATTATGTTTGAAAATGGTTTGCATCCAGAAATCAAACAGGCTACTGGATATCAGCAGATTCATAAATTTCTAGATTTGGTGAATAGCTGCAGGATTCATGAGGAGGATAGTGTTATACCCCAATTTCCCCCCCTAATATTTCTCATCATCTCATCTCACAATGCACCAATACACACATACATTAAGGTTGTTTCTCTCTTTATCCTATCATTAAGTTTTCTTTTGAGGGATTACCAAGCACCTTGAACTGTGTATCTTGTACATGTGTTCTTTTAACTAACATAAATATATGTATATATGTTCCTTTGAATGTTCATATTGTAGGTGATCACAATTTGCATTCATCTCACCATCTAATATAGGATTTGAAGGGTGATTCTCAATCAAATTATTCTCAAATGGATTTCAAGAGCTCAATCTTCAAGGTCATGTCTACGGGATCAAATATTTGTGGTTCAAAGAACTCTATCTCACTTCATTTAACTTAATATCTCCTTAAAGTTGGTGGTGGAACTCATCAAGAAGATTCATAGGCTCATGTGTTTATTTCCATGCCTTCTTCAACAAGCTTTATTGATACTTAAGCTCCATATATGAGTGTTCTTCAAGACAACATCATTTCAAGGCCTCTTATGATTCATCATGCTTATTTTTTTACGCAAGTTAAAAAAGATTCAAGGTTGACTCATCAAGTTTGACCTAATTGAGCAAATACAAGAATCAATGATCACAGGTGCATAACTCTCTCAATTTTCAAAATTTTGAGATGGTTCTTTTTTCTATGGATTCTTATCACCATCTACAACAACCTCTCTTCACATGACAAGATCCAATTGTTCAAGAAAAATCATCAAAAGTTGAAAGGGGTTTCAAGTCATTTTGACACTCTCTGAGCTAGGGTTTGTTGACTTCCAAGGGCCATATCTTGCTCATTTTGTTGAAATTTTTGAGTGACTCCAAAGCAATGATTTTATTTAAAGAGTCCTTAACAAGCTCTCTTCAGAAATCTAAGGCTAAGTTTGAATTGAAGATCACTAAAAGTTGAGAAAGATTACAAGCCTCCTTGAAGAGCCTTTGAATTTTAGGGGTTAACTTAAAATGATCATAACTTGGTCAACTTTTTTCTCCTTGAGCCCATTGTTTTTTCGAAAATAATCTTTGGTATGTCTACTACAACTTTGTTTTTATGTGAAAGACTTGAGAATTCTTTGAAAGTGGTTGAAGAATTGAAAAGATTATAGGTCTTTTGTGATTTTCCCCAAATTTTTTTATAATCTTCCAAAGGCCATAACTCTTTCAATTTTTATGATTTTTGAGTGATCTCAATTCCACAATTTAATTCAAGAGGTCTACTTCATGTCATCTTCAGATATCAACACCAAAATCTAAGTGGAAAGTCATTTAATTTTGAAGAACATTATAGGTCATTTTGAACATAACTTTTTGCTCAAGCATCCAAATGAGGTCTTTCTTGGCGCATTGTAAATATTGTAACCTTGTCTTTCAAATGCTTCAAGAACCATCCCATAAAGATCTCTGAGTAGTGAGCTATATACTATTGAAGTTGGCTCCATTGAATATGCTTTTGCTTCAAGTCAGAATTTATTACCACGAGTAAACTTGGATTACATGTCAAGTTACTCAAGGTTTAGTTACTAAACATGTTTAACTAATTGTCCATAAGCATTTTAACAAGAATTTCACTTGATATGAGGTCGTTTTGAGGCATTTCAAGTCACACATTTGGCATGATCGCAACTGGTTTGGTTTGTAGGATTTGCCCATAATTCTTCACGTTTCTCATCATCATTCACTCCCCTATAAATAGAGGATGGTATCCCACTCATTTGACCATCTTTAGAGAGCCAAAGAATCTCCGTTGAACTCCCTCCATAATTAATAATTTTTTAACTTCGAATTCAATTCTTAAGCATCTTTCGATCCAATTCCTTTGCTGATTCTTCATCCTTGAACTTCACTGAAGCTAACTGTAATACGGTGGGAGAACTGACTTGGGTGTTTTGTGTTTGATTGCAATTGTTTCGGATAGCAAGAGTCATCACTGAATTTTCTTTTATCTATTAAAGGAAAGGGTGGAAAGAACAAGAAAGACCTTTTGAGAATTTTCTTGAGTTCGGGGGGTAGGTTATGAAAAGGGAAGGTGTTAACACCCTTTTCATCTGTAGTTATCTATGGGATCTTAGTTTCTAGCTCACTTTGAAATCCTTTTGTGAATGTGTTTGTTTTGAAAGTATTTTTGAAAAGTTCCTTTGTTTAGGAGAACTTTTTAATGATTCTCGTCTCTATAAGAATGTATACAAAGTGTTGACTTTTGAAAATATTTCATGAAAAGTGTTGGTGTGTTTGAAATATGTTTTGTTTTAAATGTTTGTGAGCAAGCAAATACGAGTGTTCTACATACTCAAAAAGTCTCTGTTCTTTTCCTCCTCCTTTAGATAGTTCTTGTCTACCATTAGTTAGTAGGAAGTCTTATCATTAGACGTGAAGAGGCAGATGTGGGTCGTTGTACAATCATAGAAGGCAACATTGTGAGATACCTTAGAAATTTGTCGTAAGGATCTAACAATTTTGTTCCACCATTGTATTTGGTGGACAATCTTGTGTTAGGATGTGAACGGGACGGGCGCGGGTCATTGTTTAGACCATGATTGCAATGGTGCCAAGTGTCTTTGGCAACTTTTTCCTTTGAGGGACTTGATCATTTTTAGGCAACTTTCGAAAGCGTCATCGAGGGACTATGATCATTTGAATTTGTTTTGTTTTGCCAAAGAAACTCAACATGCAACATGGCCCATTATTGAAGGCAACAAGTGGAGTAACCCTAGGGGTGCAAGTGTGATTGGTGTTGTCCATTTTCATGCTTTGTTATCTTTGAATTAGGTCAAGCTATTGTTTGGTTGATTTTTGCATACAAAGCCCTTAGTCTATCATGGCATTTTTAGAAAGCTTTAAAGTGCGGAATTTAAAGGTCCTAAACTATTACAATACAATTATGGGATGGGGGGTACAAATGTTCAAATGGGGATATTTAGCAAGAAAAGTTAAATCTAAACTATTACATCCAAATTGAATTATACAAATTATTTAATATACAATAATTAAATAAAATAAAGTAAAATATGCAAGATGCAAAAATGATTTTTATATGTATGTAAAAAGGTATTTTTCATGTGACAAATAAACAAAAATAAGAATGAATAATTTTGGACATTTTTACATTTTAGGGCAAAACCCTAATTTTTCTAAGTAAGAAGTATTTATTATTTATTATATGCAATATTTATTAATTATGTACAAAAAATAAATAAAAAGAAAGTATATTGTAAAAAAGTCATTTTTAAAGTTAAATATTAATAAAAATAAAAATGTATTATTTTTATATTTTTATCCTAAATATTCTAATAAATATATAAGTATTTCTATTATTTACTAAATATATTAAATATATATAAAAAATAAAATATTTAATATTTACAAAAAAGAGTATGTTTTTAGAAAATATTTTCAAAGGATAAAAATCAGAAAACAAAATGTATTGGTATTATTTCTAGTATTTTAATTAAAAGTATTTACATATTTATTTACATATAAACTAAATGAAACACAATAAATACCAAATAAAATGCAAAAAATGTGAGAAAAATATTTTTAATGTTTTTTCATGCTTAAATAAAAATATAGAATCAAAACCAAAAGGAAAAAAATAAAAAATGACAAATATATCATGCAATGGGCCAGGGGGGTGTATGTGTGAAACAGTGGTGCAAAAAGAAAAAAGAACCAAGCCCAGCCCAAAAGACTTTGTCTTCAACCTCTGGCCAGATTCAAACAAGAAAACGCGCGCTTTGCCTTGTCCCTGCTATCTCTTGATTCTTTGATTTTCAAGCAAAACTCATAACACCAAAAATGTAGAGCATCAAGAGACGAATCCAAACATATAAAGAACTTAACTTAACTCTAAGAAACTAAGGAGAATTTCTTCATCCCTAATTCCTGACCTAAGTTTTTTCTAATATTCAGGTTCCAAATTCTCTCAGCACACACAACATAAATGCAAAGTAATTATATGTGTAGCTTCAGGGCCATGAGTAGAGCATTTTTCATTAATAAACCTAAAGCTAACTCTTCCTAGATTGAGAGATAGAAGTCCATGAACTTACCTGTTCAGCTTGGATCGTGTATGACAATGGAGGCACTTTCAAGGCAATGTGAGGACTTGTACAGCTTGCTTGAAGTTCAGGGATGCTTCTCCAATGCTTGGTGTGCTTTGAATCTTGCTGAATCACTCCATGGAAGTCAACCTGCAAGGGAGAAAAATGAAAATGGCAAACTATGCTATGGTTGTTACAGTCTGTATCTAAGGTTGGGGATAGCTTGTATGGATGTTATTGAATGTGTTTGAGGTGGTTTGGATGAAAATGTACGAGGGAAATGAATTGTGGAAGTTAATATGCAGAAGATACCCTATTTTGCCACAAAACTGTGTTTTGATGAATGAGGGAGTCTTAGGGATGGCTTGGTCGTGTTTTAGGTTACTTGAGGAGTATGGAATGTGTTCACAATGTTTGCTTAGGTTTGTTGTTGCAACAATGAGAGTTGTGATCAGTTATGCAATGTTTCTTCTATCTTAAGCAAAAAATGACAAGTTGGTTTCTAGGCTACCACATGCCCCTCAATTATGCTGCACAAATCACTCTTGATCAGTGGACTTTGCTCATGAACTTGTGCCTCAAAGATCTGCATTGTACCTCATAGATTGTAAACTTGACATAAAGTTCACCTTTTCAAAAATGGCTAAGTTGCTTTTTCTAATTATGGATTAAATTGGCATGTAATGGTTAAACACATAAGATAAGGCTTGAACACAAAGGATTTGCATTAAATTATTGAGTGTGGATGAGATAAAAGGCCTGTAATGTAGCTTGCACATGCTGAGTTCAAAAATGCAAAGTTATGAACATGGAAATGGCCATGAACAAAGTGACTTTTGCCCATATTGACAAATTCGATTCTCCCTAACCACAAGGGTGTTTGAGAAGTTCTTTGACATTTTGGAAAGCTTGGAATGTGTAATACAATCCATATTTGTAATGCAATTTGAAATTCCAAGTGAAAGTATGTGAAAAGTGGCCATGAAGTTAGGCAAAAATCCTGCCTAAAATAGGTCAAAATATTTCTAAGTTAAGAATGTTTTGCACCCTTGTTCCAAAAATCATAACTTGAGCTACAAGCTTCTTTTGAGGAAACTTTGTGAATCAAAGTTGTAGATTTTGCAATGGACTACAACTTTCATGTTTTGAGTTTTGTTTGAATCCAAATGTATCTTGATAAAAAAAAAGGAAAAAGTAAGGAAAAAATTAGGAATTTTCATAACTTAGAAAAATTCTAAGTTATGAAATTTCTTCATTTCAAACCCTAATTTGTGATTTTTGATTTCTTGATGAACAAGTTTCATAATTTGAAATGTTTTGATGAAAAATGAATCTTGAAACTTGAATTTGACCAAAAAGTCAAAGTTTAACTTTTCAGTATACAGTCAAATTTGGCTCAGTTGACTGGAAAATTCATCTGTCAATCTTGTGCATTTGGGATCTTTCGAACTTGTTGAACATGTAAAGACAATGACATTGGGTCCTTGAGTCCATATGTGAGCTTGGTTTGCCATTGGCTAGGTCAAACAGTCAAAAATTGCCTTTGTGCAGTCAAAACCCTAAAAATGACCATTTTGCCCTTTTGGTGATCTGATCAAATTTCTTGTGGAATTGTGATCCAAACTTGATCAAATGGTCCATATGAGTTCATGATGTTGATGTGGGTCAAATTTCATGAGGTTTGACTGTCAATTGACCACAGTTGACTTTTTTCCCCAATATAGCTAATTTCTAGGTCAACTGTCCAATTGACTGGGCAAAGATTGGAATCAAGGCTTGAAACTTGGTATGGACAAACTTGTGAGTCCAACATGAAGCATGAAAGTCATCTTGGGCCTTTTAGGTCAAAACATCTTTGTGCAAATTCAAACCCTAATTTGGGTCAACAGTGCAAGGAGGAGTCTTGAGCAGAGCAAACCTAAACTTGATCCTGAGCTCCAAGAGTTTTGTGGTGAGAAAATATTGATGAAATGGGAGGGCAAATTTTGGGGTACAACAGTTGCCCCTGTTCAATCTTCTTGAACCTGGAGAGTTAGATTGGCAAGTTTGCGTTTCGCGACTCGAGGGTAAAAGGAGATTGGACACTAGAGTGCCCTGAAATTTGCACTCGCATGCTGGAGTATCACCAATGTGATGTCGAGAATGGGCTTATAGATGCCATTTGGAGAGATGGTGGATAGGGGGATGGGCTTATAGATGCCATCTGGAGATGTGACAGAACCTTGTCGGGAATGGGCTTATAGATGCCATTTGGAAGGGTTGATCGCGTAAGAGATTCCTTAGCGAGAACTTGCGTATTTTGAGAAAGGAAGATGGTTTCCTGTCCTGTTACAGGTGTTGATCTTCAAACTCTTCGTGTAGACATGCCCTGGCTAGATACAGGAGTCGAATCCACAATTAGTTGCTCATAGATGTGCCCTGGCTAGATACAGGAATCGAATCTGGAACTTCAAAAGGTTGATTACAGACGTGCCCTGGCTGGATACAGGTGTCGAATCTGGAAACTCTTCATGCAGATGTGCCGTGGCTGGATACAGGTATCGAATCTACAATCAATCACTCACAGATGTGCCCTGGCTAGATACAGGTGTCGAATCTGGAAATTGTCGTCTACAGATGTGCCCTGGATGGATACAGGAATCGGATCTGGAATTTGCAAATGGTTGGTAGAGATAGCTTTCCTGGCTGGATACAGGTGTAAACCTCTGACCTGAGAATGAAAAATAATTTCCTGGCCTGTTACAGGGGTTGATCTTCAAACTCTTCATGCAGATATGCCCTGGCTAGATACAGGTATCGAATCTACAATCAATCACTCACAGATGTGCCCTGGCTAGATACAGGAATCGAATCTGGAATTGCGATAGTTGATAGTAATCATCTTTAGATTCACCTTTTCCTGAAAAGGCAAAGCATCAGTTGTATGCAATGTCATGATGTATGAAATGCATGATGTCATGATGCTCAAAATGAGATAGTGTTGTATGCACTTTATCATGTATGTATGAAATGTGAAATGTATATGAATGTATTTTCGTCTAGGAAAATAAATCCTTGACGAGTGCCGGGAGTTTGTGGAATCCTGGGCTGATGTTGAAGAATGGAGTTCTTCGCTTCCGCTGGGGATGATGGTTGCAAGAGTAAACCGGTAGGAGAAGATGACTCCGTTGGGGAATAAACTTGTTGGAGAGATTACTCTGCGGGGAATTACTCTGTGGGAAGAGATACTTTGCTGAGGTTTTAATGAGAGCTCCGCTGGGGATTCCACTGATAAGTTATGTTGGGTAATTTGATGAACTCCGTTGGGGGATAAGAAGAACTTCGCCGAGGACGATCTTTCCGTGGTTATTAGCTGAGGATAACCCAGTTATACCCTGGTGGGGAAATAACCTCTGAATAAAGTCGGGAGATGCGTTCGCTCTCTGTAGGGGATAAGCTTCCAGAATCTACTGGGGATATGGATTCCACTCTCCTGGGGAAACTTTGGATTGTACTGGGGAATGGCTCCACTAGGGTGTCTTGTATTCCACCGGGGAACAATCTTATACTAAGACTGCTGGGGATGCTTGCTGAGGAATGTCTATACTCCGCTGGGGAATGTTGAGATTTTCTGGGGATACCCAACTTCCTTATGGCTGACAGTAGACTAACTCTGCTTGGGGAGAGCATCGCTGAATTGCTAGGGGAACAAAGTGCCTTTTCAGGGCTGCTGGGAGACCAACTCTTCCTGGAGAGAGTATCGCTGAATCTTGTCTTACTCTGTGGGGAGTTGAGGTAACTTGGTTACGTTCTTCAGCCGAATCTACCTTGGTACCTTGGTGGACAGAGCAACTAGACCGCTTGGACAATTCTAAATTGCCCCTGTTTCTGGTGTCATCTGTAATTAGTCCTTTGTTTCGCATGCAACTATTCATGATTAGCAATTAATGTCAAATGCATATATCAAAAAATTAACATTGGACGTTCTTCGCATAACCAAAACAAAAAAAGGAAAAACAATGGATAATTTGTCTGAAAAATTGAACTTGTATTGATTTTGAAATTTGCCTGTAAATAGGCATTTTTGTACAAGAGGCTGACGTCCTAGTAAGAGAACGCCGCCGAGTAAAATAGAGTTTATACAATTTTGTGAAAAGGAAACAAAACAGCTATGTGAAAAATAATCCTACTGGGTTCCAACTCTGCTATCGCCTTTATGTCTTCAAGCGTCTCATCACTCTGCTGCTTAGTTGAAGATGAAGCTGGTTGATTGGATTTATTTGAGCCCGATAGTTGATGCCGAATTCTGGATGTAAGGTGATTCAATGAGACATAGTATTACGCTTTATCCCTAACTTTTGCCTGGACCGCCCTTTCGGGTTTTCAGTCCACCGGGATACCCATTTTTGCCCAAGCCTCCTTTTCAGGTTTTCGACTTGCCAGGTGTACAGATTTTTTCATTTCGTCCCTTATTTTTGCTCGAACCCTTTTGGTTCGCCGGGAAGCCCTTATTTTTGCCTAGGAGTGTCAACCTAGCGAGTCCTTAATCATGCGTAGTATCTTTTTACTATGTCTGCATTGGCGGGGTGAGGAAGGTCGTCACCATCCATGGTGGCTAGAATCATAGCTCCTCCTGAAAAGATATGTTTAACCACAAATGGCCCTTCGTACGTGGGGGTCCATTTGCCCCTGGGATCACTTTGAGGAAGAATGATGCGCTTGATTACCAGATCTCCGACTTGATACTCTTGTCGTCTGACCTTCTTGTTAAATGCCCTGATCATCCGTTTTTGGTACGTCTGACCATGACAAATAGCAGTGAGTCTCTTTTCGTCAATTAGGTTTAATTGATCAAGCCGAGTCTGGATCCAGTCATCTTCGCTCAAATCTGCATCCTTCATTATCCGGAGAGAGGGTATCTGGACTTCAATAGGCAAGACTGCCTCCATGCCATAGACCAAAGAAAAGGGAGTTGCCCCTATTGACGTTCGTGCTGAGGTACGGTACCCATGAAGAGAAAATGGTAACATTTCGTGCCAATCTTTGTAGGTCACTGTCATCTTCTGCACAATCTTCTTGATGTTCTTATTCGCTGCTTCGACAACCCCATTCATCTTCGGCCGGTAGGGAGAAGAATTATGGTGTTGTATCTTGAATTTCTCGCAGAGCTCAGTGATCATCTTGTTGTTAAGATTGGTACCATTGTCCGTAATGATCCTCTCAGGTACACCGTAGCGGCAGATCAGGTTGTTCCGAATGAACCGCGCCACGACATTCTTGGTTACCGTAGCATAGGAAGCTGCTTCAACCCACTTCGTGAAGTAATCAATCGCCACTAGGATGAAGCGGTGCCCGTTAGATGCCATAGGTCTGATTTCGCCGATCATATCAATGCCCCACATTGCAAAAGGCCAAGGTGTCGTCAAGACGTTCAGAGGAACCGGAGGAATATGCACCTTATCAGCATAGATCTGGAATTTATGACAAGTTCGAGAATGCTGATAACAGTCGACTTCCATTGTGGACCAGAAATATCCTGCCCGAAGGATTTTCTTTGCCATGGTATGTCCATTGGAATGTGTTCCGAATGTACCTTCATGTAGATCTGCCATGATCTTTTCTTCTTCAGCCTTATCCACGCAACGCAGTAAGGTTGAATCATGGTTCCGCTTGTACACAATGCCGTTGCTGAGGAATAACTTTGCCGCAAACCTTCTCAGGAACTTCTTGTCGTTAACCGATGCGCCTTCGGGGTATTCTTGAACTTCCAAGTACCTCTTCACTTCATGATACCAGGGTTTTTCTGTTACCTCTTCGGCCTCGAGATCGCAGCAATGTGCAGGTTCATCCAACTTCCAAATAATGATCCGGGGCGCCTCGTTGTCCCATTTGACTTTGAACATAGAAGACATCGTAGCCAACGCGTCCGCTAACTGATTCTCTTCTCTTGGGAAGTGTTCAAAAGTTATCTCCTCGAAGTGGGGAAGCAATGTCAGCACATACTCCTTGTAAGGAATAAGATTTGGGTGTTTCGTATCCCACTCGCCTTTGATCTGATTGATCACGAGAGTGGAATCTCCGAAGACACTCAGAAACTTGATCCTTAAGTCAATTGCAGCTTGAAGACCCATGATACATGCCTCATACTCTGCCATGTTGTTGGTGCAGTTGAAACATAGCCGAGCGGTGAGTGGAGTATGAGCGCCTTTAGGGGATATGATCACAGCGCCGATTCCATTACCCAAAGCGTTTGAGGCTCCGTCAAAGTGCATAGACCATCGGGATCCTTCATCCGGTCCAGGTACTTCACAATCAGTCACTACCATGATATCCTCGTCTAGAAATTCAAAGTTCATCGACTGGTAATCGTCCACTGCCTATTGTGCCAAATAGCCTGCCAATACACTTCCCTTGATTTCTTTTTGAGTCGTGTACTGGATGTCATATTCCGTCAAGATCATTTGCCATCTTGCTATTCTTCCAGACAGAGCAGGCTTTTCGAATATGTACTTGATTGGATCCATTTTTGAAATCAAAAGAGTAGTGTGAGTCAACATATACTGTCTCATCCGGCGAGCAGCCCATACCAAAGCGCAGCAAGTTTTCTCAAGCAGTGAGTATCGGGTCTCACAGTCGGTAAACTTTTTGCTAAGGTAATAAATGGCATGTTCTTTTCGGCCAGACTCGTCATGCTGCCCCAACACACACCCCATTGAGTTGTCAAGTACTGTCAAGTATAAGATTAGAGGTCTCCCTTCAACCGGTGGCATAAGAATGGGTGGTTCTTGGAGATACTCTTTGATCTTTTCGAAAGCGGCCTGACATTCATCGTTCCAACGTACTACTTGATCTTTCTTCAGTAGCTTGAAGATTGGTTCACAGGTAGTAGTTAGATGCGAGATGAATCAGGAAATGAAGTTCAACCGTCCTAGGAAGCCTCTGACTTCTTTCTCTGTCTTAGGAGTTGGCATCTCTTGTATGGCTTTCACTTTGGCAAGGTCTACTTGAATGCCTCTGTCGCTTACGATGAAGCCTAGCAATTTTCCAGATCTTACCCCAAAGGTGCACTTGTTTGGGTTCAACCTCAGTTTGTACAACTTCAGACGGTCAAACACTTTCCATAGATGGTCAAGGTGTTCCTCCTCAGTTTGGGACCTTGCAATCATATCGTCAACATATACTTCTATCTCGTGATGAATCATATCATGAAATAAAGCAACCATGGCACGTTGGTAAGTTGCCCCAAAATTTTTTAACCCAAAAGGCATGACCTTATAGCAAAAGGTGCCCTACTGAGTAACAAAAGTGGTCTTCTCCATGTCTTCAGGAGCCATCTTGATTTGATTATAACCGAAGAAGCCGTCCATGAAGGAGAAAACCTTATGCTGAGCAGTATTGTCAACCAGAACATCGATATGAGGCAAAGGGAAATCATCCTTAGGGTTGGCCCTGTTCAAATCCCTGTAATCAACACACATTCAGACGTTACCATCCTTTTTCGGCACTGGAACCACGTTGGCAACCCACTGAGGGTAAGAAGTCACCGCTAGAAAACCGGCATCAAATTGTTTCATAACCTCAGCTTTGATTTTTTCGGACAGCTCTGGATGCATACGGCGGACCATCTGTTTACTGGAGGGCAGTCTTCCTTGGTAGGTAGGTGATGAACCACAATGTCGGTATCCAAACAAGGCATGTCTTCGTAAGACCAAGCAAAGATTTCCATATAGTCATGCAGCATCTGAATCAACCGTTGCTTCACATTGAGCTCTAGATTGGCACCAATCTTGACTTCCTTTCTGTCCGTCTCAGTACCCAGATTTACCGTTTCCACTGGCTCTTCATGTGGCTGAATGGACCTCTCTTCCTGGAGTAGCAGTCTCGCAAGTTCACCAGGCACTTCGCAATCATCTTCACCTTCGTCTTCGGCTAAGTTGATCGGATTCTCGAAGTCATAACTGGCAGTAGCAGAGTCGTTACCAGTGAGATCCAGAGTGGATTGGAACCTGTATAGGTGTGTGTTTGTAAATATAGTTGTTTTGCAATATATAACAAAGAAAGAAAAGGAGCACAAGATTTTGAAATGCAACAAACGTCCAATGTTTTTATTGATGATATATGAAAATGACACACAAAAGCCCTCACAAATGAAGCCACGGTGCCCCGGGTAGGACACCGAGCCATAAAAGTTTCAACATATTGTTTGTTACAAATTGAAAACAAAAGAGTTCATTACTGAGTGAAAAAAGTAATAGGTGCGAAGTCTTTGGCAGTCCATTTGCTTGGTCCACTGTCAATTGTTGGGTAGATCCAGCTGTCGAATTCAGATTCCTCCACATCGTCTTCAATAGAATTTACTCCCGGGTTGGTGATGAACACAGGAGGTCTTCCAATTCTTACCTTACGAACAGCCCTTTGAGCCTCTGCAGTGAAGCCCAAGCCAAACTTGTCGGTCTTTGGAGTGAAATCAGGAAGTCGGCCCCAGTTTGCACACTCACCCTTCTCAATCACAGCCCGGGCATCCTTTAAGGAAGCCAACTTCAAAGGAGGGTCTTCAATCACAGTTTCAGCTGACGCCAATGTCTGAGGAACCTCTTCAAAGTGCTGGAATGGAGTCTCAATGAATTCCCCATCCATTTCTATGTACCGGAACGAGTTTAGGTGGCTGACCATATACTCTTCCTCCCCTTGAACTGTAACAATTTTCCCTCTAACCCGGTACTTAAGCTTCTGATGTAGTGTGGAGGTCACAGCTCCAGCCTTGTGGATCCATGGACGACCCAGCAGACAAGAGTAGGATGGACGGATGTCCATCACATAGAAGGTTGAATCAAAAACTTGAGAACCAACCCTGATTGGAATGTCAACTTCACCATGTACCATCCTTTTCGAACCGTTAAAGGCTCGGACAATAATGTTACTGGGCTTGAGCTCCAAACCCTCACAATCCAATCTGTCTAGGGCCTTCTTGGGCAATACGTTCAATGAAGAACCGGTGTCTACCAACACATGGGCAAGAGTAGTGCCCCTGCATTCAATGGAGACATGCAGGGCATCATTATGGTTCTTTCCTTTGGCGGTCAGATCGGCGTCAGAGAAGCCCAAACCATTATCAGCAGTCAAGTTGGCCACACAATCAGTAAATTGATCAGCAGATGTTTCTTGTGGCACATGGGCCGTCTTTAGGAAGGAGATCAGGGCCTTGGCATGGGCCTCTGAACACAACAACAATGATAGCATAGAAATCTTTGATGGGGTGTGCCCCAGCTGCTCAACTACGTTGAAATCAATTTTCTTGATAATCTTGAGGATCTCCTCCATCTCTTGCTGGGAGGCTTTAACAGTGGTTGTCTTTGGTGCCTCCGTCAAGGCAGGAAAATAAGTAGCAATCCCTTTGCCCCGAGCGTCAGATGACTCGGCAGCAGGGGTAGAAACAGGAACTTGATTAGGAAGGGGAACAGGCACACTTGCAGGTGTGATGATAAGAGGTTTCTGAATAGATGGTGGCGCAATATCTGGTGAGAACAGCCTACCACTGCGAGTAATTTTGGAAGGCCCGGTGATATTACTGACGTCGGTACTAGTATCAAACTCTTGCTTTACTCCAAGAACATAAACATCTGCCCCATAGTGCCATGGGACAACTTTGTCGGATGTATAGGGGAGAGGCCCCGGAACAGTGATGATGATAGGAGCAAACTTCTGAGTGGACATGATTTTGACAGGCTTCTTTGAGGGAGCCTTAGGAGGTTTGTTGAAAATAGTGACAATAGAAACTTCTTCAGCGGGGACATCAGGAACAACAATCTTCTCGAACAAGATCTCTTTGCTATCCATCAGGCTTTGGATACCTGATTTCAGCAACGGACAACCAACAGGTGAAACAGCACATAGAAGGCAACCTTTACCACATCCCGGAAATAAACCGGCTAGCAACAGGTTCCTTTTAACAGTCGATAACAGCGTAACAATCTCTTCCACGGAGGCTACATACCGGTCTTCTTCCACGGCATTCACTCCATGCTGGGGCATGGGAGCAGTCACAACATTGGGTCTTTCGGGTGCCTCAAACTGTATTTCTTTAGCATCAATAAGGTCTTGAACCTTATTCCTCAGAGCCCAGCAATCGTCCGTAGTATGCCCCGGGCTATCAGAGTGATAAGCGCAACGGGCGTTGGGGTTGTACTTTGGAGAAGTTGTGTTCACTACCTTCAGAGCTTCTTTGACAGTTACCAGATTGGTTGACAGTAGTTGCGGAAAAATCTGAGACAGGGTCATGCTGAGTCGAGTGTACTTCCTTTTGGGCCTCTCACCCCTTGGTTAGTTGAACTGCTGAGGAGCAGCAGCAGGCTTTGAAATTACCAATGCATTGACAGCTTGGCGGCGTTCCGACTTAATCTGTCTTCTGGGACCATAAACAACACTGGCTTCCTTCTTGAAGGGCTTCTTTTCAGTACTCGCGGAGGCACCTTTCTGTATCTTCCCCGACTTGATACCAACTTCTATCCTCTCACCAGTCAAGATCAAATCTGTAAACCCATCAGAAGAATTACCAATCAGATGGTTGAAGAATGGACCAGACAGGGTCCCTAAGAACATGTCAACAAGTTCACGGTCAGTCAGCGGTGGCTGCACCCTGCCAGCCAGGTCTCTCCACTTTTGCGTATACTCTTTGAATCCTTCGCCCGTCCCCAGTGACATACCCTGAAGTTGGGTACGCGTGGGAGCGAGGTCAGAATTGTACTGATACTGTTTATAAAATGCAGTGGCCAAGTCCTCCCAGTTTCGGATACTGGCTCCATCCAACTGATAGAACCACTAGAGTTGAGCCCCTGAAAGGCTATCCTGAAAGAAATGGATCCAAAGGTTCTTGTCTGCAGTGTAAGGTTGGATCTTCCTTACATATGATCTGAGATGCATTTTTGGGCAGGACAGCCCGTCATACCTTGCAAAAACTGGCACTTTGAACTTCGGGGGGATCACAATTCCAGCAACTAATCCCAAGTCTTTGAAATCTAAGCCGGGACCTCTCTGCAGCTCCATAGCTGCCAACCTGTCTTCCAAACCTTTGTACTTGTAATCGGCGGGTGGGTATTGTTGCTCAGAGTAGTCTTCGTCTTCTTCAGCCTCTCCTTCCTTAGCGTCGGATTCAGAAGGTACCGCAGCCGCATTCCCTTTACGGGTTCCCTCTTCAGATGTAGGGGGAAATTCGAGAACTCTTCTGGCTTCAACCTCAAACCTTCTTCCTAGGGTATCCACCCCGATTCTCTTCTTCTTCTTCTTCTTCACTTGCTCTTTGTTCCCCAGCAGGGCCTTTAGATCCTGCTGACCCTTAGCCAAGGTCATCAAGAGATGTTGAAACTGTGAGTTCTGAGACTGCAAGTCCTTGACCGTCTGTTCGAGATCCATCTTACTGAAATAAACAGCAGAAAGATAAGGAAACCTGGTGTGGAGACCTGCTTATGCGTATGATGAATGATATGCTTATGTATGCAATGCATTCAAGAATTTAGCAAATTCAAAATTGTTGCAAACAAAAAGAACGCACGTCATATTAATAAGAAGAAATTTGTCAGTACATAAATGCCCCATGGGCCAAATATTACAAAAACTTCTCAAGGTAAAAAGACGTTGCGCATCATCTTTGGTGAGATGTAGGTGTTGAGGGTCTCTTCCTCATGGAGTCGGCGGGTAAGCTCCAAAATCTTCTTCTCGCTGGCGTTGAAGCTGGCTTCAAAAGTGTTCCATTCCTCCTTGAGTTGGATCCAACTCTTCTGCATCTCCTCCCACGATGTAGGCATGTCAGGATATAGGATGGTGTAGGGAACCTCTCCTTCCTTAATGGGCTCTTTAATCACAGGGAGAACATGAGGGTAAGGCATCATTAGACTCTGGGCTCGGGTTCGTACCCACTTGAGGTAAGACTCAAGAGGGATGGAGTTCTTGTGCCCCAGTGTCTTGTTGTCTACCTTGTTAGGAATCCTCCAAGCTCTGATGAATCTTTGGCAAAGTCCTTACGCATCGTTGTCGAAGTCAAAAACAAGGTCAGGAATCAACATGTCGTGAGGGCCATCCCTCCGTGCATAACCAAATTGTCTCAAAGCTAGACAAGGGTTGTAGGTAATACCTCCTCTAATGCCAAGTAATGGAACATTAGGGAACTCTCCACAATGATCGACGATGATGACATTTTCTCTGGACCGAGAACACCAATGTACATCAGAGTGAGTGAGGGTCATCAACCGTTGTGACCACCTTAAGCCTTGCTCATTCTTCAAAACAGATTGTGGAAGGTGCGAAATAAACCACCTTGCAAGGAGAGGAGTACAGCACATGAGAACACCCCTCTTTCTCATTGTTCGTGTGTAAAATGAGTGAAGAATGTCCCCAAGCAATGTTGGTATTGGATTTCTGGATAAAAAGATTTTGACGGCGTTGACATCTATAAGTTGGTCAGGATTTGGGAACAAGACCAACCCATAAATGAGGAGTGCCACAATTTCTTCAAAGGCTTGTAGGTCCAATGAATTCCAACACTCTTGTGCCTTCTCAAACAAGAATTTTTCCAAGAAGCCTTTGACACCGCTTCTAGTTTCCCAATGCCCCTTGATGTCAGATGGTTGCAAGTGTAGTGCTTGAGCAACATCCTCAGGCTTTGGTTCTTTTTCCGTACCGTTGTAGGGTAGTTGATTAAGAATAGAAATTCTCAGGAGTTGAGAAAATTCCTCCAAAGTGGGCACCAATTGGTAGTCGGGGAAAGTGAAACAGTGGTGAAGGGGGTCAAAGAACTGGAACAACACCTTTACCATGTCCTCTTCAATGTTGGTGTTGACTAGGCTGAGCAGTCTACCATGTCTTTCACTGAAGGCAGAGCTTTCCGGAATCCTGGATGTGAGCTCCTTGAGTTGAGGAGGAATTCTCACAAGGTTGACTTGGATAGTTTTCCTGCGAAGAATTTCCATGACCTATAAAACAAGAACAAAGATGAAGATCTAAACCCTTGTAATGGTTAGTGAATGCATATGATGCTTCATGATGCTCATGATGTATGCATAAAACATATGTACAAGCAAATCACACAAAACCCTAGTTTCAGGCTTGCATGGGGCTTCATAGGTAAGTACCCTCTTGAGTGTAGTTGGCTTAAAAACCTGTCCTACAAATAGTAACCGGGTTCTAAGGATCTCAATATCATTGGATTGTTTTCCATGTTCATTGTTTTGGTTTAGACACTTAACTAGCGACCAAAATATTCCAAGAAAACAACCCTCAATGAGTGTAGTATCGAGTATCTACCAACTTCGGACTGCACCAAAGCCGGTCAACTCACTACCCCTAATGAAAGGCCAAGATGGTCAAGTAAGGTTCTAGGTCATTAGTGCTTAGTGACATCACTCAGCGGCCCCGTACTCTCCTTAATTGAACTCAAGGGATACCGGTACTCACAAATATTTCGCACTAATATAGCTATTGCTTCAACCGTGTCGGTATACCCCGCACAGTTTCCACATCGTATTGCTATCTATGAATGTTTCCCCAAATCCGCGTGTAGGATTTCAAACCCAAACAAGAGAGCCAAGATGTAAAGCAATCTAAACAAACAATTAGTCATGCAAGAGGGTGATCTAAGCCCTAAGGTTACTCCACTTTTATAATTTCCCCCAGCAGAATCGCCAGTTCTGTGATACGGTGGGAAAACTGACTTGAGGTTTTGTGTTTGTTTTCGCAAATGTTTCAGTTGAGAAAGAGTCGCCACCGACTTTTTATTTTATCCTAAGGAAAGGTTAAAAAGCACAGCAAAAACCTTTGAGATGTTTTCTTGGGTTCGGGGAGTAGATTATAGAAAGGGAAGGTATTAGCACCCTTTCTATCCATGGTTATCCATGGGCTCTTAGTTACTTGCTTAGATCAACTTGCTTTGATTTCCAATTGTTTGAAATGGTGCTTTCAATTGTTTGAAATGGTGCTTTGTGTGTGGGTTTTGAAAATGTTTTGAAAAGAGGCCAATGTGGTGGCAACCTTTGTAATGATCCATGTTGGGATGTATACAAAGGTGTATGTCTTTTTGAAAAGTTTTCAATGTTTTTGAAAGTTGTTTTGAAAGTGTGTTGTGATGTGTATTTTGAAAAGATAGGCAAGTGTTTTTGTTTTGCAAGTTGGCAAGTAACCAAGAGTTTGTCTACTCCTAAATTTACTCAAAGATCTTTGCTATGTTTTTAACCCTTTTAACAATTTTGTTCCACCATTGTATTTGGTGGACAATCTTGTGTTAGGATATGAACGGGACGGGCGCGGGTCATCGTTTAGACCATGATTGCAATGGTGCCAAGTGTCTTTGGCAACTTTTTCCTTTTAGGCAACTTTCGAAAGCGTCATCGAGGGACTACGATCATTTGAATTTGTTTTGTTTTGCCAAAGAAACTTAACATGCAACATGGCCCATTATTGAAGGCAACAAGTGGAGTAACCCTAGGGGTGCAAGTGTGATTGGTGTTGTCCATTTTCATGCTTTGTTATCTTTGAATTAGGTCAAGCTATTGTTTGGTTGATTTTTGCATACAAAGCCCTAAGTCTATCATGGCATTTTTAGAAAGCTTTAAAGTGCAGAATTTAAAGGTCCTAAACTATTACAATACAATTATGGGATGAGGGGTACAAATGTTCAAATGGGGATATTTAGCAAGAAAAGTTAAATCTAAACTATTACATCCAAATTGAATTATACAAATTATTTAATATACAATAATTAAATAAAATAAAGTAAAATATGCAAGATGCAAAAATGATTTTTATATGTATGTAAAAAGGTATTTTTCATGTGACAAATAAACAAAAATAAGAATGAATAATTTTGGACATTTTTACATTTTAGGGCAAAACCCTAATTTTTCTAAGTAAGAAGTATTTATTATTTATTATATGCAATATTTATTAATTATGTACAAAAAATAAATAAAAAGAAAGTATATTGTAAAAAAGTGATTTTTTAAGTTAAATATTAATAAAAATAAAAATGTATTATTTTTATGTTTTTATCCTAAATATTCTAATAAATATATAAGTATTTATATTATTTACTAAATATATTAAATATATATAAAAAATAAAATATTTAATATTTACAAAAAAGAGTATGTTTTTAGAAAATATTTTCAAAGGATAAAAATCAGAAAACAAAATGTATTGGTATTATTTCTAGTATTTTAATTAAAAGTATTTACATATTTATTTACATATAAACTAAATGAAACAAAATAAATACCAAATAAAATGCAAAAAATGTGAGAAAAATATTTTTAATGTTTTTTCATGCTTAAATAAAAATATAGAATCAAAACCAAAAGGAAAAAAATAAAAAATGACAACTATATCATGCAATGGGCCAGGGGGGTGTATGTGTGAAACAGTGGTGCAAAAAGAAAAAAGAACCAAACCCAGCCCAAAAGACTTTGTCTTCAACCTCTGGCCAGATTCAAACAAGAAAATGCGCGCTTTGCCTTGTCCCTGCTATCTCTTGATTCTTTGATTTTCAAGCAAAACTCATAACACCAAAAATGTAGAGCATCAAGACACGAATCCAGACATATAAAGAACTTAACTTAACTCTAAGAAACGAAGGAGAATTTCTTCATCCCTAATTCCTGACCTAAGTTTTTTCTAATATTCAAGTTCCAAATTCTCTCAGCACACACAACATAAATGCAAAGTAATTATATGTGTAGCTTCAGGGCCATGAGTAGAGCATTTTTCATTCATAAACCTAAAGCTAACTCTTCCTAGATTGAGAAATAGAAGTCCATGAACTTACCTGTTCAGCTTGGATCGTGTATGACAATGGAGGCACTTTCAAGGCAATGTGAGGACTTGTACAGCTTGCTTGAAGTTCAGGGATGCTTCTCCAATGCTTGGTGTGCTTTGAATCTTGCTGAATCACTTCATGGAAGTCAACCTGCAAGGGAGAAAAATGAAAATGGCAAACTATGCTATGGCTGTTACAGTCTGTATCTAAGGTTGGGGATTGCTTGTATGGATGTTATTGAATGTGTTTGAGATGGTTTGGATGAAAACGCACGAGGGAAATGAACTGTGGAAGTCAATATGCAGAAGATACCCTGTTTTGCCATAAAACTGTGTTTTGATGAATGAGGGAGTCTTAGGGATGGCTTGGTCGTGTTTTAGGTTACTTGAGGAGTATGGAATGTGTTCACAATGTTTGCTTAGGTTTGTTGTTGCAGCAATGAGAGTTGTGATCAGTTATGCAATGTTTCTTCTATCTTAAGAAAAAAATGACAAGTTGGTTTCTAGGCTACCACAAGCCCCTCAAGTATGCTGCAAAAATCACTCTTGATCAGTGGACTTTGCTCATGAACTTGTGCCTCAAAGATCTGCATTGTACCTCATAGATTGTAAACTTGACATAAAGTTCACCTTTTCAAAAATGGCTAAGTTACTTTTTTTAATTATGGATTAAATTGGCATGTAATGGTTAAACACATAAGATAAGGCTTGAACACAAAGGATTTGCATTAAATTATTGAGTGTGGATGAGATAAAAGGCCTGTAATGTAGCTTGCACATGCTGAGGTCAAAAATGCAAAGTTATGAACATGGAAATGGCTCATGAACAAAGTGACTTTTTCCCATATTGACAAATTTGATTCTCCCTAACTACAAGGGTGTTTGAGAAGTTCTTGGACATTTTGGAAAGCTTGGAATGTGTACTAAAATACATATTTGTAATGAAATTTGAAATTCCAAGTGGAAGCATGTGAAAAGTGGCCATGAAGTTAGGCAAAAATCCTGCCTAAAATAGGTCAAAATATTTTTAAGTTAAGAATGTTTTGCACCCTTGTTCCAAAAATCATAACTTGAGCTACAAGTTTCTTTTGAGGAAACTTTGTGAATCAAAGTTGTAGATTTTGAAATGGACTACAACTTTCATGTTTTGAGTTTCGTTTGAATCCAAATGTATCTTGATGAAAAAAAGGAAAAAGTTAGGAAAAAATTAGGAATTTTCATAACTTAGAAAAATTCTAAGTTATGAAATTTCTTCATTTCAAACCCTAATTTGTGATTTTTGATTTCTTGATGAACAAGTTTCATAATTTGACATGTTTTGATGAAAAATGAATCTTGAAACTTGACTTTGACCAAAAAGTCAAAGTTTGACTTTTCAGTATATAGTCAAATTTGGCTCAGTTGACTGGAAAATTCATCTGTCAATCTTGTGCATTTGGGATCTTTTGAACTTGTTGAACATGTCAAGACAGTTCCATTGGGTCCTTGAGTCCATATGTGAGCTTGGTTTGCCATTGGCTAGGTCAAACAGTCAAAAATTGCCTTTGTGCAGTCAAAACCCTAAAAATGACCATTTTGCCCTTTTGGTGATCTGATCAAATTTCTTGTGGAAATGTGATCCAAACTTGATCAAATGGTCCATATGAGTTCATAATGTTGATGTGGGTCAAATTTCATGAGGTTTGACTGTCAATTGACCACAGTTGACTTTTTTCCCCAATACAGCTGATTTCTAGGTCAACTGTCCAATTGACTAGGCAAAGATTGGAATCAAGGCTTGAAACTTGGTATGGACAAACTTGTGAGTCCAACATGAAGCATGAAAGTCATCTTGGGCCTTTTAGGTCAAAACATCTTTGTGCAAATTCAAACCCTAATTTGGGTCAACAGTGCAAGGAGGAGTCTTGAGCAGAGCAAACCCTAACTTGATCCTGAGCTCCAAGAGTCTTGTGGTGAGAAAATATTGATGAAATGGGAGGGCAAATTTTGGGGTACAACAACTAGCAATAATATGGAAAGCTATAAATTGCAGAAATTTAAAGTACTATGCTATTACAATACTTTAGGGGATGGGGATACAAATTATAAATGGGGATGAAATAAATTAAAACCTAATTACTATTACGACCAAATTGAATAATGCAAAATAGAATGTACAAGAATATAAAGATAATGTAAAATAAAAATATTTTTATGAGTTTTGGTAGAAAAAGGGTTTTAACCTAATTAGCTAAATTAATAGAAAGAAAGAAGTTAATTAACTAAATTCCTAAATTCTAAGTTAATTGAATTAAAAGAGAAAATTAGAATAAAAAAAAGTCTTAAGAAAGAAAATATTTTTAGGGTTTTTGTTTAAGGGAAATGAAATAAAGTAAAAATAATAAACTTTAGTCAAAGTATTTAATAAAAATATATTTTTGATATTTTGGATTAAAATAATAATAATAACAAAAAAAAATAAAGAAAAGAAAAGAAGATAAAATAAAAAAAAAAATTAGAAGTCAGGACAGTTTTAAAAGAAAAAGGTCTCGCTGGGGCTTCAACCCAGGACCTTATAGAGGTATGCCTTACGCGCACGCTTCCTGCCACTGGGGTGGCTGTTTCATCCGGTATAGAAACATGTTGTAATAAATATAAGATAAATTGATTTCTAAAGGCAACTTCATCTTATTCCTCGCGCCATCCAGAACTTCTGTAACTTATTCGTTTCTCAATCATTCGCAAAAGTATGAACATCAAACTTGTTAGAAATTTCACCACGATTCTAAATATTCAACTAACTTAAGCAATGGATTAAAGATGAACACGAATTTTAACTGGTACCAAATTTAACCTATTTTTTTCAAAAAGTTCAAGCTTAAAATTCACAATACTCAGGTAACATATATGAATTCTAAGAGCATGGCTAGCTACAGGGCTATGATGTCTACATTTTATCTTTGAAAATGGAAATTAAATGATGCCTGTATGAAGAGTTAGAAAATAAAAAAACTCACTTTGCAAGTGGATATCATGTTTTGAGTTAGAGCTCACTTCAAGGTGTTATAATGATCTGGTTAGCTTCCTTGTACCTCCAGGAAGCTATTGCAATAACTACTTTGAACTGAGAGTATTTAAATCGTGCTGGAGAAGCCCAAGTGCAAGCTTCTGATTTTGGAAATGGAGGAAGGTGAAAATGGAGTTACAAAAGTGATTCAGGTGTTTGAATTACTTCTAAATAGTGTATAGATGATGTTTGAGGGGTTAGAATGAAAAACACACAAGGGAATTTGGAGGTTGGATTTCAAAATCAGAATTGCCAAGTTTTGAGATGTTTTTGATGATTATGAGTTTGAGAGAGTTTTAGGGAGTTTTAGTGCTTGCCAATTCGTGCCCTAAGTTTCATAATAGTATCTCAATTTATAGGATAAGGTTTGGAAGCTTGTGGTGGTCAGAATCAAAAGATCACATGTTTATGGATTTTGACTTGTTTTTGAAGTAATCTTGCCAAACATGGTTTCAATGCAAGGTACATGGCTTGTAAGGGGGCTAGAAACTTTAAACATGTTTGTTCTGAGTTTATGGAGGATGCTTGTGCAGAGAGAACAAGTGAAATGCTAAATACAAGTTGACTTTGTGATTAAAGCAACTTTTCAATAATGACAGTGGTGCCTTTGTGCCATAAATGGAAATGCAACTTGGATAATGGTTCAAATGATTTGAAAATTGCTCTAACAGTTGTGTAATCAGTTAATTATGGAGTGAAACACAAGTTAGAAGCCTGCAAAGTGAAGTTATGCAACATAGGCTAGGGTTTTGATCAAGTGTTCATCACAAAAATGACTTGTAATTCAAGAATAGATGTCTAACTTCTTCTCTTCGATTCTCTTAGATCAAAAATGATCTCTTCAAGTTCTTTGGCATTTTGGAAAGCTTGAAACATCCTATACTAATTTCATGTTTTCCACTTTTCCTAAATCAAATTGGAGCTAGGTGGAAATTGGCCAAGAAGTTAGGGCAAAATCCTGACCAAATTGATCACAAATTTTCACTAAGTGTTTTAGAAAAAGTGCATGACTTCATGAATTTATAACTCAAAATCCAAGCACTTCTATGAATTGATCAACAAAGAAAATTTATGGATCTCATAAATATCTACAACTTTCATGTTGAAAGTTTTCTTAGAATCGTCTTGCATCTTGCTGAAATATTGGCATGAAGTAGTGAAATTATCATGTACAAAAACACTTAGAAAAATTTCTAAGTCTTGAAAAATTTGACTTTTTATATGACTTTTTTACTTTCTTGATTCTTGATGATCAAGTTTGATATTTTTGAATGTCTTGATGAATTGTGATCTTTGAAATCAAATCTTGATCAAAAAGTCAAAGTTTGACTTTTGGTGTATTAGTTGACTTTTCATCAGTTGACCAAATTTCATCTATCAATTGTTTGATCTTGAGAAATGAATTGAGTCATGCAATTAGGTAAAAATGATGTACTTGAATCCTTGAGATCATGTTTCAAACCAATAAGTCATGTATTAGCTCAAAAGTCAAAATCAATCATTCTAGTAAAAAAACCCTAATTTTGACCATTTTGCCCTTTTGATGATTTGCATACTTTTCTTGAGGAATTGTGACCCAAACATGATCAATTGATGAATATTACTTCAAAATGTTGATATTGGTAAAAAATATTGAAGTTTGACGGTAGGTTGACCATAATTGACTTTTTACCCAATGCAACTGATTTTCAATCATCTAGTTAATTGACTGAGCAAAATTGTGATTCAAGACTTGAAACTTGACATGAGTATTCTTGGAGGTATATAATTATCCATGAAATTCATTTGAGGCATTAGAAGTCCAATTATCTTTGTGAAAATCAAAACCCTAATTTATGGCATCAGTGTTTAAGGGGGTGGTTTGACCTAGTCAACACTTATGCAAACTTTAGCCAATGAAGATTTTTGTGAGAAATACCTTGATAAAAGAGAGGGAAAATTTTGGGGTACAACAATTTCCCATGTTCAATCTTCTTAAAGCTTAAGAGTGAGGTTGGCATGTTCGTCATTCGTGACTTGAAGGTAGAAGATGATTGAACACTTAAAGTGCCAAGAAATTTACGCTCGTTTATGCACGAAGTAATATTGTTGGTAGATGGTCGGGAATGGGCTTAAAGATGCCATTTGGAGGTATAATGGAGAGTTGTTGGAAATGGGCTTAAAGATGCCATCCACAATAACTGTTGATAGAGATTGGGAAAAGTATCAAAATAAATCTTTGGTCGATTTATACTGAAACAATAGATGTCCTTCGCCTGTTTTTAACTGGAAGAAATAAATCTAAACCAAAAGAGGTATTTCGTTCGCTTGTCTTTAACTTGAAGAAGTAAATCTAAACCGGAAGAGATCTTTTATCTGCATTCCTTTAACTGGAAGAAGTAAATCCAAACCATAAGAGGTCTTTTGTCTGTATGTCTTTAACTAGAAGAAGTAAATCCAAACCAGAAGAGGTCTTTCGTTCGTATGTCTTTAACTGGAAGAAGTAAATCTAAACCAGAAGAGATCTTTTGTTCGCCCGTCTTTAACTGGAAGAAGTAAATCCAAACCAAAAGAGGTCTTTTGTCTGTCTGTATTTAACTGGAAGAATTAAATCCAAACCAGAAGAGGTCTTTTGCTCGCCTGTCTTTAACTGGAATAAGTAAATCTACACATGAAGAGGTCTTTTGTTCGTCTGTCTTTAACTAGAAGAAGTAAATCTAACCAGAAGAGGTCTTTCGTTCGCATGTCTTTAACTGGAAGAAGTAAATCTAAACCAGAAGAGGTCTTTTGTTTGCCTGTCTTTAACTAATAGAAGTAAATCTAACCAGAAGAGGTCTTTCACTCGCCTGTCTTTAACTGGAAGAAGTAAATCTAAATTAGAAGAGGTATTTTGAATAAACTTGTTCATTGTTGTTGGAAATCATCTGTCGACTGATCTTTCCTGAAAAGGTAAAGAATTAGTTGTATGCAATGTCATGATGCATGCATTGTGTAATGATGTTCTAAAAATAATTTAGATTGTGCTATAGGCTTCTTGTGTGCATATGTCATGATGTATGAATGTGTAATGTTATTGAAATATATCTCTATCTGGGAAAATAAATCCCTGACTATTGTTGGGGAGTTTTTTGGGAAGCTAAATCCCAGACTACTGCTGGAGATGAAAAGTATGTGTATCTTCAACCTTGTTTAGAGTGCTTCCGCTGGGAAATCCTGTTTGTTGTTTGAGGAAAATCTGCAGGGAATGTTGATTACTACTTGGGGAGTAGAATTCGGGAACTTTAGTTGACCATAAATCTACTGGGGAATTTGATTCCTATATACCCTGATTGGGGATAAAAGAGATGTTTAAACATCCTACTTGTCTAGGGAAAGTAAAGTTAATTGGCATCTGGTCAGGTTCCAGGCTTTAAAGTAACTTTCTGGGGATAGCATCAACTCTATTGGGGGAGAAGAGTTTTGTCAGTGATTTGTAGTAATAGACTCAAGCTGGGGAGATTGTAGTCTATTGGGGAAATAAACCTTGTTGAGGAAGGTATTCTGAAGACTTTATTGGGGAAATGAATTCATCTGGGGAAGAACTTTTTCAAGGTTTCTTTCTCAGCTTTGGAAGAACAAACTTGGCCGGGGAAGAGAATTTCTAGGAGATATGCTGATTGGAACTCTGGATGGTGAATGTATGACTTCACTCTGTGGGGATAATCTCATTGAAGTGACTCTGTGGGGGTATCCCAAATCCTTAAGTAATGCTTATTACTGTTCTTGTGCGTACATTTGTTAACAATTAATCATCCTCATATGCATATGTTCTTTTAATTTTAGTCATTGGACATTTTTGCACTAAAAAAAACAAAAAGTTTGCACTTTCAAAGTATATTTGTATTGATAACTTTCCTATAAACAAGCGTTTTTATACAGGGAGATAGAAATCCTAGTAAGAGGAAGTCGTCGGAAAAAAATGAAAAGAATACAAAGTGAAAAATAAATTATATAGCCATGTAGAAGTGATCTCATTGGGTTCCAACTCCACTATTGACCCTTATGTCTTCAAACATCATCCCTTACTGTCGAAAGAAGTTAATTGAATTGATCTTGTACCATTTGAACTTTTGACCTTGGTAATAAAATCAGGCTGTAGTGATTCAACAGGACATAGTCGTACGCTTTAATCCTTAAATTTTTCCTGGACCACCCTTTCGAGTTGTCAGTCCACCAGGATACCCATTTTTTCCCAAGTCGCCCTTTCAGGATTCCGACTTACTGGGTGTACAATCTTTTGTACATATCCCTAATTTTTTCCCAAACCCTTTTGGTTCGTCGGGATGCCCTTATTTTTTCCTAGGTATGTCAACCTAGCGGGTCATTCTTTATGCGTAGTATTTTTTGACTATGTCCGCATTCACTGGATGCGGGAAATCTTCGCCGTCCATAGTGGTTAGCATCATAGCACCGCCAAAGAATACTTTCTTGACAATAAATGATCTAAATTTTTGTTGAATGCCTTAATCATACGCTTTTGATACATTTGACCATGACAAACAGTAGCCATCCTCTTTTCATCAATCAAGTTCAACTGATCCAACCTAGTCTGTATCCATTCGTCTTCTCCCAAGTTTGCTTCTTTCGTAATCCTTAAGGAAGGAATCTAAACTTTGACATGCAGGACGACTTCCATGCCATAGAATAAGGAGAATGGGGTTGCCCCAGATGATGTTTGTGCCGAGGTACAGAAGCCATATAGAGAAAATGGTAGCATCTCATGCCAGTCTTTATAGGTCACCACCATCTTTTGCACAATCTTCTTTATGTTTTTGTTGGTGGCTTCCACTGTGCCATTCATCTTAGGTCTGTATGAAGATGAATTGTGGTGTTTGATTTTGAATTTTGTTGAGGTTGGTTCCGTTGTCAGTAATAATCCTTTCAGGGATGCCATACTGACTGATGAGGTTATGCTTGATAAACCAGGCTATAACATTATTGGTAACTGAGGAAAATGAAGTCGCTTTGACCTATTTGGTGAAGTAGTCAATGGCAACAAGGATGAAACGATGTCCCTTGAAGGCAGTGGGCTTGATCTCTCCAATCATATCAATTACCCACATTGTGAATGGCCACGGAGCAGTCATGACATTTAAGGGTATGGGAGACACATGAACCTTTTCGACATAGATTTGACACTTATAGAAAGTCCTCGAGTGATGGTGACAATCAGTTTCCATAGTCGACCAATAGTAACCAACCCTCAAAATCTTCTTGGCCATAGTGTGCCCGCTAGAGTGAGTTCCAAAGATACCTTCATGCATGTCTTCGATGATCTTTTCTACTTCCTTCTTGTCCATACAACAGAGCAGAGTAGAATCATGGTTGCGCTTGTACAAGATCCTATTGCTTAAGAATAATTTGGCTGAGAACCTTTGTAGGAATTTTTTGTCATTGATTGAAGCTCCTTCATAATACTCTTGTGTTTCAAGGTACCTTGTGAAGATGATCAATGTGTTCTTCCTCAGTTTGTGATCTTGCAATCATATCATCAACATATACTTCTATCTCATGATGAATCATATCATGAAATAGAGCTACCATAGCCCGTTGATAGGTTGCACATACATTCTTCAAACCAAAAGGCATGACCTTATAGCAGAAGGTGCCCGAATGTGTGACAAAGGTGGTTTTCTCCATGTCCTCAGGCGCCATTTTGATTTGGTTGTAACCGAGAAGCCACCATGAAGGAGAACACTTTGTGTTGAGTAGTATTGTCAACCAAGACATCGATATGCGGTAGTGGGAAATCATCCTTGGGGCTTGCCCTTTTCAAATCCCTGTAGTCTACGCACATACAGACTTTTCCATCTTTCTTCGCCACTGGGACCACATTTGCAACCCATTGGGAATATGATGTCACTGCCAGGAAACCTGCATTGAACTGTTTCATTACCTCAACTGTGATCTTCTCAGACATATTTGGCCACATGTGACATACCTTTTTCTTGACCGGAGGACAACCTTCCTTCATTGGCAGATGATGAACTACGATATCAGTATCAAGCCCCGACATATCTCCATATGACCAAGCGGACACTTATATATAGTCGTGCAACATCTGAACCAATCTTCTCTTGACACAGTCTTCCAAGTTAGCGCCGATCTTGACTTCTTTCTTGTCTGCCTCGGTACCCAATTTTATCACTTCAACTAGATCTTCATGTGGTTGAATGGCCTTTTCCTCTTCTATCAAAAGTCTTGCGAGTTCCCCAGGTATTTCACAATCATCTTCTCCTTCGTTTACGGTATGATAGATTGGATTTTCAAAGTCATAGATGGCAATAGCAGAGTCGTTGTCAATGAGATCCAGAGTGGATGTGGATCTACAAATGTGTGTATGTGCATGTAAGGTCACATGGATATTTTGAAAATGCAATAAAGTAAAGAAAGGCAAAGAGCTCAATATTTGAATGCAAAATAGTCCAATGGTTTTCATTAAAATGAGCATATGTCATATGACAATGACAAACCATTAACAAATGGACCACTGTTCCCCGGGCAAGGCACATGGCTTAAAGTCAATGTTTTAATGGAAATTACAGAAAAAGTTCTCAAAGTAATAAAAACAGGAAATGGAAATTACTCCTGGCTGTAGGATATTGGAATGAAGTCCTTGGTCTTCCAGTTGTTGAGTCCTCCACCAACAGTCGGGTAGATCCAGTCGTCAAGGTCACAATTAACATCAAAGTCTTCAAGAGCATTAACCTCATGGTTACTAATGCGGAGAGGTGGTTTCCCTGCAAGAGCACTTCGCACCTCCTTTTGAGCTTTGGAAGTGAAGCCCAACCCAAATTTTCCTGACTTTTGTGGGATATCCGGGAGTTATTCCCAAATGGTGCAACCTTCGTCTTCAACAACAACATGAACATCTTTGAGATAAGTCATCCTTGGTGTATCTTTAGTATATTTGGGAGTGTTAAGAGTGGATTTGGCAACAACAATCACGGGGGGAACCACTTAAAAGGCTTGACAGGGTGTTTCAATGAACTCTCCATCCATTTCAACATATTTGAATGAATTTAGATGACTGGTGATAAATTCTTCTTCTCCGCATACAGTGACAATTTTCCCCTTGACCGGATACTTCAGATTTTGATGTAGTGTGGAAGTCACTGCACCTGCCCCATGTTTCCATGGGAGCCCAAACAGGCAAGAATAAGCAGGACGAATATCCATCACATAGAATGTTGAGTTTAAGACTTGAGACCCAACTTTGATAGGGAGATTAACCTCTCCATCGACCATTCTTTTCGTGCCATCAAAATCCCTTACTATAATGTCACTGGGTTTTAAAACCAATTCATCACAATCTAGCCTATCCAATGCTTCTTTAGGTAAGACATTGAGGGAGGACCCAATATCCACCAACACATGGGTTAAAGTGGTTCCTTTACACTCGATAGACACATGCAGAGCTTTGTTATGATTTTTCTCGGCTGTGGTCAAATCTGCATCCGAAAATCCCAAACCATTGTTAGAAGTCAAACTGGATACACAATTTTCAAATTGGCCGGCCATAGTTTCTTGCGGGACATGTGTATTTTTCAGGAATTTTATCAGTGCTTGAGCATGCGCCTCAGAACATAGCAACAAAGACAACATATAAATCTTCGAGGGTGTTTGCCCAACTATTCCACTATCTTGTAATCACTTTTTCTGATGATTTTTAGAATCTCCTCCATCTCATGGCTAGATGGGTTCTCAATGGTAATATCTTTTGCGGGCGCCTCCGTCAGGGCAGGCTCAGTCATTTTTCCCTTTTTCTCTAGTGTCAACAACAGGTCTAATAGCAATAATGCAAACGGGTGTAGTTGTGGTTGTCGGAGGTGAAATATCTGGAGAGAAGATCCTCCCTGTCCTAGTAACTTTACTTGATTCAACAATGTTTATAATGTCAGTAGTTTCATCTTCATTAATCCATGAATCTTGTTTGATACAATGGTAATATACTTCCGCCCCCTAATTCTAGGGCACAACCTTATCAGAAAAGTAGGGGATTGGCCCCGGTGTGGTGATAACTAGTGGATCTATTCTTGGTTCAATGGGAATCCTAATAGGTCCTTTGGAGGTGATCCTAATAGGTTTGTTTGAGATAGTAATGATGGACACGTCTTCAAATTCTTGAGATACACTTTGGGTCAAACTTTTCACAGATGGAGTTCTTTCAAATAGAATCTCATGACTATCCATTAGGTGTTGGACACCTTTCTTCAGCCATTCACAACCATTAATTTGTTCAGCACAACAACAATAATCTTCAAGGCAGCCAAGGAGTACCCCAGGTTTCAACAAATTCTCTTTAACTATCTTCATAGGAGTGGTCAAGTCATTGACGGAGGAAACAAAAGAAGCATCTTCAATAGCATTGACACCCTTACCATGATTTGGCATGGGTGTGGTGATCACATTAGGAGTTGGTAGAGGTTCGAATTTAATTGTCTTGTTATCAATTAGGTCTTGGATTTTGCATTTTAACGCCTAATAATGATCAGTGTCATGTCCTAGACTATTGGATTGGTAAGCACATTTTACATTCGGGTTATATTTTGGAGATGAAACATTGGTATTTGAAGGGGGATCCCACAATGTTACCAAATTGGCCTTCAATATGTGTTGTAGGGCTTGAGATAGTGACATGTTAATTTTGGTAAATTGTCTCCTCGAGATGTATAGTCTTTGTTGATTAGCTTGTTGTTGTGGTCTTTGAGTAGAAGTTGGATTGGAGATTAGAACTGCACTTACTGACCCATACACATCATTAGTCTCTTTTTTACCAATAAATGGCTTTTTCACAGCATTTGAGGTGTAGGCCATGGGTATCTTCCGGCTTTTAATCCCGTTTTCAAACCTCTCACCAGTCAAGTTTAATTCAGTGAATCCAGATGATGAAATTCCAATCAGTAAGTTGAAAAATGGTCTAATCAATGTTCCCATAAACATGTCTACCAACTCTCTATCAGTTAAGGGTGGTTGCACCCTGCCAGCCAGGTCTCTCCACTTTTTAGCGTATTTTTTGATGCCCTCGTTGGAACCCATGGTCATTCCTTGTAATTGCACCCTAGTTGGCGCAAGATCAGCGTTATATTGATATTGGTGGTAAAAGGCAGTGGCCAAATCCTCCCAAGTATGGATGTTAGTCCCTTCCAATTGGTAAAACTACTCCAATTGCGTACCAGATAGACTTTCTTGAAAAAGTGCACCCACAATTTCTTATCAGTGGTATGCGGCTGAATTTTACCGACGTAAGATCTTAGGTGAAGCTTCGGACATGAGACACCATTGTACTTGGCAAAAGAAGGGATCTTGAATTTGTGGGGAATTATTACCCCAAGAACTAAACCAAATTCACCAAAGTCCAAGCTAGGCACAACTTGGATTTCTATAGGTTTCAATCTATCTTCAAGTTGCTTATACTTGTCGTCGACTGGTGGATATTGCTCGTCAAAATATTCTCAGTCTTCAGAGATTTGACTGTTTCTACCCCTATCATGAGTGCTCCTAGCATCTTCATCTTGATTCTCATCCACCTCGGAGGAGTCTTCTTCAACTTGAACTTGTCAGACGGGGCCTTTGAATCTCTTCCCCATGTTGATTATAACTTTCTTCTTGGTCTTCTTCTTCGTGACAAGAAGTGTCATCATTTCTTGCTGCCCCTTTGCTTAGTTGAGCAAAGTATCTTGAAACTGAGAGTTTTGAGCCTGCAGATCCTTGAAAGTTTGCTCTAGATCCATCTTATACTGAAATAAATAGTAGAAAGATGAGGAAACCTATATCGGAAAACCTGCTTATGATATGATGCATGTTATGCGTATGCAATGTTTTCAAGGACTTTTAAGATTTAAATTTGCTTAACCAAAGAAGAAACAAAACATCAACTATATTAATAAGTTCAAAGGTTACAAATGCCTATTTGGCTTACAATGGAAAAAACAAAAGACAAAATAAACTCCTAAAACAAAAGGCTCAGGCTTCCCAGGCGCATCCTCTTTGGTGCAACGTAAGCATTCAGGCTTCGCTCCTCGTGAAGTTGCTTTGTGAGCTCTAGAACTTTCTTCTCGCTTGAGTAGAATTGAGCTTCAAAGATGTCTAGTTCCCCTTTGAGTTAAATCCATGACCTTTGCAATTCCTCTAGAGTAGTAGGAATGTCGGGATGAAGGAGTATAAGGAACATCCCCTTCAAAAGTAGGCTCCACAATTATTGGCAAGATAGTTGGATAGGGCATCATGATATTTTGAGCGCGAGCTCGCACCCATTTTAGATATCGCTCCAAAGGAATAGAGTTATTATTCCCCAAAGTTCTGTTATCAACCTTGTTTACCATGCCCCAAGCTCGTACAAATCTTTGATGATAACCTTAGACATCGCTTTTGTAGTCGAACACAATACCTTGAATAAGTGCTTCATGAGGACCATCCTTTCGAGCATAACCAAACTGTCATAGAGCCAAACAAGTGTTGTACCTAATACCTCCTCTAATGCCAAAAAGTGGAACATTATGGAAATCACCGCAATGGTCAATGATGGTAACATCCTCCAAAGATCGGGAACACCAATGAATATCCGAGTGTGAAAGTGACATCATCCTTTGGAACCACCTCAAGCCTTGTTCATTCTTTAAAACAGATCAAGGAAGGTGCGAAATAAACCACCTAGACAGTAATGGTATGCAACACATAAGGATCCCTCTTCTCTTCATGGTACGAGTGTGAAGAGAGTGCAAAATTTCTCCGAGCAAAGTAGGCACGAGGTTACGAGAGAGAAATTTTTTTACCGCATTCATATCTATAAGTTGGTCTGGATTAGGGAACAATACCAACCCGTAGATTAGAAGAGCCAAAACTTCTTCAAAAGCTTGCAAATCTAAGGCATCCCAAAACTGCTGAGCTTTTTCTATCAGAAACTTGGCTAGGAAACCCTTGACTTCTCTCCTTGTTTCCCAATTATCCACAATGTCGGACCGTTGCAAATGAAAGGCTGATGCGATCTCCTCAGGCCATGGCTCTTTCTCTAGACCAGTGAAAGGCATTTGATCAAGAATAAGCACTCCCAATAGTTGAGAAAACTCTTCCATTGTCGGAACCAATTGATAATCAGGAAATTTGAAACAATGATGTTTAGGATCAAAGAATTAAAAGAGCACACCCATCATTTTCTCTTCAAAGCTTGAGGTGGCCAAGTTGAGAAGTCGACCATATCTTCGGGTGAACGGAGAATTCTCAGGAACCCTTGACGCTAACTCTTTGATTTGAGGAGACACCTTTACAAAGCTGATTTGAATGGTTTTTTTGCGAGTGGAATCCATATCCTACGAAACAAAATAAAGATAAATCCCAAGGTCCTAGAAATGGTTAGTGCAAATGCTATGGCATGATTTCATGATGTTATGTACAAATAATCATATACAAGCAAAGAAATCAAGTTCTTAGGTTTAGGCTTGCATGGGGTTTGTAGGTAAGTACCCTCTTGAAGTTTAGTTGGTTCAACATGTCATAAAAAGTAACTGGGTTCTAGGGAATCTCAATATCATTGATCTTTCTTCATCGGGCATTGTCTCAGCACAATCAATCTTTTCTTGCAGCCGAAATATCCCGAAAGTCTAATCTCAATGAGTGTAGTATCGAGTATCAACCAATCTTCAGCTTTCCACCGAAGCCGGCGATCTCACTACTTCCTAATGGCCAAGTTGTTCAACTAAAGGTTCTATAGTCAGTTAGTGCTTCATGACACCACACATTGGCCTCGTATTCTCCTTGATTCAACACAAAGGATATCGGTACCAAAAAATGTGTCACACTAACATAGCTATCATCTCAACCATACCGGCACACACCATACAATCTCCACAATCTATTGCTACGTATCTAATAATGTTCCCATATCCGGGTAGAGGATCCACACAAAACCATAACACCCTTTTAAGAGTAAAGCAAGCAAGTCAAACAATGAAAGCATTTAAATGTGAAGTAATCTCTAAGGTAACCCCACTTTTAAGAAATTCCCCAGCAGAGTCATCAGTTCTGTAATACAGTGGGAGAACTGACTTGGGTATTTTGCATTTGATTACAATTGTTGCGGATAGCAAGAGTCACAACCGACTTTTAGTTTATCCAATAAAGGAAAGGGTGAAAAGAACATGAAAGACCTTTTGAGAATTTTCTTGAGTTCGGGGGGTAGGTTATGAAAATGGAAGGTGTTAGCACCCTTTTCATCTGTAGTTATCTACGGGATCTTAGTTTCTATCTCACTTTGAAATTCTTTTGTGAATGTGTTTGTTTTGAATTTATTTTTGAAAAGTGCCTTTGTTTAGGCGAACTTTGTAATGATTCTCGTCTCTATAAAAATGTATACAAAGTGTTGAATTTTGAAAATATTTCATGAAAAGTGTTGGTGTGTTTGAAAGATGTTTTGCTTGAAATGTTTGTGAGCAAGAAAATACGAGTGTTTTACCTAATCAAAAAGTATTTGTTATTTTCCTCCTCCGTTAGATAGTGCTTGTCTACCATTAGTTAGTAGGAAGCCTTATCATTAGATTTGAAGAGACGGGCGTGGGTCGTCGTACAATCGTAGAAGGCAACATTGTGAGATACCTTAGCAATTTTTCATATGGATCTAAGATCATTTACCAAAGGCAACATTGAAAGGTCATCGAGGGACTACGATCTTCTAATCGAGGGTCTTTGCTAAAGTATTCCATGTTCGAGGGACATGACTGTTTAAATTCGAAAGTAACAAGTGTGGGTTAACACTAGAGGTGCAAGTGTGCAAGGTGTATTATTTTCATGCATTTTTGTCTTGAATTAGGGTTGTCTACTTGTTTATTATAAGTATTGTCATACAAACCTTAATTACTAACAATAATATGGAAAGCGATAAATTGCAGAAATTTAAAGTCCTATGCGATTACAATACTTTAGGGGATGGGGATACAAATTACAAATAGGGATGAAAGAAATTAAAACCTAATTACTATTACAACCAAATTGAATAATGCAAAATAGAATGTACAAGAATATAAAGATAATGTAAAAGAAAATCGTTTTTATGAGTTTTGGTAGAAAAGGGGTTTTAACCTAATTAGCTAAATTAAAAGAAAGAAAGAAGTTAATTAACTAAACTCCTAAATTCTAAGTTAATTGAATTAAAGGAGAAAATTAGAATAAAAAAAGTCTTAAGAAAGAAAATATTTTTAGGGTTTTTGTTTAAAGGAAATGAAATAAAGTAAAAATAATAAACTTTAGTCTAAGTATTTAATAAAAATATATTTTTGTTATTTTGGATTAAGATAATAATAATAATAACATCAAATAAAATAATGAAAAGAAAATAAAATAAAATAAAAGTAAAATTAGAAGTCAGGAGGGTTTTAAAAGAAAACGGGTGGTTTAAAAGTAAAAACAATTTACTAGGCCCAAAGCCCTTTTTGTTTGCATCAGGAAAACAATGAAATAAAATAAAAAAATGTGGGCCTGCGTGATATGAATAAATAGGGGGGGTGTTAGTGAGTAAAAGTGAATGGCCCAATGTGAAAGAGGCCCACGCGCGTTGCAAAAAAAAAACAGAAAACAAGGAAAATATGAAAAAATGTAAAAGGTCTTGCTAGGGCTTGAACCCAGGACCTTATAGAGGTATGCCTTACGCGCGCGCTTCCTGGCACTGGGGTGGTTTTTTCATATGGTATAGAAACATGTTGTAATAAATATAAGATAAATTGAGTTCTAAAGGAAACTTCATCTTCTTCCTCGCGCCAGCCAGAACTTCTGTAACTTATTTATTTCTCAATCATTCTCAAAAGTATGAACATCAAACTTGTTAGAAATTTTACCATTATTCTAAATATGCAACTAACTTAAGAAATGAATCAAAGATGAACAAGAATTTTAACCTAATTTTTTCAGAAAGTTCAAGCTTAAAATTCACATCACTCAAGCAATATAAATGAATTTTAAGAGCATGTCTAGCTTCAAGGCTATGATGTCTACATATTATCTTTGAAAATGGAAATCAAAAGATGCATGTATTAAGAGTTAGAAAATCAAAAAACTCACCTTGCAAGTGGATATCGTGTTTTGAGTTAGAGCTCACTTTAAGGTGTTGTAATGATCTGGTTAGCTTCCTTGTACCTCCAGGAAGCTATTGCAATAGCTACTTTGAACTAAGAGTGTTTGAATCGTGCTGGAGAAGTCCAAGTGCGAGCTTAGGATTTTGGAAACGAGGGAAGGTGAAAATGGAGTTACATAAGTGATTCAGGTGTTTGAATCATTTCTATATATTTTATAGATGATGTTTGAAGGGTTAGAATGAAAAACGCACGACGGAATTTGGAGGTTGGATTTCAAAATCAGAATTGCCAAGTTTTGAGATGTTTTGATGATTCTGAGTTTGAGAGAGTTTTAGGGAGTTTTAGTTCTTTCCAACTCGTATCCTAAGTTGCATAATAGTATCTCAATTTATAGGAGAAGGTTTGGAAGCTTGTGGTGGTCAGAAACAAAAAATCACATGTTTATGGATTTTGACTTGTTTTTGAAGTAATCCTTACAAACATGGTTTCAATGCAAGATACATGGCTTTTAGGGTGGGTAGCAACTTTAAACATTGCTTGAAGTGGAATGCTCAAGACAAGTTGACTTTGTGATTAAAACAACTTTTCAAAAATGGCAATGGTGCCTTTGTGCCATAAATGGAAATGAAACTCGGATAATGGTTCAAATGCTTGGACAATGGATCTAACAGTTGTGCAATTAATTAATTATATAGTTAAACACAAGTTAGAATCCTGCAAAGTGAAGTTATGCAACATAGGATAGGTTTCTGATCAAGTGTTCATCACAAAAATGACTTGTAATTCAAGAATGGATGCCCAACTTCTTCTCTTCGACTCTCTTGGCTCAAAAATGATCTCTTAAAGTTCTTTGACATTTTGGAAAGCTTGAAACATCATATACAACTTTCATGTTTTCCAGTTTTTCTAAATTAAATTGGAGCTAGGTGAAAATTGGATAAGAAGTTAGGGAAAAATCCGGACCAAATTGATTAAAATTTTCACCAACTATTTTTGAAAAAGTGCATGACTTCATGAATTTATAACTCAAAATCCAATCACTTCTAGGACTTGATCAACACAGAAAATTTGTAGATCTCATCAAGATCTACAACTTTCATGTTGAAATTTTTCTTTGAATCCTCTTGCATCTTGGTGAAAAATTGGCATGAAGTAGTAAAATTATCATGTACAAAAACACTGAAAATTTTCTAAGTCTTGAAAATTTTGAGTTTTTATATGACTTTTTGACTTTCTTGATTTTTGATGATCAAGTTTGATATTTTTGAATATCTTGATGAATTTTGATCTTTGAAATCAAATCTTGATCAAAAAGTCAAAGTTTGACTTTTGGTGTATTAGTTGACTTTTCATTAGTTGACCAAATTTCATTTATCAATTGTTTGATCTTGAGTGATGAATTGAGTCATGAAATTAAGTCAAAATGATGTACTTGAATCCTTGAGATCGTGTTTCAAACCAATAAGTCATGAATTAGCTCAAATGTCAAAATCAATCATTCTAGTCAAAAAAACCATAATTTTGACCATTTTGCCCTTTTGATGACTTGCATACTTTTCTTGAGGAATTGTGATCCAAACTTGATCAATTGATGAATATGACTTCAAAATGTTGATATTGGTCAAAAATATTGAAGTTTGACTATAGGTTAACCACAATTGAGTTTTTACCCAATACAGTTGATTTTCAGTCATCTGGTCAATTGATTGAGCAAAATTGTTATTCAAGACTTGAAACTTGACATGAGAATTCTTGGAGGTCTATAATGATCCATGCTAGTCATTTGAGGCATTAGAAGTCCAATTATACTTGTGAAAATCAAAACCCTAATTTGTGGCATCAGTGTTTAAGAGGGGTGGTTTGACCTAGTCAACACTTGTGCAAACTTTAGCCAATGAAGATCTTTGTGAGAAATACCTTGAGAAAAGAGAGGGAAAATTTTGTGGTACAACACTAACAAAAGAAGAACCAAGCCTTGAGGTGCCCTGAATCTTGCTAGCCAAGTCAAGTTTCAGAGCTCCGAATTTGAACTTCAATAGGTAGATTCCTCCATAAATTCTCTCCAAACTTGTTGCTATAATGTAGCTCTCATCACTCTGATACTGATCGCATCATTAGTTTCTAAATAGAAGTGAGTTTTACTCATGATTTTAAAATCCCTTTCCAACTTTTTCCTTCTGGTTTTCTTCAAATCGACTAAGCTACAGTTTATATAAATTTTTCGTGAGTGTACCATTGGAATCATCTTGAAGAGACGAAGCGAATGGCCCCGGTTTGAGCTCCTAATTTTCCAAATTTTGAGATCTGCAATCCGTGCGTGGCCGTAGGTTGAAGATGACTAGTGTGTCATCTCTCAACAAATGACATAGTGCCATAATTTTTTTTTCAAATCTGTTTTTTAATTAATGATTTGGTGGTTTATTCACTAATGTCCATATCATGCACAATGCTCCAGATCCCTTGATTTGATTACTAACACATTATGACATTGATCCAATGGTCTACATATTTTTGGTTTTGTTTTTATTTTTTGATTATATATTTTAATTGTTTTAAACTTAAAAAATTCATAAAAACATTCATTTCAACTTCTAAAATTCTTAAAAAATTCTCAAAAATAATTTTTGATTTTTCTCTTTCTGATTCTTATTTTTTCACATTTTTATTTTATGATTTGGTATTTTTTATGATTTTTCACTTTGTTGAATTGTTTAAAAATACTTTTCTTGATTTTTTAAATTCTGGAAAAATATGGAACGATCTAATGACCTCTTGACAAATATTGGTGACCTCATTTTATTTTTATTTATGATTTTAATATTTTTCACAAATTTCGGTTTATTTTTCTTATTTCTTTAAACTTTAAAAAAAAAATAGTTTCTGACTTTAAAAATTTCTAAAAAAATTTGTCAACACTTATTGACTCATGTTTGACCTCTCACGTTTTTTTGGGATTTATACTTTGTGTATTTTACCAATTATTTCCCTTTTATTAATTATTTAAATATTTTTTTATTAAATATTTTTTTATTATTTTGGTTTGGTCCTGATTTGGTTGTCATTTTGGGACAAGTTCCTAAACTTCATTGGATCTTGGGTGTTGATAGGTTGAAAAAATAAATCCACCAAAATGGATGAATGGTGTTGATAATATTTGAAACCCTAATTTCATCTGGTACATCCCCTCCCTCTTCTTCTTATCCCTTTCTTACTTGTGCTACATGTTGTTGGAGAATAATCTACATATAATTTCTCTAACATGTGGTACATAGATTTCTATTGACCAGCCTCAAAATTGGTGTGACTTCTACATAAGTTCACTTACGATTGCTTAACATATCGCTAAATTGTCCCGATTCGAAAAATGACCATTCATGGCCCAAACCTATGTTTGCAAGCCCAAGTATGTTAATTTGAAACCTTTGATCCAATAACCTAGAGGTTCATTATTAGGAGGCTTTAATATTATCAATCCTCTACTTTCATGAATTTTGGTCTAAGTGAATCATTTAAACATCATTGATCATATATGATTGTCTTGAATACTTGTAATGAGTGATATACTTGACAAAAAGAAAATGAAACTTGTTATTGAGAAGCTTTGATTTTATCAATCTTCTAATGAGTTTTCAAATGCAAGTTTCTAGATGGCCATTCAACTAACCCCAAACTTCTAATTCATTAACAATTGACTTTACATTGTGCTTTTGCTTTGTGTTTTCACTTTGTACTTTTACTTTATGCCCTTTATTTTATGTCTTTACTTTTATGCACCTTTTTCTTTAGCATTTACATTTCATGCTATTTTTATCTTTTCTCATTTGAGCATTTATCTTTATGTTATTTTATTTTTGCTCGCTTGAGCATTTATGTTTATGTCATTTTTATTTTGCTCACTTGAGCTTTCATTTTATTTTTGAAGACACTTAATAACCAACTTGACCATTAAAAAAACCTTAAGGTTATTCGGACTATTTTGTCGCTATCCTTTGTATAAAGGAAATGTGGACGTCTTGGACTTAGGATTAGAAGTCTTGATTACCCTTGGGACCTTGTGACTCTGTTGTTATTTTGTCTGAAGTTCTTGGAGTTTAATCCTAAATATTGGGTTTATTTTCTTTGTGTGCAGGTTATTCTGATTATGTGCTTTGTCTGTGATTGAGAATTCCTTTGTATACAGCCGTTACTATGCCTAATTTTTGTGAAGACTTAATTCTTCTGAAGCTTAGTATTTCTAAGAGTTTTAGTATTTTTGCTAGCTTGGTTTCAATCCAAAGGATGGGAATTCTACATTGACTCTTGATGTCAAGTGTTGGCTTCTTGTTGGTTAGATCATTATTTTCCTTAGGTTTTACCTTACGCTTTAGGATAATCCCTTCATCTCCTCACACCTTCTTTAATTTCAGAAAATCTTTTCCCTCCTTTTCAAAACTCCTCTTATTTACTGACTTGAACTGATTTCATAATAAACTTGGACTTAGGTCCATGCATTTTCAAAAATATTTTCTTAATCAAACTTTAATCAATTTAATCATACTTTGATATTTTTTATGAGAAGACTAAAATTCAATTAACCTCATTTAAACCATTTTTCCACTTTTGGCTTTTTACTTTAAAACTTTTCTCAAAAGATTAGACTCTTATTGATCCTTGTAGTGATGCAAGCTACTATACTTCTACGATATGTAATGAAGTGAGATATTTTCCACTTGGGTGTTGAGTGAGGCTTTGTTGATTTTAAAATCCAAGCTATATCCTCCACTTTGAGATGATACAAATTCTCCTTTTTCTTAATCGTGGGTAGTAAATATGTTTTCCACTCGGATATGACGATGATGTCGCTTCTCCTAAAAATTAACCAACACACTTGTGTTTTAAATTTTTTAAGGTGAACTACAAGTACCCTGATCTCCTATTGCACGGAAGGTGGTATGTAGGCACTAAAGGTTTGCAACCACGGCAGGTGCAAAAATTGTAAAAAATACTTCTTTCCTCATCTCCATTATTCATATTTTATACATCACTTATAGCCAAAATACACAAATTTTCAAAAAGGTTCTTGTGGAGTACCGTAGATGTTTAGGGTGCTAATACCTTCCATTTGCATAACTAACCCCCGTACCTAGATTCTTTCCCCCTCTCTTTTAGGTTTATTCGCACTTTTCACATTTCCTCTGGAAACAATAAAGCGCCGTGGTGATTTTTATTTGATTTGTGTGAGTTAAGTCAATCCAATGGCTTAGTCTATTATTTCTACTGCTACAGAAAAAAATGGCAATTTCGCTGGGGACAAATCGACCAAATGCTGGTCCATCTCTAAGTGGGTCGAGCCTATCTTTGTTTATATTGTGTATGTGCTATTATTTGATGTATATTATGTGTTGTATATATCTTTGTCTAGATTTTCCTGGTTTTCAGGGTGCTTGGTGATTTCTCATATGTCCTCTACCCAGACTTGGGCAAACTTATGATTGGACTGGCGGTATAGTCATGTTAACTTTGAGGGAGGAATCCCAAAAAAGGAGACATGAGATCCCCAACTCAGTGGAGACCCCTTTGACTGTAGTATTCATTTACCGAGCAATCAAAAAAAAGTGCTGCTTTTGACCTGGGAGCCTGCTGAAGCTAAGGAACGTAGAACCCTTAACCCATCTCGGCCTTTTAGGTGTAGTGCAGAAACTATGATAGAGAAATTTGGAAGTGGTTGTCACGCGATGCTACACTCAGACGAGTTTTTCCTGAGAAGGATGTAGACTCTGGGAACCTTTTAGAACCTTGTTCTGCAGGTGATAAACTATTAGTCCTTACCTTGTGGGTATTACCTTTGATTTCATGCTCGTGAAGTTGAACCTATGAACCCTTATGTTTGTGATCTTGTGTGTGATTGTTGCATCATGTATTCATGCACCCATGAGCATTTTAAAAACAATTTTTCAAGGAACTTAAGGTTAACTTTTACAAATATCTCAGGTACTTTTTAACCATAGATTTTGGAAAAATAAAGACTTGGAAGTACAGTTTAAAGGATCATAAGATAGAGGAATTGATGAGTTTGATTCCTGAGATTGAGAGTTCTACAGATTTCTGAAAGAAGTATGGATCCGCGATGCCTCTTATGAAGCTCAAAATGAAGGAGGGTATTCTTTCTAAATTGGTTCAGTTCTATGATCCGTTGTGCCAGTGTTTTACTTTTCCTAATTATCAGCTGATGTCCATATTGGAGGAGTACTCTTACTTACTCGATTTACCTAATATTGATCGTGTTCCTTTGACTGGTTTAAAAGGGGACCCCAAATCTCATGAGATTGCTACCATAACTCATTTGAAGAAGTCTGAGATTGAGGCTAACATGATTACCAAAGTAGGAATCAGGGGTTTACCTACTCAATTTTTATTAGATAAAGCTCGTTATTTCGCCAAAATGAAGAGTACAAATGCTTTCGAGGCTATATTTTCTTTGCTTGCCTATGGGTTGTTTTTGTTTCCTAACATCGACAAATTTGTAGATGTTAATGCCATTAAGATCTTTCTGATTAGGAATCCATTCCCTAAATTGCTATGAGATACTTATTATTCCATCCATCTTCGAAATTTTTATCAAGGAGGGATGATCATATGTTACACACCGTTGTTATATCAATGGTTTATTTCTCACTTACCTCAGACTGTTACTTTTTGGGATCTCAAGAAGGAACCCTATTAGGAGCCAAAGATTATGTCTCTCACTCATTTTGACATTTATTGGTATCATCAAGCTTATTATGATGTGGAGATTATTGATATTTGTGGTAGTTTCCCCAATGTGCCTTTTCTTAGTACAAAGGGATGAATTAACTATTATCCCGTTCTTGTGTGTCATCAACTTAGATATCCAATAAGAGCCAAGGAAATTAGCATTCATCCGAGGGGTTTCTTTCTCAAAGAAGGACAAGATCATAAGGAAGATAAGAAATAAATTGAGAAGGCTTTGCGCCATATTCATAGAAAAGGTAGAAAATATTTGGGACCAAGAGGAGCTGTTTCCTTAGAGCCTCATCTCTGTTGGGTACAAGTAAGGGCAATTTAGTTGAAGATGCCTTATTCTCGTGAAGAACATATACCTGATATGTTTATGAGGACTACTCCTCCTCTCTTAGATGATGTGGAATAACTTCAACTTGCCTTGGTTAGGATGCAACAAGAAACGAAAGCATGGAAGAACAAGTACCAGACTTTGAAGGTGTCCTACTCAACAAATTTAAAAGAGAAGGATGATTTGATTAAGATTATTGATTGTCGTGTTGTAGAGATGATGGAGAAACAAGAGGATTTATTTTACTATATATTTCAGCCAGGTCCCAGTCACCTATTTTCTGATTCTGGTTGATGGAAAGAAGTCGCCGAAAAGTATGCAGAAGAGAACAAACAGTTGAAGGCTCAGATTGCAAGGCTCAAGAGAAAGCGTCAGTGTGTGGAGAGATCTTCATCAACTTTAGCTCCTTAGGATTTTTAAAATTCTATCATTATTTTCTTGTACTAAGGATTATTGAAACTTTTATTAAAAGTGTAATCCATTCTAAAATAATTATTAAAATGATATTTTTCAGTATTTCCAATTGCTTTAGTGCTTTAATATTTGTGATTGTCTATAATCTTTGGGTTCCTTGAATAAACACAATAAATCATATTCATTGTATATCATGCATCATTTTGCACATATTTTTTGCATTCCTATTCACTCCCAGGTGTCTTATTGTGTTTCTCTACTTCAACAGTTGGAAAGTTGTCTCATCGCTACAATACTCGGGATAATTCTAGGAAGAAGATGGAAAACCTTGAATAAGAGAATCGCAAGCCGCACAAAGAAGTTACTACTTTGAGGGTTGATATGGCCAATCCGATTGCTTTGGTAGAATTGTTGGTGGTTGCTTAAAATCAGCCACCACTTTCTCCCATGTCTCCTCATTCTACTCAGCCACAACAAACAACTATTGTTTTTAAGGTTTCGTCAGTTTCCATTTCCATTACTTAAGTTACCGCTGCTCAATACTGTATGCCTCACAGTTACCCGTGGGGAATGCCTCAGAATTTCATGCCAAAAGGTTACAATCCCGATGCTCAAGTTGCTCCATTTACTAAAACTATTGCTGCTTCTGCACCTCCTGTGGTGTATGTTACTCATGTTGACAATAATTAGATTCATCATGTTGCTCCTCCTATGATGGATGTTATGCATGTTATTAAGGATGAAATTTGTCCTCCTACTCCTCCACCAAGTGAAAGTTTGGGCTTCTAAAACCGATTGGATGACTTTCAGGATCAATTTAATGAAATGCAAAAAGAAGTGCAAGCTCTCCAAGGAAAAGAGTTATTAGATAAAATGCCAGTGACCTCTGTTTGGTCCCTAATGTAAAAGTGCCAGCAAAGTTTAAGGTTCCAGAATTTTAGAAGTACAAGGGCAACTCTTGTCCTCGTAACCACCTGGTGATGTATATCAGAAGGATGTCCACTCATACTGATAAACAATGCTTACTTATCCATTTCTTCCAGGATAGTTTAACCGGTGCTACTTTGAAATTGTATATGGGATTGGATAGTTGCAATATCCACACTTTCAATGACTTGGGTGAAGATTTCATAAAGAAGTATAAGTATAACATGTTTATGGAGCCTGATCGCGATCAATTGAGGGTGATGGCTCAGAAGGATAAAGTTGTTTAAAGAGTATGCACAATGTTGGCGCGAGGTTGATGCCCAAGTGGTACCCCTGATGGAAGAATAAGAAATAAATAAGGTCTTCCTCAAAAATCCTTGGTTCATTTTATTATGAAAGGATGGTTTCAATTGCAGTAAGTGATTTCACTGAGATGGTAAGTACAAGTTTTCGCTTGGAAGAAGTTGTCAGGGAAGGACGGTTGATAAAAGACGAAGGTTCTAGTGGAACAAGAAAATCATCATATGGGTTTTCTAGAAAGAAAGAAAGTGAAACAAATGATGTCGTTAAGGAAAGAAAGGTTAGACCTCAGAGAAGACGTCATTAGTACCAACAACAAGTTGCTTCTGTGACTCCAGTCATCAATATAACTCTGACTGATGTTGCCTATCAGAGAGCACCTCCTCAAGGTAATCAAGGGCAAGGTCAGAAGAGAGAAGCTTCTGATCATATTCTAATGAGTCATGCAGAATTATTTCCGGCTTTGATTCCAAATAAATTGGTGTAGGCTAGGCTCCCCCTACTATTCCTTCACCTTTACCGTGGTATTATAAGGCGGAATAGACTTGTGCTTTTCATCAAGGAGCCCCTGGACACAACATTGAAAATTGCTACCCACTGAAGTCTGAGGTACAGAAAATGGTGAGATTTGGTCTCTTGTCTTTTAAAGATGTTGGTCCCAATGAGAAGGATAATCCACTACCCAAACATAGAGGTGGAAGTGCTGTGAAAATGGTTGCTGGTTGTCCTGAAGATTTCCGGATTTTTGATATCAATCTGGTTAGAGGTGATTTAGTGAAGATGCATGCTGATCTCTGTGAGTTCAACTATTATACACATGATCATGCGGGTTGTAGTATTTTCAGTTCAGATATCCCTGGATGTGATAAAGTGAGAGTTGATCTTCAAGAGATGATGAATGAAGGTCTTATCCATATAATTAGACCAAGGGCTGAATATAAAGAAGATGTGAATATGGTTTATGGATGTCCCGATGAATTCCATAATTTTTATTTGAATTACATGAATGATGATCTGGTGCAACTAAACACCACATTTTTTCACATGGATGGTCAGGAGGTACATTATTATGGGTCTTGTCAGATCTGCTGTAGGGATTCCTGTGGTTGTTCTGTTGTAAGACGAGGTATTCAATTGTTGTTAGATAATGGTACTATCAGAGTCACAGGTAAGAAATATGATTATAATGGAGTTAATGTGATTGAAGACTACTCTGTTGAGTCCATGTTTGATGATGAGTACATTCTTGTGGATGACTTCTTTTCTTCTGATGAAGGTATGTTTTCTAATAATGATTTTTTTATGCCTGAGTATTTTGAATAAGTGGGGGTGAATGTTATTGTACCATGTTTTTGTGATCCTGATCCTGTAGAGATTGAGTACCATAGCAAGCCTGTTGTTGCTCATGTGGTTATTTTTCTGCCTGGTCTTATCCCATATGAATCTGACAAAGTTGTGCCTTATAAGTACAATGCACCTATCCTGGAAGATGGTGTGGAAATTCCTTTCCAACCTTTGTCCCATTTTGAGAATATTGTTGAAGCTAGTCGGGTAACTCGTAGTGGTCGTGTCTTCTCCCCTACCTTTCGAGGAGATTCTAATTCTGGAAAAAACATTGTTGAGACTTATGTTGAGCCTAAGAAATTGGAAGGAGAATCTAGTGCCGCCTTGGAAAAGGATGTGGATGACTTATTGAAAATCATCAAGATGAGTGATTATAAGATTGTGGATCAGTTGTTACAAACTCAATCTAGGATTTCCATTTCAGCCTTGTTGATAAACTCCTCTGCTCATCGAGATTCTCTGATGAGGGTGTTGGATCATCCTTTTGCTGAAAGTGATATACCCTTGGATCAATTCAATGGTGTTGTGGGGAATATTACATCTTGTAACAATCTGAGCTTTTATGATGACGAGTTGTCTGATGAAGGAAGAAATCATAACCTGGCTCTGCATATAACTATGAATGGTAAGAATGACTCTTTGTCCAATGTGTTGATTAACAATGGATCTTCTTTGAATGTCATACCGAGAAGTACTCTCATGAAGCTTAAGCACCAGGGAACTTCTATGCGCCCTAGTGGCATTATAGTGAAAGCTTTTGATAGTTCGAGAAAGTATGTCATCATAGAAGTGAATTTACCTATTCACATAGGTCCTCACCTATTCTAAATCACCTTTCAGGTTATGGATATTTTCCCCGCCTATAGTTATTTATTGGGACGACCATGTATCCATGAAGCAGGAGCTGTTACTTCAACCTTACATCAAAAGCTGAAATTTGTCTGTGAAAGAAAGGTAGTCATTGTGAATGGTAAGCAAGCCCTGTTGATATCTCATTTGTCTTCCTTTATAATTGTAGAAGCTGATGAAGCCGCCGTTAGAACTCAGTTCCGAGGTTTTTATATTTATAGTATAAGGAAAAATAAAGATTCCATCACTTCATTTAAGGATGCGTAAATTGTAGTGAAAAAGTCCATAGCAATGTGTGAGGGAAGGTTATTAATCCACCTGTGCACATGAATGGGACTGATTTAGGTTTCTCCATGAAGAAGGAAGTTGTGAAACTGAAGTCCTCTTTGAGTAAATATCAATGCATTTTTCAGAGTGCATGATATCTTCACCCGACTACTCTGAGGATCAATGATATTCTCGAAGATGAATCAGAGCAAGAGATGTCGAACTTCATGACACATGGAGTCAGAGTCCAGAATTGGATCACTGTTGATGTTCCTTCTTGCATTCACATTTCAAAGTAATTTGTTTTTTGTTTGTCTTTTCAAAAATCTTTCACTCTGCCCAAGGTGAAAGTAATGATGTTGAATGGGCGTGTATGTTGTTTTGATTTTTTAAAATCATTAATAAAAGTTGTTTTTGATTCCTAAGTTATGCCTTTAATTTCTGCTTTTTCTTGGAAAATGGTAATCAGAAAAAAACATTCGAAATAAATAATAACTGTAAATAAATATGCATAATCACTTGTTACATGTGTCAGTTTTTAAAATCAATCGTAAATCATATGTGCAGATTAATTAAATAACTCATTAAGTGCAATGACCCTGCACCCTTTCCCAACTTTGAATATCATGTGTATGTGGATAAAGAAGAAGAATATGATTAAATCTCATAAGAGGTTTCACAGTTGCTTCAGCACGAGGAAAATACAATTCACCGGTATAAAGAGCCGTTGGAGACGATTAACTTGAGTTCAGTGGAAGATCTGAAAGAAGTCAAGATTAGGTAACTGCTTCATCCCAAGGTGAAGAACATGTTGATTGAGTTACTGAAATAGTATGTGGATATCTTTGCTTGGTCTTATCAAGACATGGCTGGTTTAGATACCGATATTATGGAACAGTATTTTCCGCTTAAGCTAGAATGTTCACCAATCAAGCAGAAGTTGCGAAGAACTCATCCTAACACAGAACTGAAGTTTAAATAAGAGGTTTTGAAACATATTAATGATGGTTTCCTTGTGACATCAGTGTACCATTAGTGGATTTCCAATATTGTTCCAGTACCAAAGAAATATGGAAAAGTCCGCATGTGCATCGATTATAGAGATCTAAATAAAGCAAGTCTGAAAGATGATTTCCCATTACCACATATTGATATGTTTCTAGATAGTACAACAAAATTCAAAGTGTTCTCGTTCATGGATGGATTTTCTGGATACAATCAAATTAGAATGGCTCCCGAGAACATGGAAAAAAACAACATTTATCACACCCTAGGGAACATTCTGTTACAAAGTAATATCCTTTGGGTTGAAGAACGCTGGTGCAATGTACCAGAGGGATATGACAACCATATTCCTTGATATGATGCATAAGGAAATTGAGGTATATGTTGATGAAATGATCACTAAATCTCAGACTGAGGAAGGGCACATAGAAGACTTGTTGAAATTATTTCAGCGTTTGAGGAAGTATCGTCTCCGCTTGAATCCAAGTAAATGTACTTTTGGTGTCCATTCAAGAAAGTTGCTAAATTTTATTTTCAGCTAAAGAGGAATTGAAGTTGATCTTGATAAAGTTCAGGAACTTCAAGAAATGTTTGCACCAAGAGATGAAAATCAAGTTAGAGGCTTCCTTGGACGTTTGAATTATATTTCCAGATTTATTTCCCATATGATTATACCATGTGAACCAATCTTCAAGATATTGAAGAAAGATCAAGGTTGTGTATGGACGAATGATTTCCCAAGGGAATTTGAAATAATTAAAGAGTATCTGCTTGAGCCTCCTATCTTGCTCCCTCATGTTGAAGGAAGACCATTGATTATGTATCTGACTGTATTGGATAAATCCGTGGGATGTATTTTGGGACAACAAGATGAAACAAGAATAAAAAATATGCCATTTATTATCTGAGCAAGAAGTTCATTGAATGTGAGTCACGGTATTCTATGTTAGAAAAAACATGTTGTACTTTGGCCTGGGCGGCAAAGCAATTATGATAATATATGTTGAATCATACTACTTGGCTGATTTCCAAAAAGATCCAATTAAATATATTTTTGAAAAGCCTGCTCTTACTGGAAGAATTTCCTGTTGGCAGACGTTGTTATCTGAATATGATATTGAATATCATACTCAGAAGGCTATAAAAGGCAGTGTGTTGGCGGAGTACCTTGCTCACCAACCAGTTGATGATTATGAGTCTGTTAAATATGATTTCCCTGGTGACGATGTGATGTTTTTTAAAGTAAAAGATTGTGATGAACATTTTCCTGAGGAATGTCCTGATCCTGAATCACAGTGGGGTACGGTGTTTGATGGAGCTGTAAATGCTTATGGAAAAGGAATTGGTGCTGTGATTATCACTCCCCACGGGTCTCATATCCCTCTTACTACAAGGTTGACATTTGACTGTACCAATAATAGGGCGGAGTATGAAGCTTGTATCATGGGTCTTGAAGAGGCTATAGATCTCGGAATAAAAATTCTTGACGTGTATGGTGATTAAGCTTTGGTAATAAATCAGATCAAAGGAGAATAGGAGAATCGTCAGGTTGGCTTGATTCTCTACAAGGATTATGCACGAAGATTATTACCTTTCTTTATTAAAGTTGAATTCAATCATATTCCCAGGGATGAGAATCAGATGGCAGATGCTTTAGCCACTTTGGCTTCCATGTACAAAGTAAATGCTTGGAACGACGTACCTCAAATTATAGTTCGACGTCTTGATAGACCAACTCATGTGTTTTCTACTGAGGGGATGCCAACCTTGGTATTATGATATAAAGTACTTTATCCAGACTCAGGAATACCCGGTTGGTGTGTTGAATAAAGATAGGAAGGAATTGAGGAGGTTGGCATGTAGCTTTTTCCTCAATGAAGATGTGTTATACAAGAGAGATTATGACATCGTCTTTCTCAGATACATGGATAAACACGAAGCCGAGATGTTGATGCGTGAAATAAATGAATGTTCCTTTGGTACCCATGCCAATGGACACTTTATGGTAAAGAAGATGCTTAGGGCAGGTTACTACTGGCTGGCAATGGAATTTGACTGTTATAAATTTATGAATAAGTGCCACAAATGTCAGATTTATGCTGACAAGATTCATGTGTCTCTAACGCTTCTTAATGTTATTTCTTCCCCGTGGACTTTTTCTATATGGGTTATTGATATGATTGGAATTATTAAACCTAAGGTGTCGAATGGACACCATTTCATCTTTGTGGCAATTAACTACTTCACCAACTGGGTGGAAGCAGCTTCTTATGCTAATGTCACCAAGAAAGTAGTAGTACGCTTTATCAAGAACAATCTTATATGTCGGTATGGTGTGCCAAGCAGGATCATCAATAATAACGACTCAAATTTGAATAACAAAATGATGATAGAACTTTATGAAGAATTTAAGATTGTCCATCATGATTCGTCTCATTACAGGCCTAAGATGAATGGGACTATTAAAGATGCTAATAAAAACATTAAGAAGATCATCCAGAAGATGGTTTTTACCAATAAGGATTGACATGAGATGTTCCCTTTTTCTTTTCATGGGTATCATACATCCCCCGCATTTCAACAGGGAAAACCCCGTTCTCTCTTATGTATGGTGTTGTACCCCAAAATTTTCCCTCTCATGTTTCCCAAAGTCTTCCCCCTGCATGGTTGATCACAAACTCTTGCCTAAGGAAAAGGAAAATTTTTGAGTGGTGCTTTAAGTACATTTCGATTGGCATTCTGAAAGACCCTTCGATTGGTGTTCTGAAGGAGCCTTTCGATTGGCATTATGGACAAGCACTTCGATTGGCATTCTGAAAGACCCTTCGATTGGTGGTCTGAAGGAGCCTTTTGATTGGCATTATGGACAAGCACTTCGATTGGAATTCTGAAAGACCCTTCGGTTGGTGTTCTGAAGGAGCCTTTCGATTGGAATTATGGACAAGTACTTCGATTGGCATTATAACAGTGTCCTTCGATTGGAATTCCAAAAAGGTCCATTCAAAGAAGCATTCAAAGGGTCCATTCGAAGAAGCTTTCTAAAAGAATTCGAAGGAGGCCATCAGCCCATTCGAAAGGGAGCATTCGAAGGAGGCCATCAGCCTATTCGAAAGGGAGCATTCAAAGGCCAGTTACATGTCATTCAAAATTCAAAAAGGGACAAGATCCCATGTGTTTAGCCAATGTTACGAACTCTCATTCATGGCTTTCAAACACATAATCAACGTTACAAATTCTCATTCATGGCTGTCAAACACATAATCAAGGTCATTTAAACCTTCGTCTTCCTGTCCCCTCCACCCCCTCTATATAAAGAGATCACAAGTGTTGCAAAAAAGGACGAAAATATACAAAAAAATAGAGAAAATAAACAGGGAGAACTTGGAGATACGCTGCCAAAAATCATCAGCACTTCCAGGAAGCCATACCCAATCCTTACACCAGCCATTCCACACTCAGAATCATCGATCAAACCACTTCTGTTTGGTAAAAAGAAATCTAATCTCAAACTCATTTCGATCTCTTATTGCATATTCACGTTATTACTGTTGTTTGTGAATGATTTAATGTGCTACATATAAGCTACAGCGCAGAGATGAGAGTGTGCCATTGCTTGGGCACAATCTGAGTTTCTCCTTCGAATCTCAGGATAAAATAAACCCAGACCCAGATTCAGCACGTGCGAATAGGGAGGAGATTCTAATCAGGGGGGTAAAGTCCCCCCTGGACCTTTAACATGTGTTTCGTTTTTGCAGGAAATATATTCTCAGGATCCTGTTCAGAGTTTCGAAGCTCAGCAGCTTAGCTTCGAGCTGGACCCAGGACTTCCAGATCTAAGGATGACATATCCAGATCGAACACCCTCAGAGTGAAGCCCCTCATGCACCTTCGATCCAGTCTCTTCACCGGGTCGAAAGACAACCCACACTTCTTTCGACCCAGGCCTCCAGAATTATTTTGTTTTTCTTGATTTACTGCCTGATTTCATTTTCGTTTGGACCATTTTATTTGTTTTTTTTAATCAACATAAAAATAATAAAAATAAGTAACTTAGAATTAGAATTTAATTTAGTTAATTATTTTAACTTATTTTCTTCAATTTTAAAATCAGTAGACTTAGGATTTATTTAAATTCAATCCTTTTCATAAACAAAAAAAAATGCAAAAAATATTAATTATGTTTTGGAGTTAATTTTAATCAGTTTTTTTTAATTAATTAAATTTGACTTAATTGAACATTTAGCATTTTCCCAAAAATAAAATAAAACAACAAAAGTTCTTATTCTTAGGATTTTTCAGATTCACGCGCGTTTATTTTATTGTAACTGCTTACTGGTTTGTGGTAGCTTAAATTAAGACTTTTACTTTACTGCTTTTATTCCCCCAATTTTTGGACATGTAAATAATCCCTCCCCGAAGCCTTGTAATAGCGTAGGATTTACAATTCCCGCACTTTAAATTCCTATACATATATTAACTGCTTAGATGTATGCTAACTAGGATTGTATGACAAGATTAACTCTTAAACTTAAAATCAACAGTAGCTCACCATGACATGCAAAGATAATATAACTGAAAAAACAATACACTCGCACATGCCACTCTTAGGGTATACCTCACTTAGCTGCCTCAAGTGTGGTCATTGAGTATAGGAAGTCTTAGAGGTCGCCCTCCTGTCTAAAGATCAAAGTTGCCTCGAAACGGTTGCCTCGATTAAAATGATCTAAGACATTAGGGTTACAGCTAAAGCATGCTAACATTGCTTTAGTGACCACACGTCCCTTAAATCGAATTGACCCGAAAACTCCAACGACGGTGCTACCTACTCCTCAATAGTGGGATAGCACTGTCTAAAGGACATTTGCACAGTTTAATTCCTTTTTGAGTAGGTACAGGTTCTTAAGTACTTGCTCATTTTAAAAATAAAACAAAACTTTTCACACTTACACTTTTCGAACAAAGTTTTCAAAAACACTTCGTTACACTCTTGAGGACAGAAGCAAGAATTAAATCGAAGTTTCAAACAAAAACTCTTTTCAAAACCCACAAACACAAAGAAAAGCAAACTTTTGAAAACATAGTGAGCAAGTACCTAAGAGCCCGTGGATAACCACGGATAGAAAGGGTGCTAACACCTTCCCTTTCTATAATCTATCTCCCGAACACGAGAAACATCTCGAAAAGGAATTTTTCTGTGCTTTTTTCCTTTCCTTGTTGGATAAAATAAAAGACGGTGGCGACTCTTGCTTACCGCGACACTTTGCAAAAACAAATGCAAACGCAAACCAGCATTCCAAAACAGTCAGTTCTCATTCCCACCGATCACATATGGTATAGAAGCAGTTCTCCCCATTGAGGTTGAGATTCCCTCTTTGCGTGTAATAATAGAAACCAAATTGTCTGAGGCTGAATGGGTCCAGAATAGGTTTGACCAGTTGAATATAATCGAAGAAAGGAGAATGACGGATTTGTGCCATGGTCAGTTATATAAGAAAAGAATGAAGAAAGCTTTTGATAAGAAGGTCAAGCCTCTTGAATTTAGAGAAGGTGACCTCGTGCTCAGGAAGATCATGTCTTTTAACATTGATTCTAGGGGAAAGTGGACTCCCAATTGTGAAGGCCCTTATGTTGTCGAGAAAACTTTCTCTGGCGGTGCATTGATTTTTGAAACTATGGATGGCGAGGAGTTCCCACGTCCTATGAATGCTGATGCAGTCAAGAAATACTTCGCCTAAATAAATAAAAGAACAACTTACTAAGTTAAACACCTGAAAGGGCTGCTTAGGAAAAAAAAAGAGTGTCTCGGTGGGCTGAAAACTCGAAAGGGCGGTCTAGGCAAAGATTAGAGACACAAACAGAAGAAAATTTTCCCGGTAGGTTGAAAACCCGCGAGGTCTAGACGATATGACATTGTCTTCCCTAGTGAAGTCTGTATGTTATTCCCCGGTGAAGCCCGAAGAAGGGTGTTATTTCCGTGCAAGTGTATTGGTTTATTGCTATCAGATTATAGTGTGATTATTTTCAAGCCATGTTTCTTCCTAGTGGAGTTAAGTCGTGAAGTAGGAATTTGTTTCCTCAGCTGGTGCTTACTCTCTTATGGAATCTTCATCCTGGATGTGATTTAGCCGAGTGTTGACTTTACCCAAGTTGGTTTTGTCTGGTTATTCCCAATGTGATATGTCTGTTTTGTCAGCATATACATGATAACATTCATACATTCATACATACATCATGCATAGCTGAACTAAAATTCATTGCTCATTTTCATTCATTGATGTTTTTGTTGGCATATTATCCTCTTTGTGGAGTTAAGTTACCCTCTCTCCAATAGATTCTTAACCTTAAGAAGAAAGTGTATATCCTTTTAATTTATCCACTGAGTTATCCCTCGTGGAAACATTTATCTTTAGCCTTCCTACCCAGTTCTTTATATGGATGGAATATGATCCCCATTTGAGTTTATTTCTCATCAAGAGGTGTCTTGGTTAACTGTTTCACTCATGTTTGTTCCTGGTTTGAATCTCTGGCCCCTGGCAGCAATTTTATTCTGATTTCTCTAGGCTTTAAGCCCTGGATTGAGAATGTGCATTTATTTTGCACAAGACGACTTTATCACCTTAGCAGGAATGTATTGTCACTTTCTCAGAAAGCCAAGAGTCATTTCCCCGCGACGTTATCACAATCCTCTTTGTAAGAAGCAAGTATCAAGTCTCTTTATTTAAGCAACTTGTTCTTCCCCAGTAAGTTTGTTAATGCCATAGAAGATTTGTACTCTGATGGATGGTAGTCTCTTCATTAAGGGAGATAATTCTATGTCGAGATTTGTACTCCTGTGGATGGTAGTCTCTTCATTATGGGAGATAGTTCATTGTTGAGATTTGTACTCTGATGGATGGTAGTCTCTTCATTATAGGAGATAGTTCGTTATTGAGATGTTTTACTCCGATGGATGGTAGTCTCTTCATTAAGAGAGATAGTTCGTTGTCGAGATATGTACTCTGATGGATGATAGTCTCTTCATTAAGAGAGATAGTTCATTGTCGAGATTTGTACTCTTATGGATGGTAGTCTCATCATTATGGGATATAGTTAGTTATTGAGATGTTTTACTCCAATGGATGGTAGTCTCGTCATTATGGGAGATAGTTCATTGTCGAGATTTTTACTCCGATGGATGGTAGTCTCTTCATTATAGGAGATAGTTCTTTGTTGAGAAGTTTTACTCTAATGAATGGTAGTCTCATCATTATGGGAGATAGTTCATTGTCGAGATTTTTACTCCGATGGATGGTAGCCTCTTCATTATGGGAGATAGTTCGTTGTTGAGATGTTTTACTCCAATGAGTGGTAGTCTCTTCATTACGTAGTAAAGCTGGGCATGAGATAGCTGATTGTTGACTGTGTGAAAAAGTTGGGTCGTGTCTTATCCTCTATGAATGGAGAGATAGTTGTCGATACTCTAGATAAGGGGTCGGTGACTACTTCTCTTGTATGTTTAAAGTCTCCTTTATCAATATTTAATAGAGACATTATTGTGTACTTAGTTTGTTTATCACTAAGTGGTCTAGACGTAATTCTAGGTTTTAACTGGTTGGAGCATAATTATGTTCATGTTAACTGCTACAACAAATTTGTTCGGTTTTCTACTCTTGATGAAGAAGGAGAAGCTGGATTCTTATCTCCTAGACAATTGAATGAATTGATGCAAGATGAAGCTGAAGATCAAGTGTTTTCTTTGATGGGATCCTTATCTATTGAGAATTAAGTTGCAATTGATGCGTTTCAGGTAGTGCGCGATTTTCCTGAAGTATTCTCAGATTATATTCTAGATGTGTCGCCAGAGAGAGAAGTGGAGTTTTCTATTGATCTTGTTCCCGGTACTTGAATTAGCATAATTGGAGAAGAAATTAGAAGACTTGCTTGACAATAAATTTGTGAGGCCAAGTGTATAGCCTTAGGGAGCTCCAGTGTTGCTATTGAATAATAAGGACGGTAGTATGAGACTTTGTGTTGATTACTGATAGTGGAATAAAGTAACAATTAAAAACAAGTATCCACTTCTGAGAATAGATGACTTGATGGGTCAACTGATTGGTGCACGTGTATTTCGAAAGATTAACTTGAGATCAGGTTATCACCAGATTTGAGTCAAAGATGACGATATTTAAAAGATAGCTTTCAGAACTCGATATGGATACTATAAGTATTCGGTGATGCCATTCAGTATTATTAATGCTCCAAGAGTATTTATGGAGTATATGAACTATCTTTCGCGCTTACTTAGATCAGTTCATAGTCATATTTATTATGATATCTTGATATATTCCAAATCAAAGAAAAATCATGATGAGCATTTGCGAGTTGTATTTTAAGTATTAAAAGAGAATAAGCTATATGCGAAGTTGTCAAAGTGTGAATTTTTGTTAGAGAATTTTTTTTTCTTGGTCATGTTATTTCAGACGATGGTATTGCTGTAGATCCATCTAAGGTAGAGGCACTATTACAGTCCGCAATCAGTTACATAAATTAGAAGCTTTTTAGGCTTGGCTGGTTATTATAAAAGGTTCATTGAAGGCTTTTCTAAGTTAGAACTTCTGTTGACTCAGCTAACTTGTAAAGGAAAAACATTTGTGTGGGATATTTAGAGTGAGGAAAGTTTCACCGAGCTAAAGAAGAAATTAACGACCACTCTAATTTTGATATTACCTAATCTTGAAGAATCATTTATAGTATATTGTGATGCTTCTAAATTGGGTTTAGTTGGAATGCTTATGTAGAATAATAAAGTGGTAGCTTATGCGTCAAGGAAGTTGAGGGTTCATGAAAGGAATTACCCTACTCATGATCTAGAATTAGTTGCAGTGGTGTTTGTACTGAAGATTTGGAGGCATTATCTTTACGACTCCGGATTTGAAGTATTTAGTGATCACAAGAGTTTGAAATATCTGTTTGACCAAAAGGGTTTTAATATGAGACAATGAAGATGTCTAGAACTGTTGAAGGACTATAATGTTGGCTTAAATTACCATCTGGGTAAAGCTAATGTTGTGGCGGATGCTTTAAGTAGGAAATCATTACTTATGTCTGCTATGATGGTTAGAGGATTAGAATAAATTCAGCAATTTAGAGACATGACTTTAGTTTGTAATTGACGCCACAAAGTGTAATTTTGGGAATATTGAAGATTAATGGTGATTTCTTGGATAACAATAAAGAAGCTCAAAAATTGGATGTCAAACTAGTGGATTTGATGGTTGGAGGTAATCAGTCTGAAGATAGTGATTTCAAAATAGATGTGCAATATGTGTTGAGATTCTGGGATTGAATTTGTATTCTTGATGACTCTGAGATGAAAAACATGATTCTAGAAGAAAGCCATAGAAGTAATTTGAGTATTCATCCATGTGAGAGTAAGATGTATCAAGATTTGAAGATGTTATTTTGGTGGTCCGAATTGAAACAAGATGTGGCACAGTTTGTGTCTGCATGTTTAACTTTTCAGAAGTCAAAAGTTGAACATGCGAAACCTACAGGATTGTTGGAACCGTTAGATGTTCGAGAGTGGAAGTTGGATAGTATATCGATGAACTTTGTGACCGTATTTCCAGGTACCCTAAGCGGGCATGATAGGATTTGGGTGATTTTTGATAAGATTACGAAGTTAGCTCATTTTATTCTGATCAATATCAGTTCTCTGGTACCACAATTAATGGAGATTTATATATGTGTGACTGTGAAGCTTCATGGTGTTTCATCTAGCATTGTGTCTGATAGGGATCCAAGGTTCACTTCTGGATTTTGGGAGAGTCTACAGGCTGTATTCGGCTCTAAGCTGAGATTGAGTTTGGCATATCATCCAAAGACAGATGGACAGACAGAGAGTCGTTAGAAGATTTATTGAGAGCCTGTGTACTTAAGCAAGGAGGGACATGGGATAATTATCTTCCATTGATAAAGTTTATTTATAACAATAGCTACCATTCTAACATCAGAATGCCACCATTTGAGGAATTGTATGGTCGTAGTGGTAGGACTCCGTTGTGTTGGTATGAACCTGGTGAAAGCATAGTACTTGATTCGAAAATTGTTCAATAGACTACGGAAAAAGTGAAGCTAATTCAAGAACATATGAAACCTTGACATAGTAGGCAGAAGAGTTACCATGACAGGCATAGGAAAGACCTTGAATTTCAGGAGGTAGATCGTGTATTTTTTAGAGTCACGTTGGTGACCGATGTAAGATGAGCATTGAAATCGAAGAAGCTTACTCCTCAGTTTATTGGTGCGTATCAGATTTCAGACAAAGTGGGAATTTTTACTTATAGGGTGGCCTTGCCACCTAACCTTTCAAATTTTCATGATGTGTTCCATGTGTCGCAACTTCGGAAGTATATTTCGGATCCACCCCATATGATTCTGATGGATGAAGTGTAAGTGAGGGATAACCTTATGGTTGAAACCTTACCGCTGAGAATCGAAGGCAGTGAAATAAAGAAGTTGAGGGGTAAGGAAATTCCTCTCATGAAAGTATTTTAGGGAGGAGCAGCTGGAGAAAGTGTGACGTGGGAATAGAGAGCAAAATGCAGGAATCTTACCTAGAATTGTTCGCATAAGGTAATTTTTTAGGACAAAAAAATCTTATAAGCGGGGGAGAGTTATAACACCCCGATTTTACCATAATTATTTTAATAAATTTATTATGTGTTATGATATGTTCTGTAGTGTTAGAGTGCCTTAGGGAAGGATGGTGTCTATTTGAAATATAAGAATATAAGTGGTTATAATATAGAGTGAATTTTTAGACTTATTATTATTATTATTAATATAATAATTATACTATAGTTGGTGATTAAATAATTAGACTTTTAATAAATTATTTAAATTAGATGAGGGGTATTGTGGGGATTCTAATTTATGGGTCCAAGGGTTATAGTTGGAAAAACAAAGGATTAGAGAATCATTGTTTTCAATATATCGTAGAAAACTAGAGAAAAGAGAGAACGAGGAAAGGAGAGGAGCAAACAAGCTAAGGCAAAGAGTTCTTATCCCTCCTTAGATTTTTTGTATGATTGATAGTTTCCTTTCTCTTGTTTAAAGGATCCTATATTTATGTGAATCCATGTGACTTTGTGATTTAATTGATGCCAATGATGTGAATTGTTGTTAGTAATTGTTGTGTGGTGGTATTGTTCCATGGAAATCCAAATCTAAAAATATGGGCTATAGAGATGATGAAAAAAATGATGTTTTTATGTAGGAAGTTCTTATAGAATAAGGGTTTAATGAAAGTAGATAAAGCCTATAGGTTAATATGTGTAAAAACATTGTTTTCGACCCAATCTAGGAGGTAAAAAGTGCTCAAAATGAGTGAAAATTTTACTGGTGCAAAAGCTTAATTTTGGAAGTTGTAGACTGGTCATACGCGTATGGGGGAGGCTATACACCTATAGGGGACACATCCATGGGCCTTATGCGTATGATTGTTGAAGAGGTAAAGCGGTAAACAAAAGTAAGTAAGTATTTAGTTTTATCATACCGTCTCCACCGAGATTAGTGCAACTGAATTTCCATTCGACAATTTTTCGCGTTTATGAGTTTGGAATAAATGGGTTGGAGGTATAAAAGGTAAAAAGTATCAACAAAAAATAAATCATTCTTTAGAGAGGAGAAACTTATCAGGAATAAATTTACACTACTCGTCACAAACTTAAATCTATCGATCAGTTGCACTCAATCTACAATACTCATGAAAATCATCAAGTATCTCTCGAGATACACCACAATAGAGGTTACATCTAACGCAAAGTTGAAGACAACCGTATTACTCGCGTTAGTGATCTCTTAGCGCAACACAAACAACACGGAGGCATTAAGCTCAAATACCCATAGTGATTATTAGCTTTAAATCTATCTCTAGAATCTAGAAACTAATATATATTCATCCCTAATCAAGATTTGTGAGGTATATGTCTATAACAACCCAAATTCAAACATAAAGCAAAAAGATCAAAGAAGACATCAAGATTGATTTGTAAAGCAAGCTTTATACAACACCATGATCAATACATATACATATGTTCAGATTAAATATACAAACAAGCCCAATAAAATAGAAATAAAAAGAGAAGAAACAAAGGAAAAATACACATCTCATGAGTTGTCAGCGCCGATTGATGAGAACTCCCCCTCCGGATCATCCAAAAGCAAGCTCTAACTATTATTTTCTAGCTAATCCTACCAAAAAAATGAAGGTTTGATGAACTAGGACCAAAAATACCCAACCGTAAGCTAAAAAAGTGTCTTTCACCTAAATATGCATTTTTGCCCAGCCCGCATCGTCCGACGCTCAAAAAACATTGCGCGATAATCAAGGAGCAACGAATGCCAGTAATTAGAAAAATCAACATTTTTTCTGTCATAACTTGAGAACCGTAACTCTGATTTGCGCATGGTCAGAAGTGTTGGAAGACTTATTCAATGATATATCTAACAATGCCTAAATATCAATGCTTGAATACCTACACAGATGAGATAAAATCAATTAAACTCAATGCTATTTACAAGATAATGCAATATATACACTATAACGTAAATATACTGAGTATATACTAAAGTTGAAGTTTATTAACAAAAATCAAATGAATTAAGCCGACGACTAATGATTATTCACACTAAAAAACACAATAATTTATCACTCATAAAAACCTCCCCAACTTAGACTTGTTTGTCCCTAAACAAGAATTAATCAACTCAAAGAAACAAAAGCGACATCCAAGCAGTTATGCAACAACAACTTTTGGAAAACAAAAACAAATGCAATGGTTAAAAAAATGGTACACACAAGACAACATACTTACCACTAACTACAATAATAAAAACATAATCATGAAACAAACGTTATGTACAAAAATTATGCCAAACATTCCAAAACAGTATGAGTTCAATCATAAATCACACCTAGCAAAAATTCATCAATGGATGAAAAACACACAAAATGAGGAATTTGACACTCACACAACAATCTCGCAAACAAAATACTAAATTATGAATTCATCCAAACATTTATATAGAAAACAGAAAACCGAGAATCATAAGGTCTTTTCAAAGTTGTAATGTGGTCGGGATAACAAACAAGGGGCAATTTATAAAGGTAATTGAAACAAAAACTTTCCTAATCATAAGGTCTTCTTTTTCAAAACTTTTTCATTTTTCTCTTTCTTTTTCTTTTCTTTTCATTTTCACTGTTTTTTTATTTTCATTTCCTCAACCTCTTAGTAACAACAAATAAACAATCAAACATTTTTCTTCCCAACTTGAATTCAACCAACCATCATAGTGTAAATACTCACTACTTTCTAAGGCAAGGTAAAAATTCAAACCACGAGTCATGGTTAAGGGTTCAAGAAACAAAAATCAAAATCCATTGAAAAATAAGTGAACTAAATACTCATAGACAAGCATCATAGTTCAAATACAATATGGATAGTGATAAAAAGGCTCAAAGGGGATAACAATTGCTCGCTCACTCACAAGGTAGATTGACTATTTGTCCAAGTGGTTAGGCTCAAAATGAAACAAGTGCCTTGATCCTTTTCATGCTCTCATACAATAAACACAAATAAAAGATTAAACATAATAAAATTTAGTTAAAACAAGAACTTTTGGTACTCCGTGCATATGGTAAACAATGGAAATCTTCCTCACAATGGGGTATGAACTAAAGTGATTCAATTCATGAACAAGTAGTACAAATGAATGAATGACATGGAATTTGTAAAAAGTATAAGTTTCATGTACATGTCATAGTAAAGAAAGTGATAAACACATACCTTGGAAATGTACCAAACTTGAAACAATATCATTACCACGCATTCGCAAGTTGAAACGATCAAACTTGGAAAAATCACCTCAAATTTCCTCAAGCTACTCAAAACAAGCTCTTGGACAAACACGAAAATAACACATTAAAATAACTACTATAAATATATTAAAGACTGGGTAAAATTGAATTAAACAAGTAGAAAAATTAAGATTTTAGAATTTTAAGAACTTGTACAATTTCAACTTGTTTAATCAATTCACCATACTACATATACTAATACCGATAAAAACAATAAAGAAACTAAAAAGAATAAAACATGCTTGTTTTACGTCATAAGCTCGACGCCTGTTATTTATACGCACTTTTCCAAGTTTCCTCTTTACACGATTAGCGCTCATCTATGGTGAAACCTAACCAAACATATAGAAAACTTGAAGAGAAACAAACATATACATGATATTCACAAGTATCGAAAACATGTAAAAATTCACAAATATGGTGATCATATACAAGTATCAATATAAACAAGTTTCTATTTACAACTTATAGATAATATAGACATTATGTGCAAAACTAAAAAACAAAGAAACTATCACGATGCGAAACAATAAAAACACCAATCCCTGACAATGATGCTATTTTATTGAAGCGATAAACCAGAAAGCGAAAGTAAGTAAGTGTTCTGGGCTAGGTCAGCACTTGGCCTTGCTACGGCCCAATGGCATCCAGTCCAAATCAATATCAGATGTCCTTGATTGTCTTCAACTGGATAAGAATCAGAATAAACCATTGGTTGATTTAAACTGAAACAGAGAAAGGTGTCTACTGGAAAAGCATCAGGATAAATCATTGGTCGATTTAAAATGAACCAACAGATGTTTGTACTTAATTTTAACTGGATAAGAATCTGAATAAATATTTGGTCGATTTAAACTGAACCATAAAAAGTGTCTACTGGAAAAGAATCAGGATAAACCATTAGTCGATTTAAATTGAACCAGCAGATGTCTGTACTTAACTTTAACTGGATAAGAATCAGAATAAATCTTTGGTCAATTTAAACTGAACCAAAAAAAGCATCTACTGGAAAAGTATCAGGATAAATCATTGGTCGATTTAAACTGAACCAGTAGATGTCTGTACTTAACTTTAATTGGATAAGAATAAGAATAAATCATTGGTCGATTTAAACTGAACCAGAAAAAGTGTCTACTAGAAAAGAATCAGGATAAATCACTGGTCGATTTAAACTGAACCAACAAATGTCTGTACTTAACATTAACTGGATAAGAATCAAAATAAATCTTTGGTTGATTTAAACTGAACCAAAAAAAGTGTCTACTGGAAAAGAATCAGGATAAATCGTTGGTCGATTTAAACTGAACTAGCTGATGTCTGTACTTAAATTTAATTGGATAAGAATTAGAATAAATCATTTGTCGATTTAAACTGAACCAGAAAAAGTGTCTACTGAAAAAGAATCAGGATAAATCCTTGGTTGATTTAAATTGAACCAGCTGATGTTTGTACTTAACTTTAACTGGATAAGAATTAAAATAAATCATTGGTCGATAAACTAAACCAGAAAAGTGTCTACTGGAAAAGAATCAGGATACATCATTGGTCGATTTAAACTGAACAAGAAGATGTCTGTATATTACTTTAACTGGATAAGAATCAAAATAAATCATTGGTCGATTAAATTGAACCAGAAAAAATGCCTACTGGAAAAGAATCAGGATAAATCATTGGTCGATTTAAAATGAACCAGCAGATGTCTCTTTGCAAATGACCTTCTGAGGAAAATGCTGAAATAGCACTTCGTCAGACGTAGCCTTTGAGAAGACTGTTAGGTCATATAAGTAGTTCATGATGTTTGTTGATGGATATTTCTTGAAAAGGTAAAGAGTTAGATGTATGCAATGTCATGATGTATGAAATGAATTGCGTAATGGTGTTCTCAAAATAAATGAGATTGTGCTATATGTGATTCGTATCCACATGCTATGTTGTTCGTAAATGATGTATGAATATGAAATTTTATTGAAGTGCATGAGCAGCATCTTTGTCTAGGAATAAATCCATGGTTGTTGTTGGAGATGAAGAGTATGTGTATCTACGATCTTCTAGGGATTGCTTCCGTCGAGGACTCCTACTTTTTGTTTGAGGAGAACTCCACCAGGGAACATTGATTTCTATTTTTTGCTTGAGGAAACTCTGTTAGAGAGTGTTAATTCCTTCTTGGGGAGAAGAGTTTAAGAACGTTGATTGTTCATTGCTCTATTGGGGAGTTTATACCCTAACTGGGGAGTTTATACCCTAATTGGGGATAGAAGATATGGATAAACTTCCGGCTTTCCTTGGGAAAATAATGTTGACTGATATCTGGCCCAATTTTAGATTAAATAGCAACTCTCTGGGGATAGTGGAAACTTTACTGTGCAGAGGAATTTTACCGATGACTCGTGGCCATCTGAGTAACAGGCTCAACCTGGGGAGACGATAATTTGTTGGGGAAATTATCCATATTGGGGAAATAAACCCTGTCGACGGAGCAATACTCTGCTGAGGAAACACCCTTGTTGAGGAAATGAACTCTGCTGGAGAGTAGAGACTTGCAGGGTTTTTGTAATCTCAGGAATAAACTTAGCTGGGGAAGAGAACTTCCATGAACTGTACCGGTTCGAACTCCATAGGTCGGTGCTATTATCGGGGAGAAGACGACTCTTTTGTCTTCCAGAACGATCTGTCAGAGAAATCACGGGGAATGTATGAACTTGTGAAGATTACTCTGTAGGGATAATCTTATGGAAGTGGATCCGTGGGGAGTTTTGGATGGCTCGAACATTATCCCAACTCCTAGAGTTTTGAGTAAATGATTATTCCTATTTTTTATGCATTTTTTAATAGTCAATTATATTCATATGCATATGCTCATTCAATTTTAGACATTGGACATTTTGTAAACAAAAGAGAAAAAGTAAAACAAAAATTGGCTTTGAAATGGTATTTCATTGATAGTTTGCCTATAGACAGACGATTTTTGTACAAAGAGACGGAACACCTAGTAAGAGGAAGTCGTCGAAGAAAATATTTACAAAGTGAAAACATATAGCTATGTGGTAATAATATCATCAAGTTCCAACTTTGATATTGCCCTTATGTCTTCAAGCATCTCATCTCTTGCTGTCGGAAGAAAGTGAGTGAATTGATCTGTACCGTTTGAACTTTGACTTCGGTAATAAAGCTTGTTGTAGGTGATCCAATGGGGACATAGTCATACGCTTTAACCCCTAATTTTTTTCCTGGACCTCCCTTTCGATTTTTCAGTCCACCTGGATACCCTTTTTTGCCCAAGTCCCCTTTTCAGGTTTTTGACTTGTTGGGTGTACAATCTTTTCATATATATCCCTGATTTTTTCTCGAACCCTTTTGGTTCACCGGTATGCCCTTATTTTTCCTAAGCCATTCAACCTAGCGGGTCATTTTTAGGCGTAGTATCTTTTTACTATGTCTGCATTCACAGAGTGCGGCAAATCTGCACCGTCCATGGTGGTCAGTATCATAGCTCCACCAGAAATTATCTTCTTGATTACAAATGGTCCTTCATAAGTAGGAGTCCATTTTCCCCTGGGATCACCTTGTGGGAGGATAATGCGCTTTATTACCAAGTCACCATCCTGATATACCCGATGCTTGATCTTCTTGTTAAATGCTTTGATCATGCACCTCTAATACATATGTCAGTGATAGACAGCCACCTGCCTCTTCTCGTCAATTAGATTTAACTGATCCAACCTTGTCTGAACCCACTCGTCTTCGCCCAAGTCTGCATCTTTCATGATTCTCAGAAAAGGAATATGAACCTCGACGGGTAGGATAGCTTCCATACCATAGACCAGAGAGGATGTGGTTGCTCCAGTTAATGTTCTAGCCGAAGTGCGGTAGCCATGAAGAGCGAAAGGTAATATCTCGTGCAAATATTTGTATGTCACAACCATCTCCTGTATGATCTTCTTTATATTCTTATTGGCGGCTTCCACCGTGCCATTCATCTTAGGTCAATATAGAGAAGAGTTATTATGCTTGATCTTGAATTGCATGCAGAGCTCAATGATCATTGTGTTATTGAGATTAGTACTGTTGTCTATGATAATCCTCTTAGAAATGCCATACCGACAGATAAGGTAGTGCTTAATGAATTGGGCGACCACATTCTTAGTAACAGAGGCAAATGAGGCTGCTTCAACCTATTTTGTAAAGTAGTCAATGGTGACGAGGATGAAGCGGTGTCCGTTAGAGGCTATGGGCTTGATTTCTCTGATCATATCAATTCCCCACATTGCAAATGGCCAAGGAGCAGTCATGACATTCAATGGTACTGGAGGCACATGAAATTTATCAACATAGATTAGGCACTTTGACAAGTTCTCGAGTGATGGTGACAGTCATCTTCCATAGTCGACCAATAGTAACCATCTTTCAAAATATTTTTAGCCATAGTATGCCCACTAGAGTGAGTACCAAAGACACCTTCATCCATATCTTGCATAATCTCTTCTGCTTCCTTCTTGTCCATACAACGAAGCAGGGTTGAATCATGATTGCGCTTGTATAGAATTCCATTGCTTAAGAAAAATTTAGCTGAGAAACTTCACAAGAATTTCTTATCATTGATGGATGCCCCCTAGGGGTATTCTTGAGCTTCAAGATATCTTTTCACCTCATGAAACCAGGGCTTCTCCTCTACTCCATTAGTGTCAATATCACAGTAGTGTGTGGGTTCACCAAATCTTTCAATGGTAATTCCGGGAGCCTCATTGTCCCATCTAACCTTAAGCATAGACGACATGGTAGCAAGAGCATCTTCCAGCTGATTCTCTTCTCTTGGTATGTGCTCAAAGGTAATCTCCTTGAAATACAGGATTAGGGTTAGTACATGATCTTTATAAGGAATGAGATTCAGGTGCATCGTATCCCAATCTCCCTTAACCTGACTGATTACCAAGGCTGAGTCCCCATACACGCTTAAGAATTTAATTCTTAGGTCAATAGCAGCCCTAAGACCCATGATGCACGCTTCATATTCTGCCATGTTGTTGGTGCAGTCAAAGCATAATTTGGCGATGAAAGTTGTATGGAAACTTGCGGGAGAGATGATCATGACACCGATTTCGTTGCCAAGTGCATTAGAAGCTACACCGAAAACCATAATCCATCGAGATTCGAGCTCAGGTCCTTCGTACGGTCCAAGTTCTTCACAATCTGTTACTAGCATAATGTTCTTGTCCGAGAATTCAAAGTTCATAGATTGATAGTCGTCTACAGCTTGATGCACCAAATGGTCGGCCAATACACTCCCTTTAATTTCCTTTTGAGTGGTGTACTGGATGTTGTATTCTGTTAAGACCATCTGCCATCGAGCAATCCTTCCGGAGAGGGTTGGCTTCTCAAATATGTACTTGATAGGATCTGTTTTAGAGATCAACAAAGTAGTGTGGGTCAACATATATGGTCTTAGTCGGCAAGTAGCCCATGCCAAAGCATAACAAGTTTTCTCGAGCAGTGAATATCTTGTTCCACAGTCGGTAAAATTTTTGCAAAGGTAGTATATTGCATGCTCTTTTTGACCAGACTCGTCATGATGCTTCAGTACACACCCCCATTGAGTTCTCTAGCACTGTTAAGTACATGATTAGAGGTCTTCCTTCGACTGGTGGCATCAGAATGGGAGGTTCTTGTAGGTACTCCTTAATTTTATCAAAGGCTATTTTACAATCGTTGTTCCACTTTACTACTTGATCTTTCTTCAACAGCTTGAAGATTGGCTCACAAGTAGCAGTCAAATGAGAAATGAAACGGGAAATGTAATTCAGCCGTCCTAAGAACCCTTTGAGTTCTTTATCGGTACGAGGATCTGGCATCTCTTAAATAGCTTAACCTTTGTTGGGTCAACCTCAATACCCTTACCACTGACAATAAAACCCAAGAGTTTACCGGATCTCACCCCAAAGGTGCACTTGTTTGGGTTTAGCCTTAACTTGTACTTCCTCAGTCTTCTAAACAGTTTGTGCAGGTGATCAAGATGCTCTTCTTCAGTTTGCGACCGTGCTATCATGTTGTCAACATAGACTTCTATTTCATGGTGAATCATGTCATGAAATAAGGCTACCATGTCACGCTGATAAGTTTCCCCTGCGTTCTTTAACCCAAAAGGTATAACTTTGTAGCAAAAAGTGCCCCACTATGTGACGAAAGTAGTTTTCTCCGTGTCTTCAGACGCCATCTTGATATGATTGTAAACTGAGAAGCCATTCATGAAGGAGAATACCTTATGCTAAGTGGTGTTGTAAATCAAAACATCGATATGTGGTAGTGAGAAGTCATCTTTGGGGCTTGCCCTGTTCAGATCTCTGTAGTCTATGCACATACGTACCTTGCCGTCTTTCTTTGGTACCAGATCAATATTAGCCACCCATTGAGGATATGATGTCACTTCTAAGAACCATGCATTGAATTGTTTCATAACCTTATCCTTGATCTTTTCTGACATTTCAGGACGCATGCGGCAAACCTTTTGTTGTATCAGAGCACAACCCTCTTTCATTGGCAGACGATGAACCAAACTATCGGTATCAAGCCCTGGAATATCTTCGTGTGACAAGGCGAAGATTTCAACATATTCATGTAGCATCTGGATTAACCTGCTCTTGACACTTCTCTCTAAGTCAGCACCTATCTTGACCTCTTTCTTGTCTGTCTTAGTATCCAAGTTTACAACATGGACCGAGTCTTCATGTGGTTTGATAGTATTTTCTTCATGTATCAAGAGTCTAGAAAGTTCCTTAGGTATTTCAAAATCTTCCTCACCTTCTACCTCGACTTGGTAGATCAGATTTTCTAAGTCATATGAGGCAATAGCAGAATCCTTATCGACGAAATCCAGAGTGGATGAGGATCTTCAATGTAGTGTGTGGGTGTGTATAAGAACACATAACTATTTGAAAATGCAATAAGATAAACGAAAAACAAAGATCACAAAATTTGTATGCAAAACGTCTAATGTTTGTATTGAATGAACAAATGTTTATGAATTATCAACCCTTTAACAAATGAACCATTGTGCCCCGGGTAAGACACAAGGCTTTAAAGTCATTGTTTATTATTTTACATAACCAAAAACAGAAAATGGCATTTACTCCTGTCTGAAGGAGATTGAGACAACATCTCCAGCTTTCCAATTGTAGAGTATGTTGTTGGTAGTAGGAAAGATCCAGTTGTCAAAGTCACAAACAACATCCTCTTCGGTAGAAGCAACATCAATAACATTTACACCTTTGTCGTGCTTCGGTATAGGTTTCGTGATCACATTGGGGGTCTCAGGAGGATCAAAATCAATCTCCTTGTTGTCAATCAGATCTTAAATTCTGTTCTTCAAGGCCCAGCAGTTGTTGATGTCGTGCCCCGGACTGTTGGAGTGGTAAGCACATTTCGCGTTTGGATTGTACTTAAGAGAGGCCGTGTTGGGATTCTAAGGAGGATCCCGCAGGTTTATGAGTTCAAACTTTAGAAAATGTTATAGTGCCCGAGACAAAGGCTTGATGATATTGGTAAATTGTCTCCACGTAGCGTCTGGCCTTCTTCGGTCACCCTGCTGTCGTTGTTGGGCAGGTACCAAATTAGAAATCAAAACCACTCCCACACACTCATGACGATTAACTTTGCTACGACTTTTCTGGCCATAGACAACACTAACTTCCTTTTTTCCTCTGAATGGCTTCTTTATAGCACTAGAAGATGCAGCCGTCAGGATCTTCCCACTCTTGATACCTCTTTAAATCCTTTCCCCAGTCAGAATCATCTCTATATAGCCAGATGAGGAACTCCCGATCAGTAGATTAAAGAACAGGACTGTCAGAGTGTCCATGAACATGTCTACCATTTCCCGATCAGTCAGAGGAGGTTACACCCTTCCAGCTAAATCCCTCCATTTTTGTGTGTATTCCTTGAACCCTTCTCTTGAGCTCATGGACATATTCTATAGTTGCACTCGAGTTGGGGCCAGGTCAGCATTGTATTGATACTGCTTATAAAAAGCAGCATCCAAATCTTCCCAAGTGTGGATATTGGTTCCCTCCAGCTGATAGAACCATTCAATTTGTGTGCCAACCAAACTTTCTTGGAAAAAATGAACCCATAACTTCTGGTCAGCAGTGTGAGGCTGGATCTTTCTGACGTAACCTCAAGTGAAGTTTAGGACAAGAGATCTGACCGTACTTAGAAAAGACAAGGACCTTGAACTTAGGTGGGATAACCACCCCTAGAACCGTAACTAATTCACCAAAATCCAGTCCAGGCACCTTCTGGACTTCCATTGCTTTGAGCATGTCCTCCAACTGCTTATATCTATCATTTGCATGAGGATATTGTTCATCAGAAAAGTCTTCGTCATCAGGAGTATTCTCATAGTCCTAATTGTTCTTTCCATCTTCGTCATTGTTGTCATCTTCTTCAGACGAGTCATCTTCTACATGGCCTGCTTGAGCAGGACCCTTGAACCTCGACCCCAGGTTGAGGACATCAGATGGCTTCTTGGTCTTCTTTTTCTTGGCGACGAGCGCCAACATCTCTTTTTTCCCTTGGGATAGATTCATGAAATTTTCCTATAACTGGGTGTGTTGAGCCTAAATATCCTTTACGGTTTATTCGAGGGCTATTTTTCTGCTGAAATAAACAGCGAGAAAATGAGAAACATGTATGAAAAACCTGTTAAGAAATGATGCATGATATATAAATGCAGTGAATTCAAGGACCTTAGGAAATTAAAATTTGCTAACCAGGAGAAAACATGAAACAAAAATTTCATTAGCAGAGTTCAAATTACAATTTCCTTTTAGGCTTACAATGATAACAAAAGCTCTCAAAGATAAAATTAAACTCCTAAAATCTAAGAATCAAATCTCCCATGGACGCTTCCTCTTTGTACTGATGTATGCATTAAGACCTTGCTCCTCTTAAAGTGTTCTTGTGAGCTCTAACACTTTCTTCTCACTTATTTAGAATTGAGTCTCAAAGATGTCCCGTTCTTCCTTCACTTGAATCCAAGACTTTTGTAACTCTTCAAGGTCAATAGGCATATCAAGATGGAGAATGGTATAAGGAACATCCCCATCAACAACAGGCTCCACAACTATTGGTATGATGGATAGATACGAAATCATGAGATTTTGAGCACGAGCTTGCACCTCTTTGAGATAAGGATCCAGAGGAATAGAGTTCTTTTGCCCCATAGTCTTGCTATAATCCTTGTTTACCATGCCTCAAGCTCGTGCAAACTATTGACGATAACCTTGGACATCGTTCTCGTATTCGAATATAATTCCTTGGATGAGTGCATTATGAGGGCCATCTCTTCGAGCATAGCCAAATTGTCGTAGTGCCAAAGAAGGGTTATAAGTAATGCCTCCCCTAATTCCCAAGAGTGGGACGTTAGGGAATTCCCCACAATGGTCAATGATATTAACATCCTCCAAATATCGGGAACACCAATAAATGTCCGAATGAGAGAGAGACATCATCCTTTGAGACCACTTCAAGCCTCGTTCATTCTTTAATACTGATCGAGAAAGGTGTGAAATAAACCACCTAGACATCAACGGAGTGCAACAAAGAAGAGTCCCTCTATTCCTCATGGAACAAGTGTGAAAACAATGTAGAATGTATCCAAGCAATGTAGGCACAAGGTTACGAGAAAGAAAAACCTTGACAGTATTCACATCTATGAGTTGGTCCAGATTAGGAAACAAAACCAAACCATAGATTAGAAGAGCCAAGACATCTTCAAAAGCTTGAAAATCCATATCTTCCCAAAACAATCGAGCCTTCTCTAACATAAACTTGGCTAGAAAACCCTAGACTCCACTCCTTGTTTCCCAATTAGCTACAATGTCGGATCTCTTCAAATGCAAGGCCTTTGCAATAACTTCAGGATTTGGAGTTTCCTCTAAACCAGTGAATGGCACTTGATCAAGCACATGCAATCATAAAAGTTTAGAGAACTCTTCCAATGTAAGCACCAATTGATAATCGGGAAAGGTGAAGTAATGATGCATAGGATCAAAAAACTGAAAGAGCACACACATCATGTCTTCTTGAAAACTTGAGGTAACCAGATTGAGGAGTCGACCATATCTTTTGGTGAAGGGGGAATCTTCAGGAACCCTCGATTCTAACTCTTTGAGTTGAAGATGTACTTTTACGAAAATGATTCAGATGGTATTCCTGTGAGTGGACGCCATAGTCTGCAAAACAGAAAAAAGACAAATTCCCCGCTCCTTGAAATGGTTAGGAAATGGAGTGGTATGAATGTTATGATGCATGATGTTATGTTCAAACAATTTAATCACACACAAACAAAACACATAAGGCCTTAGGTTAAAGCTTGCATAGAGTTGTAGGTAAGTACCCTCTTAAAGTTTAGTTGGTTCAACCTGTCCAAAAAGAAGTAATTGGGTTCTAAGGAATCTCAATATCATTGATCTTTCTTCATCAGGCATTGTTTCATCTCAAGCGATCTTTTCTCGCGGCCGAAATATCCCGAAAGTTTGATCTCAATGAGTGTAGTATCGAGTATAAACCAACCTTTAGTTTTGCACCAAAGCCGACTATCTCACTACTTTCTAATGGCCAAGTTGTTTCAACTAAGGTTCTACGGTCAGTTAGTGCTTCATGACACCACTCAGCGACCCTGTATTCTCCTTGATTTAACTCAAGGGGCATCGGTACCCACAAATGTGTCACACTAACATAGTTATCGCTTCAACCATATCGGTCTAGGCCATACAATTTCAACGATCTATTTCTACTTACCTAAAATGTCCCAGATCCGGGTATAGGATCTTTACAAGAATACCCAAACAACCCTTCAAGAATAAATCAAGCAAGTCAAACAATGAAAGTATTTAAATATGAACTATCCCTAAGGTAACCCCAATTTTAGTTTAATCTCCCCAACATAGTCGTCAATTCTGTAATACGGTAGAAGAATTTTCTTTTCTGTTTTTTGTGTTTTGTCGCAAATGTTGCGGTTAGCAAGAGTCGCCATCGACTTTTCTTTTATCCAATAAAGGAAAGGGTGAAAACAACAGGAAAGACTTTTGAGAATTTTTCTGAGTAAAGAGGGTAGTTTATGGAAATGGAAGCTATTAGCACCCTTTCTATCCATAGTTATCTACGGGCTCTTAGTTGCTAGCTCACTTTGAAAATGCTTTTTTGGTGTAAGTGTATTTGAAAATATTTTTGAAAAGACGCCTTAGTGCGGCGAACTTTGTAATGATTCTCGTATCGTTGAGAATACATACAAAGTGTTATTTCTTTGAAAATATTTAGAAAATAGAGTGTACGTGTGAGAAATTGTTTTGTTTAGTGAGCAAGTAACTACAAGCTGTGTACCTACTCGAATGGTCTTTGTTCTTTTCCTCTTTTCCTTTAGATAGTGTTATCCTACCATTAGTTGGTAGGTAGCCCTGTCGTTGGATGTTTCGAGGGTCAGGCGAGGGTCATCATACAGTCACGAAGGCAACTCGTAAGACATTTTAGCAATTACCCTTAGGTATCAAGATCATTTACCGAGGCAACATCGAAGGGTCATTGAGGTACTATGCTCTTGTAACCAAAAAGTCTTTGCTAAAACTTATCATGTTCGAGACACGTGATTGTTTATTTTCCAAAGGCAATAAGTAGAGGTACCTTAGAGGTGCGCGTGCGCGAAGTGTGTTGTGTTTCAGTTATTTGTCTTGGATATTTAGGTTTTCTATCATTTGTTTTTAGATCTTGTCATGCAAACCTATTAGCATATATCTAGCAGTTCATTATATACAAGAGGCAGAAAATAAAAGTACGATAATTAAACTACGCTATGACATCGCTTTAGGATGGGGGAATACAAACCAAAATGGGGGAAGGAAAAATGTAAAGAGTCCTAAATTTAACTATTACAACTTATGGGCAAATGTAAATAACGCGCAGAGAATGAAAAGAAGAAATATCTAAAACCCTAAAAGTTCTAAGTATGAAAAAGATATTTTTGTTGTTTTTAATTGGAAAAAGATTTATGATAATAAACTTAATTCTAACTAATTTTAATTAACAAAATATACTCAAAAATGATTTTAACTAATTAATTTTTATTGTAAAAAATAAAATTAATTATTTAAATCCTACAACTAATTTTTATTTGGTTTTATGATTTTTTTATTAAAATAAATTAGTTATTAAAGAAATAAAAGAATAAAATAAATAAATGGAATAATAAAAAAAGGTGCAAATGGGTCGTGCTGCAAAAAAAAAACGTTAGGGGGGTATAAATCAGATTTTGTTAAGCCCAATCACAACTTGAGCCCAGAAGCTAACGTTTGATCCAATGGGGAAGCACGCTTTGGAGTGCACCATGGTCACCATTAATTTAGAACGCTTGATTTGTGATATGATAATCTGATGGTGTTGATTTAAGTCATATCACGCGCTTGTCAAACCTTATACGCACTAGATCTGAAACAAATGTTATAAAAAAGAAAATTTGCTTGCAACTAGGGTCGAACCCAGAACCTAGTAAGGGCATGCCTTAAGAGCATGCATTCTACCACCGGGCCAGCTGTTCATTCATTAATCCAGATACAAACAAATATGTATATCATGAAACTGACTCGTTTGAAATTCAAATACATGCGCGCACGACTTGGTTTGAATAGGCATTAAAAGGGTGACACATATACCACCGAAGTCAGCCCACCGAAGTCAACTTTCTGGTTGTCTTCTCCAGTTGGATTGAAAACCATCCTTTCATAAATCCTATTGTGTTTATGTTTTCATATTGAAATTCTCACAATGCACCTTTTACTCCCATTTTTTATTTTGACAAATGGGGAAAATTATACTCTTATGGGGCAGTATACTATCTACTTATTTGAGGGGGAGATTAACCACTAAAAATATATTTGATTATTTCTTTTGCCACCTCCCTAAGAGATGTGTTGTCATCATTAATGTTAATACCTTTGTTTTTAGATTGGCTAAATTTTTCCAAAAACATGGTTTGACATAACATGTGTGCTGTTATGTGATTTTCAGCCAGATGTCGAAGACAATGTCATGACATCTTGGTCTAGTGCAGCATGTGCTGCTGGTTGGTTTATTCTTGACAGATTGTTAATTAATTATGTGAGATTTAAATTGTTTTTATCTCACTAATTTATTGCAGGTCAAGATTTATAAATCTGGAAGAAATAATACTTCCAGCTGTATAGAGGTTTCTATAATTGGTTGATTGGGACTAATTAGAAAACCTTGTGTTTTGTTTCAAGATTCAAGGAATTTTTTCCTCCACATATTTGTGCAGCCCTAAACGTGAACAACAAGGAAAATTTGGGCACAAATGCAAGGCCCGATAAATGATAATTAGTATTTAAAGAAACTACCTAGACCTAATATCATCAAGAACTTTGTAAAAATAAGGGGAAGCCAAATTTTCTTAGTTTTGGATTTGAAGGTTCTTCAAGGGAGATTCAGTTTATTGTACATTCTCGTGTATCTCTGATACATTTGAGTTGACATATAGTGCTTGACACTTTGTCATGTTATGTTTCTCACTCATAGCCAGTAGGCACAAGTTGAATACTGTCCTTAGTGAAGCTTTTAAGCAAACTAAGTGAAATTCTAGAATGAAAAAATTCAGATGTCCTATGACATGTTGGGACATCTGATCTGGCATAAACAATACATGCAAGGTATAAACATTAAAAGCAGTTCTGAAAAGCAATAAACAACACACAGAAGTTATTAACCCAGTTCAGAGAAAATCTCATACTCTGGGGGCATGCCAAATCAGGGACAAGTCCACTATGATAGTCTCAATTCATAGACCCTACAATAAACATACCAGTTTACGATCTACTCACTTAATCACTACCCGTGATATACTTCTATCTAAGACTCACCTAGATATGATGCCCTCCTCAATCCCTCATAAATTACAGACAATAATTGGACAAACAGGAAGATAAACTTCCATGACAATAAAACTGAAGACACACTTCCATGACAATACCTAGCCAAGCCTCTTGAATAAGAACATAACTTGGAGTTTCTTACAAGCTTCCTCCCAGAATAATAATCAACTCATTACCTACATGCTTCTGAGTGAGAACACAAACCAACTCTCCTAGAGAGCAGCACAAAGACAAATCCCTAATGATCTACATCTTGGACCCGTGCTTATTCTAGGTTACAAAGACTTTTATTTATAACCTATACCCAATTGGATTTGGGCCTTCAATCATAACTCATCAGCTATTACAAGTCAACAATAATTTCTTCTACAAACAATGTCTTCAATCATTAGTTTCCTAAAATATCACCATATTTAGAAAGTGCATAATCTTCAATATTCTGACTTGATTCTTATTGACCTTTAAATTAGCGCCACATAGGATTGCATAATATTCCCAGAATATTCTGCATCTGTTAAATCATAACAAAATCCAACTGTTCAGCTCAGCTCAGGCGCAATGTCATATGACCCAGCATAGGACATCTTATTTGACTTGTTACTCCATATGTTGAAACACTTCAACTCAACATGTCCCAACATAAGATATGACTTTTTGCTCAACTTGTTCCTGTTTAGAAAGTTAACACATCCTATCTAACATATTCCTGCTATATTTATTTTATTAAATTAATGCAATCCTAAAAAAAGAGAATTAACAATCTCCCCCTTTGGCAAATTTTGGCTAAAACAAATAATAAAAATTACAACCCAGATTACAACAATAAACAAAAATATAATCCTTCAGCAGTAGTCTTCAGTAACTACTGAACATAACAACATAACAATAAGGAGTGGGTCTTTATAAGCACAGTGATGTTAGGACATCATATTTGACATCATCCTCAATAGCAACTCCATTGCAATGAACAAACTCAACACCAACAAACAGTAACCTCAGGAGTAGAAAGTCCTTAATTCATTTGGTGTACATGAGGAAGAAGATAGTTTGCACTCCCCCTCAACCTACGAACCTATTCTTGTCACTGATGAATAAGTTTTCCTTCCAAATGGTTGCATAAGATAACCATGAAGCAAACACCAGTCAATCTATGGCATAAGAGGAAACTTAAAAAGTACCCAACCACCACCCTTTGTAACTCAGAACACAAGTCAGAAATGTTTATAACTCGGATCACAAGGAAATGCACTAGACACGTGATAGAACTTCTTATCTGACATTTTTGAAAAAAACTTGTGATAACAGTCTCTAAATTATCCATATGACAAACCCTTTCTCCTTCTCTTTGGCCAAAATTTGACAAAGAAGACCTTCATAAAACCAGACCCAAGTGCAGCTTACCCAACCCCGAACAAAATCCATGAGAATTATGGACACACCAAATACTCACAGGGTGAAAAGAAATCGTTATTTGAGTAGAAACTGCCACCAAAATCAATGTGCATCATCCAACATGCTTTGAACACCTTTATTAGCTCTAGATTATTTTTACTGAAAAGAACCAGTCCCAATACATGCACATGCACATTCAAACACACTTAATACACCCCCCTTCTAGCACGTGTTTGATCAAACTATCCATAAAAATCCTTTGTTGACCGCACATGAAACATGTCCTGATAATGATCTAACATCCAGTCAGACATTGCATGCATAAACATTGACCAACACAGCTTTAACCATAATGTCTTACACTATATTATAAGTGTTATCTTTTCACTTAGCCTTAGCGATACACACTAAGACATCAGAATATCACATATGTGACATATCTCAATAATAGAGAACCTTAGAGAGTCCTTCAAAAAAAATATGTAGAGAAAAATAAATTCTCCCAGACTCAACCATTAAACATTCAAGAGATATGTGAACTTATGACTCTTCGTCCAGCTTCACTTGGCTAGAACCAACCATACCTTGTCAAGATTACCAAAAACTTCATAATGTCACAACAAGATGTTTGACATCACACCCTCATAAGAGGCATAAGATCTCCACAAGCTTGAACAACACACAGACTAAACAATATATGTACCATTGTAGCAACAATCCACAGACAATTACATGACTCCCCCTTGTCATGGATAACCAACGCTCCAGCTGAAGATGAAAACTTGAGTACTAGATATAAACACGTGAAAGACTTCATGCTTTCATGTTGAAGAATAATACTTTCCCACAAATGTTGAACCCTGACTCCCTCAGTAGAGTCAGATACTCTCACTCCTTGAGAATACATCCAAGTACTCTGACCCCTTCACAACACAAGGACATATTTGATCACCGTCCTTTCATAAACCACACTCTGTATCATGACCTTTTGGATAGGTAAGATTTCATGCATACTAGATGTGAAGTCACTCACAATTTTTAGAACTTCTTAGTTTGCTTAAAAGCTTTACTAAAATCCATATTATCAACACTCACGTGGAGTGACTTGAAGTAGAAAAAAAACTCCTCAAAATACTCTTCTCAGACCTTAATATTTGTCAACACTCTTCTGCCCTTACATCCACTAGTAGTTGTTGATACTACTGGAGTCTTCAACAAAGTAGTCATGCATTCACTAAGCATACTATTGTAGAGAGGATTAGAATCTCCATATTCTAATCCACATAGTCAAAAATGCCACTTTTGACAATAATGCTTGAGCATCCAACTTCACATGTACAATCCCAAGCAAAAAGAAAACAGCCATCAACGATCATGATGTTACAATATCATTTGGGACATCAGCTTCTTATTACACGCTAGTTACATTGGTTCTTAAATCATCATTCAATGGACTCATTATGCATATAAATCCTTAAGAAGCTCCTAATAGAACACATCCAGTGCAACTCATCCAAATATTTCCAAACACCTTACTGCTTTGGAGAGAAATAAACTCTCACATACTATCTAAAACACAATGTACATAATGCAGAATTGTATAACTCCTCAGACAAATACTTAGTCTCCCGTCAAAGTATTCACCATATGTCTCATGCACACCCTCCTTAGAGGATAAACAAATACTCAACTCCCATTAAAGTATTTACTATTAGTCAGATAAGGCTACCTTCTCACACTAGGAAGGATATTTTGTCTGACATCCTTCTTTTGCATACGTCTGGCACCAGCTGATGACATTCATTCACATCCAAAAATATTCCAGGTTAGTTTAGTAGCTTAACCTTAAACTCCACTCTGGACAATGACAACTTCCTTGGCTAAAGGAGTAAAACATACTTTGAAATGATGTTCTAACATCAGATCTAACATCATTCTCAAACATGTGGATTTCACCATTAAGTATGGTCTGGAGACACCATAGTAATCCATAACTCTTGTAAGGGACACAAGAGGATCAACCATTGGTAGTTGATCAATCTTCAACACCAGATCATCCATACATACAGGAACCTTCATATTACACATCTCAAGAATCTTCTTCTTAAACTTTTAAAATTTAGACCTCATGTACGACTTTGAGATGTTGGATGCCATTCTTCTGCACCTAAAGACGAGCTTCCCTCTAACAAGTATCTGGAACAGATTTGCAACAGTGTCATCTACGGGTCATTATACACCATAAGAAGACTATTCAGACTAAGTCTATTTCTCCAAATACACAAGGATCCCCTTCAACCCTTGTAGAAAAAATGTTCCATTATATGAGGATACCACATAAATGAACTCTAACTCAAGGAGGAACTTCTCATATAGATACCAGGGAACCATAATCATTTGATCCAAAAATAATCACTCATTATTGCTTCCAACAACTGAAATGCCCATCCTAGGTGACTCGGATGACACATCAACAGTACAGACACCAATCAACCATATAATACTGGCTGACACAACTCCAATGCAAAGAAACCCTTGGATGACCTTTCTAGAAAAACAGAACAAGAGTTCCATGCTCTCATAGGCTTGATAAGAGTACCAACTTAGAGTAAAAAACATTCATCCTATTTATGAAAAGTACCACAAGATATATTGAGAAAAATAAATTATCAATACAAAAATATCAAGACATTATGTCTGACATTTCTTCAAGTTCTTCTAGCTTCAGATTAAGGACTCCCCTTTATTAACTGCTAAGAATTAGATGAGAATCATACATCCCCATTTCCAATAGCTGCACATCTTGTGGTTGATACATTCCAATAACTCCTCTCTAAACATAATTTGTTCCATGGTCGTAAACAGGACTCCATAAATCTATCTCCTTTGATCAGAAGGATCTTCCAGATGTTAGAGAAAATATCCTTTATATTTAAGCTTGACTTCTACACATAAAGGATCTAGATGAGGTAACTTTATCAAGCCTCCATATGGCAGGCAAAGTCATTGACTTTGATATAACCAAACTAAAGACATTTCCCGAAAAGGAACAATTCAAAACACCTATGAGAGATCAGCTCAAAGAAAAAGAAACATGTCTTTTAGACAACATTTGGAACTTATCCACTACCTCTCAAGGTAAAAGTAAGAAATTTGCAGTAATAAATGCATTAGCATCTTATTTTTCTACTGGAAGTCATTTGAGCAAAAACCCATTTATTTGCTACACATTATTCACTAGACCAAAAGTCGAAGTTTATTTAGATTGGGAAGTAATGGCCCAATTAATTGAAGAAATTAAATTATTTCCAACCTATGGCCAACCCTTGTATAAAGGATTCTATGATATACAAGAATCCATAGACATGGTAATTAAGAGTTGTGAAAATGATATTATCATATCAACACGAGTTCTTAAATGCCAGAATCATTTAAAACACTTGGAAACCTTTGGTGGCCATGATTTTTTACATGAAATTCAAAACATTTCTCCTAAAGGAAAAGGAAAAGAAGTTTCCTTAAGACCACAAACTCCACAGAAAGAATTTTTTTTTTCCAGTGAAACATTAAATTCTCCAAAAAAACCATCACAAGTTTGGTAAATCTGGGAAAGCCATCAATTCAGACACCTCCCAAGACTTCTGTTGAAGAAATGGGAATAAAAACATTTGTTTTGTTACAAGAAGCCTTGGCCCAAATTTGTAATAACCAAATTATCCACAATGGAATCTCCACTGAATGGGATTTTATTCACAATAACTATAAACCATGTCAAAACATGTTTGAAGACTGCCCTGAAAATCAAGAGGGTGAATGATATTTTCAATTAGATTTTGCCATTAGGAAGGCAAGGATCTCAGTACCAACTTTTAAACCCTTCAAATTTTGAGATTACCCTTTAACATTAACCAATTTGCTTAAACATGGTATGGTAAGTATAATTAATGTTCCACCATTATATGACTTCACTCCATATTTACCAGCATTCTTAGTTGATACATTAGAAACCATAATTCCAGAATTTCCACAAAATGCAAAATTGGAAATAACATCATTGTATCCAGATTTTCACAATAATTGTCCAAGTTATCATTTAATTTGGTTATATTTCAAGAATATTGATATTGAATTTGAAGAATTCCAAGTGCAAAATTTGGGTCCAAAGACCTTATACTTAGAAGATCTCCCACAACAAGTAGAAATTGCCAGAGCCAAAATAATATCTAAAGACTTTGGCTGGTCCAAATACAAAATGGATGAAAAAAATCTCCTAAGAGAAGAGAAAACAGGGAAAATTTATTGTAACTCAGATATTAAAAAAAAATTATTTTTCCCTTTTGAAGTTAAACATTCAAGGCTAAAATTGGTAGAGGCATACAAGAGAAGAAGTACGTCTTGGGGAAAAAAATCAGGATCATCGGTATCTTCACAAAATAATCCATTAATTGTGTAAATTGCAAAAAGATACATCACCAATGATGTAGAATTAGAGAAATTATTGCCGAGAAGAAAAAGGCTGAAAAAGACAAGCATTAAAGGAATAGTGACTTGGCCCTTCTAAGATATGTAAGGGTAATCCTTACTCAAAAGGCTATGAAAGGGGCCTATTCCTTTCAACTTTTTATCATGCAAATTATTGTTAGGAAAAAGTTAGATAAAGTTTGTTGTTTTTAGTGCTTTAGATAAGGATAGAAAATAGTGCTTTATCTTTTTGTAATGTAAAGACAATAATGTATTTTTTTTAGAGACTTCCCCTTTACCTATAAAAGGAAGTTATCATCATGTTTGTAAATATACGCAATCAAAATATGCAATCAATAAAAATGCTTTTCAATACACCTTACTATAAATTTCCACTTTCACATTAAATTCCTTATTCCGACTTGCTTATTGCTTCTAAGAGGTGTGATTTTTTAGTAGTTTAATCTTAATAATCTATGTTTATGTTTATGATTATTGTTAATATATATTTAACCCAATATCAAAAGACGTAAATCTTGCTTGAACTGAATGTGATCATTAATCTAAGAAAGAATCAGTTAGGGAAGTAAGTACCAAAAGGGGAAACTAGTACTGCTACGAGGAGATTCTTAGATCTTAGGTCATAAACACAGAGAAGTCTATGGAAGAACTCTGTGGTAGTAAGTGAGGGATGAAAATGTGAGGTTCTAGCTTAAATATGGACTATTCAATAATCATAAATATAAGCTAAAAGTATTAAGATAAAGAAACTAACAAATCATAATACTCGAAGAAACTAGCAATAGGAAGAAGGAATAAGATTTAAAATCAAATATTTTCACAAAACATATTTTTGGATAATTTTAATATGGAACCAAACAAAGAAAATTCAAATTTTACAAGTCAAAGGTATTTTTCAAATTATTTTGGGATTGATTATTCATAACCTAATTCAGACAAAAAATTATCAGAATTAATTTTTACCCAAAATTTTTGATACAAAGATAACTTATTTACTCCAAAGATTTCCTTATCCGGATTTAGTTAAGATTATATTGAAAAAAAATTAAAATTTTCTCATTTCCAAGAAAAAATAATACACTATTACACTTTGACTTTCATATTTAAATATTACACTACAAACACTTATGACTTATCTACTTACAACATTTATTATAGACTTTATTTACACTTATCTATTTAAATTCTATACCACTCTCATATTAAATATTAAAATTTCATATTATATATTATCTTTCTTCACTTTCATAGTATATACTCAAATTGACCACTTTCATATTATATTTGTATAAATACTTATTATAATGGTATATATATATATATATATATATATATATATATATATATATATATATATATATATATATATATATATATATATATATATATATATATATATATATATATATATATATATATATATATATAGGAACACGAACCATAAAATTCCTCAACACCCTTCAGGCTCAATACAAACCCTTACACAAACACACCATACTACAGGTGCAATAGGTTAACCAAGGTTTGAAAATAAATCAAACCCTTAATACAATAGCTCTCCACCAAAGTAATAGGCCTGAAAACACTAGACATGTCCAATACACACCCTATCATGAACAATCCATCCTCCACTTCTAGGGACCATTCAACCACCAATATGAACTTATCTAAGTTCAAACAACTTTTCAATAAAAACCTTCTACATTTCTCATAACCAGAAAGTATCCCCCTCGGATCTCATCCCGAAACAGACACGACGTCTGCTCTGATACCAATTGAAATTCTGGTATTGACAAAATTCAGATGTCCTATGACATGTTGGGATATTTAATCTAATTTAAACAACACATGAAAGGTATAAATATTAAAAGCAGTACTGAAAAGCAATAAACAACACACATAAGTTGTTAACTTAGTTGAGAGCAACTCTTCTACTCTAGGGGCATACCAAGCCAGGGAGAAGTCCACTATGATAGTATCAATTCATAGACCCTACAACAAACATACCAGTTTACGATCTACTCACTTAATCAATACTTGTGCTATACTTCTATCTAAGACTCACCTAGTATGAGGTACTCATCAATCCCTCATCAATTACAGACAGCAATTGGATAAACAAGAAGACACACTTCCATGATAATACCTAGCCAAGACTCTTGACTAAGAACACAATTTGAAGTTGCTTACAAGCTTCCTCTAAGAACAATACTCAAGTCATTACCTACAGGCTTGTGAGTGAGAACACAAACCAACTCTCCTAGAAAGCGGAACAAAGACAGAGCCCTAATGATCTACATATTGGACCCGTGCTTTTTCTAGGTTACAAAGACTTATATTTATAACCTATACCCAATTGGTTTTCAGCCTTCAATCATAGCTCATCAACTGTTACAAATCAACAGTAACGTCTGCTACAAACAAGGTCCTCGATCATTAGTTTCCTAAAATATCTCCATATTTAGAAACTGCATAATCTTCAATATTCTGACTTGATTCTTCTTGACCTTTAAATCAACGCCACATAGGATTTCATAACATTCCCAAAATATTATATATCTATTAAATCATAATAGAATCCAACTGCTCAACTCTGCTCAGGCGCGGTGTCGTATGACCCTGAATAGGATATCTTATTAGACATGTTGCTCCAGATGTTGAAACACTTCAAATCAACATGTCCCAACATAAGATATGACTTATTACTCAACCTGTTCTTGTTTAGCTAGTTAACACATCCTATCAAATATATTACTTCTATATTTATTTTACTAAAATTAATGTCAATTCTAAAAAAAGAGAATTAACACTAAGCATTTTTTAATTTGGAAGTGTGTTCTTCCTTTTTGGGTTTTTTAGACATTCCATGGGACTGGGATTGTTTGTTTATCACTACAGTGATTGGAAGTGAGTTAGAAATTTCTAAAAGTCTTGGATGCTCTACTTCATGGAGTAGACAAGGATGATATCAAAAGGATATCTATCTGGACTACTGCTAAAGATGCTTGGGATATTCTCAGGAGAAACTATAAAGGTGATGAATCCTCTGGGAAAGAGCTTGTCGATTTTGTTACTTCCCTAACAGGAAGGTGCAATTCTATGATAGAAGATAGTTTTTATGTTGAACTATTGGCGTCCTACAAATATTTGTACAAAAGGATTGAGGAAGTCTGTAAAACAAGAGTGAAGAAAATAATTATGATAGCTAAACTTCAGACTGAAAGGGATGAATACCTAGTTGAAATTGTCAACCTTCAAGCACATATAACCTTGCTAACATCTAAACTTGAAAACTTAATCAAATGTGTTAGAATGTTAAACAATGGATTTTATGCGCTGGTTGAAATCCTATAAGAAGTAGAAGAAGGCAGAAGACGTACTAGCATAAGGTTTAACTATCAATCCTTGAATAACAAAGAAAAAATTTATAGGATAAAATTTGTCCCAGGTAGAAGGAAGAAAGCGAGATGTTTGATCAAATGTCACAATATTCTTACAGACCACAGGAAGCTCAGACAAAATTCCAAATGCAACCATTGAGAGGTCTTTTTATAGTAGATATGGTCACTGTTGTACCCCAAAATTTTCCCTCCCATATTCTTCAAAATTTGGCAAGATCAAGCTTCAAAATCCCTCAAGGGTTGCACAGTCCAATTGCCTCCTAACACAGTCAAAATTAGGGTTTTGGTTCTTGCAAAGAAATTGAGGTTTTCAAGGGTCCAATCAAGTCCCATATGCCTATATACATTGTCAAGCATCCATATGTCAAGTTTCAAGACTCACAGCATCAAGTTGCACAGTCAAAAACCCTAAATGCTCCACAGTCAACTGCAGGGGCAAAATGGTCATTTGACAGTCAAAAGTCAAAATTTTTGGTCAACATCTTATTTTGAAGCCACAATCATCATTTAATCAATTCTTGATCATGATTCCACAAGCATGGCTAAAAAAGTCTCAAGATGCAAAAGTTTCTATTTCTGGACAGTTGAAAAGTCAACTGCAAATTGACCAAGGCATAACTTCTTCATGGTTCATCAGAAAAATCCCATCCAATGCTCATTTTGAAGGGAATGACATTTCCTACAACGCATCTTCACACTCCAAGTCCAAGAAATGCTCTCACAAAAAGTTATCAATTTCAACATTATAGGTCATTTTCAAAAGTCAACAAAAAGGCACTTTAAGTCAAAGACCATAACTTGAGATTGGTGAATTAAAATGACATGGGACAAAAGGCATTGGTTAGAGGACTTCAAGACCTTTCCAAAATGTCAAAGAACATGTTCATAGCTTCAAAATTGAGCAAGATATGCATTGGAGAAGTTGGGAAATTTTTGGGAACTTTCAAAAGTCAACTTTGCCTAAAAAGCTTCATTTTTGCTAATGGGCCTCAAATTCTTTCTTGAATCATTACCCAAAGCCTATGCACGACCCATTGAGCTCAAAATGATTTATTTTCTTATTTTTAATTAATTAATTGAATTTATATTTATATTAATTCATTTAATTGGTTTTAATTATAGGAAAATTAAAAAAAGATATGTTTTGGATCTTTTGGTGGAGCAAATCTGATCAGGGCAAGCTGGCAAAGTCGTTTCTCAATCAAACAAGGAAAATCATCCATATTTGGCAAGGTTTTCATTGAAAAATATTGGAAAATATATGATGGAAAATCAAGGATTGAAAACATTATTGCAATGGATTCATGGGCTTTATTCTAACCTAATTCCATTCACATACAAAGGCACAAGCTAACCCTAGTGTAGAACACACGTGAAAGCTGCTAAAAACTCCATAGCCAATTTGCAAAAACTCAAGAAAATTGTGAAACTGATTTCATACTTGCAGCGCGTTTCAAGGCCTAAAATCGTTTCCAATACATTGCTAACATTGCCAGGAAGCTATTACAATCAAGAACGAGGCTTAACACCATCAGAATCATCCCAACTAAGTCACACGGTTTGCCCTATTTTTCAAACCTGCATATCATGTTTCACGTGCTTTTAATCTGTTTTCTTGTTTGATTTATGCTAATAGGGACCTTATGAAGCGATTGGTATAGTCTAATTGAACTTACGTTGCCTTAATCAAAATACACCATGAACGACATCTAGGGTTTCTGAAGCTTGCAATTAGGGCTTTAGGCATCAGGAAAAACTGGACTAGGTCATGACCATGGTTGAATTCCTCAAGGCCAGACGAATTCAACCAGCCTATCGCGCCCTTTTTATATTGTCTCCTCTTCTATTCGCTTATTTTCACTATTATAGTTAGTTGGGGTTTAAAACCCCCGCTATCGTGTTCATGTTATTGCAGGTAAACGAGGAAGAAGACGGGCATGGCATCATGTGATTGGAGAGTTCAAATCTGGCGCGCTTTCTTTTTGTTTTATACCATTAACATTTGTTTTTTATATAATAATTGTTTTCCACTTATACTACAAACGCGTTGGCTAGCTCAGTTGGCAAAGGCATAGTGGCAAGAGGTACTGGGACCTGGGTTCGATTCCCAGGTCCCCCACATAATTATTCTTATTTTTTCCAAGGCATTCTAGTGCAACAATGATTCAACGCTCCACCATACGTACTCACGCGCTGGCTTGCCAAGTGGCCATGATGCCCAATCCAGTGGCCAAGAGATGGAATCCATGGTATGCTCCAGTCAATGAGCGTGCACACAATCTGAAAAGTCAACAAGGCCTTGTGCTAATGGGCCTGAATTGCTTCAAAAACCTCCACTTTGGGCCAGACAGCCCCCTTGGTTTGCTTTGCATTTTTGAATTTTCTTTTCTTTTTAATACTTTTAATTGTTTTAACCTTTTTTTCTTAATTCACCATAAAATAATTTTTCCATAATAAAAATAGAAAATCAAAAATACAAAATATATTTAATTATTTATTAATTTCCTCACTAATTTATTTTTGTAAATAAACTCTAATAACTAATGTAGGTTAATTTAGGTTTAAAATTCAATCTTTTTCTTAATAAATAAAGTTCTATAGACTTAGGTTTTGATTCCTTTTTATCATTATTATTATCATTATTTATTATTATTATCGTTATTAATTACTATTATTTTTGTACATAAACATGTAAATTAATTAATTAGTCTAAATTAGGTCAACTTTGACGTTTTATTAATAATTAAAATAATTTAGAACTAGGGTTTCACTAACTTTAATTTTAATTCCTTTTTTTTCTTCTTTATTTCCATAATAAATCCAAAAAACATAAAAACACACTTTCTTTTCTTTAATTAAATAATTAATTAGGTTTTAATTCAATTTAATTTCAAGCAAAGGGTCCAAAACCCTCGGACGTTCTCGGTTTTATTCTTTCGCACGTTATTCTTATTTTCTTCTTATTGATTATTATGTAACTGCTCAAGGATGTAATAGTAATTAGGTTTATTGTTTTTTTACTTTCCGCATCTTTTATCAAAAACGGGTCTTTGTATTTTGGCGATGTATACATCCGCGCCTTGTAATAGCGTAGCTTTTATCTTTCCGTCTTTTAATTTTCCGCACTCCTAAATTCTAAATTGCATGAAAGAATGTATGTTAATTAAAAACAACTCGTAGCTCACAATGCCATGATCAAAGATAAAACATAACATGAAAACAACACACAATACACACACCACTTCTAGGGTACGCCTCACTCGTTGCCTTCGAAACGTGGTCGTCAAGTATTGGACGTTTTAGCAGTCGCTCTTATGTCCAAGATCCAGTTGCCTCGAAACAGTTGCCTCGAAACGGTTGCCTCGGATTAAAAAGGATCTAGGACATTAGGGTTGCTTCTAAGGTGTCCTAACTGTTGCTTCGGTGACCACACTGTCCCTAAAATCGAATTGACCCGAACACCTCCAACGGTGGTGCTACCTACCTCTCAATCGTGGGATGTCACTACCTTAAGGACTTTTACACAGCCTAATTCCTTAGGGTAGGTAGACGACTCATGGATACTTGCTCTCTTAAAAAACAAATCAAAAAACTTTTCACACTGACACTTTCAAAAAAGCTTTCAAAACAAATTTTTCAAACACTCTTGAGGACAGATACAAGAGTTATTCAGAAATCTTTCAAAGAAACTTTTTTCAAACCCACTCACATTTGAAAAGAAAACATTTTGAAAACATAAGATCAAGTATCTAAGAGCCCATGGATAACCATGGATAGAAAGGGTGCTAACACCTTCCCTTTCTATAAATCTACCTCCCGAACCGAGAAACAATCTCATAAGGAATTTTGCTGTGCTTTTGTCCTGTCCATGTTGGAGAAAATAAAAGACGGTGGCGACTCTTGCTTACCGCGACATTTCGCGAACCAGCTTAAAAAACAGTCAGTTCTATTTCCACCGATCACAGAACTGGCGACTCTGCTGGGGACACTTATAAAAGTGAGGTGTACCTTAGGATTAGACCACTCTTATGTTTTCAATTGCCTGTTTTGATTGCTTTAATATTGTGGGCCTGTTTTGGGAGTTTCATAGATCCTAACCCGGATCTGGGGGATATCCTTTAGAAGTATCAACAAACTGTGAGGGAACTGTGCGGGGTATACCGACATGGTTGAAGCAGTTGCTACGTTGATGTGGCACTTTGGTGAGTACCGGTAACCCTTGAGTCAAGTCAAGGAAAGTACGGGGCCGCCACGTGGTGTCTTGAAGCATCAACTGACCTTAGAACCTTACTTGACCATCCTGGCCTCTTTAGGGTAGTGAGATAACTGACTTTGGTGCAGTCCGAAGTTGGTTGATACTCGATACTACACTAATTGAGGGTTGTTTTCTTGGAATATTTTGATCGCCAGTTCAGTGGCTAAATCAAAACAATGAACACAGAAAACAACCCAATGATATTGAGATCCTTAGAACCCGGTTACTTCTGATAGGACAGGTTTTGAGCTCACCAACTTCAAGAGGGTAGTACCTAAACTTCATGCTGGCCTAAACTCTAAGGGCTGTCTTGTGTGACTTGTGTGCTTTCAAACTTGACTACTTGCATACTTGTCATCTAACAACACAAGTTCCTTGCAGGTTTTGTTTATAGTCCTTAATTGGGACTCATTACAGGGCCTACTTACATGACTCCATGCATAGCATAACATCATACCATTGCATGCATCCTGCATAAAGACTAACCCATTTCAAGGATCTCAAGGGCTTGTGATGCAAGTCATGATGAACCAACTGTCCAGCAAGGGGCAAAGGGGATATATTTTCCTCTAGCCAAGGTTGTCAGGGGCTATGACCCACTCGATATGGTGAGCCTTGACTCTTGAAGAAGGACTCTCGTCAACATGAAGTTCCTTCCATCAAGCTACAAAATTCAAATTCTAACAGTTTTCTTGTTTACCCCGCGAGATCCTTGAAAACATTGCATGCATACATACATATCATTGTATTACAGGTACCCTTGGTACAGGTAACTTACCATCTTCACTGTTTATTTCAGCAATGGCTTCCCAACAAGACAACCAGGATCTTCATGCTCAAGAGACTCAGTTCGGGGAAATCCTCCTGAATCTAGCCAAGGGGCAGGAAGAGCTGAGAACACTCCTCATGGGGACCTTGGTCAAGAGCAGTCTGGAAGACAGTAAGGATGAACAACTGAAGCATCTGCAAGCTGAGGTGGATGCAATGAGAACCCAGATGCTGGGGAAAATGGCTCTTATCCAAGGCTTGGCTCGGGAGCAAGAAGAGTTGAGAATCATGGTCAACCAGCTTCACCAAGACAGATACAACATGAAGCAACCAGTCCAAGTCAGGGACCGGGTCATTGATCAACTTCCAAGAGGACAAGAGTCTGGTATGGTGAGGAATAGACCTCTCCAAATTGCTACCGCTTCACAGGTCCAACCACAACCTCTCCCAGAGCAACAGGTTGATCAGAGTAAGCCAAACAAGCCCAGGAGGCAATTCACCCAGCTCAACGTATCGTTGTTTCAAGCTCTACAACACCTATTGAGTTTGAATCTGATTACACTAAGGGATCCTCCCAGGAACCCCAACATCTCTGCTCCTAACTATCATCCCAACAAAAGGTGCGCATACCACTCTGATAGTCCTGGACATGACACTGCCGACTGCTGGGCTCTGAAGAACAAGGTCTAGGACCTGATTAATGAAGGAGCAGTGGATTTCACCCGAGAGGGTCAGGCTGAGTTCTTCTACCATCCCTACAGGATTCACCATTTGAAGTAATAAGTCCTGAGATGAGAAGACTTTTTGTCCATTAGAATTTTCAAGTTGTAATTTTCTTTTGATCGTTCAAACAATTATTGTCATGGCAAACTTTATTACTTTATCAATGCATCGCATATGTCTGTTTTGAATCAATATATTCGCATTCGCTATATTCAAAATTTCTTTCATTTTTTGTGATGTTCAACGCTCGACTAATAATTCTAAGCCTTTTGAGGGAGGATGACGAAAACGATACCACGATCTTTACAGTATTCTTTTGAACAGACCCCGCTGATGAGGTACAGGCATTGTTTCAAATCCTAAACAATGGAGTTATAAGGAAGATGATCCCTCATCAACCCCTTTGAGCCAAAGAAGTTGGAGTTTTTCTTTTCACAAATTAAAACCCTTAATCACAACCCGGGGCATGGTAGTTTTCTTAGTTGATCCAGGTGCACAATGAATGGCATCAAAGGAGTCCTTCCAAAAGCAAGAGACGGTGATGGTTCCGAATAATCATCGAGACAGGCAGTCATTATCTTGCAAAAATAAAAGCCCATTAAGTCAAAACCTATGAAGGAGACTTACAAAACTGGGGCATCCCGCTGACTGTAATCACAAAAAGGAACAGTTCAGGCAAAAAACAGGGATAACGAAATCAAAAAAGAAAGAGGTCCTACAAACCCTCAACAAAAAAGGAAACGACTGCCTATTCAAAATAAACTGTCAATATCCGAACCATCACCAGAATATCAGGACAAAGACTCAAACAAGGTCTAACGCACGATCAGCTGAGTTTAGGTTTAAAGAACATCACGAAGAGCGGGTGGGTACAAATAAACTTGAGCCTTTATCCTTTGTTTCTTGAACCGTGAACCAGACCACGTTACAACCCTTAAAAGTCCTAGCTGAAGCATGGGTTAGTTCGAAAGCATACTGTTACAAAGGTATCCTGACTCCTTAAGGCTTGCGGTAAAATAACGAGTTGACATCACAGTTACAAAATTCACTTGTTTTTATGAAAAACTGCATTTTCAAAAACTTCAAGACAGACATAAGCTTTGCATTTTTAATATAACATTGCTTGCATGTGACTATTTGTTTGAACAGCATAGAAATTCGCACGAAGAATATCTGATGAACAAAAGCACTTCCAACCAAGGGGCACGGCATGATCATGGTCCATCATCTGGGGCAGTTAAGTCAAGATTCGGAGAATCTCTCAAAAGGCCAACCAACTTGGGGAAAATCTCCATCTAGATCACTTGGGGCATCGGACGATCAAACGAAGATCTTCTGGTAGTATGGCAACACAACGCTACTGACAGTGACAACTCCCTACATCCTGAGAGTATGGACATAGTCGGAAAAATACTACGCATAATCAAAGACCCGCTAGGTTGACACACCTAGGCAAAAATAAGGGCTTCCCGGTGAACCAAAAGGGTTCGGGAAAAACAAGGGATGAAAATGAAAAAATCCGTACACCCGGTAAGTCGAAAACCTGAAAAGGCGGCTTGGGCAAAAATGGGTATCCTGGTGGACTGAAAACCCGAAAGGGCGGTCCAGGCAAAAGTTAGGGATCAAAGCGTACGACTATGTTCCGTCATCTCGTCACTTGCCTACTAGAAGAAGATTTGTCAACCGGCAGGTATCAAGCGCCTCACAGGCCTTCTTCTCCCGCAGAAACTAGGGGAATAAGAATTGTCTAAACGGTCTAGTTGCTCTGTCCACCAAGGTACCAAGGTAAGTTCGGCTGAAAAATGTAACCCAGATACCTTCACTCCCCGCCGAGTAAGATAAGACTCAGCAATAATCTCCCAAGCAGTTGGTCCCCCATAAGCCCTAAAAGGGCACAATACCCCTAGCAAGTCAACGATACTCTCCCCAAGCAGAGTTAATTTACTGTCAGCCTTAAGGAAGTTGGGTATCCCCAGAAAATCTCAACATTCCCCAGCGGAGTATACAAACATTCCTAGCAAGCATCCCCGACAATCTTGATCTAAGATTGTTCCCCGGCGGTATACAGAACATCCAGTGGAGCCACTTCCCCAATACAGTCCAAAAGTTTCCCCAGGAGAGTTCAATCAATCTCCCCGGTAGATTCAGAAAGCTTATCCCCAGTAGATTCTAGAAGCTTATCACCTGCAGAGAACGAACGCTCCCCCAGCTTTATTCAAAGGTTAATTCCCCACCAGAGCTTATAACTGGGTTATCCTCAGCTAATGGCAACGGAAAGATTGTCCTCGGCGAAGTTCTCCTCATCCCCCAGCGGAGTTCATCAATTCCCCAACATAACTTAACAATGGTATCCCCAGCGGAGTTATCATCAACATCTCAGCAAAGTACTTCTCTTCCCACAGAGTAATTCCCTGCAGAGTAATCTCTCCAGCAAAGTTTATTCCTCAACAAAGTCATCTTCTCCTGCCAGTGTATCCTTACAACTATCATCCCCAGCGGAAACAAAGAGCTCTACTCTTCAACACCCGCCCAGGATTTGAACTCCCGGCATTCGTCAAGGATTCATTTTCCTAGACAAAAAAATACATTCATAAACATCACATCTTCATATATTATAGCATGCATATACGTATCATGAACATACAATCTCATTCATCTCATGAAATCACGCACTTCATACATCATGACATCGCATACAACTAACGTTTTGTCTTTTCAGGACGAAGGAGAATACAAAGATGATTACTATCAACCGTCGCAATTCCAGTTTCGATACCTGTAGCTAGCCAGGGCATATCTGTGAGCGATTATTTGCAGATTCGACACCTGTACCCAGCCAGGGCATATCTGCATTCCAGACTCGATTCCTGTATCCAGCCAGGGCACGTCCGAAGAGTTTGAAGATCCGATTCCTGTATCCTGCCAGGGTGTATCTGTTGACGACTATTTTCCAAACTCGATTCCTGTATCCTGCCAGGGTGTATCTGTTGACGACTATTTTCCGAACTCGATTCCTGTATCCTGCCAGGGCACGTCTGAACAGTTTGAAGATCTGATTCATGTATCCTTCCAGGGTGTATCTGTTGACGACTATTTTCTGGATTCGATTCCTGTATCCTGCCAGGGCACGTCTGAAGAGTTTGAAGATCCGATTCCTGTATCCTGCCAGGGTGTATCTGTTGACGACTATTTTCCGGACTCGATTCATGTATCCTGCCGGGGCACGTCTGAAGAGTTTGAAGATCTGATTCCTGTATCTTGCCAGGGTGTATCTGTCGACGACTATTTTCCGGACTCGATTCCTGTATCCTGCCAGGGCACGTCTGAAGAGTTTGAAGATCCCATTCCTGTATCCCGCCAGGGTGTATCTGTTGACGACTATTTTCCGGACTCGGTTCCTGTATCCTGCCAGGGCACGTCTGAAGAGTTTGAAGATCCGATTCCTGTATCATGCCAGGGTGTATCTGTTGATGACTATTTTCCGGACTCGATTCCTGTATCCTGCCAGGGCACGTCTGAAGAGTTTGAAGATCTGATTCCTGTATCCTGCCAGGGTGTATCTGTTGACGACTATTTTTCGGACTCGATTCCTGTATCCAGCCAGGGCACGTCTGAAGAGTTTGAAGATCTGATTCTTGTATCCTGCCAGGGTGTATCTGTTGATGACTATTTTCCAGACTCGATTCTGTATCCTGCCAGGGCACGTCTGAAGAGTTTGAAGATCTGATTCCTGTATCCCGCCAGGGTGTATCTGTTGACGACTATTTTCCGGACTCGATTCCTGTATCCTGCCAGGGCACGTCTGAAGAGTTTGAAGATCCGATTCCTGTATCCTGCCAGGGTGTATCTGTTGACGACTATTTTCCGGACTCGATTCCTGTATCCTGCCAGGGCACGTCTGAAGAGTTTGAAGATCCGGTTCCTGTATCCTTCCAGGGTGTATCTGTTGACAACTATTTTCCGGACTCGATTCTTGTATCCTGCCAGGGCACGTCTGAAGAGTTTGAAGATCCGATTCCTGTATCCAGCCAGGGCGTATCTATTGACGACTAAATCCAGATTCGATTCCTGTATCTAGCCAGGGCACATCTGTGAGTAACTGATTGAAGATTCGATACCTGTATCCAGCCAGGGCACATCCACATAAAGAGTTTGAAGATCAATCCCTGTAACAGGCCAGGTAATTATCTTTCTTTTTCAGGTACGCAAGTTCTCGCTAAGGAATCTCTTACGCGATCGACACCTCCAGATGGCATCTATAAGCCCATCCTCCTATCCATCATCTCTCCAAATGGCATCTATAAGCCCATTCCCGTCACCACACTGCTAACGTTCTGTTATGTGAGTGCAAATTTATGGGCACTCTAGTGTTCAATCATCTTCCACCTTCGGATTACGAAAGGCACGCCGTCCAATCTACATCCTCGGGTCTAAGAAGATTGAACAGGGGAAACTGTTGTACCCCAAAATTTTCCCTCCCATATTCTTCAAAATTTGGCAAGATCAAGCTTCAAAATCCTTCAAGGGTTGCATAGTCCAATTGCCTCCTAACACAGTCAAAATTAGGGTTTTGGTTCTTGCAAAGAAATTGAGGTTTTCAAGGGTCCAATCAAGTCCCATATGCCTATATACATTGTCAAGCATCCATATGTCAAGTTTCAAGACTCACAACATCAAGTTGCACAGTCAAAAACCCTAAATGCTCCACAGTCAACTGCAGGGGCAAAATGGTCATTTGACAGTCAAAAGTCAAAATTTTTGGTCAACATCTTATTTTGAACCCATAATCATCATTTAATCAATTCTTGATCATGATTCCACAAGTATGGCTCAAAAAGTCTCAAGATGCAAAAGTTTCTATTTCTAGATAGTTGAAAAGTCAACTGCAAATTGACCAAGGCATAACTTCTTCATGGTTCATCAGAAAAATCCCATCCAATGCTCATTTTGAAGGGGATGACATTTCCTACAACTCATCTTCACACCCCAAGTCCAATAAATGCTCTCACAAAAAGTTATCAATTTCAACATTATAGGTCATTTTCAAAAGTCAACAAAAAGGCACTTTAAGTCAAAGACGATAACTTGAGATTGGTGAAGTAAAATGACATGGGACTAAAGGCATTGGTTAGAGGACTTCAAGACCTTTCCAAAATGTCCAAGAACATGTTCATAGCTTCAAAATTGAGCAAGATATGCATTGGAGAAGTTGGGAAATTTTTGGGAACTTTCAAAAGTCAACTTTGCCTAAAAAGCTTCATTTTTGCTAATGGGCCTCAAATTCTTTCTTGAATCATTACCCAAAGCCTATGCACGACTCATTGAGCTCAAAATAATTTATTTTCTTATTTTTAATTAATTAATTGAATTTACATTTATATTAATTCATTTAATTGGTTTTAATTATAGGAAAATTAAAAAAAGATATGTTTTGGATCTTTTGGTGGAGCAAATCTGATCAGGGCAAGCTGGAAAAGTCGTTTCTCAATCAAACAAGGAAAATCATCCATATTTGGCAAGGTTTTCATTGAAAAATATTGGAAAATATATGATGGAAAATCAAGGATTGAAAACATTATTGCAATGGATTCATGGGCTTTATTCTAACCTAATTCCATTCACATACAAAGGCACAAGCTAACCCTAGTGTAGAACACACGTGAAAGCTACTAAAAACTCCATAGCCAATTTGCAAAAACTCAAGAAAATTGTGAAACTGATTTCATACTTGCAGCGCGTTTCAAGGCCTAAAATCGTTTCCAATACATTGCTGACATTGCCAGGAAGCTATTACAATCAAGAACGAGGCTTAACACCATCAGAATCATCCCCACTAAGTCACACGGTTTGCCCTATTTTTCAAACCTGCATATCATGTTTCACGTGCTTTTAATCTGTTTTCTTGTTTGATTTATGCTAATAGGGACCTTCTGAAGCGATTGGTATAGTCTAATTGAACTAACGCTGCCTTAATCAAAATACACCATGAACGACATCTAGGGTTTCTGAAGCTTGCAATTAGGGCTTTAGGCATCAGGAAAAATTGGACTAGGTCATGACCATGGTTGAATTCGTCAAGGCCAGACGAATTCAACCAGCCTATCGCGCCCTTTTTATATTGTCTCCTCTTCTATTCGCTATTTTTCACTATTATAGTTAGTGGGGGTTTAAAACCCCCGCTATCTTGTTCATGTTATTGTAGGTAAACGAGGAAGAAGACGGGCGTGGCATCATGTGATTGGAGAGTTCAAATCTGGCGCGCTTTCTTTTTGTTTTATACCATTAACATTTGTTTTTTATATAATAATTGTTTTCCACTTATACTACAAATGCGTTGGCTAGCTCAGTTGGCAAAGGCATAGTGGCAAGAGGTACTGGGACCTGGGTTTGATTCCCAGGTCCCCCACATAATTATTCTTATTTTTCCAAGGCATTCTAGTGCAGCAATGATTCAATGCTCCACCATACGTACTCACGCGCTGGCTTGCCAAGTGGCCATGATGCCCAATCCAGTGGCCAAGAGATGGAATCCATGGTATGCTCCAGTCAATGAGCGTGCACACAATCTGAAAAGTCAACAAGGCCTTGTGCTAATGGGCCTGAATTGCTTCAAAAACCTCCACTTTGGGCCAGACACCCCCCTTGGTTTGCTTTGCATTTTTGAATTTTCTTTTCTTTTTAATACTTTTAATTGTTTTAACCTTTTTTTCTTAATTCACCATAAAATAATTTTTCCATAATAAAAACAGAAAATCAAAAATACAAAATATATTTAATTATTTATTAATTTCCTCACTAATTTATTTTTGTAAATAAACTCTAATAACTAATCTAGGTTAATTTAGGTTTAAAATTCAATCTTTTTCTTAATAAATAAAATTCTATAGACTTAGGTTTTGATTCCTTTTTATCATTATTATTATCATTATTTATTATTATTATCGTTATTAATTACTATTATTTTTGTACATAAACATGTAAATTAATTAATTAGTCTAAATTAGGTCAACTTTGACGTTTTATTAATAATTAAAATAATTTAGAACTAGGGTTTCACTAACTTTAATTTTAATTCCTTTTTTTCTTTTTTTTATTTCCATAATAAATCCAAAAAACATAAAAACACACTTTCTTTTCTTTAATTAAATAATTAATTAGGTTTTAATTCAATTTAATTTCAAGCAAAGGGTCCAAAACCCTCGGACGTTCCCGGTTTTATTCTTTCGCACGTTATTCTTATTTTCTTCTTATTGATTATTATGTAACTGTTCAAGGATGTAATAGTAATTAGGTTTATTGTTTTTTTACTTTCCGCATCTTTTATCAAAAACGGGTCTTTGTATTTTGGCGATGTATAGACCCGCGCCTTGTAATAGCGTAGCTTTTATCTTTCCGTCTTTTAATTTTCCGCACTCCTAAATTCTAAATTGCATGAAAGAATGTATGTTAATTAAAAACAACTCGTAGCTCACAATGCCATGATCAAAGATAAAACATAACATGAAAACAACACACAATACACACACCACTTCTAGGGTACGCCTCACTCGTTGCCTTCGAAACGTGGTCGTCAAGTATAGGACGTTTTAGCAGTCGCTCTTATGTCCAAGATCCAGTTGCCTCGAAACAGTTGCCTCGAAACGGTTGCCTCGGATTAAAAAGAATCTAGGACATTAGGGTTGCTTCTAAGGTGTCCTAACTGTTGCTTCGGTGACCACACTGTCCCTAAAATCGAATTGACCCGAACACCTCCAACGGTGGTGCTACCTACCTCTCAATGGTGGGATGGCACTACCTTAAAGACTTTTACACAGCCTAATTCCTTAAGGTAGGTAGACGACTCATGGATACTTGCTCTCTTCAAAAACAAATCAAAAAACTTTTCACACTGACACTTTCAAAAAAGCTTTCAAAACAAATTTTTCAAACACTCTTGAGGACAGATACAAGAGTTATTCAGAAATCTTTCAAAGAAACTTTTTTCAAACCCACTCACATTTGAAAAGCAAACATTTTGAAAACATAAGAGCAAGTATCTAAGAGCCCATGGATAACCATGGATAGAAAGGGTGCTAACACCTTCCCTTTCTATAAATCTACCTCCCGAACCGAGAAACAATCTCATAAGGAATTTTGCTGTGCTTTTGTCCTGTCCATGTTGGAGAAAATAAAAGACGGTGGCGACTCTTGCTTACCGCGACATTTCGTGAACCAGCTTAAAAAACAGTCAGTTTTATTTCCACCGATCACAGTCACAAATAACAGGTTTGTGATAGGCTTCATGTATATCACAAAAATTTGTCTCAACTCATCTTGAATTCGTCTGTGATCAAAGCTAGGAAGGAGTGGAAAGTTAAATATGTTTTCAAGAGTCTCATTGCGCATACTTCTCTGAAAGTCTCATCTAGTGAAGACTTGTATTTTGACAGTGAATGTTCTAGACATATGACAGGTGTGAATAACCTATTGGTGGATGTTAAAACTCATATATCTAGTTATGTGACCTTTGTAGATGGTGTTAAGGGAGTGATTAAAGGTATTGGAAGACTATCTTGTGAAGGATCTCCTAAACTTAATAGAGTTATGTTCGTAAAAGGTCTGGCTGCCAACCTAATCAGCATCAGTCTACTATGTGATCAAGGTCTTAGGGTTCACTTCACAAAATCTAAATGTGTGGTCACTAACAAAGAGAATAAAGTTATTATGAAAGGAGATAGATCTAAGGATAATTTCTACTTATGGACACCTCAAGGAGTTAGTTGCACATCTACATGTATGTTGTCTAAAGAAGATGAGGCCAATTTGTGGCCCCAAAACCTGAGTTATTTGGATCTAAGAGGTATGAAGAAGATTGTGTCCAGGGAAGAAATCAGAGGGATTCCCAATCTCGAAATTAAATAAGGAAGAGTCAGTGGGGGTTTTCAAATTGGGAATAAAACAAAGACGTCACACCCAAAGCTTCAACATATATCAATTCAGCACATTTTAGAACTCCTTCATATGGATTTGATGGGTCCTATGCAGGTTAAAAGTCTTGGAGGAAAAATGTATGTTTATGTTGTTGTTGATGACTTTTCTAGATTCACCTGGATAAATTTCATCAGAGAAAAATTAGAACTTTTTGACATCTTCAAGGATCTGTGTCAAAAACTCCAAAGAGAAAATGGGAGTAACATTGTTAGAATCAGAAGTGATCATGGTAGGGAATTTAAGAACAATAAATTTGCTGAGTTTTATGCCTCTGAAGGCATTAGTCATGAATTCTCATCTCCTATCACTCCTGAACAGAATGGGATCATGGAAAGGAAAAATAAAATCTTGCAAAAATCAGAAAGAGTTATGCTTCATGCTAAAAAATTTCCATACCATTTCTGGGTAGAAGCCATGAATACTGTGTGCTATATTCATAATAGAGTCACTTTAAGGGTTGGTACCTCAAATACTCTATATGAGTTATTGAAACGGGGGAAACCTACAATCAAATACTTTCATGTGTTTTGCAGTAGATGCTATATTTTGGATTAACGTGAGCAGCGTAGAAAGATGGATCTAAGAGTGATAAATGGATATTTTTGGGTTACTCTACAAACAATAAAGCCTACAGAGTGTTCAACATCAGAACTCAGGTCATGATGGAATCTATCAATGTTGTAATTGATGATTTAGCCACAAAAGTGTGCCAGAAGCTGAAGAAAATGTTGGAACATCATTCCAGGTGGATAATGAGTTTGAAGATGTGGAGAAAGATTGCATAAAGACTGAGGATGCTAATGTTGAACCAGGTAATCATCATGTCAATAAATGTCCTTCTATCAGAATACAAAAAGATCGCCCAAATAAATTATTATGGGTAATCCTAATCAAGGGGTCATTACTAAATCAAGGGAAGTGGTTTCTAAATCTTGCTTTATCTCAAAGATTGAACCCAAGAATGTGAAGGAAGCATTAATTGATGTGTTATGGATCAATGCCATGCAAGATGAACTGAATCAATTTAAGAGGAATGAAGTTTGGGATTTGGTTCCAAGACCTGATGGGATAAATGTCATTGGAACAAGGTGGAATTACAAGTATAAAACAGATGAAAGTAGAGTGGTCACCATAAATAATGCAAGACTTGTAGCACAAGGCTACACTCAGATTGAAGGGATAGACTTTGATGAAACCTTTGCTCCAGTAGCTAGGCTTGAATCAATCATGCTACTATTAGGAGTAGCCTGCTTATTGAAGTTTAAATAGTTTCAAATGGATGTAAAAAGTGCCTTTGTAAATGATTATCTACATGAAGAAGTTTATATTGAACAACCTAAGGGATTTGTTGATCCTACCTATCCAGTCATGTGTTCAAGCTGAAGAAGGCTCTTTAAGGGCTAAAGCAGACTCTTAGGGCTTAGTATGAAAGGTTGACAAAGATTCTGGTCAACAATGGATACAAAAAAAAGGAGGAATAGACAAGACCTTTTTTGTTAGGGAGAAAGATGAAAAACTCATGATAGCTCAAATTATTGTTGATGACACAGTGTTTGGAGGAATTTCTGAGTAGATAGTCCAACATTTTGTCAAACAAATGCAGTCAAAATTTAAGATGCGTCTGGTTGGTGAACTGACATATTTTCTTAGACTTCAAGTCAAACAGATGGTTGATTCTATCTTTATCTCTCAAAGTAAGTATGCAAGAAATATAATCAAGAAGTTTGGAATGGACAATGATAGTCACAAAAGGACACATGCACCTACACATTAAAATTGACAAAAGATGATAAAGGTGTTATACCCTACAATTAGTAGACCAGATACCACCTTTGATATTGGGGTTTGTGCAAGATATCAAGTTGAACCAAATACTAGTCACCTCAATCAAATAAAGAGGATTTTTAAGTACATCAATGGTACATATGACTATGGCATGTTATATTCTCATGGATCGAATTCCATGTTGGTAGGGTACTATGACGCATATTAGGATGAAAGTGATGACGACAGAAAAAGTACTTTAGGAGGTTTTATTATTATTAAGAACTAACTTGATTTCTTGGTTTAGCAAAAAGCAGAATTGTGTGTGTTTGTCTATAACTGATACTGGGTATATTGCATCCGTGAGTAGTTGCTCGTAATTGGTATGGATGAAACAAATGCTCGAGGAATATAATGTCAATCAAGATGTTATGACATTATACTGCGACAATCTTAGTTCTATTAACATTTCTAAAATTCATAATAGAAAGACTAAGCACATCGACATTCGTTACCATTTTATCAAAGACCTTATTAAAGATAAAGTGATCACTCTGGAACATATAGCCACTGAAAAATAACTAGCTGATATTTTCACCAAATCTTTAGACGCAAATAACTTTGAAAAGCTTAGGGGTGACCTTGGGGTTTGCATTTTTTAGGAGCCTTAGGTTCCAAACCTTGTGTGCTTCCATGTAGTTCTTGTTAATTGTTTGTTTCCATTTATGTTTAGCTTTTATTTACATTTGTGCTTCCATGTTTGGTATATTGAATATGTGCAATATGTGCCTTTTGCAACTTGTATTTCCATCCTGTACATTTACTCTATTCTCTTTTTGTCAATATTTTGGCTAAAAAGAGAGAGTAAAGTGTCGTGTTCTTTGTGGTTGCCTATGCAACTATTTAGGGGAAGCATGGTAGTCATGCATGCTTTGTGCTTCTGTTGCTGCTGCTACTGATGTGGCCAATTTGTGCAGGATGAGGATGTCTTAATAGATGTTCCAACATCTTGTCTTGCGCCTGTTGAGATTCTCTTGGATTTCTCTTCTGGTGTAGATTTCTCCTTGACAGGGAGAACCTATTATGCGTGACAGGGAAAGTATTATGTCTGTATGTGTAGTTGTTGTAACTATGATATAGATCCTTATAATGTAGCTTATTTTTATTTGTGGTTTTATTCCTCTCTCTTGGATCTTTTATGCTAAGAGTGTTTTAGCCCAAATTTTCCAAAGGGGGAGATTGTTAATACCATGGTTTTGAGATTGTCTTGATTTTTCCAAAAACATGGTTTGACATAACAAGTGTGTTGTTATGTGGTTTTCATCCAAATTTATAAGATAATGTCATGACATCTTGGTCTGGTTCAGCAAGTGTTCCTGGTTAGTTTATTCTTGATAGATCCTTAATTGATTCTATGAGATTTAAGTTGTTTTTATCTCACTGATTTATCGCAGGTCAAGATTTATAAATTTGGAACAAATAACATCTCTAGTTATACACGGGTTTCTATAATTGGTTGATTGATATTGTTGTACCCCAAAATTTTCCCTCTCATTTCTCAAGATATTTCCTACAAAGATATTCAAATCACTCAAGTTTGTGCAAATATCGACTAGGTCAAGCCATCTCCTCAGTACTGATGTCTCAAATTAGGGTTTAAGTTTGAATAAAGACAATTGTATTTCTAATATTTCAAATGACTTTCATGTATCATTATGGACCCTCAAGATTGCTCCTGTCAAGTTTCAAGGATTGGATCACAAAATTGCTCAGTCAATTGATCAGATGACCTAAAAATCAGCTGTATTGGAAAAAGTCAATTGTGGTCAACCTACAGTCAAAATTCAAGATTTTGGACCAATATCAACATTTTGAAGTCATATGTATCCTATAATCAAGATTGGATCACAACTCTCCGAGAAAATTGGTCAAATCATCAAAAGGGCAAAATGGTCAAAATTAGGGTTTTTACTGAGAATGACCAATCTTTGACTTTTGACCTGGTACATGACGTATTGGTTCGGAATATGATCTCAAGGATTCAAGTGCATCCTTTTGACCTAGTTGCATATTCCAATTCACCTCCCGAGATCAATGGATTGATAGATGAAATTTGGTCAACTGATGAAAAAGCCAATTGTACACTGAAAAGTCAAACTTTGACTTTTTGGTCAAATTTGAGTTTCAAAAATCACATTTCATCAAAACATTCAAAATATGAAATTTAATCATAAAAAAAAATCAAGAAGGTCAAGAATCGAACTTTGCAAGACTTGGAAAAAATTTCTAGGTATTTTCTATACATGATTAATTTCATTACCTCATAACACCCTTTTTCACTATAATTCAAAATAATTCAGGATGTTACAAACAATTTAAGTTATTACAATACTGCATTTTTTAAGTTAGAATTTGTTAAATTACAAATCCTAAAATTTTATATTGCTTGAATTTTTCCCTTTGATTCAATGTCCAAACTTTGCCATTATGCTGTCCATAAAACAGACTTGTATCATGCTACAAATGTTGTTGTCCAAGAAAGCCCAAAACCATGTCAAAAACAACATGTTGTACTGCTATAAAATAGCCTTGCACAAATCTGCCATAACACTCCAAAACTGCTGTCATAACCTTTGCTCATTCAAAAAGTCTGCTCTATTTTTTCATTCACAAAACAGAAAAACCAAAACCCACTGTACAACCTTGCAAGCTTCCCTCTAAACCAACTATCCAAACACCTCATATACATCACATAGAGATTTTTCAAACACGAGAATAATTTTTGTAACACCCTTAACATCACCTTCAAAACACAAACAAAAAATAGTATTTTGCACCTTAGACTGGGTTGGAGCGATTCTAGAACTATGCGGCACAGAGCAAGGACTGGAGCAGCTTCAAGGAGGAGCTCAGTCAATCATCAATTCGCACTCGGAGACATCCATACGTGTTCCAAAGTTTTGCTTCAAGTGGTATACTTTTTTTCCAAACTGTAATATCTTTATCCATACATTATTTGTTGTTTGTATTCAAAAGATATATAAAAAAGATAGATCAAAAGAAGAAAACTCAGGGGGATGACACGGGTGCCCGTGTCAACTCAGTTGTTTAAAAATCTAACAAAAAATGCAGGACAAGGTGCTAACACGGGTGCCCGTGTCACAGGACACGACCTGTGTCAAGTCAACTAGAACCATAAGCTAACAAAGATGCAGGTCAGGGTGCTATCACGGGCGCCCGTATCACAGGACACGGCCTGTGTCAGGTCTACTGGAGCCAGAAACATGCAAAGTGGCAAGTCAGGATGTTGACACGGGTGCTCGTGTCACAGGACACGGCCCGTGTCAGCTTAGCTGGTGCAAAAAGATAAAACATGTATGGATCATTACAGGTTGCTGACACGGGTGCACGTGTTACAAGACATGGCCCATGTCAGACCAGACAGCATAAATCTTGATTTTTTGACTTTTATCTTTTATTTTCATTCGATTTGGTTGTAATGGTAAAATTAGGTTTTATTTGCTTTTATCTCCCCATTTGTAAAATTATACCCCCATCCCCTAAAGTGATGTAATAGCGTAGGATTTTAATTTCCGCAAATTTACCGCTTTAATATAATTGTTAGTAATTAGGGTGTGTATGTCAAGATAAAATCAACCTTAGAGAACCCTAATCTCAAAGACAAAAATGCATGCAATCAAAACACCATTCATACACGCGCACCTCTAGGATAACCCCGCTTTGTTGCCTCGGAAAAAAAGTCATGTCCCTCAAATGTGGGACGCTTTAGAAAAGACCCTTCAATAAAAAAAGATTGTAGTCCCTCGATGACCCTTCGACGTTTCCTTCACTAAAACGATCTTAGTCCCTACGAAAATTTCTAAAGCGTCACACAAGTTGCCTTCTATGACTATACGAAGAACCGCGCTTGTCCCTTCCCATCCAATGATAGGGCTTCTTACCAATCAATTGTAAGATAGAAACATCTAAAGAAGGAGGAAAAGAACAAAGACCTTTTGAGTAGGTAGGACGTTCGTAGTTTCTTGCTCACAAATAAAAAACCATTTCCACACTTACACTTTTAAAACATCTCTCCAAAAAACATCTCATTGAACTATTTTCAAAACCAACACTTTGTATACATTCTTATAGAGACGAGAATCATTATAAAGTTTGCCGAAACAAAGGCGTTTTCAAAATATTTTCAAACTTGCATCAATCACAAACACATTTCAAACAAAGAATTTCAAAGTGATAAAAAAACTAAGAGCCCGTAGATAACTACGGATGAAAAGGGTGGTAACACCTTCCCTTTTCATAACCTACCCCCCGAACTCAAGAAAATTCTCAAAAGGTCTTTCCTGTTATTTTCATCCTTTCCTTTATTGGATAGAAGAAAAGTCGGTGGCGACTCTTGGTATCTGCAATAATTGCGATCAAACGCAAAACACCCAAGTTAGTTCTTCCACCGTATTACAGAACTGGCGACTCCGTTGGGGAGTCCTTAAAAGTTGGGTTACCTTAGAGCTAGATCATATTTAGTTTCCTTCATTGTTAGATTTGTTTTCTTTACATTTATGGGTCTTTATTTGGGCTTGTTTTGATCCTCTACCCGGATTGGGGAACATCATTAGGTAAATAGCAAAAATTATGGAGACTCTATGACATAGACCGATATGGTTGAGACAATAGCTATTTAGTGTGACAAATTTGTGGGTACCGGTATCTCTTATGGAGAATTAAGGAGAATACGGGGCCGCTGTGTGGTGCCATGAAGCACTAACGAACCTTAAAACCTTTAATTGAACAAATTGGCCATTAGGAAGTAGTGAGATAGCCTACTTTGGTGCAGTCTGAAGTTGTTTGATACTCGATACTACACTCATTGAGATCTAACTTTTGGGATATTTCGGTCACCAATAAAGAGGCTTGCGCTGAAATAATGCACAATGAAGAAAGACCAATGATATTGAGATCCCGTAGAACCCGATTACTTTCTAGGATAGGTTGAACCAACTAATCTTCAAGAGGGTACTTACCAATGAAACCTCATGCAATCCTAAACCTAAAGACTTGTTTTCTTTGCTTGTGTATGTTTATGTGTACATAACATCATGACATCATACCATTGCATTTGCACTAACCATTTCAAGGACTTTGGAATTTATCTTTGTGTTGTTTTGTAGGACATGGCTTCCATGCGAAGAAATACCATCTGAATCAACCTTGTAAGAGTGTATCCTCAACTCAAGGAATTAGCATCCAAGGTTCCCAATGATTCTCCGTTCACCAAGAAGTACGGTCGTCTCATTAACTTGGTTACAACAAACTTTTAAGAAGATATGGTACATGTGCTTTTCCAATTATTTGATCCTCAGCACCATTGCTTTACACTCCCTGATTACCAACTAGTTCCTACTATGCAAGAATTTTCTCAACTCTTGGGAGTTCCTATTCTTGATCAATTACCCTTCACTGGTATTGAGAGATAACCAAGACATTAGGAGATTGCTCGAACTTTAGATTTGCAACGGTCCGACGTCGTGGAAAATTGGGTAACAAGAAGTTGCGTTAAAGGGTTTCTAGCCAAGTTTCTGTTTGAGAAGACTGAACAATTTTGGAAGGCTCTTGATTTGCAAACTTTTGAATAAGTGGTGGTTCTTCTAATCTATGTGATGGTACTATTTCATAACCTGGACCAACTCATAGATGTGAATGTAGTCAGTTTTTCCATCTCGTAACCCAATGTCTACCTTGCTTGGTGATATCTTACATTCTCTTCACACTCGCACCATGAAGATAAAAGGAATTCTTATGTGTTGCACTCCTTTGTTGGCTAGGTGGTTTATTTCACACCTACCTCAATCTGTTTTGAAGAATGAGCAAGGCATGAGATGGTCTAATAGGTTGATGTAACTTACACATTCAGATATTCATTGGTGTTCTCGATCTTTGGAGGATGTTATCATCATTAATCATTATGGGGAATTCCCCAATGTCCCTCTCCTTGGCATTAGGGGAGGAATCACCTATAACCCTTGTTTGGCTTTGCGACAATTTGGGTATGCTAGGAGGGATGGTCCTCATGATGCACTTATCCGAGGAATTGTGTTCGACTATGAGAAAGATGTCCAAGGTTATCATCAGAGATTCATATGAGTTTGGGGTATGGTGAACAAATTTAATAGCAAAACATTGGGGCATAAGAACTCCATTCCTTTGGAGCCTTATCTCAAGTGGGTGCGGGATTGCGCTCAAAATCTCATGATGCCTTATGAGGCCATTCAACCTATCATCGTGGAGCCTATTGCCGAGGGAGATGCCCCTTACACTACTCTTCCTCCTTATGTTGTACCCCAATTTTTTCCCCTAAGATCCCTTCATCATAACATGTTGATTCAATCACAACAAGATCACATTAGGGCTTTTGGTTTTTCTCCTTATCTTTAGTTTTGCTCTTTGAGGAATCACCAAGCACCTTGACTTGTTTTCTTTTGTGATCATGAATATTTTGTCTTATTTTTTCCTTTGAATTAATAAAATGTAATGTTGGTTTGTCTTGGTTGTTACTAATGTAGGTAAAGACAATGAGGCTTAGCAAGTTGCTACATGGGTTCATGAGTTTATTTACATGCCCTAGTCAATAAAGCTTGAGAAGTTAAAACCTCACCATTGGGGTTGTTTTAGAAGAAATGGCATGTCAAGGTTATTTTGGTTCACCGCATTTCAATACTATCAAATTTGGTTCAAAAATACAAGGGGTTGATTGGAGAAGTTGTCATGCTTGGATAAGGCTTTGTTCCCATTGGTCACAAGTGCATATTTCTGTCAATTCTCAAGATATGGAAGTGGTTTTGGTGACTACGGGTTCTCATTTTCACCCTCAACAAATTCTATTTACAAAGAATTTGTGTTGGTACAAGAAGTTTGTTCAAAATTGTCAAAGTTACTCAAGGCATTTTCTTGATCTAGGAGCTAGGGTTTTGAACTTTAAAGAAGCATATCATGCTCATCTTTTGGTATTTTTAAGTGATTCCAAAGACATCATTCTCTTAAAAGAATTATCAACAAATCACTTAAAAAGTTTCAAGGAATTTTCATGTAGAAGAATCTTGATGATGAAGAAAGATTACAAGTCCTCCAGATGAATCCCCAATTTCTCATGTGTGACTTCAAATGATCATAAGGATACAAAAGATTATAGGTCATTTCATGATTTTTTCCAACTTCAACAAATCATAACTCTCTTAATTTTTGGAGATTTTAAATGGTTCAAGTTTAAAAATGTCATTCAAAGGGTCTATTTCATGCCATCTTTTTTGGTCAAGAGAAAATTCCAAGTGGAAGGCCATGTTTGGATGCAAAACATTATAGGTCACTTTTGAAGAAAATTTTGAAATATTTCTAAGTATGGAAAGTCAACCCTTTTTCTCCAACTTTGACTCAATGCAACTTCTTGCTCAAACATCCATTTGATCTTATTCCTTGCACATTGAAAAGCTTGTGACTTCATCTTTCAAATGCTTCAAGAATCACATCATAAGGTTCCCTACATTGTTGGCACCATGGTTATGAAAGTGGCATCATGAAATGGAAATTCCAAGTTTAGTCAAATTTGAAAATTAGTTAAAATCCAATTACAAGCTTGTTTAAGGATCAATTTCGTGTCTAATCATGTTTAGGAACTTGCCATAAAAAGAAACGACCCTTAAACCATCCAATTTGATGCGTTTTGAGCCATGTGAAGTCACACTTTTTACATTTAGCAGGTCCACACTATTTCACTCATTTTTCCTCCAATTCAAACGCTTGAACCTTGCATCATAATCAACTATAAATAAGGATCATCCCTCACTCTTTTTTTCAATCTTTTGATAGCCAATTGACCTCTGTTCATATCCCACAAGAACTCTGAATTTGAAATTCTGATTTCTCATATTCTCACCTTAAAACACCAAAAGCTCCATTTAGTTAGCTTCATTGAACTTCTCTAAAGCTAACCATACGGTTACTTTCAAGAATTATAACCGATATTGATCTGTGGAAGTTCAGTTTCAGAGTAATTTTTCACTACTTCGTTCAGGTAGATTTCTTGGCCAAATTGGTTCAAATAAAAGACTAACCCACTCCTTGTATTCTTCCGATCCCCGTGCTCTTCATAGTTTGTAATTTCATTGAGAATTGAGCAAGATATCCCAGATTTTCGTGCTCTTTATTTTTTCTGGTTTTTTTCAAACACAACCTTGCATAATTTATATAAATTTAGCACGATGGTACCATTAGAATCGTCTTGAAGAGACGAATCTAATGGAACTGTCTGGTTTGCTGATTTTACAATTTGGAAGATTCAATTTGCGGATGACTGGAGGTTGAAGATGATGATATGTCCGTCTTCAACCAATGACATGAATCCACGTTATTTTTTTGAAATGGATACAATGTTCTTTCCTTACAATACGTGTGTCTCAGGAGCCATTGGATCTGACTATTTTTGAGAGTTTGACTCCATCCAACGCGCCATATTTTAAGTTGCTTTATTTTTAAAATGTTGGATCTGGTGTGATATTTAGTAATGACCATGATATGCACAGCGCGTCAGATCCCTTGGATCTGATTACTAAGGAGTTTTGACTCTCATCCATTGGTCAACATCTTTTTGGTTTATATTTTCTTTTCTGATTTTTATATTTAATTGTTTTAAATATCAAAAAAATCATAGAAAATTCATTTTTAGTCCAAAAAATCTGAAAAAATAATGAAAAATATGTTTGATTACTCTCTTTATGATTTTTAATTTTTTCACAATTTAATTTTGTGTTTGGGTATTTTTTATAAATTTTCACTTTATTTGAATGGTTTTAAATATTTAAAAATACTTTTATACATTTTTTTAATTCTAAAAAATTATGGAATGATTCAATGACATTATGACAAATATTGATGACCTCATTTTATTTTTATTTCTGAATTTTTATTTTTTATCATTTTTGGTTTACTTTACTCATTTCTTTTAATTTTAAAAATAGTTTCTGACTTTAAAAAATTACCAACATTTTTCATAAAAATATTTGAGTCATTTTCTGATTTTTCTATGGTCTTACTTTTTATTTATTGATTAATTTGAACATAGTTAATATTCTTATCCCTTATTTCTATTTTAAAACATTTTAAAATCCTTTAAATATATATATATATATATATATATATATATATATATATATATATATATATATATATATATATATATATATATATATATATATATATATATATATATATATATATATATATATATATATATATATATATATATATATATATATATATTAAATGCAATATTATTTTGTGATTATTTTCTGGTTGATCTTGGGTTAAATTTTTTATCATGGACTTTATTAACCTCATTGGATCCATGGTGTTGAGTCTAACTCCACAAAAATGGATGAATGATTTTAATACTAGTTTGATGAAAATTTAATTTAAATGTGGTTTGTATATTTTTCCCCACCTCTCTCTATCTCGTCCATTTCTTATTGTACTATGTGTTATTGGAGCATAATCTCTATATCATATCTCAAAATAAATAGTGCATATATTGCTATTGACCGGCCTCAAAATAGGTGCGACTTCTATATAAGTCCACTTACGACTGATTAATATAGTGCTAAATTTTGTCCTGATTCTAATAAATGATCATTCGTGGCCCAAACCTATATTTGCAAGCCCAAGTATGTTAATTTTATATCTTTGATCCAATAACCTTGATATTCATTATGTGGAGGCTTTGGTTCTACCAATCCTCTAATGGATCTACAACACTTTTGGTCGACGCGGATCACTTAAACATTGTTGATCATTAAATGGAACTTGTGAGGATTCCAAATGGGTGATATACTTGACAAAAAGCAAATTCAACTTGTTGTGTGGAGGTTTTGGTTCTACCAATCCTCTAATGAGTTCCAAATGCAAGTTTCAAGATGATCATCCAACTAACCAGTAATCACTAATAATTTACTTTATCTTTTGCTTTTTACTTTATGCCCTTTATTTTTTATGCTTTATGCACCATTTACTTTTAGAATTTACATTTCATGCTATCTTCATCTTTGCTCACTTGAGCCTTTTCTTTTCTCTTCTAAGATACCTAATAATCAACAAAAACCATAAAAAAACTATAATGGTACCTGGACTGTTTGGTTACTATCCTTGGCATTTTGGAGTATTGGACTTCTTGGACTTAGGATTAGAAACCTTGGCCTATGACCTTGTGACCTTAATTGATATTTTGTCTGGAGCTCTTGAGGTTTACCTCAAGACATTGGGTTGTTTGATTATTTTGTGTGCAGGTTATTGTGATTAGATTCTTCGTTTGTAATCTGGAATTCACCCGTATGAAGTCGTTACTCTGCCCAATTTTTTATGAATACTTAATACACTTGAAGTTTTATTCTCACAAGAGGTCTAGTATCTTTGCTTGCTTGGTTTCAATCCAAAGAATGGGAATTCTATCTTGGCTCATAATGTCAAGTATTGGCTTTTTGTCGGTTAGATGGTTCTTATCCCTAACTTTTATCTTATGCCTTTAGGATAGTCTCTTCTTCTTCTCCCATCTTCTTTAATTTCAAAAATCTCCTTCCTCCTTTTGAAAACTCTTCTTGTTTTTAACTTGAACCACTTTCATAATAAACTTGGAATCATGTCCATGCATTTTCAAATCATTTTCATAAACAAACTTCAATCAACTTAATAATACCTTGACATTTTTTGTGAGATGACTAAAAGTCAATCAATGTCATTTCAAACTATTTTTCCACTTTGGCTTATACTTTAAAACTTTTCTCAAAAGATTGGACTCATGTCAATCCTTTTAGTGATCCAAACAACTATACTTCTACAATATGTAGTGAAGTGAGATATTTTCCACTTGGGTGTTGAGTGAGGCATTGCTGATTTTAAAATCCAAGCCATATTCTCCACTTTGAGACGATGCAAATTCTCCTTTCTCATGATTGTGGGTAGTAAGTATGTTTTCCACACGGACAATGACAATGATGTCTTATCTCATAAAATTGACCAACACACTTTTGTTTTAAATTTTTTAAAGAGGAACTACGTGTACCCTGATCCCCTATTGCACGGAAGGTGGTACATAGGAACTAAAGGTTCGCAACCGCGGCGGGTGCAAAAACCATAAAAAATATATTTATTTCCTCACCTCCACCATCTATTTTTATACAACATTTTTATAGCCAAAATATACAGATTTTACAAAGAGGTTCCTGCGGAGTATCGTAGATGTTTAGGGTGCTAATACCTTCCTTTGGCATAACCAACCCCCTTACCTTGAATCTTTCCTCCTCTTTTTTGGGTTATTCGCTCTTTTCCCATTCCTTTGGAAACAATAAAGTGTGGTGGCGGTTTTTATTTTGATCTGTATAAGTCTAGTCAATCCAATTGCTTAGTCTTAAACGTTTCTACGGCTACAGAAAAATGGCGACTTCACTGGGGAAAGATTGATCTCTTGATGGTCCATCCCTATATGGGTTGAGCCTATCTTTTCATATCTGTATATATGCTATTGTTGTTTATGAGTTATATGTTGTATATATGTTTGCCTGGATTTTCCTGGTTTTCAGGGTGCTTGGTGATTACTCATAAGTCCTATACCCGGACTTGGGTAAACTTTAAGATAGGACGGGCGGTATAGTCATGTTAACTTTGAGGGAGTAATCCCAAAAAAGGAGGCATGAGATCCCCCACTCAGTGGAGGCCCCTTTAACTGTAGTGTCGTTTACCGAGTAATCGGGAAGACATACTACTTTCGACCTGGGAGCCTGCTGAAGCTGAGGACCGTAGATACCCAACCCATCTTGGCCTTTTAGGTGTAGTGCGGAAGCTATGACGGAGTAATCCATAAATAGTTGTCACGCGATACTACGCTCAAATGAGTTTTTCTTGAGAATATTACTAATTACCGAGTTAATCGGGAAGTTGGTAATATTCGAAGGAAGGATGTAGACTCTGGGAACCTCTAGAACCTTGTTCGGCAGGTGATAACTTTTAGACCAATACCTTATGGGTAGTACCTTTGACCTCATGCTCGTGACGTTGAACCTATGAACCCTATATATTTGTGATATGTGTATGATTGTTGCAACATGCATCCATGCACTCATAAGCATCTTGAAGAAAATCTTATTTCAAGGGATTTAAAAGTTGACCCTTTGTGAATGTCTCGGGTAACCATGGATTCTGGGATAAGAAAGACCGAGAACTACAGTTTCAAGGATCCCAAGGTATATGAGTTGATTAGTCTAGTTCCTGAGATCGAGTCTTTTGCAGATTTTTAGAAGAAGTATGGATCCATCAATCCTCTCATGAAGTTTAGGATAAAGGAGGGTTTCCTCTTGACCTTGGTCCATTTCTATGATCCGATGTATCATTGCTTTACTTTTCCCGACTAACAGTTAATGCCTACACTGGAGGAGTATTCTTATCTGTTGGATTTACCCGTTACCGATCGTGTTCCTTTTACTGGTTTGGAGTGTGAGCCAAAACCACATGAGATTGCTGCTTTGATCCATCTAGGGAAGTCTGAGGTGGAAGCCTATATGACTAGTAAAGGAGGGATTAGAGGATTACCAGCTCAGTCCTTATTGGAGAAAGCTCATTACTTTTCCAGGATGAAGAGTACAGTCGCTTTTGAGGCCATCTTTGCTCTACTTTCTTACGGGTTGTTCTTATTTCCTAATGTGGATAGGTTTGTCGACATTAATGCTATCAGGATCTTCATGATTGGAAACCCAGTTCCTACATTGCTGGGAGATACCTATTACTCTATTCATCTTCAGAATTATTACCATAGGGGGTGATTATCTATTGCACGCCTTTGTTGTACCGGTGGTTTGTCTCTCATATTCCTCAGTCTGATGCTTTTTGAGATGTCAGGAAGGAACCCCGTTGGGCTCCTAAGATCATGGCACTTACTCACTCAGATATTGATTTGTATCATCGAACTTACCAGGATATATAGATTGTTAACAATTGTGGTAGTTTCCCCAATGTACCTCTTCTTGGTACAAAGGGAGGAATTAACTATAATCCTGTTCTTGCACGACGACAGCTTGGTTATCCGATGAGGGAAAACCAAATAGTATTCACTTGAGTAGTTTCTTTTTGAAGGAGGGAGAAGACCATATGGAAGCTAGGGAGAAAATTGCAAAGGCTTGGTGTCACATTCATAAGAAGAGTAGGAAAGACTTGGGACCTAGGGGTGTTGTTTCAATGGAGCCATATCTTCAGTGGATCCAAACAAGAGCTATTCAGTTGAAGATGTCGTATTCTTGGGAAACACCTATGCTTTATTTATTTGTGAAGACCACTCCTCCCCTATTAGATGATCTAGAAGAGCTGTAGCTTGCTTTGGTCAGGATGCAAAAGGAAACGGACGCTTGGAAGAATAAATGCCAAACTCTAGAGATTTCCTATAGAGCATATTTGAAGGAGAAAGATGACTTGATTGAGATCCTTGAGAGTCGGGCTGAAGAGACCATGGAGAGGCAAGGGGATTTATTTTCTTCTAAGCCTCAGTCAGATGCTATTTGCTAACTCCCTTATTTAGGATATTGGAAGGAGGTTTCCACCAGATATGCGGAAGAAAACCAAAGGTTGAAGGCTCAGGTTGCCAGGCTCACAGGGAAGCGCCAGCGTATAGAGTGATATCCATCAGCTTCACTTTTTAGGGTTTTAGAATTTATTTTCATCTTGTACTTGGGATTGTTGAGACTTGTAACCCATTTAGAAGTTATTATAATAAAAAATTTCAGTATTTTCAAATGTGTTATTACTTTGATATTTGCAATATGTCTATAAACTTTAAATCCATTGAATTACTAAATGACAAAATAAAATCATGTACATTGCACATCATGCATCATATTGCACATATTTCTTGAATTTGTTATGCATATCCAGATGTCTTACCAAGCTACTTTACTTTGTTCAGCAAGTTGACTCACCACTACAATACTCGAGCTAATTTCAGAAGGAAGATGGACAACCTAGAAAAAGAGAATCACGAGCTGCGCGAGGAAGTTTCTTCTCTGAAGGTCGGCATGGCCAATCTTACTGCTCTGATGGAATTTCTGGTGGCTGCTCAGAATCAGCCATCGAGTGTTCAACCTCAACCAACAAGGGTTAGTACTGAAGCTCTGACTGTTCCTACGTCTACTGCTCCACCTGTTGTTCAGAATCACATTCCTCAAGGTTACCCATGGGGAATTCCAGAGAATTTTGTGCCTGAAGGTTCTAACCTTGGTCCTCAAGATACTCCAGTTGTTCAGACTATTGTTACTCCTGCACCTCTTTCGATAAATATGGTTTTGTTTGTTAATGATGATGTGTGTCATCCTTTCCCTCCACCAAGTGAAGACTTGGGTCTTTATGACATAATGGATGATTTCCAAGAGCAGTTTGACAAGATGCAGAGAGAGATGAAGGCCCTCAGGGGAAAAGAGTTATTTGGCAGAATGTGAGTGAATTATGCTTGGTCCCGAATGTTAAGATACTTGTGAAGTTTAAAGTCATGGAGTTCGAGAAATATAAGGGCAACACTTTCCCTCGTGCTCATCTGGTGATGTATGTAAGGATAATGTCTATCCATACTTTCAATGACTTGGGAGAAGCGTTTATCAAAAAATACAAGTACAAAGTGGACATGGTGCCTGACCGTGATCAACTCAGGGCCATGGTTCAGAAAGACAGAGAATCATTCAAAGAATATGCACAGAGATGGCGTGAGGTAGCCGCCCAAGTGATCCCTCCTATGGAAGAGAAGGAGATGACTAAGATTTTCTTGAAGACTTTGGGTGCTTTCTACTACGAGAGGATGGTAGAGAGTGCGCCAAGTGAGTTTACTGAAATGGTAGGCATGGGTATCCGCTTAGAAGAGGCTGTAAGATAGGGCCGTTTAACAAAGATTGAAGGATCTGGAGGTGTGAAGAAACCATCTTATGGGTTTACCAAGAAGAAGGAATGGGATGCAAATGTTGTCATGCAATAGAAGAGGGTTAACACTCCTAGAAGGAATTCTCAGCTTCATCAGCAAGTCGCCTCAGTTACTCCAGTCGTGGGTGTAGCTTCAACCACCGTTGCTTATCAGAGACCATCCCAGCAGGTGAATCAAGGGTATAATCAGATAAGGGAGAGTTATGACCTTATTCCTATGAGCTATACGGAATTACTACCGGCATTGATACAGAAGAAGTTGGTTCAGACCCGACCACCCCCCACTGTACCATCACCGTTGCCGTGGTATTACAAGGCAGACCAAACATGTCCTTTTCATCAGGGAGCACCAGGGAATAATGTTGAGAATTGTTATCCTTTCAAGACTGAGGTGCACAAATTGGTGAAGTCTGGTATTCTATCTTTCAAGGATGTGGGCCCTAATGTGAAAGACAATCCTCTACCCAAGCATGAAGGAGTAAATGTTGTGAATATGGTGGCCGATTGTCCAGGAAACTTCCGGATTTTTGACATTCATCTAGTTAGAGGAGATTTGGTGAAAATGCATGCAGACCTCTGAATTTATCTACTATACGCATGACTATTCCGGTTGTGCTATTTGCAGTACATACATACAGGGTTGCGATAAGATAAAGGTTGACTTGCAGGAAATGATGGATGAGGGCCTCATCCACATAATCAGGCCTAAGGAAGAGTATGAAGAAGAAGTAAACATGGTTTCTAGATGTCCTATAGAGTTCAAAATCTTTGATGTGGAACATATGAATGAGGATCTTGTAAAATTGCATGCTACTTTCTGCCACTTGGCTAGTCAGATGGAACACCAGTATGGATCTTGCCGAATTTGCTGTCGAGATTCCCAAGGATATTCAATCGTGAAGAAAGGTGTTCAGTTGTTGTTGGACAGTGGAACCATCAATATTACAGGTCAAAGGGATGATTACCATGAAGTTGATATGGTTGAGGTTTGTTTGGTTAAAGAAGAGTCAGATGAAGAGTATGCCTCTGCAGATGAGTATTTTTCCTCAGATGAGGATTTGTTTTCCAGAAATGACTCAATAATGATTGATTGTGTTGAAGAAGGGGTAAACGTCAGTGTACCGTGTTTTAGTCCACCCACCCATTTTAAAGTTGAATATTATAGCAAGCCAGTTGTTACCCCATTGGTTATTAGTTTGCCGGGTCCTGTTCCCTACGAGTCAGATAAGGCTGTACCCTACAAATACAATTCTACAATCTTAGAGGATGGAGTGGAAGTTCCCATCAAGCCAATGCCTGATGTTGGAAATATTGTTGAGAATAGTAGAGTGACCCGCAACGGTCGTGTGTTTGTACCAGTTGTTCGAGGAGATGCTAGTGTTGGAAAGAAAATTGCTGAGAACTTTGAACCCAAGAAGGCTACGGGTGAATTTAGTGGAGCTACGTTAGAGAAATAAGTGGATGATATTTTGAATATAATCAAGATGAGCGACTACAAAATTGCAGATCATCTACTGCAGACTCCTTCAAAAATATCTATCTTGGCTTTATTGATGAACTCATCTGCTCACAGAGAATCCTTGATGAGGGTATTGGACCAACCTTTCATGGAAAGTGATATGCCAGTAGACCAATTCAACAATGTAGTAGGGAACATTGTGTCATGTAATAACTTGAGTTTCTGCGATGATGAATTTCCAAATGAAGGAAGGAATCACAACCTGGCCCTCCACATCTCTATGAATTGCAAGAATGATTCACTATCCAATATGCTGATTGATAATGGATCTGCTTTGAACGTTATACCGAGGAGCACTCTTATGAAGTTGAAATATCAAGGAACGCCTATGTGCCCGAGTGGCATCATTGTAAAAGCGTTTGATGCATCAAGGAAATCTGTTATTGGTGAAGTGGACTTGCCTATTCATATAGGACCACATTTTTGTTCAGATTACTTTCCAGGTCATGGACATTATACCTGCTTATAGCTGTTTGTTGGGACGGTCGTGGATTCATGAGGCAGGGGCTGTCACTTCAACTTTACACCAGAAACTGAAGTTTGTATGTGAAGGGAAAATAGTGATCATAAATGGGGAACAGGGATTATTGATATCTCATTTGTCCTCTTTCAGCATTGTGGAGGCAGATGAAGTTGTTGTTGGAACCCAGTTCCAAGCTTTATCTATTGACAACATAAGAGGAAATGAGAATTCCATGGTTTCGCTTAAGGATGCGCACCAGGTTATGCGTAAGGGTCATAATGAAGTATGGGGACAGATTGTGGATCCACCTGTAAACAAGAACAAAGATGGCTTGGGGTTCTCTTTGAGGAATGATAAAGGTAAGAGCATGAAGCCGAAGTTTGCTGTAGGAAAGTATCAAGACATTTTTCGTAGCGGGGGTTATCTTCATCCAACTGTTTCTGGGATTAATGCCATTGTGGAAGATGAAACAGAGCAGGAAATGCCAAATTACGTGACGCACGGAGTTAGGGTTCAGAACTGAATCACTATTGATGTTCCCTCTTGCGTACATGTTTCAAAGTAATTTGATTTGTTAATCTTTTTGAAAAGATTTCACTCTGCCAAAGGTGGAAGTATTAATGTTGTAGGGCTTATCTATTTGCTGTGACTTTTAAAATCAATAATAAAAGTTGTCTTTGTTTCCCAACATTATGTCTTTATTTTCTGATTTTTCTTGGAAAATGGTAATAAAAAAACCTTTCAAAATAAATAATAACTGAAAAAACAATTTGCACGATCACTTGTTATATGTGTCAGTTTCTAAATACAATCATAAATCATATGTGCAGATTAATTTTAAAAAAACTGTTGAACACAATGAACCTACACCCTCTCCCAACTTTGAATGTCCTGTGTATGGGGCCGAAGAAGAAGACTATGATGAGATTCAAGAAGAGGTATCACGGTTGCTTGAGCGCGAGGGGAATGGCATTCAGCCATATAAAGAGCTATTGGAAGTAATCAATTTGGGTTCAGAAGAAGATCTGAAAGAGGTCAAGATCAGAGCATTGTTGCATCGTTATGTGAAGAGAAGGTTGATTGAGTTGTTAAAAGAGTATGTGGATATTTTTGCTTGGTCTTATCAAGATATGCCTTGTCTAGATACATATATTGTAAAGCACCATTTGCCGCTGAAGCCAGAGTGTCCACCAATCAAACAAAAGTTGAGAAGAACTCACTCAGATATGGCAGTGAAGATCAAAGAGGAGGTTCTAAAGCAGATTAATATTGGTTTTCTTGTGACGTCAGTGTATCCTCAATGGATTTCCAATATTGTCCCATTACCAAAAAAAGACAGAAAAGTTCAGATGTGCGTAGATTACAGAAATGTAAATAAATCTAGTCCAAAAGATGATTTTCCATTGCCACACATTGATATGTTAGTGGATAGAACAACAAAATTCAAAGTTTTCTCGTTCATGGACGGATTTTCCGGATATAATCAAATAAGAATGGCTCTATAAGACATGGAAAAACAATGTTTATCACACCCTGGGGAACATTCTGTTACAGAGTGATGCCCTTCGGGTTGAAGAACGCTGGTGCAACGTACCAGAGGGCTATGACAACCCTATTCCATGATCTAATGCACAAGGAAATCAAAGTATATGTTGATGATATGATTTCTAAATCCCAGACTGAAGAAGGGCATGTAAAACATTTATTAAAATTGTTTCAGCGTTTGAGGAAGTATCATCTCCGCTTGAATCCAAATAAATGCACCTCCGGTGTTTGATCAGGAAATTTGTTGGTTTTCATTGTTAGCCAACAAGGAATTAAAGTTTCCCCTGATAAAGTAAAATCAATTCAAGAGATTCCAGCGCCAAGAACTGAAAAGCAAGTCAGAAGTTTCCTCGGGAATTTGAATTATATTTCCATATTCATTTCCCACATAACTGTAACATGTGAACCGATCTTTAAGTTGTTAAAGAAAGATCAAGGTTGTGTATGGACGAATGATTGTCAAAGGGCATTTGAAAGTATTAAAGAATATCTGCTTGAACCTCCTATCTTTGTCCCTCCTGTCGAAGGAAGACTGTTGATTATGTATCTGACAGTGTTAGATAATTCCATGGGCTGTATTCTGGGACAACAAGATAAATCAGGGAAGAAAGAGTATACCATTTATTATCTCAATTAAAATTTTACTGATTGTGAGTCGCGGTATTCCATGCTGGAATAGACATGTTGTGCTCTAGCCTGGGCGGAAAAACATTTGCGGCAGTATATGTTTAATCACACCACTTGGTTGATCTCCAAAATGAATCCAATCAAGTACATTTTTGAAATGCCTGCTCTTACCGGGAGAATTGCCCGCTGGCAGATGTTGTTATCTGAATATGACATTGAATACCACACTCAAAAAGCTATTAAAAGCAGCATGTTGGCAGATTATCTTGCTCACCAACCAGTTGAGGATCATCAGACTATGGAGTATGAATTCCCCGATGAGGATGTGGTGTTCTTGAAAGTGAAAGATTGTGATGAACCATTGCCTAAAGAAGGTCTTGACCTTGAATCTCGTTGGAGTATGATATTTGATGGAGTTGTGAATGCTTACGGTAAAGGAATTGGTGTTGTGATCATCACTCCACATGGATCACACATTCCTTTTACTGAAAGGTTAACATTTGGTTGTACTAATAATATGGAAGAATATGAGGCTTGCATCATGGGTCTCGAGGAAGCTATTGATCTCAGAATTAAAATTCTTGATGTGTACGACGAATCAGCTTTGGTAATAAATCAGATTAAAGGAGAATAGGATACTCGTCACCCCGACTTGATCCCTTACAAATATTATGCTAGAAGATTGTTACCCTTCTTTAAAAAAGTTGAATTCCATCATATTCCAAGAGATGAAAATCAGATGGCAGATGCTTTTGCAACTCTGGCTTCTATGTATCAAGTGAATACTTGGAATAATATACCTCGAATTATAGTCTGGCGACTTGGTAGGCCCGCTCATGTGTTTACCATAGAAGAAATAGTAGATGAGAAACCTTGGTATTATGATATCAAGCATTTTCTCCAAACTTAGGAATACTCGATTGGTGCTTCGTAGAAAGACTGAAAGACATTAAGAAGATTGGCTGGAAGTTTCTTCCTCAGTGAAAATGTGTTGTATAAGAAAAATCATGACATGGTCTTGCTCAGATGCGTGGATAGATACGAAGCAGACATGTTGATGCACGAGATTCATGAAGGTTCATTTGGAACTCATGCCAATGGGAATTCGATGGCTAAAAAGATGCTAAGGGAAGGTTACTATTGGCTGAAAATGGAATCTGATTATTACAAATTTGCAAAGAAATGTCATAAATTCCAGATTTATGCGGACAAGGTTCATGTGCCTCCGACACTTCTCAATGTGATTTCCTCCCCGTGGCCTTTCTCTGTGTGGGGTATTGATATGATTGGGATGATAGAACCCAAAGCTTCGAATGGACACTGTTTTTTCTTGGAAACAATTGATTACTTCACCAAATGGGTGGAAGCTGCTTCATATGCTAATGTCACTAAGGAGGTGGGTGTGCGCTTCATTAAGAATAATCTTATATGTCTGTATGGTGTGCCGAGCAGAATTGTCACTAAAAATGGCTCGAATCTGAACAACAAGATGATGACAAAACTGTATGAAGAATTCAAGATTGTCCATCACAACTCATCTTCGTACAGGCTAAAGATGAATGGGGCTGGTGAAGCTTCTAATAAGAATATCAAGAAGAATATTCAGAAAATGGTTGTTACTTATAAGGATTGGCATGAAATGCTCCCTTTTTCTTTGCATGGATATCGAACATATGTCCACACTTCAACAGGAGAAACCCTGTTCTCCCTTATGTATGGAATGGAAGTTATACTCCCAGTCGAGGTTGAGATTCCCTTTTTGCATGTGATAATGGAAACCAAGTTGTCAGAGGCTGAATGGGTCCAGAACCGGTTTGACCAATTGCATTTGATCGAAGAGAAGAGAATGATAGCTTTATGTCATGGGCAGTTATATCATAAGAGGATGAAGAAAGATTTTGATTAAAAGGTCAAACCTCATGAATTCAGAGAAGGCAACCTCGTGCTCAGAAAGATCATGTCTTTTAACGCTGATTCTAGGGGCAAGTGGACTCCCAATTTTGAAGGCCCATATGTTGTCAAGAAAGCCTTCTCTGGCGGTGAAATAATTCTTGAAACTATGGATGGCAGGAGTTCCCACGTCCCATGAATGTTGGTGCAGTCAAGAAATACTTTGCCTAAAGAAATAAAAGAATAGCTCGCTAAGTTAAAAACCTGAAAGGGCGGCTTAGGCAAAAAGGAGTGTCTCGGTAGGCCGAAAACCCGAAAGGGTGGTCTAGGCAAAAATTAGAGACATAAACAGAATAAATTTCCCGCTAAGTTGAAAACCCGCAAGGGCAGCTTAGGAAAAATTTAGGGACTTTCTTAGCAAGTAACTACATTGGACAAGACTTGATTATTGAAGCAACAATCTTCTCGGATACTTATCATACTTCAAACAGAAGTTGTTGCTCGGGATTTCAACAGTTGTTAGAAGGGATAATGGTCATTGTATCTCAATGTAACTTTTCCATTATAGATTACCATTTTCTGAACTTTGTAATCATCCATGGAGTCTCACCATTCGCAGACTACCATTCTATTAATGAAATTTTAGCTTTTAACCAATTCTTTATATTTCTTATTTTATTTAGCTTGCAAAGACTCCATTTATTATTGATAATAACTTTCAAAGAGAAAAGATTAAATAACAAAATTGATTTTCAAAAAGAATTTACAATTTGCTTTTACTTCAAAATTTGTGACGCAAGAGAAAACAACAAAAATGGTGATCCCAGGGATGGACGAACTCCCGTTGTTTTAAGAAGTTTTTTATTTCCCCCGGGAAGGCTTACTCGGGATGTTTTCGCTGTATTGGGTTTGTGACTCTAGTGTCCCCGGTCTGGTTTTGGTTCATTTCTCTTATTTTCTGAGTTTGCATGATATGAAGATTCAATCCGAGATTTCTCCATTGAAGTTTAAGTTTGTTTAATAGAGGTTATTTCTTCCCAAAGAAGTTGGAACAATGATCACTCTTGAAGAACACATGTCTCTGGTTTCTCTAGTGAATAACGTATATTGGTTTTCCCTTTGAGGATGTCGTGTTAACCTCCCCAGCGAAGTCAACAAGAAATCCCCAGTTAATGTCTTGATGATGGTACATTATACACCTTAACGAAGTTTGTGTGTTTCCTCTTTCAAAATGGGCCTGAATTCCCCAGTGAATGTTTTGATGATTCGGTGTCCATCTACTTTACCTGAAATTGATTTTTGCAATCCCCAGTAGAAGTGTTAATTTTGAAAAAATTTGTTTCCCCGTTGAAGTTTGAGTGTTATTCCCTGGTGAAGCCTGGAGAAGGATGTTATATCCATGTATCTGTACTATTTTTGTCACTTGGATTTGTTTACTTTCGGATTATGTTTCTCCCCAGTGAAGTTAAACCAGAAAGTAGGTTTTGTTCCCTCAATTGGCGCTTACTTTTTCTTGGATTTTTCACCTTGGATGTGATTTAGTCGGGTCTTGATTGTGCCCGAGTTGGTTTTTTCCTGGTTACTCCTAGTGTTATATGTCTGTTTTGTCAGCATATACATGATAACACTCATACATTCATACATACATCATGCATAGTTAATTCACATTCATTAATATTTTTGTTGACATACTACCCTATTTTGCAGAGTTATGTTGTCCTCTCTCCAATAGAGTGATGGCCTTAAGAAGAAAGTGTATATTCTTTCAATTTCCCCACTAAGTTACCCCTCGTGGAAGATTTTTTCTTTAGCCTTCCGGTGCAGCTCTTTGGCTGGATAGATTGGGTTTCCCTCTTGAGTTTAGTTCTCAAAAGATGTATTTCGTTTGACTGTTCCACTCCAGTTTATTTCTGGTTTAAATCTTTGTTTCCCAGCATCATTATCACCGTGGATTTCTGCGAGCTTTGAGCATTGGTTTAGGAAATGTGCATTTATTTTGGCACGAGAAAACTTTTTTCTCCTCAGCAAGAATATGTTGGCATTTCCCACGAAAGTCATATTTCATTCCCCCAAGAAGCTGTTTTGCTTTCCCCAAGGAGTCATGTCTACAATCCTTCCTATAAACAGCGAGTAGCGGGTCTCTTTATTTGAGCAGCTTATAATTCCTTGTAAAATTCGACGTTACCTTTTTTGCTATCTTATCTATGAGTGGATAGTTTGCAGTTCATTGTCAAATTAATCCCGTGGATGGAAAGTCTTTCAAGATCGCAGAGACAGTTTGTTGTGAAATCTTTGGAAGTAGCAAGTCTCTTGATTTGAGACAACTTATATATTACCCTTTCCAGAAGGAGTGCATCAAGAAGAAGTTGAGACCCATTCTAGGTGAAATGCCAGAATTTTGGGGAAAACTTTTTATATTTTTGCTACCCTCAGTCAACGTTGGTAGTTCATCATCAGTGAACGGTGGTGCTATGATATATTTTCTCTCTACCTTCAGTGAAAGTTGGTAGGTCACCATCAGTGAAAGTTGGTGATTGTTATCTTTTTGATACCCTCAGTGAATGTTGGTAGTTCATCGTCAGTGAACAACGGTGCTATGATATATTTTCTCTCTACCTTCAGTGAAAGTTGGTATGTCAACATCAGTGAAAGTTGGTGATTGTTATCTTTTTGCTACCCTCAGTGAATGTTGGTAGTTCATCTTCAGTGAATGATGGTGCTATGATATATTTTCTCTCTACCTATAGTGAAAGTTGGTAGGTCACCATCAGTGAAAGTTGGTGATTGTTATCTTTTTACTACCCTCAGTGAATGTTGGTAGTTCATCGTCAGTGAACAACAGTGTCATGATATATTTTCTCTCTACCTTCAGTGAAAGTTGGTGGGTCACCATCAGTGAAAGTTGGTGATTGTTATCTTTTTGCTACCCTTAGTGAATGTTGGTAGTTCATCGTCAGTGAATGGCAGTGCTATGATATATTTTCTCTCTACCTTCAGTGAAAGTTGTTAGGTCACCATCAGTGAAAGTTGGTGATTGTTATATTTTTGCTACCCTCAGTGAACGTTGGCAGTTCATCGTCAGTGAACAGTAGTGCTATGATATATTTTCTCTCTACCTTCAGTGAAAGTTGGTAGGTCACCGTCAGTGAAAGTTAGTGATTGTTATCTTTTTTCTACCCTTAGTGAACATTGGTAGTTCATCGTCATTAAACGGCGGTGCTATAATATATTTTCTCTCTTCCTTCAGTGATAGTTGATAGGTCACCATCAGTGAACGTTGGGGATTGTTATCTTTTTCCTACCCTCAGTGAATGTTGGTAGTTCATCGTTAGTGAACGGTGGTGCTATGATATATTTTCTCTCTACCTTCAGTGAAAGTTGGTGGTCACTGTTATACAGAGGGAGAACTGGCTTGAAGGTTTTGTGTTTTATCGCAAATTTTGCGGTTAGTAAGAGTCGCACCTACTTTTCTTTTATCCAAAAGGAAAGGTGAAAAAGCACAGGAAAGACCTTTGAGATTATTTCTTGAGTTCGGGGGGTAGATTATGAAAAGGGAATGTATTAGCATCCTTTTCATCCATGGTTTTCCATAGGCTCTTAGTTACTTGCTAGATCACTTGCTTTTGTTTGAAATTGTTCTTTGTGTGGTTTTTGAAACTATTTTGTAAAGAGGCTATTGTTCAGGCAATCTTTGTAATGATTCTCGTTCGTAAGAATGTATACAAAGATGTTGATCTTTTGAAAATGTTTTCAAGTTTTGTAAGATGTTTTGAAAGTGTAAGTGTTTGTTTTAAAAATAGAAAGGATGTATTGTTTGAAATTGAGCAAGTAATTAGGAGCATTCTACCTACTCAAAAGTCTTTCTTGTTTATTTTCCTTTCCTTTGACATTTTTATCTTACCATTGATTTGGTAAGTAACCCTATCTTTGGATGTAAATGGGACGGGCGTGGGTCATCGTATAACCGTGATTAGCAATGTTGCAAGGTATCTTAGCATTCTTTTTTAGGGACTAAGATCATTTGAAAGGCAACTTAGATTGCGTCATCGAGGGACTATGATCTTATACTTTTGTTTGTTTTTGCTAAAATACCTTATATGCGTAATATGGCAATTTTTCATAAGGCAACCAAGTGGATTTATCCTAGGGGTGCTTGTGTACAAACGTATTGTTTTCATGCTTGGTTTTGTCTTGAATTAGGGTTTTCTAATTGATTGGTTTTAGTCTTTCCATACAAACCCTAATTACTAGCATGTTATATATAAAGCGATAAATTGCGGAATTTAAAGTTACTATGCTATTACAACACTTGTGGGAGGGGAGTATACAAATTCATGAATGGGGATTGCAAGAATTTAAACCTAATTAGTCTATTATAACCATATTGAATTGGTATAAATGTACAAGAATTTAAGTGAATATAATGTACAAAATGAGTAAATGTATAAGAATGAAAATATAAAGAAAATGGATATTTGTTTGGATTTTTTAGGAAAAAGGGAGTTTGTTTTAACCTAATTAATTAAAGAAAATAATTAATTAAATTTAAATTTATTAAGAAAAGATTTTAAATAAAACACTAATTCTATTAATTGATTATAAATAAATTAAGTTTCAAGAAAAGTATTTTCTTTGGTATTTTTGTCTTGAAAATAATATGTGGTGTTATAAAATATTTTTGCCCTTTTTTTACATTAAAATAAATATGTTTTAATTGGTGTAAAAGAAAAATAACTAATAACCTAGTCTTAATTAAATTTACAAGATAATGAGTAAAAATAAATAAAGTATGATTAATAAAATAATTTTTTGTGTGAGAAAAATAAATAAACTAAGTTAAAATATAAATCTACTATTTTGTATTTTTTATGATTTTTTAGTATTAGGAAAAATATTTAAGAAAATAAATGAAGTACAAATAAGAAAATAAAATAAACTGGGCTAGGGACGCAAATATGAAACAGGGGGTTAGCTAGAAGAAGAAAAAAAACAAGCCAAAAGAGGCCCAGCGCCTTGCAAAAAAAAGTCAGAAAATGCAAAACATGTAAACAAACACAAAAGGGTACCACTAGGGCTCGAACCCAAGTCCCAAAGGTTACAGGCGCGCGCTTCTACCACTGGGGTGGCTATACATCCGTTAACATAAGCAAATCAATAAATATATGATACAAAACGCCCTGATTACTTCTTCTTCAACCTTCAGCCAGACCAACTGTAACTTGTTCATTTCTCATCAAAAATGAAAACTGTAAACATGAAACTTGTAGCAAATTTCCTCACGGTTTCAAAAATGTAAAGAATTAAAACTATAAATCAAAGATAAGAATGAATTTTACTGGCCCTAAACTGAACCCTAAAAATCTCAGAAACTTCAATCTTAAAATTCTCTAAGCTCAAGAAAAATTAATGGAAACTATGAACATGGTTAGCTTTAGGGAAATGATATCTACATGTTTTGTTCACAAATAAATCATTGATGATGCCTGTATGAGAAGTTATAAAGTTATAAAACTTACCTTGCAAGAGGGTATCGGGTTTGAAGTTTGAGCAGCTTTCAAGGAGTTCCAATGGTTGTGTTAGCTTCCTCAAGTTCCCAAGAAGCTAATGGAATGCTTAGCTTGAGCTGAAAGGGCCTGAGGAGTTCGGGAGAAGTCCAAGTACAAAGCTGAGTTTTTGAAAATGGAGGATGGTGTTAATGGTGTTACAGTTCTGTAACAGGGTGTGAGATCAATTTTATATGATGTTTAGAAGCTTTAGAAACCAAAAGGCCAAGAAACGCATGAGTAGATTATGAGATTCAAGTTTTTGGTCAGTTTATGTGAAAATGGAAGTATGAGATGTGTTTCTGAGTTCTAGGTGTTTTCAGGGCATCAGCATTTGTGTATTTGGTGCAAATAGTTTGTGTATCTATAATCAAAAAGATTGGAGTGGTTTTGACAATCAGAAGTACAAGTTACAAGCTTTTGGCTAGGTTACTCAATTTTGAAGAAAAGAGGGAAACCAAGTTTCAATGTGTAGTACAAGCATGGGCTGGGTGATTGTAAGTGTCTAAACCATTTCTCATGAGTTATAGGACTTGTATGATCAGAAGAGAACAAGTGCAAGGCTCAAGAACAAGTTTTGTGTAAAAAAGCACTTTATCAAAATGGCAATGTAACCTTTCTTCCAAAAATGGATATAAAGCATGTCCATCTATTGAATGCTTGAAGTGAGACCTCTAACAATTGTGTAAAATATTAATTATGGAGTGACTAACAAGTTTGAAGCATGCAAAGTAGATTTTATGAAGCATAGTTTGAATTTTGAACTTGGTACATCACAAAATGACTTGTAATTCAAGTGATAAAACCCTAACTTCATCTCTTCGATTCTCCCTACTCAAGAATGATCTCAAGGAGTTCTTGGACATTTTGGAAATCTTGCAATGTTCTCTGTAACCCATATTTGAATTTCTTTTGAAGATTCCCCTTGGAACTATATGAAAAAGTGCCATGAAGTTGGGTCAAAATCCTGACCAAATTAGGGCAAAAATTTCACTAAGTGTTTAGTTTCATGACCACATGTTCTTAAAATTATAACTTGAGATCCAAGCACTTTTGGAAGGAGTTGTGTAAAGAAAAGTTTTAGATTTCATGGAGATCTACAACTTTCATGTTTGAAGTTTCTCTTGAATCATCATGCATCATGGTGAAAATTTTGCTCAAAGTTATGAAAAAACATGAAATTTCCAACACTTAGAAAAATTTCTAAGTTTAGAAATTTTTACTTTTCAAAATGAAATCTTTATGTTTTGATTTCTTGATGAATAAGTTTCATATTTTGACATGTTTTTATGAATTGTGAACTTTGATATTTGAGATTGACCAAAAAGTCAATGTTTGACTTTTTAGTGTATAGTTGACTGCAAAATTCATCTGTCAATCCAATGGACTTGCAATGTTTTGAACCATGTCATTAGGTCAAAATGGTGAAATTGGAATCTTGATAGAATTTCTTAAACCAATTAACAACTTTCTAGGTCAACAATCAGAAATTGCCCTTTCCCAATCAAAACCCTAATTTTGACCATTTTGCTCTTTTGGAGATTTAATCAAATTTCTTGAGGAATTGTGGTCCTAAATTGATAAATTGATACATATTAGTTTAAAATTTTGATTTGGATCAAAAATTATGAAGTTTGACTATAAATTGGCCATAGTTGACTTTTTCCTCAATACAACTGATTTTTAGGTCAACTATTCAATTGACTGAGCAAAAGTGTGATTCAAGGCTTGGAACTTGTCATGAGTAATCTTAGGGGTCCATAATGATCCATGAAATTAATATGGGGAATTGGAGGTCCAAATATCCTTGTGCAATCTCCAACTCTAATTTTGGTCATCAGTGCTTAAGGAGGTGTCTTGAGCTGATCAAACCCTAGTGCAGTCTTCAGCTAAGGAGATCTTATGAGTAAATTCTTGATAAGTGAGAGGGCAAATTTTGGGGTACAACAGCTGCCCCTGTTCAATCTTCTTAAGCCTGAAGAGTTAGACTAGCGAGTTTTGCCATTCGTGACTCAAAGGTGGAAGATGATTGGACACTAGAGTGCCTAGAAATTTGCACTCGGTGATGTAATGGTTGAGGGAATGGGATTAAAGATGCCATTTGGAGAGATGATGGAAAGTTGTTGGAGATGGGCTTGTAGATGCCATCCAAAAATGATTGATGAACCGTATCTGTAAGTTGAAACCGAATAAATATCATAATGGTGTCTGTGTCTGGAGTGTATCTGAACTTGTATTTAAAAGTTGAAAGAGTATCAGAATGGCATCCACGTATGGAGTGTATCTGAATTGTATCTGGAGATTGAATCTGAATGAGTATCAGAATGGCATCTGCGTCTAGAGCGTATCTGAACTGTATCTGAGGGTTGAGTCTGAATGATTATGAGAATGGCATCCGTGTTTGGAGTGTATCTGAACTGCATCTGAAGTTTGAGTCTGAATGAGTATCAGAATGGCATCTGTGTCTGGACCGTATCTGAACTGTATCTGAAGGTTGAGTTTGAATGAGTATCAGAGTGGCATCCGTGTCTGGAGCGTATCTAAACTGTATATGAAGGTTGAGTCTGAATGAGTATCAAAATGGCATCTGTGTCTGAAGCGTATCTGAACTGTATCTGAAAACCTTGAACATTGTTAATGGTAGCTCTTAACCTTATCCTGAAAAGGGTAAAATGTTAGCTAAAATGCAAAGTCATGTTGTATGAAATACATGATATAATGAGATTGTAATACAGGCATTCATGTTATCAATGTTTATAATATATTGATGCAATGTATGTGTATGTGAGTGAATTTGCTGCACTGCTTGTTGGATTTGGGGGGAAATAAATCCCTGACTGTTGTTGAGGATATGGAGTGTAAGTCTTCATGTTGTGAAGTTGGAGAATTTCCGTTTAGAGAAATAAACTCTGTTGTAAGGGAAATGTCGTGTACTGCTTGTAAAATCTTGTTGTTGTATCTTGAGAAATTTGGTGACTTCTACCAGGGATTTATAACTGGAAGCTTTGTTCCGCTGGGGATAAAACTGCATATTGTGGGGGTATTTTACGAAGATAACTTAGAAAGATTTCCCTACCTCTTAAAGCCATCAGTGATTGTCTTTTTATTTTGTTCATTTTTAAACAGTAATTATGTTCAAATGCATATGTCCGAAAATAAATCATTGGACGTTTTTGTAAACAAAACACAAAAGTAAAGAAAAACATATAGTTTTGCACTTTCAAAGGGATATCTTTGTATTGACTTTGAGTAAGTATTTTGTAAAATGAGACAATCATTCTAGTAAGAGAATGTCATTGTAAAAAATGAAAATTTAAATACAAAGAAAAATAGCTATGTGCAATAACCCCATGGGGTTTCCATTATGCTATAGCCTTCGTATCTCTGAGCATCTTGTCTGTTTATTGCCTCGTCCGAAGATGATTGAATTGATCAGAACTTCTGAGTTTGTCAGTTGAAGCCAAAGGTTGTCCGTAAAGTGATCCAATGGGACATAGTCATACGCTTTAATTCCCTAACTTTTGCCTGGACCGCCCTTTCGGGTTTTCAGTCCACCGGGATACCCTTTTCTGCCCAAGCCTCCTTTTCGGGTTTTCAGCTTGCCAGGTATACAAATTTTTTTGTTTTATCCCTAAATTTTGCCCGAACCTTTTTGGTTCGCCGGGATGCCCTTGTATTGCCTAGGTGTGTCAACCTAGCGGGTCTCTTATGCGTAGTATCTTTTGACCATGTTTGTGTTTGCAGGGTGCGGCAGGTCGTCGCCATCCATGGTGGTCAAGATCATTGCTCCACCAGAGAATATGTTTTTGATTACAAATGGTCCTTCGTGGGTAGGAGTCCATTTTCCCCTGGGGTCACCTTGTGGTAGTATGATGCATTTAATCACCTGATCCCCAACTTGATATATTTGGCGTCTGACCTTTTTGTTGAAAGCCTTGATCATCCATTTTTGATACATTTGACCATGATAGATAGTAGTAAGCCTTTTCTCATCAATCAAGTTCATTTGATCAAGTCGAGTCTGGATCCAATCTTCTTCATTCAGCCCTGCATCCTTCATAATTCTCAGAGAGGGGATCTGGACCTCAATAGGCAAGACAACCTCCATGTCGTATACCAGAGAGTAGGGTGTTGCCGCGTTTGATGTGCGAGCTATGGTACGATACTCGTGAAGAGCAAATGGTAGCATCCCATGCCAATATTTGTATGTGACTGTCATCTTTTGTATGATCTTTTTAATGTTCTTATTTGCGGCTTCAACAACACTATTCATCTTTGGCCGGTAAGGGGGAGAATTGTGATGCTGGATCTTGAACTGTTCGCACAGGGCGGTGATCATAGTATTATTTAGATTCTTACCATTGTCTGTAATGATCCTCTCCGGGATACCATACCGGCAGATGAGATTTTGTTTAATGAACCGGGCTACAACTTTCTTGGTGACGGAAGCGAAGGAGGCTGCCTCAACCCACTTTGTAAAATAGTCAATGGCCACTTAGATGAAGCAGTGTCCATTAGAGGTTGTTGGCTTGATTTCCCCAATCATATCGATGCCCCACATAGCAAAGGGCCAAGGAGCCATCAAGACATTCAGAGGAATTGGAGGTACGTGCACCTTGTCAGCATAGATCTGACACTTATGGCAGGTTCGAGAGTGTTGATAACAATCTGCTTCCATGGTAGACCAGTAATAGCCTGCCCATAGGATCTTCTTTGCCATCGTATGCCCACTGGAATGGGTGCCAAAAGTGCCTTCACTTCGTGAAACCAAGGCTAGTCCACTACTTCTTCAGTATTAATCTCGTGTCAGTGTGCTGGTTCATCCCTTCGCTCAATGGTTATCTGGGGAGCCTCGTTATCCCATTTAAGTTTAAACATGGATGACATTGTGGCGAGTGCGTCTGCTAGCTGATTTTCTTCTCGCGGGAAATGCTCGAAGGTAGTCTTCTCAAAATATGGGAGAAATGTCAACACAAGTTCTTTGTAGGGGATAAGGTTAGGGTGTTTGGTGTCCCATTCCCCTTTGATCTGGCTGATGACCAAAGTTGAATATCCGAATACAATCAAGGATTTGATCTCCAAGTCTATGGCAGCTTTAAGACCAACGATGCATGCTTCGTATTCTGCCATGTTGTTTGTACAATTGAAGCAAAGTCTTGCAATAAAGGGAGTATGACACCCTTCGAGAGATATGATTATAGAACCAATACCATTTCCAAGTGCGTTAGGTGCCTCATCAAAAACCAGGGTCCATCGGGATCCTTGTTCAGGTCCGTCATATGGCCTGAACCCTTCACAGTTGTTTACCATTATGATGTCTTCATCTGGGAATTCGAACTTCATGGACTGGTAGTCTTCCACAACTTGGTGAGCAAGGTGATCAGCTAGTATATTTCCCTTTATTTCTTTCTGGGTAGTATACTATATGTCATATTCTGTCAGGATCATCTACCATCTCGCTATTCTCCCAGAGAGAGCAGGCTTCTCAAAGATGTATTTTATTGGATCCCTTTTAGATATCAACAAGGTAGTATGGGTCAACATATACTGTCTTAGCCAGCGAGCAGCCCATGCCAGAGCACAACAAGTTTTCTCGAGCAGTGAATATCTTGTTTCACAGTCGGTAAACTTTTTTCTTAGGTAATAAATAGCATGCTCTTTTCGGCCAGACTCGTCATGCTTCCCCAACACACACCCCATTGAATTTTCCATAACATTTAGATACATAATCAATGGTCTTCCCTAGACTAGTGGCATCAACACAGGAGGCTCTTGCAGGTACTCTTTGATTTTGTCGAAAGCAGTTTGGCATTCATCATTCCATTTGACTACTTGATCTTTCTTCAGTAATTTGAAGATTGGTTCACAAGTAGCTGTCAGATGAGAAATGAATCTGGCAATGTAGTTTAAACGTCCCAAGAATCCTCTGACTTCCTTCTCAGTACGAGGAGCAGGCATCTCTTGTATCGCTTTCACTTTGGAAGGATCGACTTCAATACCTTTATTATTGACAACAAAGCCTAGGAGTTTACCAGACCTTACTCCAAATGTGCATTTATTTGGGTTAAACCTCAGCTTGTACTTCTTTAGTCTCTCAAACAGTTTCTATAAATGATCAAGATGCTCTTCTTCTGTTTGATATCTAGCTATCATGTCATCCACATAGACCTCTATTTCGTGATGTATCATGTCGTGAAATAGAGCTACCATGGCACGCTAATAGGTTTCCCCAACATTCTTCAATCCGAATGGCATAACCTTATAGAAAAATGTGCACCACTGTGTGACAAAGGTTATTTTCTCCATGTCCTCAGGCGCCATTTTGATTTGGTTGTAGCCTGAGAAACCGTCCATGAAGGAAAACACTTTGTGTTGTGCCATATTGTCAACTAGAATATCAATGTGGGAAAGTGGGAAATCATCCTTAGGGCTTTCCCTATTCAAATCTCTATAGTCCATGCACATTCGTACCTTGCCGTCCTTTTTGGGTACAGGAACAACATTGGAAACCCATTGCAGATAAAAGGTGATGGCCAAGAATCAAACGTTGAATTATTTCATGACTTCTTCTTTAATCTTCTCTGACATGTCAGGTCGCATACGACGGACCTTTTTCTTTACCGGTGGACAGTCCTCTTTTATTGGTAGACGATGTACTACGATATCCGCATCAAGTCATGGCATGTCTTCATACGACAAGGCAAAGACCTCAACATAATCGTGTAGCAATTGAATCAGACGCTCTTTCACACTGGGTTCCAGATTGGCACCCACCTTGACTTCTCTTTTGTCTTCTTTTGTACCTAGTTGATTGTGTCCAGTGGTTCTTCATGGGGCTGAATGGTCCTCTCTTCTTGTTGTAGTAACCTGGCGACTTCCCCTTGTACTTCACAATCTTCCTCACCTTCGTCTTCGACATGGTAGATTAGATTTTCAGAGTCACAAAAGGCCATAGCAGAACCGTTACCCATGGGATCCCGAATGGATGTAGACCTGCATTGTGAGTGTGAGTGTGTGTAAGAGTATAACTATCTTTGAAAGAAATGAAAAATGTAAAAAGAAAAACAATGAGCACAAAGTTTGTATGCAAAAACGTCCATGATTCATTGATGTCATATGGAAATGATATAATAACACTTACAAATGGACCATTGTGTCTCGGGTAAGACACAAGGTTTTAAGAGTCTGAATTGTTTTAATATTACAGATCCGACAAAATGTAAAGACAAATTACTGTGGGATAAAAGTGATCGGGACAAAATCTCTAGCCTCCCAGTTGCTGAGCCCTCCACCGATAGTTGGGAAAATCCAATCCTCCAGGCTGTAGATGTCTTCATCATCCTCCACGATGCTGACTTTATGGTTGCTGATCTTCAAGGGTGGTCCTCCGGCACGAGCGTGGCGTACAGCCCTCTGGGAACCTGAAGTGAAACCCAGACCAAACTTATCAGATTTGTATGGGATATCTGGGAGTTATCCCCAGATAGTGCACCCACCTTCTTCTATCACTGCCTTAGCATCCTTCAAAGATGACATCCTGAGTGGAGGCCTTGTGATCTTGGGAACTTGAGATACAACCTTGGTCACAACCACATCTTGCGGAACCTCTTCGAAGTGCTGGAATGGATTTTCAATAAATTCACCATCTAGCTCCACATATCTGAAGAAATTTAGATGGTTGACCATATACTCTTCTTCTCCATGAACAGTGATGATCTTCCCTTGAATTGGGTATTTCAGCATTTGGTGCAACGTAGAAGTAACAATGCCAGCATTATGGATCCATGGTTGGCCTAACAAGCAGGAATATGAAGGGCGGATATCCATTACATAAAAAGTTGAATCAAATGTTTGGGTTCCAACTTTTATGGGGATGTCCACTTCCCCATGCCCCATCCTTTTTGAGCCGTCAAAGGCCCTCACTACTATATTGCTTGGTTTCAATGTCAATCCCTCACAGTCAAGCCTATCAAGAGCCTTTTTAAGTAATGCATTCAGAGACGAACCGGTGTCTACTAAAACATGAGCCAAGGTCGTGCCCCTGCATTCCACTGAGACATGCAATGCCTCATTATGATTCCTCCCTCTTGGCGTTAAATATGCATCCGAAAAACCTAACCATTATCTGCAGTCAAGCTTGCTACGCAGTCTTGGAACTGATCGGCAGATATTTCTTGGGGTACATGGGCAGTTTTGAGGAATTTTACCAAGGCCTTTGCATGAGCCTAGGAACATAGTAATAAAGCCAGCATGGAAATTTTTGATGCAGTTTGCCCTAGTTTCTCGACTACATTATAGTCGTTTCTTTTTATGATCTTTAGAATTTCCTCCATCTCTTTCCGGGAGGTCCCAGGGATAGCCAATGATTGTGCCTTCATCCGGAAAGGCTCAATCTGAATACCTTTACCTCGAGTCTCGGTTGACTCGGTAGCAGGAATGTCAGTAGGGGTGATAGCAGTGATTGTAACAGCTTTGTTAGTTGGAGTACTAGCAGAGATGATTGTAGGATTGGGAACATCCTTTGGAGGAGCAACAACAACAGGAATGATTACGGGTCCATAAACAGCCTTTAGGGGAGCAATTTCTGGAGAGAATATCCTTCCGCTTTGGGTTATCTTACTAGTCCTTGCAATATTACTGATATTAGAATCAACTCTCTCAGATCTTGAATCTTTGGCAGCTGGCCAATCTTGTTTGATACCGTGGTAGTAGAAATCCCCTCCATAATTCCATGGTATGGTTTTGTCTGACGAATACGGGATTGGTCCAGGCATTGTAATTATCAAAGGAGCCACTTTAGGAACTGATGTAATTCTAATGGGTCTTTTGGTGGAGACCTTGAAAGAATTGTCAGAAATGGTCACGATGGAGACATCATTGTAAGAAACAGTTGGAATAGAAGCATTTTTGAACAAATTTTTCTTGTTATCTATTAGGCACTGAACGCCTGCTTTTAACAAAGAACAACTGGTTGGTGAGGACAAACAGAAATGATAGCTTTCATCACAGCCTCAGTGTTGTACCCCAAAATTTTCCCTCTCATATCTCTCAAAACATTGCAAGGAAAATCTCCAAATTGCTCAAGTTTGCTCAAGAGTTGGACAGTCAAGCTATCTCCTAAGGCAGTCAGACCCAAATTAGGGTTTTTTTTTGCATCAAGATCCTTGAGTCCAAATGACCTCAAGTGCTCCCCAATGTCCTAATATACTCTCAAGGTCACCCATGTCAAGTTTCAAGCCTTGTAGAGGAAGTTTGCTCAGTCAATTGCTCAAAGGGTCCAAAAATCGACTGTGCAAGGACAAAAGTCATCTGTGACCCAAATACAATCAAACTTCAATATTTTTTGCCAACATTCTCATTTTGAAGGATATTTCATCATTTGATCAAGGGTTGATCATGATTCATCAAGGATTGCTCAAAATTCATCAAGACTCAAAAGTTGCTAAATTAGGGTTTTCTAGGAAAAGTCAACTCAAATTTAACAAGCATAACTTTCTCATACTTTATGAGAAATGACCCATAAAAATCTCATTTTGAATAGGATGCAATTTCCTACAATCCATCTTCATACCCCAAGATCAGAAAATGCACTCACAAGAAGTTACAAATTTTGACATTATAGGTCATTTTTGAAAGTCAACAAAAACACCTTTTGTGCCAAAACTTATAACTTGAGAATGGAATATCAAAATGAGATGAGACCAAAAGGGTTGATTATAGGACATATCAAGCTTTCTAGAAAGTCAAAGAACACTTCCAAAAGTTCAAAATTAAAGAAGTTATGCATTATTGAAGTTGGACATTTTTGCAAAATTGCCAAAAGTCAACTATCCCCAAAACTTCAAATTTTGTCAAATGGGCCCATTATTTTCCACTTAATTTGAACTTGCATCACTGTCCACGTGTCCTAGCTTCAGCCTTGAGACCATATCTTATTTTTATTATTTTATTTGATTTTTTATTGAATTATTTCATTTTAAATCAAATTAAATCATATAATATCCAAACTTTGATTACCTAAGATCTTTTTGGTCGTTTCAGGTCTTAATTATCATCATTGGCATCATCAAACTCGGATCATACAATATCGTGTGCAAAAAGATTGATTTTTGGCAAAATTGGAAAGGTTTAAAGAGTGAATCAAATCAAATATGCAAGCCATGATGGGGGAAGATTTGGACCATAATTGTTACCCTAGCACATTGTATCATACATAAGCAAGCCAAAGGGACGTGAATAAGGGTTGGAGGCTGCAAGAACATGCAATACAAAAGTTGCAAAATTCACTAAAAAGTGTGAAATCAAAATCATACTTAGAGGCGTTTTCAGAAGCAGAGACCGGTCCCAATCGATTCCTGGGTGATCACGCGTCCTCAGGCCTTCAAAAGCACTGTAAGTGTCACGATAATCACCTTGGTTCTTGAATTCTTGACTCATCATTCTTGCATCATTTGAATAAATCATTGACATATTTATACTCCTCACAACATTTGCAAATGTTTGGCAATATCCAATTGCGTTTTTCTGGCCTAAATGAGGAACCCCCATAGCTAGGGTTCTTCGTTTGTATTTTGGGGTTTTCTTTTTCAGGAAAAATCAGGACTCAAGAAGGGCATGGTGTTGATCAGGGAGCCAAGGCGAATTCAGCCATGATTTTGGAATTGATTTATGAGGCCTAGGGAAGATTTTAGAGCAAGCTTGCGCATTTAGCTGCGGATCCAAATCCGCAGGTAAAATTACAGTAGTGGAAGGACAGGGAAGAAGAGCTGGCCCGCTCTGATTGGCCCGTTAGAATGTTTTTTAAGCGAATTTTTATTTTCTGACCAATAATTGATTTTTTTGATATATTATAATTGTTATGTAATATATTAACAAATGAAGCAAAATGGCGTAGTGGCAAGGCGAGCTGGAAATCAAGTTCAGGACCTGGGTTCGAATCCCAGGTCCTCCAAACTTCTCTTTTATTTTTTCCTTCAGGTTATCATGTGCATATCCAGGCGCGCAGCGTATTATACTCCCTCGCTCAATCAATTGCCAGATGGCCCAAGGCCAAATCTGGTGGCCAATGCTGAAGAACCACCAAAGACTAAGTCCAAGCATGCTCACTGGATCATCAAAAGTCAACCAGAGCCAGCTCGTTTAGGCCTCAGAATTGCTGATTCACATCCCCACTTCAGGCCCATCCCCCCTCTCTCTCTCTCTCTATTTTACTTATTTTGTTTATTTTATTTGTTTTATTATTTTTGCTTAATTAACTAACCAATTAAAATTCTTTTTCCCATAAAATAAAAACCACAAAAATATTTTCTTTGTAAAATCAAATTTTTATTTTTATTTTTATTAATAAACACTAATTAAATTAATTTAGATTTTTTAATTAGAATAACTTTAACTCTTTTGTAAACAATTAAAATTAAATTAGAATTAATTTAGGTTTTAAATACTAACATTAATTTTGATTTCTTTCTAAAAATACCAAAAACCCAAAAATAACTTTTTTTATTATTAATTAATTAAATTATTAATTTAGTAATTAACTTAGGTAATTTTCTTTGTTAATTCAAAAACAACAAAAAAAGATCTTTTCTTTAACAAAAAGGGTTAAAACCCTAATCTTGCGCCCGATTTAATTTCCCGCATGTGATTTATTTTCTTTATCAAATAATGTACTTGCTCCCGGTTTGTAATAGTTAAATAGGACCTTTTATTATTTTTATCGCTTCATTTATTTTCAAAGGGTTGCTTTTGGTGATGTAAATACCCGGCGCCTTGTAATAGCTTAGTTTAATTTCTGCACCTTTAATTTTTGCCAATATTCAACTGTTAACTGAAAAGGACACACTCGCACATGCGCACTCTTAGGGTACACCCCACTTGGTTGCCTTCGTATGCGGTCATTGAGTATAGGTCACTTTAGAGGTCGTCCTCTTGTCCAAAGATCATAGTTGCCTCGAAACAGTTTCCTCGGATATGATTGCCTCAAACAAATGATCTAAGACATTAGGGTTACCGCTAAGGCGTCCTAACATTGCTTTAGTGACCGTAAGTTCCGCATTCGAATTGACCCTTAAACTCCAACGACGATGCTACCTACTCACTAATAGTGGGATAGCATTGTCTAAAGGAAAATTGCATAGAACGATTCCTTTTTCAAGTAGGTAGATGGTTCTTAAGTACTTGCTCTTTTAAAAAAACAAAATCTTTTTCACACTTACACTTTTCGAACAAAGTTTTCAAAAACACTTCATACGCTCTTGAGGATAGAAGCAAGAGTTAAATCGAAGTTTTCAAACAAAAACTTTTTCAAACCCACAAGCACAAATAAAAAGCAATTTTGAAAACAATATGAGCAAGCACCTAAGAGCCCGTGGATAACCACGGATAGAAAGGGTGCTAACACCTTCCCTTTCTATAATCTACCCCCCGAACCCGAGAAATATCTCGAAAAAGGAATTTTTCTGTGCTTTTTTCCTTTCCTTGTTGGATAAAATAAAAGTTGGTGGTGACTCTTGCTTACCGCGACATTTTGCGAAAACAAAACGCAAAATGCAAACCAGCATTCCAAAAACAGTCAGTTCTTCCCACCGTATCACAGAACTGGCGACTCTGTTGGGGAGCTTATAAGTGGGGTGTACCTTAGGAATAGTTCATATTGTTTTCAATTGCTTGATTTGTATGATTTATATTTGTGGGCTTGTATCGGAGTTACTATAGATCCTAACCCGGATCTGGTGGATACCCTTTAGGTAAGTAGCAATAAACTGTGAGGGAACTGTACGGCGTAGACCGATACGGTTGAAGCAGTAGCTACGTTGGTGTGGCACTTTAGTATGTACCGATACCCCTTGTGGCGCAACGAGGAGAATATGGGTCTGCTAAGGGGTCATTATGCACCAAATGACCTTAGAACCTTTAAATTGACCAACTTGGCCATAGAACAGTAGCAGTATGCTAGACTCATTGAGACTAAACTCTCGCGATGATTCCGGCTGCAAGAAAAGGTTGCTAAACTGGAATTATGACCGATCGAGGGTAGTCAGTGATATTGAGATCCTCTGAACCCGGTTACTATTTTTAGGACAGGTTTGAACCAACTAAACTGAAAGAGGGTAATACCTAAACTCCTTGCCAGCCTGAAATCTAAGGGCTATTGTGTGACTTGTGTGCCTTCAAAACTTGAACTACTTGCACATTCTTGTTATCTGACAACATGAATTCCTTGCAGGTTTTGTTTACAGTCCTTATCCAATAATTTGGATTTATTGCAGGGTTTACTTACAACACCTCACAGTTTTGCTTAAACGCATAGCATACACATCATAACATCATGCCTTAACATTTCCTTAACCATTTCAAGGATCTCAAGGGTCTGTGATGCAGGTTATGGTAAATCAGACGTCAAGCAAGGGGCAAAGAGGATTTATTTTCCTCTAGTCAATGTCGTCTATAAATCAAAACACGATGACTTGAGTCAGAGGCTATGACCCACTCGATATGGTGAGCTTGACTCTTGAAGGAAGATTCTCAACGACACGAAGTTCTTCAATCAAGTTGAAATCAAATTCTAACAGTTTCTTATTTACCCCACGAGAACCTTGAAAACATTGCATACATATATCATACATATCATTGCATAACAGGTCTCCCAGTACATGTCTCTCATGTTCTCGCTGCTTATTTCAGCAATGGCTTTCCAACAAGACAACCAAGATCTTCATACTCAAGAAGCTCAGTTCAAGGACGTATTCCTAAACCTATCCAAGGGGCAGGAAGAGTTGAAAACACCCCTCGTTGGGAAAAGTCCTGAAGACAATAGGGATGAACAGCTGGAACAACTGCAAGCTGAGTTAGGTGCCATAAAAACCCAGATGCTTGGGCAGATGGCTCTTATCCAAAGCTTAGCCCGGGAACAAGAAGAGCTGAGAACCATTATCAACCAGCTTCATCAAGACAGATACAACAGCATGAAGCAAACAGTCGGGGCCGGCAGCTGAGTCACTGATCAGCTTTCAAGAAAACCAGGTTTAGGTTTGGTGAAGAATGGATCTCTCCAAGTTTCTGCTACCTCACGGGTCCAACAACAATCTCTCCAAAAACAACGGGTTAATCAGAGTAAGCCAGATACACCTAAGAGGCAGTTTACCAAGCTCAACATGCCGCTATCTCAATCTTTACAACACCCGTTGAGATTGAATCTGGTGACGTTAAAGGACCCTCCTCGGAATCCCCACATAGCCTCCCCAAGGTACAATCCTGATGCAAGGTGTGCATATCACTCCAACAGCCCGGGGCATGATACTAACAGTTGTTAGGCGTTGAGAAACAAAATTCAAGACCCGATCGATGAAGGAGCATTAGAACTTACACAAGACGGTCAGATTGAATTCTTTTTCCATCCCCCCAAGGTTCACCATTTGAAGTGACAAGTACTGAGACGAGAAGACTTTTTGTTCATTAGAATTTTCAAGTTGTAATTTCTTTTGATTGTTCGGACATTTATTCATGTCAAACTTTACTACTTTATCAATGCATTGCATATGTCTGTTTTGAATCAATCCATTCGTATTCACTATATTCAAATTGCTTTCATTTTTGTGATGATCAACTCTCGATTAAAAAAAATTCTAAGCCTCTAGAAGGAGGATGACGAAAATGATACCAAAATCTCTACAGTATGCTTTTGAACAGACCCCGCTGACGATGTACAGGCATTGTTTCAAATCCAAAATAGTGGAGTTATAAGGAAGATAATCCCTCGTCAACCCCTTTGACCCAAAGAAGTTGTAGTTTTTCTTTTCACAAATTAAAACCCGTAATTATAACCTCGGGCAGGGTAGTTTTCTCAGTTAATCCAGGTGCATAATGAATGGCATCAGAGAAGTCCTTCCAAAGCAAAAGACGATGATGGTTTCGTATAATCGTAAAGACTGGCAGTCATTATCTCTCGAAATAAAATCCCACCAAGTCAAAACCTATGAAGGAGACTTAAGAAAAAAACGGGGGCATCCCGCTGACTGCAATCACAAAAAGAAATAGTTCAGGAAAAAGACAGGGATAATAAAATAAAAAGAAAGAGGTCCTACAAACCCTCAACAAAAAATGATTGCCTGTACAAAAAAAATTGCCAGTATTCGAACCATCACTGGAATATCAGAGCAAAGACTCAAACGGGATCTAATGCATGATTAGCTGAGTTTAGGATCGAAGAACATCATGAAGAGCGGGTGGGTACAAATAAATTTTGAGCCTTTATCCTTTGTTTCTTAAACCGTGAACCAGGCCATGTTATAACCCTTAAAAGTCCTAGCTGAGGCATGGGTTAGTTTGAAAGCGTATTGTTACAAAAGGTATCCTGACTCCTGTAGGGCTTGCTGTAAATCCTGAGTTGACATCACATTTTACAAAAATTCGCTTGTTTTATTGAAAACTGCATTTTCAAAGAACTTCAAAACAGACATAAGCCTTGCATTCTTAAAATAACATTGTTTGCATATGATTATTTTCTTAACAACATAGAAATTCGCACGATGAATATCTAGTGAACAAAAACCTTTTCAATAAAAAGGGTCACCTCAAGTGGAAAAAAGCACTTCCAACCAAAGGGTTCAGATATGATCATTGTCCATCATCTGGGGCAGTCAAGTCAAGATTCAAGGAATCTCTCAAAGATGCCAAACAGCCAGGGGCAAATTTCCATCTGAATCACTTGGGGCATTGAACATGAATTCCAGCAGCAAATCTTGCATGATCAAACGAACATCTTCTCGTAGTATGGCAACACAACACTACCGACAGTGACAACTCCCTACACTCTGAGAGCATGGACATAGTCAGAAAATACCGCGCATGAATAAAGACTCGCTAGGTTGACTGGCCTAGGCAAAAATAAGGGCATCCCGACGAACCAAAAGGGTTCGGGCAAAAATTAGGGATAAAAACAATAATTATTTGCACACCCGGCAAGTCAAAAACCTGAAAAGGCGGCTTGGGAAAGAAAGGGTATCCCAGTGGACTGAAAATCTGAAAAGACAGTCCAGGCAAAAGTTAGGGATTAAATCGTACGACTATGTCCCATCATCTCATCAACTGCCTACCAGAAGAAGATTTGTCCTTTCAATCGGCAATTACCAAGCACCTCATAGGTTGGGATAATACTTGATCCACAAGGCCTCTGCAGGCGCCTTCTCCCGCATATACAGGGGCAGAAAAGTCTCGATACAGAGTCATCGTCATATCCTCAGCACGCTTCCCAGTAACATTCACTCCCCGCAGAGTAAGACAGTAATGATAGCTCTCCCCAGCTGAGACTTGCAATTGTGAATGAATCGGTAATATTCTCCCCAAGCAGAGTTTATCTACCATCAACACTGAAAAGGTTTAATATCCCCGGCAGTCTTAATATTCCCCAACGGAGTATAAGAATATCCCCGACGGTCTTAATATTCCCAAACAGAGTATAAGAATATTCCCCGGTAGAATACAAATATCCCCAGTGGAGTTTGAAATTTTTCCCAGCGCAATCTGAAGAAGCTTCCCCAGTGGAGTTTGGAGAATCATCCCCAGTAGACTTTTGAAGAATTATCCCCAACAAAGCTCAAAGGATTATCCCCATGAGAGTATGAAAGGTTATCCCCAGTGAAGTCGCAACTGAAAGGCCATCCCCAGCAAAGTTCTTTCCTTTCACAAGCAGAATTCAAATCCCCGACAGGATTCAATATCACCAGCAACGGTAATTCATCCCAAACGGAATTTATCGGTGGAGCCCTCAGCGGAACATCTCTTCCCCACAGAGTAATCTCCTCATCAGTTTATTCCCCAATGGAGTTATCCTCTCCTGCAAGTTTATTCTCACAACATCTTCGTTCGCCGTCCCCAGCAGAAACGAAGAATCCAACTCTTTCTCCAGCAGCTACCCGGGATTTATTTTCCCCAGCTAAAAAATTACATTTCCATACATCATGATACATTCATATACGCATCATACAACACAGTCTCTTTTATTTTGAGAACATCATTGCCTGATATATATCATGCATTGCATACGACTAACCTTTACCTTTCAGGAAGGATGCAGTTAGGTTCTCAGCTATGTCGAAGACCTAACCGGTTCTTAAATCTCAACTGAATTATTCTCGTTTGAATTATAGATAAGGTTCTCAATCTCAACAATTTTCCTCCGTCGAAGTATGGACAAGTTCTAAAATCTTAACTGAATTATCTTCCGTTGAAGACCAGACAGTCCTAGATCTTGATGAAGATGTTTCCCTCAGTCGAAGACCTGACCGGTTCTTAAATCTCAACTGAATTATTCTCGGTTGAATTACAGATAAGGTTCTCAATCTCAGCAATTTTCCTCCGTCGAAGTGTGGATGAGTTCTAAAATCTCATTAGAATGATCCTCTGTTGAAGACCAGACAGTCCTAGATCTGGATGAAGATGTTTCCCTCAGTCGAAGACCTGACCGATTCTTAAATCTCAACTGAATTATTCTCGGTTGAATTACAGATAAGGTTCTCAATCTCGACAATTTTCCTCCGTCGAAGTGTGGACGAGTTCTAAAATCTCAACAGAATTATCCTCCGTTGAAGACCAAACAATCCTAGATCTTGATAAAGATGTTTCCCTCAGTCGAAGACCTGAACGGTTCTTAAATCTCAACTGAATTATTCTCAGTTGAATTACAGATAAGGTTCTCAATCTCGGCAATTTTCCTCCGTCGAAGTGTGGACGAGTTCTAAAATCTCAACAGAATTATCCTCCGTTGAAGACCAGCCAGTCCTAGATCTTGATGAAGATGTTTCCCTCAATCGAAGACCTGACCGGTTCTTAAATCTCAACTGAATTATTCTCGGTTGAATTACAGATAAGGTTCTCAATCTCGACAATTTTCCTCCGTCGAAGTGTGGACGAGTTCTAGAATCTCAACAGAATTATCCTCCGTTGAAGACAACACAGTCCTAGATCTTAATGAAGATGTTTCCCTCAGTTGAAGACCTGACTGGTTCTTAAATCTCAACTGAATTATCCTCGGTTGAATTACAGATAAGGTTCTCAATCTCGACAATTTTCCTCCATCGAAGTGTGGACGAGTTCTAAAATCTCAACAGAATTATACTCCGTTGAAGACCAGACAGTCCTAGATCTTGATGAAGATGTTTCCCTCAGTCGAAGACCTAACCGGTTCTTAAATCTCAACTGAATTATTCTCGGTTGAATTATAGATAAGGTTCTCAATCTCGACAATTTTCCTCCGTCGAAGTGTCGACGAGTTCTAAAATCTCAACAGAATTATCCTCCGTTGAAGACCAGACAGTCCTAGATCTTGATGAAGATGTTTCCCTCAGTCGAAGACCTGACCAGTTCTTAAATCTCAACTGAATTATTCTCGGTTGAATTACAGATAAGGTTCTCAATCTCGACAATCCCCCACAGTCGAAGACCTGACTGGTTCTTAAATCTCAACTGAATTATACTCCGTTGAATTACATATAAGGTTCTCAATCTCGACAAATTTCCCTTAGTTGAATTACGGAAAAGTTCTTAAAACTCATAAGAGATGTTCTCTCAGCTAAGGTACAGGCAAGCTCCTAAATCTCAACAAAGATCAGACTTCCCCAGCGGAATCTTCCACAACAACAGGTATGCAAGTTCTCTCCAAGGAATCTCTTATGCGATCGACACTCATGCAGATGGCATCTTTAATCCCATCCTCCCGTTAGCAATCTCCAAATGGCATATGTAAGCCCATTCCCGGCATCACCAGGCTGATACCACTTCATGCGAGTGCAAATTTCTAGGCACTCTTGTGTTCAATCATCTTCCACCTTCGGATCACGAAAGGCACGAAAGCCAATCTACATCCTCAGGTTTAAGAAGATTGAACAGGGGCAGCTGGTGTACCCCCAAAATTTTCCCTGTCATATCTCTCAAAACATTGCAAGGAAAATCTCCAAGTTGCTCAAGTTTGCTCAAGAGTTGGACAGTCAAGCTATCTCCTAAGGCAGTCAAACCCAAATTAGGGTTTTGTTTTGCATCAAGATCCTTGATTCCAAATCACCTCAAGTGCTCCCCAATGTCCTAATATACTCTCAAGGTCATCCATGTCAAGTTTCAAGCTTTGTAGAGGAAGTTTTCTCAGTCAATTGCTCAAAGGGTCCAAAAATTGACTATGTTAGGGCAAAAGTCAATTGTGACCCAAATACAGTCAAACTTCAATATTTTTTGCCAAAATTCTCATTTTGAAGGATATTTAATCATTTGATCAAGGGTTGATCATGATTCATCAAGGATTCTTCAAAATTCATCAAGACTCAAAAGTTGCTAAATTAGGGTTTTGTAGGAAAATTCAACTCAACTTTGACCAAGCATAACTTTCTCATACTTTATGAGAAATGACCCATCTAAAGCTCATTTTGAAGAGGATGAAGTTTCCTACAATCCATATTCATACCCCAAGATCAGAAAATTCACTCACAAGAAGTTACAAATTTGGACATTATAGGTCATTTTTGAAAGTCAACAAAAACACCTTTTTTTCCAAAGCTTATAACTTGAGCATGGAATACCAAAATGAGACGAGACCAAAAGGGTTGATTATAGGATATCTCAAGCTTTCTAGAAGGTCCAAGAACACTTCCAAAAGTTCAAAATTGAAGAAGTTATACATTGTTGAAGTTGGACATTTTTGCAAAATTGGCAAAAGTCAACTATCCCCAAAACATCAAATTTTGTCAAATGGGCCCAATACTTTCCACTTGATTTGAGCTTTCATCATTGCCCACGTGTCCTACCTTCAGCCTTGAGACCATATCTTATTTTTATTATTTATTTGATTTTTTATTGAATTATTTCATTTTAAATCAAATTAAATCATATAATATCCAAACTTTGATTACCTAAGATCTTTTTGGTCGTTTCAGGTCTTAATTATCATCATTGGCATCATCAAACTCGGATCATACAATATCATGTGCAAAAAGATTGATTTTTGGCAAAATTGGAAAGGTTTAAAGAGTGAATCAAATCAAATATGCAACCATGATGGGAGAAGATTTGGACCATAATTGTTACCCTAGCACATTGTATCATACATAAGCAAGCCAAAGGGACGTGAATAAGGGTTGGAGGCTGCAAGAACAGGCAATACAAAAGTTGCAAAATTCACTAAAAAGTGTGAAATCAAAATCATACTTAGAGGCGTTTTCAGAAGCTGAGACCGGTCCCAATCGATTCCTGGGTGATCACACAACCTTCCTGGATCAAAAGCACGCGTCCTCGGGCCTTCAAAAGCACTGTAAGTGTCATGATAATCACCTTGGTTCTTGAATTCGTGATTTATCATTCTTGCATCATTTGAATAAATCGTTGGCATATTTATACTCCTCACAGCATTTGCAAACGTTTGGCAATATCCAATTGCGTTTTTCTGGCCTAAATGAGGAACCCCCATAGCTAGGGTTCTTCGTTTGTATTTTGGGGTTTTCTTTTTCAGGAAAAAGCAGGACTCAAGAAGGGCATGGTGTTGATCAGGGAGCCAAGGCGAATTCAGCCATGATTTTGGAATTGATTTATGAGGCCTAGGGAAGATTTTAGAGCAAGCTTGCGCATTTAGCTGCGGATCCAAATCCGCAGGTAAAATTACAGTAGTGGAAGGACAGGGAAGAAGAGCTGGCACGCTCTGATCGACCCGTTCGAATGTTTTTTGGGCGCAATTTTATTTTCTGACCAATAATTGCTTTTTTTGATATATTATAATTGTTATGTAATATATTAACAAATGAAGCAAAATGGCGTAGTGGCAAGGCGAGCTGGAAATCATGTTCAGGACCTGGGTTCGAATCCTAGGTCCTCCAAACTTCTCTTTGATTTTTTTCCTTCAGGTTATCATGTGCATATCCAGGCGCGCAGCGTACCATACTCCCTTGCTCAATCAATTTCCAGATGGCCCAAGGCCAAATCTGGTGGCCAAGGCTGAAGGACCACCAAAGACTAAGTCAAAGCATGCTCAATGGATCATCAAAAGTCAACCAGGGCCAGCTCGTTTACGCCTCAAAATTGTTGATTCACATCCCCACTTCAGGCCCATCCCCCCTCTCTCTCTCTATATATTTTACTTATTTTGTTTATTTTATTTGTTTTATTATTTTTGCTTAATTAACTAACCAATTAAAATTCTTTTTCCAATAAAATAAAAACCACAAAAATATTTTCTTTGTAAAATCAAATTTTTATTTTTATTTTTATTAATAAACACTAATTAAATTAATGTAGTTTTTTTAATTAGAATAACTTTAACTCTTTTGTAAACAATTAAAATTAAATTAGAATTAATTTAGGTTTTAATTACTAACATTAATTTTGATTTCTTTCTTAAAATACCAAAAACCCAAAAATAACTTTTTTTATTATTAATTAATTAAATTATTAATTTAGTAATTAACTTAGGTAATTTTCTTTCTTAATTCAAAAACAACAAAAAAAGATCTTTTCTTTAACAAAAAGGGTCAAAACCCTAATCTTGCGCCCGATTTAATTTCCCGCATGCGATTTATTTTCTTTATCCAATAATGTACTTGCTCCCGGTTTGTAATAGTTAAATAGGACCTTTTATTATTTTTTATCGCTTTATTTATTTTCAAAGGGTTGCTTTTGGCGATGTAAATACCCGACGCCTTGTAATAACTTAGTTTAATTTCCGCACCTTTAATTTTTGCAAACATTCAACTGTTAGATGTTTGATAATAGGGATGCATGACAAGACTGAATGTTTTAACCTAAAATCAAATTAGATCACCTTTAACATGTACAAAGATAAAAATTAACTGAACACGACACACTCGCACATGCGCACTCTTAGGGTACACCTCACTTGGTTGCCTTCGTACGCGGTCATTGAGTATAGGTCAATTTAGAGGTCGTCCTCTTGTCCAAAGATCATAGTTGCCTCGAAACGGTTGCCTCGGATATGATTGCCTCAAACAAATGATCTAAGACATTAGGGTTACCGCTAAGGCGTCCTAACATTGCTTTAGTGACCGTAAGTTCCGCATTCAAATTGACCCTTAAACTCCAACGACGGTGCTACCTACTCACAAATAGTGGGATAGCATTGTCTAAAGGAAAATTGCATAGAACGATTCCTTTTTCGAGTAGGTAGATGGTTCTTAAGTACTTGCTCTTTTAAAAAAACAAAATAATTTTCACACTTACACTTTTTGAACAAAGTTTTCAAAAACACTTCATACGCTCATGAGGACAGAAGCAAGAGTTAAATCGAAGTTTTCAAACAAAAACTTTTTCAAACCCACAAGCACAAAGAAAAGCAATTTTGAAAACAATATGAGCAAGTACCTAAGAGCCTGTGGATAACCACAGATAGAAAGGGTGCTAACACCTTCCCTTTCTATAATCTACCCCCCGAACCCGAGAAATATCTCGAAAAAGGAAATTTTTTGTGCTTTTTTCCTTTCCTTTTTGGATAAAATAAAAGTCGGTGGCGACTCTTGCTTACCGCGACATTTTGCGAAAACAAAACGCAAAATACAAACCAGCATTCCAAAAACAGTCAGTTCTTCCAACCGTATCACAAAACTGGCGACTCTGTTGGGGAGCTTATAAGTGGGGTGTACCTTAGGAATAGTTCATACTGTTTTCAATTGCTTGATTTGTATGATTTATATTTGTGGGCTTGTATCGGAGTTACTATAAATCCTAACCCAGATCTGGGGGATACCCTTTAGGTAAGTAGCAATAAACTGTGAGGGAATTGTACGGCGTAGACTGATACGGTTGAAGCAGTAGCTACGTTGGTGTGGCACTTTAGTATGTACCGATATCCCTTGTGGCGCAACGAGGAGAATATGGGTCTGCTAAGGGGTCATTAAGCACCAACTGACCTTAGAACCTTTAAATTGACCAACTTGGCCATAGAACAGTAGCAGTATGCTAGACTCATTGAGACTAAACTCTCGCGATGATTCCGGCTGCAAGAAAAGGTTGCTAAACTGGAATTATGACCGATCGAGGGTAGTCAGTGATATTGAGATCCTCTGAACCCGGTTACTATTTTTAGGACAGGTTTGAACCAACTAAACTGAAAGAGGGTAATACCTAAACTCCTTGCCAGCCTGAAATCTAAGGGCTATTGTGTGACTTGTGTGCCTTCAAAACTTGAACTACTTGCACATTCTTGTTATCTGACAACATGAATTCCTTGCAGGTTTTGTTTACAGTCCTTATCCAATAATTTGGATTTATTGCAGGGTTTACTTACAACACCTCACACTTTTTCTTAAATGCATAGCATACACATCATAACATCATGCCTTAACATTTCCTTAACCATTTCAAGGATCTCAAGGGTCTGTGATGTAGGTTATGGTAAATCAGACGTCAAGCAAGGGGAAAAGAGGATTTATTTTCCTCTAGGAAATGTCTTCTATAAATCAAAACACAATGACTTGAGTCAGAGGCTATGACCCACTCGATATGGTGAGCTTGACTCTTGAAGGAAGATTCTCAACGACATGAACTTCTTAAATCAAGTTGCAATCAAATTCTAACAGTTTCTTGTTTACCCCGCGAGAACCTTGAAAACATTGCATACATATATCATACATATCATTGCATAACAGGTCTCCCAGTACAGGTCTCTCATGTTCTCGCTGCTTATTTCAGCAATGGCTTTCCAACAAGACAACCAAGATCTTCATACTCAAGAAGCTCAGTTCAGGGACGTATTCCTAAACCTATCCAAGGGGCAGGAAGAGTTGAAAACACCCCTCGTTGGGAAAAGTCCTGAAGACAATAGGGACGAACGACTGGAACAACTGCAAGCTGAGTTAGGTGCCATAAAAACCCAGATGCTTGGGAAGATGGCTCTTATCCAAAGCTTAGCCCGAGAATAAGAATAGCTGAGAACCATTATCAACCAGCTTCATCAAGATAGATACAATAGCATGAAGCAAACAATCGGGGCCGGCAGTCGAGTCACTGATCAGCTTTCAAGAAAACCAGGTTTAGGTTTGGTGAAGAATGGACCTCTCCAAGTTGCTGCTACCTCACGGGTCCAACAACAATCTCTCCAAAAACAACGGGTTAATCAGAGTAAGCCGGATACACCCAAGAGGCAGTTTACCAAGCTCAACATGCCGTTGTCTCAAGCTTTACAACACCTGTTGAGATTGAATCTGGTGACGTTAAGGGACCCTCCTCGGAATCCCCACATAGCCTCCCCAAGGTACAATCCTGATGCAAGGTGTGCATATCACTCCAACAGCCCGAGGCATGATACTAACAGCTGTTGGGCGTTGAGAAACAAAATTCAAGACCCGATCGATGAACGAGCATTGGAACTCACACAAGACGGTCAGATTGAATTCTTTTTCCATCCCCCCAAGGTTCACCATTTGAAGTGACAAGTACTGATACGAGAATACTTTTTGTTCATTAGAATTTTCAAGTTGTAATTTCTTTTGATTGTTCGAACATTTATTCATGTCAAACTTTACTACTTTATCAATGCATTGCATATGTCTGTTTTGAATCAATCCATTCGTATTCACTATATTCAAATTGCTTTCATTTTTGTGATGATCAACTCTCGATTAAAAAAAATTCTAAGCCTCTAGAGAGAGGATGATGAAAATGATACCAAAATCTCTACGATATGCTTTTGAAAAGACCCCGCTGACGATGTACAGGCATTGTTTCAAATTCAAAACAGTGGAGTTATAAGGAAGATAATCCCTCGTCAACCCCTTTGAGCCAAAGAAGTTGTAGTTTTTCTTTTCACAAATTAAAACCCGTAATTATAACCTCGGGCAGGGTAGTTTTCTCAGTTAATCCAGGTGCATAATGAATGGCATCAGAGAAGTCCTTCCAAAGCAAAAGACGATGATGGTTCCGTATAATCGTAAAGACTGGAAGTCATTATCTCTCGAAATAAAATCCCACCAAGTCAAAACCTATGAAGGAGACTTAAGAAAAAAACGGGGGCATCCCGCTGACTGCAATCACAAAAAGAAATAGTTCAGGAAAAAGACAGGGATAATAAAATAAAAAGAAAGAGGTCCTACAAACCCTCAACGAAAAATGATTGCCTGTACAAAAAAAATTGCCAGTATCCGAACCATCACTGGAATATCAGAGCAAAGACTCAAACGGGATCTAATGCATGATTAGCTGAGTTTAGGATCGAAGAACATCATGAAGAGCGGGTGGGTACAAATAAATTTTGAGCCTTTATCCTTTGTTTCTTAAACCGTGAACCAGGCCACGTTATAACCCTTAAAAGTCCTAGTTGAGGCATGGGTTAGTTTGAAAGCGTATTGTTACAAAAGGTATCCTAACTCTTGTAGGGCTTGCTGTAAGTACTGAGTTGACATCACATTTTACAAAAATTCGCTTGTTTTATTGAAAACTGAATTTTCAAAGAACTTCATAACAGACATAAGCCTTGCATTCTTAAAATAACATTGTTTGCATATGACTATTTGCTCAACAAAAGAGAAATTCGCACGATGAATATCTAGTGAACAAAAACCTTTTCAATAAAAAGGGTCACCTCAAGTGGAAAAAAGCACTTCCAACCAAAGGGTTCGGATATGATCATTGTCCATCATCTGGGGCAGTCAAGTCAAGATTCAAGGAATCTCTCAAAGATGCCAAACAGCTAGGGGCAAATTTCTATCTGAATCACTTGGGGCATTGGACATGAATTCCAGCAACGAATCTTGCATGATCAAACGAACATCTTCTGGTAGTATGGAAACACAACACTGCCGACAGTGACAACTCCCTACACTTTGAGAGCATGGACATAGTCAGAAAATACCGCGCATGAATAAAGACTAGCTAGGTTGACTGGCCTGGGCAAAAATAAGGGCATCCCGACGAACCAAAAGGGTTCGGGCAAAAATTAGGGATAAAAACAAAAATTATTTGTACACCCGGCAAGTCGAAAACCTGAAAAGGCGGCTTGGGCAAGAAAGGGTATCCCGGTGGACTGAAAATCTGAAAAGACAATCCAGGAAAAAGTTAGGGATTAAAGCGTATGACTATGTCCCGTCATCTCGTCACTTGCCTACCAGAAGAAGATTTGTCCTTTCAATCGGCAATTACCAAGCACCTCATAGGTTGGGATAATACTTGATCCACAAGGCCTCCGCAGGCGCCTTCTCCCGCATATACAGGGGCAGAAAAGTCTCGATACAGAGTCATCGTCATATCCTCAGCATGCTTCCCAGTAACATTCACTCCCCGCAGAGTAAGACAGTAATGATAGCTCTCCCCAATTGAGACTTGCAACTGTGAATGAATCGGTAATATTCTCCCCAAGCAGAGTTTATCTACCATCAACACTGAAAAGGTTTAATATCCCCGGCAGTCTTAATATTCCCCAACCGAGTCTAAGAATATCCTCGAATGTCTTAATATTCCCCAATGGAGTATAAGAATATTCCTCGGTAGAATACAAATATCCCCAGTGGAGGTTGAAATTTTCCCAGCGCAATCTGAAGAAGCTTCCCCAGTGGAGTTTGGAGAATCATCCCCAATAGACTTTTGAAGAATTATTCCCAACAAAGCTCAAAGGATTATCCCCATAAGAGTCTAAAAGGTTATCCCCAGTGAAGTCGCAATTGAAAGACCATCCCCAGCGGAGTTCTTTCCTTTCACAAGCAGAATTCAAATCCCCGGCATGATTCAATATCACCAGTAACGGTAATTCATCCCCAACGAAATTTATCAGTAGAGCCCTCAGCGGAACATCTCTTCCCCACAGAGTAATCTCCTCATCAGTTTATTCCCCAACGGAGTTATCCTCTCCTGCAGGTTTATTCTCACAACATCTTCATTCGCCATCCCCAGCAGAAACGAAGAATCCAGCTCTTTCTCCAGCAGCTACCCGGGATTTATTTTCCCCAGCTAAAACATTACATTTCCATACATCATGATACATGCATATACACATCATACAACACAATCTCATTTAATTTTGAGAACATCATTGCCTGATATATATCATACATTGCATACGCCTGACCTTTACCTTTCAGGAAGGATGCAGTTAGGTTCTCAGCTATGTCGAAGACCTGGCCGGTTCTTAAATCTCAACTGAATTATTCTCGGTTGAATTACAGATAAGGTTCTCAATCTCGACAATTTTCCCCCATCGAAGTGTGGACAAGTTCTAAAATCTCAACAGAATTATCCTCCGTTGAAGACCAGACAGTCCTAGATTTTAATGAAGATGTTTCCCTCAGTCGAAGACCTGACCGGTTCTTAATTCTCAACTGAATTATTCTCGGTTGAATTACAGATAAGGTTCTCAATCTCTACAATTTTCCTCTGTCGAAGTGTGGACGAGTTCTAAAATCTCAACAGCATTATCCTTCGTTGAAGACCAGACAGTCCTAGATCTTGATGAAGATGTTTCCCTCAGTCGAAGACCTGACCGGTTCTTAATCTCAACTAAATTATTCTCGGTTGAATTATAGATAAGGTTTTCAATCTCGGCAATTTTCCTCCGTCGAAGTGTGGACGAGTTCTAAAATCTCAACAGAATTATCCTCCGTTGAAGACCAGACAGTCCTAGATCTTGACGAAGATGTTTCCCTCAGTCGAAGACCTGAACGGTTCTTAAATCTCAACTGAATTATTCTCGGTTGAATTACAGATAAGGTTCTCAATCTCGACAATTTTCCTCCATTGAAGTGTGGACGAGTTCTAAAATCTCAACAGAATTATCCTCCGTTGAAGACCAGACAGTTCTAGATCTTGATGAAGATGTTTCCCTCAGTTGAAGACCTGACCGATTCTTAAATCTCAACTGAATTATTCTCGATTGAATTACAGATAAGGTTCTCAATCTCGGCAATTTTCCTCCGTCGAAGTGTGGACGAGTTCTCAAATCTCAACAGAATTATCCTCCGTTGAAGACAAGACAGTCCTAGATCTTGATGAAGATGTTTCCCTCAGTCGAAGACCTGACCGGTTCTTAAATCTCAACTGAATTATTCTCGGTTGAATTACATATAAGGTTCTCAATCTCGACAATTTTCCTCTGTCGAAGTGTGGACGAGTTCTAAATTCTCAACAGAATTATCCTCCGTTGAAGACCAGACAGTTCTAGATCTTGATGAAGATGTTTCCCTCAATCGAAGACCTGACCAGTTCTTAAATCTCAACTGAATCATTCTCGGTTGAATTACAGATAAGGTTCTCAATCTCGGCAATTTTCCTCCGTCGAAGTGTGGACGAGTTCTAAAATCTCAACAGAATTATCCTCCGTTGAAGACCATACAATCCTAGATCTTGATGAAGATGTTTCCCTCAGTTGAAGACCTGACCGGTTCTTAAATCTGAACTGAATTATTCTCGGTTGAATTACAGTTAAGGTTCTCAATCTCGACAATTTTCCTCCATCGAAGTGTGGACGAGTTCTAAAATCTCTACAAAATTATCCTCTATTGAAGACCAGCCAGTCCTAGATCTTGATGAAGATGTTTCCCTCAGTCGAAGACCTGACCGGTTCTTAAATCTCAACTGAATTATTCTCGATTGAATTACGGATAAGGTTCTCAATCTCGGAAATTTTCCTCCGTCGAAGTGTGGACGAGTTCTCAAATCTCAACAAAATTATCCTCTGTTGAAGACCAGACAGTCCTAGATCTTGATGAAGATGTTTCCCTCAGTCGAAGACCTGACCGGTTCTTAAATCTCAACGGAATTATTCTCGGTTGAATTACATATAAGGTTCTCAATCGACAATTTTCTTCCGTCGAAGTGTGGACGAGTTCTAAAATCTCAACAAAATTATCCTCCGTTGAAGACCAGACAGTTCTAGATCTTGATGAAGATGTTTCCCTCAGTCGAAGACCTGACCCGTTCTTAAATCTCAACTGAATTATTCTCGGTTGAATTACAGATAAGGTTCTCAATCTCAGCAATTTTCCTCCGTCGAAGTGTGGACGAGTTCTAAAATCTCAACAGAATTATCCTCCGTTGAAGGCGAGACAGTCCTAGATCTTGATGAATATGTTTCCCTCAGTCGAAGACCTGACCGGTTCTTAAATCTCAACTGAACTATTCTCGGTTGAATTACAGATAAGGTTATCAATCTCGATAATTTTCCTCCGTCGAAGTGTGTACGAGTTCTAAAATCTCAACAGAATTATCCTCCGTTGAATACCAGACAGTCCTATATCTTGATGAAGATGCTTCCCTCAGTCGAAGACCTGACCGGTTCTTAAATCTCAACTGAATTATCCTCGGTTGAATTACAGATAAGGTTCTCTATCTCGACAATTTTCCTCCGTCGAAGTGTGGACGAGTTCTAAAATCTCAACAAAATTATACTCCATCGAAGACCAGAAAGTCCTAGATCTTGATGAAGATGTTTCCCTCAGTCGAAGACCTGACCGGTTCTTAAATCTCAACTGAATTATTCTCGGTTAAATTACAGATAAGGTTCTCAATCTCGACAATTTTCCTCCGTCGAAGTGTGGAAGAGTTCTAAAATCTCAACAAAATTATCCTCCGTTGAAGAACAGACAGTCCTAGATCTTGATGAAGATGTTTCCCTCAATCGAAGACCTGACCAGTTCTTAAATCTCCACTGACTTATTCTCGTTTGAATTACAGATAAGGTTCTCAATCTGGACACTTTTCTTCCGTCGAAGTGTGGACGAGGTCTAAAATCTTAACAGAATTATCCTCCATTGAAGACCAGACAGTCCTAGATCTTGATGAAGATGTTTCCCTTAGTCGAAGACCTGACCAGTTCTTAAATCTCAACTGAATTATTCTCGGTTGAATTACAGATAAGGTTCTCAATCTCGATAATCCCCCACAGTCGAAGACCTAACCGGTTCTTATATCTCAACTGAATTATCCTTGGTTGAATTACAGATAAGGTTCTCAATCTCGACAAATTTCCCCCAGTTGAATTACGGACAAGTTCTTAAAACTCAGCAGAGATGTTCTCTCAGCTAAGGTACATGCAAGCTCCTAAATCTCAACAAAGATCAGACTTCCCAGTGGAATCTTCCACAGCAACAGGTATGCAAGTTCTCGCTAAGGAATTTCTTATGCGATCGACACTCATGCAGATGGCGTCTTTAAGCCCATCCTCCCATCATCAATCTCCAAATGGCATCTGTAAGCCCATTCCCGACATCACCAGGCTGATACCACTTCATGCGAGTGCAAATTTCTAGGCACTCTAGTGTTCAGTCATCTTCCACCTTCGGACCACGAAAGGCACGCAAGCCAATCTACATCCTCAGGTTTAAGAAGATTTAACAGGGGAAGTTGTTGTACCCCAAAACTTCCCTCTCATATCTCTCAGAATATTGCAAGGAATATCTCCAAGTTGCTCAAGTTTGCTCAAGAGTTGGACAGTCAAGCTATCTCCTAATGCAGTCAAACCCAAATTAGGGTTTTGTTTTGCATCAAGATACTTGAGTCCAAATGACCTAAAGTGCTACCAAAGGTCCTAATATACTCTCAAAGTCATCCATGTCAAGTTTCAAGCCTTGCAGAGGAAGTTTGCTCAGGCAATTGCTCAAAGGGTCCAAAAATCGACTGTGCTAGGGCAAAAGTCAACTGTGACCCAATTACAGTCAAACTTCAAGATTTTTTTGCCAACATTCTCATTTTGAAGGATATTTCATCATTTTATCAAGGGTTGATCATGATTCATCAAGGATTGCTCAAAATTCATCAAGACTCAAAAGTTGCTAAATTAGGGTTTTATAGGAAAAGTCAACTCAACTTTGACCTAGCATACCTTTCTGATACTTTATGAGAAATGACCCATCCAAATATCATTTTGAAGAGGATGAAATTACCTACAATCCATATTCATACCCCAATATCATAAAATGCACTCACAAGAAGTTACAAATTTGGACATTATAGGTCATTTTTGAAAGTCAACAAAACACCTTTTTTGCCAAAGCTTATAACTTGAGAATGGAATATCAAAATGAGATGAGACAAAAAGGGTTGATTAGATGACATCTCAAGATTTCTATAAAGTCCAAGAACACTTCCAAAAGTTCAAAATTGAAGAAGTTATGCATTGTTTAAGTTGGATATTTTTGCAAAATTGTCAAAAGACAACTATCCCCAAAACTTCAAATTTTGTCAAATGGGCCCATTATTTTCCACTTGATTTGAGCTTGCATCATTGTCCACGTGTCCTAGCTTCATCCTTGAGCCCATATCTTATTTTTATTATTTTATTTGATTTTTTTATTGAATTATTTCATTTTAAATCAAATTAAATCCATATAAAATCCAAACTTTGTTTACCTAAGATATTTTTGGTCGTTTCAGGTCTTAATTATCATCATTGGCATCATCAAACTTGGATCATACAATATCATGTGCAAAAAGATTGATTTTTGGCAAAATTGGAAAGGTTTAAAGAGTGAATCAAATCAAATATGCAAGCCATGATGGGAGAAGATTTGGACCATAATTGTTACCCTAACACATTATATCATACATAAGCAAGCCAAAGGGACGTGAATAAGGGTTGGAGACTGCAAGAACAGGCAATACAAAAGTTGCAAAATTCACTAAAAAGTATGAAATCAAAATCATACTTAGAGGCGTTTTCAGAAGCAGGGACCAGTCCCAATCGATTCCTGGGTGATCACACAACCTTCCTGGATCAAAAGCACGCGTCCTCAGGCCTTCAAAAGCACTGTAAGTTTCACGATAATCACCTTAGTTCTTGAATTCGTGATTCATTATTCTTGCATCATTTGAATAAATCATTGGCATATTTATACTCTTCACAACATTTGCAAACGTTTGGCAATATCCAATTGTGTTTTTCTGGCCTAAATGAGGAACCCCCATAGCTAGGGTTCTTCGTTTGTATTTTGGGGTTTTCTTTTTCAGGAAAAATCAGGACTCAAGAAGGGCATGGTGTTGATCAGGGAGCCAAGGAGAATTCAGCCACGATTTTGGAATTGATTTATGAGGCATGTGGAAGATTTTAGAGCAAGCTTGCGCATTTAGCTGCGGATCCAAATTCGCAGGTAAAATTACAGTAGTGGAAGGACAGGGAAGAAGAGATGGCACGCTCTGATTGGCCCGTTCGAATGTTTTTTGCGCGCATTTTTATTTTATGACTATTAATTTCTTTTTTTTGATATATTATAATTGTTATGTAATATATTAACAAATGAAGCAAAATGGCGTAGTGGCAAGGCGAGCTGGCAATCATGTTCAGGACCTGGGTTCAAATCCCAGGTCCTCCAAACTTCTCTTTGATTTTTTCCTTCAGGTTATCATGTGCATATCCAGGCGTCTCCCTTGCTCAATCAATTGCCAGATGTCCCAAGGCCAAATCTGGTGGCCAAGGCTGAAGGACCACCAAAGACTAAGTCCAAGCATGCTCACTGGATCATCAAAAGTCAACCAGGGCCAGCTCGTTTAGGCCTCAGAATTGCTGATTCACATCCCCACTTCAGGCCCATCCCCCCCTCTCTCTCTCTCTCTCTCTCTCTCTCTCTCTCTCTCTCTCTCTCTCCTCTCTCTCTCTCTCTCTCTCTCTCTCTCTCCTCTCTCTCTCTCTCTCTCTCTCTCTCTCTCTCTCTCTCTCTCTCTCTCCTCTCTCTCTCTCTCTCTCTCTCTCTCTCTCTCTCTCTCTCTCTCTCTCTCTCTCTCTCTCTCTCTATATATATATATATATATATATATATATATATAATATATATATATATATATATATATATATATATATATATATATATATATATATATATATATATATATATATATATATATATATATATATATATATATATATATATATATATATATATATATATATATATATATATATAATATATTTTACTTATTTTGTTTATTTTATTTGTTTTATTATTTTTTATAATTAACTAACCAATTAAAATTCTTTTTCCCATAAAATAAAAACCACAAAAATATTTTCTTTGTAAAATCAAATTTTTATTTTTATTTTTATTAATAAACACTAATTAAATTAATTTAGTTTTTTTAATTAGAATAACTTTAACTCTTTTGTAAACTATTAAAATTAAATTAGAATTAATTTAGGTTTTAATTACTAACATTAATTTTGATTTCTTTCTTAAAATACCAAAAACCCAAAAATAAAGTTTTTCATTATTAATTAATTAAATTATTAATTTAGTAATTAACTTAGGTAATTTTATTTCTTAATCCAAAAACAACAAAAAAAGATCTTTTCTTTAACAAAAAGGGTCAAAACCCTAATCTTGCGCCCGATTTAATTTCCCGCATGCGATTTATTTTCTTTATCCAATAATGTACTTGCTCCCGGTTTGTAATAGTTAAATAGGACCTTTTATTATTTTTTTATCGCTTTATTTATTTTCAAAGGGTTGCTTTTGGCGATGTAAATACCCGACACCTTGTAATAGCTTAGTTTAATTTCCGCACCTTTAATTTTTGCAAATATTCAACTGTTACATGTTTGATAATAGGGATGCATGACAAGACTGAATGTTTTAACCTAAAATCAAATTAGATCACCTTTAACATGTACAAAGATAAAAATTAACTGAAAATGACACACTCGCTCATGCGCGCTCTTAGGATACACCCCACTTGGTTGCCTTCGTACGCGGTCATTGAGTATAGGTCACTTTAAAGGTCGTCCTCTTGTCCAAAGATCATAGTTGCCTCGAAACGGTTGCCTCAGATATGATTGCCTCAAACAAATGATCTAAGACATTAGGGTTACCGCTAAGGCATCCTAACATTGCTTTAGTGGCCGTAAGTCCCGCATTCGAATTGACCCTTAAACTCCAATGACGGTGCTACCTACTCACTTATTATGGGATAGCATTGTCTAAAGGAAAATTGCATAGAACGATTCCTTTTTCGAGTAGATAGATGGTTCTTAAGTACTTGCTCTTTTAAAAAAACAAAATCTTTTTCACACTTACACTTTTCGAACAAAGTTTTCAAAAACACTTCATACGCTCTTGAGGATAGCAGCAAGAGGTAAATCAAAGTTTTCAAACAAAAACTTTTTCAAACCCACAAGCACAAAGAAAAGAAATTTTGAAAACAATATGAGCAAGTACCTAAGAGCCTATGGATAACCACGGATAGAAAGGGTGCTAACACCTTCCCTTTCTATAATCTACCCCCCGAACCCGAGAAATATCTCGAAAAAGGAATTTTTCTGTGCTTTTTTCCTTTCCTTGTTGGATAAAATAAAAGTCGATGGCGACTCTTGCTTACTGCGACATTTTGCGAAAACAAAACGCAAACCAACATTCCAAAAACAGTCAGTTCTTCCCACCGTATCACACTCAGAATACACTGGCAATCAACAATTTCTTTTTGATAGTCAGGAGTGGGGTCACAAGTTCATCAACTGAAGTAACAAACATATCTTCTTCAATGGCGTTGGTATTATGGTCGTGTTTGGGCATAGGGGCATAAATGACATTGGGCTTTTATAGCGCATCGAATTCAATCTATTTTGGCTTCAAGAAGGTCTTGTACTTTGTTCTTTAGAGCCGAACATATATTAGTGTCATGTCCAGGACTCTCAGAATGGTATGCACAACGGGCATTGGGATGATAGTGAGGAGAGGTTATCTTAGGGTTCTTCGGAACTTCTTTCAAGGTCACTAGGTTGGATCTTAACAAATGTGGCAATACTTGAGATAGTGTCATATAAATTCGGGTGAATTGTCTGATTGGTCTTTCCATTCTTGGTTGGTTATTTCTTTATTGATCAGGCGCAGGTTTAGGAATCATAAAAGCCCCCCCCCCCCCATTGGACGACGTTCGGCCTTATCTTGATTTCTCTGAGGATATACAACAACCACCTCTTTCTTTCTGATGAATGGTTTCCTTACAGCAGCAGAGGATGCATCTTTTTTAATCTTTCCATTTTTTATCCCGGCTTCTACCCTTTCCCCGGTCAATATCAATTCATTAAAACCTGTCGATAAACACCCAATTAAGTGATTAAAGAAGGGGCCAAACAAGGTGCCTAAAAACATTTCTACTAACTCTCTTTCAGATAGTGGAGGCTGGACTCTTCCTGCTAAGTCCCTCCATTTTTGTGCATAGTCCTTGAAGCCTTCACTTGAAATCATGGCCATAATCTGGAGTTGAGTACGGGTGGGTGCAAGATCAGCCTTGTATTGGTATTGTTTGTAAAAGGTTGTAGCAAGATCTTCCCAGTTATGAACATTAGCTCTTTCTAACTGATAAAACCAATCAAGTTGGGTTCCAGATAGACTGTCTTGAAAGAAGTGTACCCATAAGTCCTTATCAGCGGTATGAGGCTGGATTTTCCTTACATAGGATCGGAGATGCATTTTCGTACACGAAAATCCATCATATTTGGCGAATACCGGTGCATTGAATTTTGGAGGGATGACAATCCCCGATACTAACCCCAACTCCTCAAAGTCCAAGCCATGCACTTTTTGGATTTCCATTGCACTCAACTGTTCTTCTAGATGCTTATACTTGTCGTCGGCTTGAGGGTATTGTTCTTCGGAATAGTCTTCTTCTTCCTCTTCCTCTTCTGACTTTGACTGGACAACTATTTCTTTGCCCTTCCCGTCTTGATTTTCTTTCGCATCGGATGTCGTTGCAATGTCTAGGGTCCTTCTTGCTTGCCCTAGGAATCTTCTTCCCATGTTTACAACTCCGGTTATTTTCTTCGTCTTCTTTTTCTTCTCTTTAACCAACAAGGTCTTCAACTCTTCTTGTCCTTTGGCTAGAGTTAAGAACAATTGTTGAAAATATGCATTCTGAGCTTGGAGGTCCATCTTACTGAAATAAACAGAAGAAAGATGAAGAGACTTGTTGCAAGAAACCTGCTTATGTTATGATGAATGGTAAATGCATATGCAATGATTTCAAGGATTTTAAAGATTCAAACTTGTTTTAGACAAAAAGGAAACACACATTATATTAATAAATTAAAGCTTGAGTACATCAATGCTTCTTTGGGAAAAACAAATACAAAAACTCTAAGATAAAAAGGTAGTACGCATCCTCTTTGGAGCGATGTATGCATTCAAGTTCCTCTCCTCATGGAGTTGCTTAGTAAGTTCCAAAACCTTCTCTCGCTTGCATAGAATTAGGCCTCGAAAGTATCTCGCTCCCCCTTGAGTTGTATCCAATATCTTTGTAGGTCTTCAAGAGAGGTGGGCATGTCAGGATGTAGGATAGTGTATGGAACATCCCCTTCCATAATAGGCTCAATGATTACCGGGGGTATTGAGGAGTAAGGCATCATAAGACTCTGAGCACGAGTTCGTACCCATTTGAGGTAAGGCTCAAGAGGGATGGAATTCTTATTCCCCCAATGTCTTGCTATCTACCTTATTTAGCATCCTCCAAGCTCTGATAAATCTCTGGCGAAGACCTTGACCGTCGCTCTTGTAGTCAATACCAAACCTTGAATCAACATTTCATGTGGGTCATCCCTTCGGGCGTAACCAAACTGTCTTAAGGCTAAGTAGGGGTTGTAGGTGATGCCTCCCATAATGCCAAGTAAAGGGACATTAGGGAATTCTCCATAATGATCGACAATAGTAACATTCTCTATGGATCGAGAACACCAATGAATGTCTGAATGTTTGAGCGTCATCAACCTTTATGACCACCTTGAACCTTGCTCATTCTTCAATACAGATTGGGGAAGATGCGAAATAAACCATATTTCCAAAATAGGAGTACAACACATAAGGGCACCTATTTTACTCATAGTGCGAGTGTGAAAAGAATGTAGGATGTCTCATAGCAAAGTAGGCACCGGGTTGCGGGATATGAAGATTTTGACGGTGTTCACATCTATGAGTTGGTCAGGGTTTGGAAACAAAACCATCCCATAGATGAGGAGAGCCACAATTTCCTCAAAGTCTTGCAAATCCAAAGAGTTCCAACAGTTTTGGGCTTTCTCGAACAAGAACTTTGCTAGGAAACCTTTGACACCACTCCTTGTTTCCCAATGAGTTGTGACATCAGATGAGTGCAAGTGTAGATCTTGAGCAATCTCTTATGGCTTTGGGTCTCTTTATGTACCGTTGAAAGGTAGTTGATTGAGAATGGGAATCCTCAAGAGTCGAGAGAATTCTTCCAAAGTAGGCACAAGTTGATAATCAGGAAATGTGAAGCAATGGTGTAAAGGATCAAAGAACTGAAATAGGACCTTCATCATGTCCTCATCTGTGTTAGAGGTGACCAAGTTGAGTAGGAGACCATGTCTCTCGGTGAATGGATAGTTTTCAGGAATCCTTGAAGCTAGCTCCTTAAGTTATAGAGGGATCCTTACAAGGTTGACTTGAATAGTTATCCTGTGAAGAGAATCCATATCCTACAAAATAGAACAAAGATAAATCCCAAAAATCCTTGAATTGGTTAGTGAATGTGTATGATGTTATGATGTTCATGATGTTATGTACAAGTATGTATACACAAACAAAGCAAACAAGTCCTTAGGTTTAGGCTTGCAAGGAGTTTTATAGGTAAGTACCCTCTTGAAGTTTAGTTGGCTCAACCTGTTATAGCAATAGTAACTGGGTTCTAAGGAGCTCAATATCACTGGTTTATTTCCTTGGTCATTGTTTCAGCACAAACCTCTTTAATGCCGACTAAAATATCCCAAGAAACCAAACCTCAATGAGTGTCGTATCGAGTATCTACCAACTTCGGATTGTACCAAAGTCGGTCATCTCACTACGTCCTAAAGGCCATGTTGGTCAAGTAAAGGTTCTAAAAGTTCATTAGTGCTTCATGACATCACTCAGCGGCCCCATATTCTCCTTGATTAACTCAAGGGCTACTGGTACCCACAAATATGTCGCACTAAAGTAGATATTGCTTAGACCATGTCGGTATACCCCGTACAAGTTCCACAACGTATTTCTACTTACCTATAAGGTATCCCAAATCCTGGTAGAGGATTCAAACCCAAACAAAGAACCATAATGTAAAGCATACAAGTCAAACAATGTAAGCAAGTAAATATGATCTAATCCTAAGGTAACCCCACTTTTAGAATTTTCCCCAACAGAGTCGCCATTTCTGTGATACGGAGGAAGAACTGACTTAAAGGTTTTGCGTTTTATCGAAAATGTTGCAGTTAGCAAGAGTCACCACCGACTTTTCTTTTATCCAAAAGGAAAGGTGAAAAAGCACAGGAAAGTCCTTTGAGATTATTTCTTGAGTTCGGGGGGTAGATTATGAAAAGGGAAGGTATTAGCACCCTTTTCATCCATGGTTTTCCATGGGCTCTTAGTTACTTGCTAGATCACTTGCTTTTGTTTGAAATTATGCTTTGTGTGGTTTTTGAAAGTATTTTGTAAAGAGGCCATTGTTTAGGCAATCTTTGTAATGATTCTCGTTTGTAAGAATGTATACAAATATGTTGATCTTTTTAAAATGTTTTCAAGTTTTGTAAGATGTTTTGAAAGTGTAGGTGTTTGTTTTAAAAATAGCAAGGATGTATTGTTTGAAATTGAGCAAGTAATTAGGAGCATTTTACCTACTCAAAAGTCTTTCTTGTTTATTTTCCTTTCCTTTGACATTGTTATCTTACCATTAATTTGGTAAGTAACCCTATCTTTGGATGTAAATGGGACGGGCGTGGGTCATCGTATAACCATGATTAGCAATATTGCAAGGTATCTTAGCATTCTTTTTTAGGGACTAAGATCATTTGAAAGGAAACTTAGATAGCATCATCGAAGGAATATAATCTTATACTTTTGTTTGTTTTTGCTAAGATACCTTATATGCGTAATGTGGTGTTATAAAATATTTTTGCCATTTTTTGACATTAAAATAAATATGTTTTAATTGGTGTAAAAGAAAATTAACTAATAAACTAGTTTTAATTAAATTTACTAGATAATGAGTAAAAATAAATAAAGCATGTTTAATAAAATAATTTTTTGTGTAAGAAAAATAAATAAACTAAGTTAAAATATAAATCTACTATTTTTGTATTTTTTATGATTTTTTAATATTAGGAAAAATATTTAAGAAAATAAATGAAGTAAAAATAAGAAAATAAAATAAACTGGGCTAGGGGAGCAAATATGAAACAAGGGGTTAGCTAGCAAAATCAAAAAAAAAAAAAAATAAAGCAAGCTCAAAGAGGCCCAGCGCCCTGCAAAAAAAAGTCAGAAAATGAAAAACATCTAAAAAAACACAAAAGGGTACCACTGGGGCTCAAACCCAGGTCCCAAAGGTTACAGGCGCGCGCTTCTACCACTGGGGTGGCTATACATCTGTTAACATAAGAAAATCAATAAATATATGATACAAAACGTGCCCTGATTACTTCATCTTCAACCTTCAGCCAGACCAACTGTAACTTGTTCATTTCTCATCAAAAATGAAAACTGTAAACATGAAACTTATAGCAAATTTCCTCACGGTTTCAAAAATGTAAAGCATTAAAAATATAAATCAAAGATAAGCATGAATTTTACTGGCCCTAAACTGAACCCTAAAAATCTCATAAACCTCAATCTTAAAATTCTCTAAGCTCAAGCAAAATTAATGGAAACTATGAACATGGTTAGCTTTAGGGCAATGATATCTACATGTTTTGTTCACAAATAAATCATTGATGATGCCTATATGAGAAGATACAAAGTTATAAAACTTACCTTGCAAGAGGGTATCGGGTTTTAAGTTTGAGAAGCTTTCAAGGAGTTCCAATGGTTGGGTTAGCTTCCTCAAGTTCCCAGGAAGCTAATGGAATGCTTAGTTTGAGCTGAAAAGGCCTGAGGAGTTCTAGAGAAGTCCAAGTGCAAAGCTGAGTTTTTTAAAATAGAGGATAGTGTTAATGGTGTTACAGTTCTGTAACAGGGTGTGGTATTAATTCTATATGATGTTTAGAATCTTTAGAAACCAAAAGGCCAAGAAACGCACGAGTAGATTATGAGTTTTAAGTTTTTGGTCAGTTTATGTGAAAATGGATGTATGAGATGTGTTTCTAAGTTCTAGGTGTTTTCAAGGAATCAGCATTCTTGTATTTGGTGAAAATAGTTTGTGTATCAATAAGCAAAAAGATTGGAGTGGTTTTGACCATCAGAAGTACAAGTTACAAGCTTTTCGCTAGGTTAATTGATTTTGAAGAAAAGAGGGAAACCAAGTTTCAATGTGTAGTACAAGCATGGGCTGGGTAATTGTAAGTGTCTAAACCATTTCTCATGAGTTATAGGACTTGTATGATCAGAAGAGAACAAGTGCAAGGCTCAAGAACAAGTTTTCTGTAAAAAAGCACTTTATCAAAATGGCAATGTAAGCTTTCTTCCAAAAATGGATATAAAGCATGTTCATGCATTGAATGCTTGAAGTGAGACTTATAACAGCTGTGTAAACCATTAATTATGGAGTGCCTAACAAGTTTGAGGCCTGCAAAGTAGAGTTTATGCAGCATAGTTTGAATTTTGAAATTGGTTCATCAGAAAATGACTTGTAATTCAAGTGATAAAACCCTAACTTCATCTCTTCGATTATCCCTACTCAAGAATGATCTCAAGAAGTTATTGGACATTTTGGAAAGCTTGAAATGTGCTATACAACCCATCTTTGAATTGCTTTTGAATTTTACCCTTGGAACAATATGAAAAAGTGCCATGAAGTTGGGTCAAAATCCTGACCAAATTAGGGCAAAAATTTCACTAAGTGTTTAGTTTCATGACCACGTGTTCTTAAAATTATAACTTGAGATCCAAGCACTTTTGGAAGGAGTTGTGTAAAGCAAAGTTGTATATTTCATGGAGATATACAACTTTCATGTTGGAAGTTTCTCTTGAATCATCTTGCATCATGGTGAAAATTTTGCTCAAAGTTATGAAAAAACATGAAAACTTGACTTTCTGATTTCTTGATGAATAAGTTTCATATTTTTACATGTTTTGATGAATTAGGATCTTTGATATTTTAAATTGACCAAAAACTCAAAGTTTGACTTTTCAGTATACAATCGACTTTTGATCAGTTGACTGCAAAATTCATCTGTCAATCCAATGGACTTGCAATGTTTTGAACCATGTCATTAGGTCAAAATGGTGCAATTGGACTCTTGAGATCATGGCTTAAACCAATTGACCACTTGCTAGGTCAAAAATCAGAAATTGCCTTTTCCTAGTTAAAACCCTAATTTTGACCATTTTGCCCTTTTGGAGATTTGATCAAATTTCTTGAGGAATTATGGTCCCAATTTGATAAAATGGTACATATGAGTTTAAAATGTTGATGTGGATCAAAAATTATGAAGTTTGACTATAAATTTTCCATAGTTGACTTTTTCCCCAATACAACTGATTTTTAGGTCAATTGTTCAATTGACTGGGCAAAAGTGTGATTCAAGGCTTGAAACTTCTCATGGGTAATCTTAGGGGTCCATAATGATCCATGAAAGTCATATGGGGAATTGGAGGTCCAAATATCCTTGTGCATTCTCAAACCCTAATTTTGGTCATCAGTGCTTAAGGAGGTGTCTTGAGCTGATCAAACCCTAGTGCATCCTTGAGCTAAGGAGATTTTGTGAGTAAATTCTTGATAAGTGAGAGGGAAAATTTTGGGGTACAACAGCTGCCCCTATTCAATCTTCTTAAGCATGAAGAGTTAGACTGGCGAGTTTTTCCATTCGTGACTCGAAGGTGGAAGATGATTGGACACTAAACTGCCAAGAAATTTGCACTCGGTGATGTAATGGTTGAGGGAATGGGCTTAAAGATGCAATTTGGAGAAATGATGGAAAGTTATTGGAGATTGGATTTTACATGCCATCCAAAAATGATTTATGAACCGTATCTGTAATTTGAAACCAAATAAATATCATAATGGCGTCCGTGTTTGGAGTGTATCTGAACTTGTATTTGAAAGTTGAAAGAGTATCAGAATGGCGTCCATGTCTGGAGTGTATCTGAACTGTATCTGGAGATTGAATCTGAATGAGTATCAGAATGGCATCCGTGTCTGGAGCGTATCTGAACTGTATCTGAAGGTTGAGTCTGAATGAGTATCAGATTGGCATCCATGTCTGGAGCGTATCTGAATTGTATCTGAAGGTTGGGTCTGAATGAGTATCAGAATGGAATCCGTCTCTAGAGCGTATCTGAACTGTATCTGAAGGTTGAGTCTGAATGAGTATCAGAATGGCATCCGTGTCTGGAGCGTATCTGCACTTTATATGAAGGTTGAGTCTGAATGAGTATCAGAATGGCATCAGTGTTTGGAGCGTATCTGAACTGTATCTGAAAACCTTGAACATTATTAATGGTAGTTGTTAACCTTATCCTTAAAAGGGTAAAAATGTTAGCTAAAATGCAAAGTCATTTTGTATGAAATGCATGATATAATGAGATTGTAATACATGCATTCATGTTATCAATGTTTATGATATATGGAGGCAATGTATGTGTATGTGAGTGAATTTGTTGCACTGCGTGTTGGATTTAGGGGGAAATAAATCCCTGACTATTGCTGAGGATATGGAGTGTAAGTCTTCATGTTGTGAAGTTGTAGAATTTCCGTTTATAGAAATAAAATTTGTTGTAAGGGAAATTCCATGTACTGCTTGTAAAATCCTATTCTTGTATCTTGAGAAATTTGGTGACTTCTACCGAGGATTGATAACTAGAAGCTTTGTTCCGCTGGGGATAAAACTTCATACTGCAGGGGGATTTTACGAAGATAACTTAGAAAGATTTCCCTACCTCTTAAAGCCATCAGTGATTGTCTTTTTATTTTGTTTATTTGTAAACAGTAATCATGTTCAAATGCATATGTTCAAAAATAAATCATTGGACGTTTCTGTAAACAAAACACAAAAGTAAATAAAAATAGATAGTTTTTCACTTTCAAAGGGATATCTTTGTATTGACTTTGAGTAAGTATTTTGTACAATGAGACAATCATTCTAGTAAGAGAATGTCATCGTAAAAAATAAAAATTTAAATACAAAGCAAAGATAGCTATTCTGATAGTAATAAAATCCCATAGAAGGCTTGAAGTGGCGTCGTTTAGACCAAATGCACATCAAAACTTCTTTGTTTCCCTTCTTCTCGTTTCAACCTATTTCTCATTTCAAAGCTTCAACAACCGTGGCGGCTGCGCCCATGGTGGTTTAAGTTCGGAAAGAGCAAAAATGGTATCACCTTGTTCGTTTCTAAGCCCTAAGTCCAAATCCAACATTCTTTTCTTTCAATTTCTCCTCAAAATTCCTACATCTAAGCCCAACAGAAACCCTAGCTTCATCTTGCACTTTAACCTTTCATGTTCCATTAATTCTATGAAAACTTTTGAATCTAGACTTGATTGTAACAAAAAAACCTAACAATTTGGATCGAAATTCAATGAAGAAGAAACCTGATCTCGAGTAGCAAGCTTGGGGTTATGATTCAGCAAGGCAAGAACCACACGATAGTATCAAAGAATATGATAAACAAAATGAAGACCCAAACAACTTCAATGGAGCATACCTTTGCAACAACTTTGGCAATAACAGGTAGCTTTAGGTAAGCTTCTTCTTGGTCACCTCTTCTACGTTCTTCTTTGTGATACATTCTGTGGGGTTCTTGTTCTTTCTTCTTCTGACTTTCTGTGTGTATCAATGTTGCAGTTTTGATGAAGTGTTGTTGTTGCGACAAAGATGAGTGAAGATGATGAAGAATGGAGCAATGGAGGATCCGGTTCTGGCGATCTAGGTTTGAGGATGATGAAGGTTGATGAAGGTGATGAAAAAAGACGATGGAGATTTCAGAGATTTTTTTTTATTCATAGATGAAAAGGATTGCAGAAGTGTATGTTTGGAAAGAAAAAATGAGAATTCATCAGAAGGTTATTGAACCAAAAATGAAGATTCAGAGAGACTCCAGAGGTGAGTATATCTGTTTTTTGCTTTATATGAATGAATCAATCCCCCGTGAACCCCTCTCTCTCTTTATCTTATATGCAATATCCTCTAATTCCTTCCCTCCAATCTGTTAGGAAACCTCTCTCTCTATAGAAAGTTGGTTTTCTGTTTTTACGATTTTTGTTGAAGTTTCGTTGGAAGTTGTTAGAAATTATGGAAATTAGTTCCAAGACGGTTAGCTAGAGTTTGAGAGGTTATGGACAATTGGAATTGGTTAGCAGTATTTAGAGATTAGTCGTTGTTAATAGTCTGTTAGAACAGTTAAGACGAGCTGGAATTTTTGTTACAAATCAGTTTGAAGAAATTGTTAAAAAAAACAGGCTGGAATTCAGTTCTGGTGGTTAGAAAGTTAGTTACACTTAGAGGGAGTTGGTTTTTTTTTTACAATTTAGAGGGTGAGAATTAATCGGTTATATTATGCAGGGTTATTATATTTGGTTAGAATTGTTAGAAGTTAGTTGGGCTTATAAAAACAGTTAGGGAGTTATATATTCTGATTTCTTCTTCCATTTTCTGAACAAGGCCATTTTATGGACTATTTTTTTTTATTTATATGAACTTGTTTTGATGCAGGGCTTTTTGATAATCTCATATTTGGTCCCTCGAATTCTGATTAAGTATTTTTTACTTTGGTTAACTGTCTTGCATTGATTCACTGCAGGGCTGCAGTTTTGACATTGCAATCTGACTATCCATATTGTACTCAGCAAAGAAATAGGTTTCTGCAATTGCTACTCTTGGAGCATCCAGATCAATACTCCTCAAGTCCTCCACTAAACATGAACATGTGTCTCAATGCAAGAAAGATTGATTCTCGATTCAACATCAAAAGAAGGTATTATCCTATGAGCAAAGCCTTCTTGGTATCCTTCTCCATATATCTGGCTTCGAGACATGGTGTCCATACGTCATGGTGGGAACCCAGGTTCTTTATGCACTGAAGGCACATAAGCAACACCAGCAATATCTAACCCGAGATTTAACTCGCCAGAAGTACCTCTACTGCAGCCTGGGCATCCTGGTCTTATTGGAAACTGAGAAGCAATGTTTCCATGTTTTGAACAACATTTATTCTAAACATCATTTATCCTTTGTTTGTAATGAGATGAATTTTGATCCATGGTCATGAGTTGCTTCCTTTTTTGAATTGATTTTAAACGGTTTTACATTGGTAGATTTCTGACAGATTTTCTGAATTGTTTTTTTCCTTAGACAGATTCAGTGTAATTGAAATAGTGCATTGGTTTGGTGTATTGAAAATTGGGTCGTTTTGGATTTTTTGCGGTAAATCGGACAAAGAAGTATTGGTAATTGATGGCGAAATGATACTTGCATTTGAAAAGTAACGTAAATTTGAACCTAAGAATTTTGAATTTGGTTTGAGTGAACTTTAAACTTGATTGTAACTTGATTTGTAAGTTAATGCATCTTTCATTTTTAATTCCAATATAAACTCTAACCAAATTTGAATCATCTTTAATTCAAATAAAACCCCTAATTCAAATATTCCATCCATGTTAACTTGAATCGTAAGCAGCACACTAATGCCTTGATCAACACTTCCTATTTTGTAGCATGAACCAAAACCTTGGAAACTCAGTCTTCAAACATTTGATTTGGCAAAATTCTTTTCCACTTGATGATTTTAACACAAAACAATACATTTGGTGATGCGAGATAAGATTTGAACAATGACGAATGGCACTTGAATACCTCTTAAGAAAACCTTATCCACAAACTCTTCAATCTTGCAAGAAAAACTCGTCTTACCTAAACACATTAGGCGACTTGAATGAACATTCACCAATCAATAGATCAATTATTCTCATTCAATCTCAATTCCAAAACAACTTATATTTCCAATAACAAGTAACAATGATGAGAACCATAATTACCTTAATTTGAATGAGTCGATAAGTTCACCTCCCCTGCCATTACTTGCACTTGTATTTCTCTTCAGCATGACAAAAATGCATTGGAGAACCTTTGAAGCTGAAAAGGATACTTGGAGAAGAAGAGAGAACCTCTAATGAACCTTAATTGAATAATGAGTGTAAGCACTAGGGATAAAACCTTAATCCTCTCGAGATGTGATTGATATGTTTAGAAGGCCCCAACCCTAGCTTGCAAAGTCTCTATTTGAGTTTTTGATGAAAAGCCCTGCATTAACAAGTCACAACCCTTTGGTGGAGAACTTGATTATCTTTGTAGCTTGATGAAGATAAATTTCTCAGTGACCCCGAACATAAAAACCCTAACTCCACAGACCATGATTGATGATGAAACCAGTTGATTCCTTGAGTGAAGATGAGAGCCTTAAAGCCATACAACAACCCTAATTCCTCGAAATCCCTGATCCCAAGCCAATTATTGACTAATGATGCATGATGCGTTAGATGACCTAATGAAGGTTATGTACCTCAATCTCAATTAAATCCAAAGATTCGAGTCATCTTGCATTTGAAGCGACCAACTTCCATTTGATGAAACAAGCTGAATGAGCTCCTAACCCATAGCTTACCCAACGATACATATCTAAACTTGATAAAACTCAAAGCAATCTTTCAGTAACGGAAGAGTAGCGCTCAATGTAACCTTGAAGTGAGACTTTAACTCAATAAACCTCCATATAAGAATCACTACAAAGCTCCAACAAAATGAAGAGAAATCCCGATTCTCTGGCTGAGTTAGGCCCTAATACCTTTGTTCCTTGAAAGAACCTTGATGAAGAAAAAATTATATCTTGAGGAAACCTGATAGCAGAGACATCTATGCTACTTGAGATCCAAAACCTTAATCTCTTTTCTTCAATCAAATTCAATTGTTCGAACCTATTCTGGATCCATTCAGCCTCTGACAATTTAGTTTCCATCATCACGCGTAAAGAGGGAATCTCAACCTCGACAGGGAGCAATGCTTCTATACCATACACAAGCGAAAAAGGGGTTGCCCCAGTTGAAGTGGGAACATAAGTACGATACCCATGCAAAGAAAATGGGAGCATCTCATGCCAATCTTTATAAGTAACAACCATCTTCTGGATGATTTTCTTAATGTTCTTATTGGCAGCTTCGACGGCTCCATTCATCTTTGGCCTATAGGGAGATGAATTATGATGGATAATTTAAAATTCTTCACAAAGTTCCGTCATCATCTTATTATTTAAATTCGAGTTGTTGTCCGTGATAATCCTGCTTGGCACACCATATCGACAAATGAGATTATGCTTGATAAAGCGTACTACCACCTGCTTAGTAACATTGGCATATGAAGCTGCTTCCACCCACTTGGTGAAATAGTCAATTGCTACCAAGATAAAACAATGTCCATTCGATGCCTTAGGTTCAATCATTCTTATCATATCAATACCCCACATAGAGAAATTCCAATGGGAGGAAATCGAATTGAGAAGCGTCAGAGGCACATGGACCTTGTCTGCATAAATCTGGCATTTATGGCACTTCTTTGCAAATTTGTAACAGTCAGACTCCATTGTCAGACAATAATAACCTTCCCTTAGCATCTTTTTAGCCATCGAATGCCCATTGGCATGGGTACCAAAGGAACCTTCATGGATCTCATGCATCAACATGTCGGCTTCGTGTCTATCCACGCATCTGAGCAAGACCATGTCATGATTTCTTTTGTATAGCACATCTTCATTAAGGAAAAAGCTACCTGCCAATCTTCGCAGGGTCTTCCTATCTTTATTTGATGCGCCCAACGGGTATTCCTGAGTTCCGAGAAAATGCTTGATATCACGATACCAAGGCTTTTCATCTGAAGTCTCCTCTATTGCAAATACATGAGCTGGTCTATCCATACGTTGCACTATGATACGAGGCACATCGTTCTAAGCATTCACCTGATACATAGATGACAAAGTTGCCAAAGCATCTGCCATTTGATTTTCCTCCCTAGGAATATGATGGAATTTAACTTTGTTAAAGAAGGGTAATAGCCTTCTCGCGTAGTCTTTGTAAGGGATCAAGCCAGGGTGACGAGTATCCCATTCTCCCTTAATCTGGTTTATTACTAAAGCTGAATCCCCATAGACATCAAGGATTTTGATCCTGAGATCCATAGCTGCTTCGAGGCCCATGATACATGCTTCATACTCCTCCATATTATTGGTACAATCAAAGGTCAGCCTTGCAGTGAAAGGGGTATGAGACCCATGAGGAGTGATAATCACGACGCTAATCACTTTTCCGTAAGCATTCACAGCTCCGTCAAACACCATTCCCCATCGAGACCCTGGATCAGGACCTTTCTCAGGCAAAGGTTCATCACAATATTTTACTTTCAAAAACATCACATCTTCGTCGGGAAAGTCATATTTGACAGACTGATAGTCTTCAACCGGTTGGTGAGCAAGGTACTCCGCCAACACACTACCTTTGATAGACTTCTGAGTTCCATATTTAATGTCGTATTCAGACAGCAACATCTTCCAGCGAGCGATTCTTCCGATAAGAGCAGGCTTTTCGAAGATATACTTAATTGGATCCATTTTGGATATCAACTAAGTAGTGTGATTAAGCATATACTGACGCAGATGCTTCGCTGCCCAAGCCAAAGCACAACATGTCTTTTCAAGTTGAGTGTATCGCGACTCACAATCAGTGAACTTTTTACTCAGATAGTAAATGGCGTATTCTTTTCTTCCCGTTCCATCTTGCTGTCCCAAAATGCAACCCATAGAATTATCTAACACTGTCAGACACATAATGAACGGTCTTCCCTCAATGGGAGGGAGCAAGATAGGAGGTTCAAGCAGATACTCTTTAATACTTTCAAATTCCCTCTAGAAATCATCGATCGATACACACCCCTGGTCTTTCTTTAGAAGCTTGAAGATGGGTTCACACGTTACAGTCATATGGGAGATGAACCTGGAGATATAATTCATACGTCCGAGGAAACCTCTAACTTGTTTTTCAGTCCTTGGAGCAGGCATTTCTTGAATTTTCCTGAATTTATCAGGATCAACTTAAATTCCTTTTTGCTTGACAATGAAACCTAGCAACTTTCCATAACAAACACCAAAGGTATATTTATTTGGATTCAAACGAAGGCGATACTTCCTTAAGTGCTGAAATAACTTCAACAAATCTTCAACATGTCTTTCCTCGATATGAGATTTAGAGATCATATCATCAACATATACTTCGATTTCCTTATGCATCAGATCATGGAATAGGGTTGTCATAGCCCTCTGGTACGTTTCACCAGTGTTCTTCAACCCGAAGGGCATCACTCTGTAACAGAATGTTCCCCAGGGTGTGATAAACGTTGTTTTTTCCATGTCCTCAGGAGCCATCTTAATTTGATTGTACCCAGAAAATCCTTCCATGAACGAGAACACTCTGAATTTTGTTGTGCTATCTACCAACATATAAATATGCGGTAATGGAAAGTCATCTTTTGGACTTGCTTTATTTAGATCTCTATAATCAACGCACATGCGGACTTTTCCGTCTTTCTTTGGTACTGGAACAATATTGGCAATCCATTGAGGATACACTGATGTCACTAGAAAACTAGCATCGATTTGCTTCAAGACTTCTTCTTTTATCTTCATTGCCATATCAGGGTAAGTTCTCCTTAACTTCTGCTTGATGGGAGGACATTTTGGCTTCAACGGCAGGTGGTGCTCCATGATGTTAGTATCTAATCTAGGCATATCCTGGTAAGACCAAGCAAAAATATTGGAATATTCTTTAAGTAACTCAATCAATTTCCTCTTCACATCGGGATGAAGCAATTCTCCAATCTTTACTTCTCTTGGGTCTTCCTCTGATCCCAAGTTAATCACCTCCAACGGCTGTTTATACAGCTGAATAGTATTCTCCTCGCGCTCAAGCAACCGTGAAACCTCTTCTGGGATTTCATCATATTCTTCTTCCTCGGTCAAATACGCAGGATATTCTAAGTTAGGAGAGGGCGCAAGGTCATTGTATTCAATGGTTTTCTTAGTTAATCTGCACATGTGATTATGATTGATTTTAGAAACTGACCGATGTATAAGTGAGTATGCAGATTTTACTAATGATTATTATTTATTTCGAAAGGTTTTATCTGATTACCATTTTCTAAGAAAAAGCAATAAATAAAACATAATTTGGAAAACAAAAACATCTTTTATTAATGATGTAAAAGTTCAAAACAAAATGCATGCCCGTACAATATCGCTTTCACCTTGGGTAGAGTGAAAGGATTTTTGGAAAGATAACAAAAAATGAATTACTTCGAGATGTGGATGCAAGAAGGCACATCAATGGAGATCCAATTATGGACCCTCACTCTGTGCATTATGAAATTCGGCATCTCTTGCCCTGGCTCGTCCTCATGGATAGCATTGATCTTCGAAGTAGTGGGATGCAGATACCCTGCACTGTGAAATATGTCTTGGTATTTGCTGAAAGCAGACTTCGGCTTCAAAATCTCACACTTATTATTCTTCACTGAGAGGCCCAGACCAGCTTTAATCTTATTCACTAGTTGATTAATAATTTGCCCCCATGCCTTGCTAGGGCCATTCTGTACCACCTGTTGAGCATCTTTGAATGAAGCAATAGAGTCCTCATTTTTCCTTATGTTATCGATCGATAAACCTTGGAACTGTGTTCCAACAACAGCCTCGTCAGCCTCTACAACACTGAAGGACGATAAATGAGATATTAATAAAGCTTGCTCGCTGCTTATGATAACCACCTTCCCTTCTCAGACAAACTTCAACTTCTAATGAAGAGTTGACGTAACAGCTCCTGCCTCATGGATCTATGGTCTTCCCAATAGACAGTTGTAAGCAGGAACAATGTCCATCACCTGGAAAGTAATCTGGAACATGTATGGGCCTATATGCATAGCCAAGCCCACCTCTCCAATGATCGACTTCCTGGAGCCATCAAAGGCTTTCATTATGATACCACTAGGGCGCATGGGGGCTTCTTGGTACTTAAGCTTTGAGAGAGTGCTTCTTGGAATCACATTTAAGGCAGAACCGTTATCAATCAATACATTGGATAAAGAATCATTTTTGCAATTCATCGAGATGTGTAGAGCCATATTGTGGTTTCTTCCCTGCTCAGGTAATTCTTCATCACAAAAGCTCAAATTATTACAAGAAGTAATATTCCCGACAACACTGTTAAACTGGTCCATAGGCATATCTCCTTCAACAAACGCTTGATCTAGCACTCTCATCAAGGATTCCCGATGGGCGGCAGAATTCATCAATAAGGCCAATATAGAAATTTTGGACGGGGTCTGTAACAACTGATCCACGATCTTGTAGTCGCTCATCTTAATGATCTTCAATACATCATCAACTTCTTTCTCTAATGTAGTGCCACTAGATTGCCCGACCGCCTTTTTAGGTTCAACATTAGTAACAACGACTTTCTTGCCATGATCAACATGTCCCAGAAAGTAGGAGTAAATACCCAGCCACTACGCGTCACTCGACTGGCTTCAGCAATATTCTCCACATGTGTCAAAGGTCGTATTGGGACCTCGATCCCGTCTTCTAGGATGGTCACATTGTATTTATATGGTACAGCTCTGTCTGATTCATACAGGACATGACCAGGTAAACATATAACAACAGGGGTTACTGCAGGCTTGCTGCAATATGTAATCTCCACCGGAGTAGGAATGTCAAAATGAGGTACAATAACATTCACCCCTACCTCTCTTATACATCCAGACTTTACGAAATCACCAACAGAAGCATCATCTTAACCACAGGCATGGACTCATCATCAAAAAAGAATTCGTCAATAGAAATATATTCATCATCTGACACGATCTCACCAAAATGATCCTCAACCATGTTGAGTCCATCAAAACCATCTATATTTCTTGTGACGTTGATAGTTCCTTTGTCTAGAAGTAATTGGATACTCCTCTTCACTATGGAACACCCACGGGGGTCTCTACAATAGATCCGACAACCACCATATTGATGTAACTCTTGTCCTGGCATATGGAAAAAGTTGGCATGTAACTGTACCTGATTGTCCTCCATATCATTCACGTCATAAATTCGAAACTCGTCGGGGCATCCGTGCACCATGTTCACCCTTTCTTCACATTCAATCTTGCTCCTGATAATACAAATAAGGCCTTCATCAATCACCTTATGAAGGTCAACTTTCACCTTATCACATCCACGGCTATTCTGGCTACAGATATTACACATATTATGGTCATGCATACAATAGCCGAGCCTAAAAAGGTCAGCTTGAATCTTCACCAAATTTCCTTTTATCAAATTCACATCATAAATCTTGGACTCTCCTGGATCATCAGAAATCATTTTCACCGTTCCTCCATCTTCATGTTTAGGCAAAGGGTTGCCTTTCACGTTGGGACCAACGTCTTTAAAGGATAAAAGGCCAGATCTAACCATTTTTTGGACCTCGGACTTCAAAGGATAGCAATTCTCGATACTGTGCCCAGGGGCTCCCTGGTGGATGGCACACGTCTGGTCTGCCTTGTAATACCATGGTAAAGGAGACGGTATAGCGGGTGAACTCCTGGTATGCACTAAATTTTTCTGAATCAATGATGGAAATAGCTCTGTGTAACTCATAGGGATGGGGTCAAAGGGTTCTCTCTTCTGACTCTGCCCTTGATTGCCTTGTTGAGGTGTTCTTTGGTACGTAACAACAGTCGGAGCTACATTAACCACCGGAGTGACCGAAGCAACTTGTTGTGGATGTGCATGGCGCCTTCTAGGAGGTTTAACTCTTCTCTCTTGAACAACTCCTTCCTTCTTTCTAGAAAATCCATATGACAATTTTTTTGCACCACTAGAACTTTCATCTCTCATCAAACGGCCTTCCCTCACAGCTTCTTCTAAGCAAACACCCATACCCACCATTTCACTGAAGTCACTCGCTGCACTCGCCACCATTATTTCATAGTAGAAGGAACCCAGAGTCTTTAAAAAGTTCTTCGTCATCTCCTTCTCTTCCATTGGGGGGATTACCTGGGCGGCCACTTCACGCCACCTTTGCACGTATTCTTTAAATAACTCCTTATCTTTCTGGACCATAGCCCTGAGTTGATCACGATCAGGCACCATGTCCATATTATACTTGTACTGTTTAACAAAAGCCTCTCACAAGTCGTTGAAGGTGTGAATATTGGAACTATCCAAACACATGTACCATTTCAGTGCAGCACCAGTCAGGCTATCTTGAAAGAAATGGATCAGCAAAGGTTGATCGTCAGTGTGAGTGGACATCCTCCTCACGTACATTCTCAAATGAGCACGGGGGCAAGTATTGCCCTTATATTTCTCGAATCCTGGCACTTTGAATTTCGCAGGTGCTTTTACATTTGGAACTAGGCATAGATCGCTCACATTCTGTCTGAACAGTTCTTTTCCCCGGAGGGCTTTCATTTCCTTTCGCATCTCATTAAACTAATCTTTGAAATCATCCATTTTGTCATAGAATCCAATTCCTTCACTTATCGAAGGAGTAGGATGGTGAACCATATCATTAACAACAGGGACAACATTCATTACTAGAGGCATGGCATGACGGTTCTCATTGCTGACAGCAGGGGCAACGTGTACCACGGGAGGGGTAGAAGCCATAACTTGTTGAGCATATTGAGAAATTTGAGGGGTAAGGTTATATCTTTATGGGGTATAACCTTCGGGAATTCCCCATGGATATGCAGGAGGCATGCGGTGCTGAGCAGCAGCAGTATTTAGGGAAACTGAGATGGGAGCTATCGTAATTTCAGAGACAACCATTGCTTGTTGTGGTTGCGTAGCATGAGGAAGTGGCGGTGGTTGTGGCTGATTCTGAGCAGCCACCACCGACTCTACAAAAGCAGTCAAGTTCGCCATCCCGGTTCTCAAAGCGGTAACCTCTTCGCGCAGTTCGCGATTCTCTTGTTCGAGATTTTCCATCTGCCTCCTGAAAGTTATTTGAGTATTATAACGATGAAAATTTATGGTAGAAATCGCTATAAAGAAACCCGAATCAAAGATAAGAAAACCTATCATGACCCACCTGTCATGATATGGTATGCCTGGATGAATGATTATGCATGCAGTGTTTTATCATTTCCAAGAGAATCCTTTGGTTTTTTCATCAAACATTGATAAGCAGTAGGATAAACAACAAGATAAAACAAAACAAAGGCGAAATATCAGAGTAGAAACTGCTCATATCATAGAGTCGAACAAACATCCATATGGTAGTGATTTATTACAAATAGAGTCAATTATTAAAGAGGCCCCGTCCAACAAGACTGGCGGTGACCTTGTCGATCAAAACAAGCATAAGAAGATAAGTGCAGTAAAAAGAATTCTCCTCAAGCTAAACTATCTGACTAATCATTTTCAGAGAAAGGGTCCCTAGTCACAAAGCCCTTCTTCTTCACTAGCGCCAACAAACAATTATATTTGAGTTCCCAATCCTCAGAATCTACATTTCCCACTTCGGCCTCTTCTGCTGGAACCTTGTCTTTATTTGCTACCTGGGCTTTGATTGTTGTCAACTCTTTCACAACTTGAGTCAAACGAACATCTTTCTCTCTAAACTTTTTATTTAACATTTTGACCTCCTCGCAATGCTTAGCTTCCAACTCCTTTTTAGCCAATCGAAGTTTTTCTATCTCTTAATGCTTAGCTTGTAGTTCTTCAACCTGTTGACTGGTAGTGTCAGAACCCTCGACCCTAGGTCTTTTTGATAGCTCAAGAAAACCATATTTTTCTAGAAACTGGTTTTTCAGCTTAACCTCTTTCATGAGCTTCTTCTTGTCTTGCAAGGAAAATGACATATCCACATTCATTTCTTCCTGCCTAGCCTGGAGTTTGAGGTTTTCGGCCTTGACATTCTTAAAACACGTTATGGGCATGAACTCTAATCCTTTTGTGACATGCTGCACATGAAACGAATCAATACGGAATAGAGAATTGTCCGCCTGAACATCCGCTAACGGGTTGAAATCAGGTTGAGGATATAGCAACCTCCCCCTTTTATAAGGTAACCACACTTCCTTCACACGATCATGAATCCAGCTCGTATAAGTATCATAAGCTACACCTTCATTCTGGCTGAAAGAAAGTTTCCCTTTACGGCGAATATGTCCCCATGCTATCTTCATCTTTTCAAGCAACACTTCATCTTCTCCTTTACTGAAATAAATGGTATCCATCACCTCCTGCTCATCGGGTCTATCTAACATCGCGAATCCTAATTGACGGTGTGCCAGGAAAGGGTTACAATTAATGCAGCCCCTCGTCCCCATAAGCGGGACATTAGGCAATTCTCCACACCCTATAATGAACTCTTTCAAACCTATCACACTTTGCCAAACAATATCATATGAGGTGAGTCACATGATACGCCGAGACCATAAAGCTGAATCGGCAGTATGAACAAAAGGCCTTTTGTAGGCATATGCATGATCAACCATTTATAAAGCGCGATCGCGCAGCACATGACTTCCCCTTTCTTCCCATGTAGGGAATGGATGGTGTAATAAGTGTCGGCGAGTAGAGTTTGTACGGGGTTACCGTTCATGAAGACATACAATGCGGATAGATGCACAAACTTCTCAGATACTAGAAAGAGGACCAAACCATAAAACATTGCTTCCAGCAGTGCATTAAATGCAGTCCAATTCATGTCCTTTGCAAAACCCTTGGCCTTTGATATCAAGTAATTCAGAGGGAGACCGCTCGTGCCACTTTTGTTAATCCAATTACTTTTAACTTCACCATGAGTCAAATAAAGAGCTCTGGCGATCTCCATATAGTCAGGAGTCTCTGGTGCTCGAACAAAAGGAATATTGTTGGTCACTTTGACATCCATAATGTGCGCATACTCTTTGAGAGTTGGTGCCAATTGATAGTCCCGGAAAGTAAAACAGCGTAGCTGCGGATCATAGAATTGAAGAAGTGTTATCACGGCCCATTCTTAAAAATCATCATTCACCAACGGCAATAAGTTTCCATATTGTCCTCTGAAAACTTTTTCATTTGGTCCCTCCACAAGAGCTCCCACCTCTCGCAATCGACCACCAAAGCATGGGAACTGATAAGCAGCAGTGTTTCTAAGAGGCTCTGAACTTGTCTTCATGTTGTTATCCATCTTTGATGTTGATGATAGACCTCAGGATAATCCTGGAAATGAAATGCAAATGCAGGTTAGGAAGTTATATATTTTTTTCTTTTTTGCGTTTCTTTTATAAAATAAATATGCCATGATGCAAGTGCAATAATCATAAGATCGAAGTTTTTGCATGCTGGATAGTTGCTGAACTGATAACAGAACCATTGTCATATGTAATAATATCAAAGGTCCGGACCAAATCAGAATACCAAGGATCAAAAGTCATCAGTATAATCAGAGTCACCAATGAAACATGTATAGTCACCATCTGTACCTGTAAAGATTATTCCCTCCCCACTCACGGGTAATGACTAGGTCATGGTAAGGTCAATGGTAACTCAGAATCGAGGGTACTCCTGAAAAACTATCGCCATATCACTTACGTGAAAACGGTAGCCCCTCATTTGTACCTCATCTGAGCGTGGACGTCATGGAGGCATAGTGAAACCTAAGTCAACTAGCCGTTCATTTTCCACTCTATTCCTAGTGTTCTTGTGGTTTCCACTTGGCATGGGTATTAGGCCTTTTACCTCATAGTAACATCCCACCCATCAAGAAACAGAGAAACCAGCACAACAACAATATAACAAATAACAATAAAGATGCAATGCAAACATATGCTCAAACATATACAAATGAATAATCCATAAAAGCATAATGATAAACACCCTAAGAAAAAGAAAAAACGGGAGCTAGGAGTGACTCACGGGATGGACCAGCAATTGGTCGACAAGTTTTCCCCAGTGAAGTCGGCATTTTTCTGATTATTCTGATAGTAATAAAATCCCATAGAAGGCTTGAAACAGCGTCGTTTAGACCAAATGCACATTAAAACCTCATTTTTTCCCTTCTTCTCGTTTCAACCTATTTTGCCTTTCAAAGCTTCAGCAACCGTGTCGGCGGCGCCCGTGGTGGTTTGAGTCCGGACAGAGCAAAAATGGTATCACCTTGTTCGTTTCTAAGCCCTAAGTCCAAATCCAACGTTCTTTTCTTCCAATTTCTCCTCAAACTTCCTACATATAAGCCCAATAGAAACCCTAGCTTCGTCTTGCACTTTAACCTTTCATGTTCCCTTAATTCTATGAAAACTTACACTTGATTGTAACCAAAAAAAACCTAACAATTTGGATCGAAATTTAATGAAGAAGAAACCTGATCTCGAGTAGCAAGCTAGGGGTTATGATTTAGCAAGGCAAGAACCATACGATAGTATCAAAGAATATGATAAACAAGATGAAGACGCAACCAACTTCAATGGAGCATACCTCTGCGTCAACTCTGGAAATGACAGGTAGCTTTAGGTAAGCTTCTTCTTGGTCACTTCTTCTACGTTCTTCTTTGTGATGCATTCTGTGGGGTTCTTGTTCTTCCTTCTTCCGACTTTCTGCGTGTATTAGTGTTGTAGTTTTGATAAAGTGTTGTTGTTGTGATGAAGATGAGTGAAGATGATGAAGAATGGAGCAATGGAGGATCCAGTTCTGGAGATCTAGGTTTGAGGATGATGAAGGTTGATGAAGGTGATGAAGAAAGGCGATGGAGATTTCAGAGATTTTTTTTTATTCACAGATGACGAGGATTGCAGAAGTATATGCTTGGAAAGAAAAAATGAGAATTCTTCAAAAGGTTATTGAACCAAAAATGAAGATTCAGAGATAGTCCAGAGGTGAGTATATATGTTTTTTGCTTTCTATGAATGGATCAATCCCCCTTGAACCACTCTCTCTCTTTCTATTATATGCAATAACATCTGATTCCTTCCCTCCAATCTGTTAGGAAACCTCTCTCTCCGTAGAAAGTTGGTTTTCTGTTTTTAGATTTTTGTTGAAGTTCCGTTGGAAGTTGTTATAAATTCTGGAAATTAGTTCCAAGACGGTTAGCAAGAGTTTGAGAGGTTATGGACAGTTGGAATTGGTTAGCAGTCTTTAGAGATTAGCCGTTGTTAATAGTCTGTTAGAACAGTTAAGACGAGCTGGAATTTTTGTTACAAATCAGTTTGAAGAAATTGTTAAAAAATCTGGCTGGAATTCTGTTTTGGTGGTTAGAAAGTTAGTTACGCTTAGAGGGAGTTGGTTTTTTTTTTACAGTTTAGAGGGTGAGAATTAATCGGTTCTGTTATGCAGGGTTATTATAGTTGGTTAGAATTGTTAGAAGTTAGTTGGGCTTAGAAAAACAGTTAGGGAGTTATATAATATGATTTCTTCTTCAGTTTTCTGAACAAGGCCATTTTCTAGACTGTTTTTTTTATTTATATGAACTGGTTTTGATGCAGGGCTTTTTGATAATCTCAAATTTGGTCCCTTGAATTCTGATCAAGTATTTTTTACTTCGGTTAACTGTCTTGTGTTGATTCACTACAGGGCTGCAGTTTTGACATTGTAATCTGACTATCCATATTGTACTCAGCAAAGAAATAGATTTCTACAATTGCTACTCTTGGAGCATCCAGATCAATACTCCTCAAGTCCTCCACTAAACCTGAACTTGTGTCTCAATGCAAGAAAGATTAATTCTCGATTTAACATCAAAAGAAGGTATTATCCTATGAGCAAAGCCTTCTTGGTAGCCTTCTCCATATATCTAGCTTTGAGACATGGTGTCCATACGTCGTGGTGGGAACCTAGGTTCTTTATGCACTGAAGGCACAAAAGCAACACCAGCAATATCTAACCTGAGATTTAACTCGCCATAAGTACCTTTACTGCAGCCTGGGCAGCCTGGTCTGGTTGGAAACCGAGAAGCAATGTTGCCATGTTTTGAACAACGTTTATTCTAAACATCATTTATCCTTTGTTTGTAATGAGATGAATTTTGATCCATGGTCATGAGATGCTTCCTTTTTTGAATTGATTTTAAACGGTTTTACATTGGTAGATTTCTAACAGATTTTCTGAATTGTTGTTTTCCTTAGACAGATTCGGTGTAATTGAAATAGTGCATTGGTTTGGTGTATTGAAAATTGGGTCATTTTAGATTTTATGTGGTAACTCGGACAAAGAAGTATTCGTAATTGATGGCGAAATGATACTTGCATTTGAAAAGTACCGTAAATTTGAACCTAAGAATTCTGAATTTGGTTTGAGTGAACTTTGAACTTGATTGTAACTTGATTTCTAATTTAATGCTTCTTTCATTTTTAATACCAATATAAACTCTAACCAAATTTGAATCATCTTTAATTCAAAGAAAACCCCTAATTCAAATCTTCCGTCCATGTTAACTTGAATCGTAAGCATCACACTAATGCCTTGATCAACACTTCCTATTATGTAGAATGAACCAAAACCTTGGAAACTCAGTCTTCAAACATTTTATTTGGCAAAATTCTTTTCCACTTGATGATTTTAACACAAAACAATACCTTTGGCGATGCGAGATAAGATTTGAACAATGATGAATGGCACTTGAATACCTCTTAAGAAAACCTTATCCACAAACTCTTCAATCTTGCAAGCAAAACTCGACTTACCTAAACACATTAGGAGACTTGAATGAACATTTGAAGCTGAAAAGGATACTTGGAGCAGAAGAGAGCACCTCTGATGAACCTTAATGGAATTAATGAGCACAAGCATTAGGGATAAAACCTTAATCCTCTCGAAATGTGATTGAGATGTTGAGAAGGCCCCGGCCCTAGCTTGCAAAGTCTTTATTTGAGGTTTTGATGAAAAGCCCTGCATTAACAAGTCACAACCCTTTGGTGGAGAACTTGATGATCTTTGTAGCTTGATGAAGATAAAGGTCTCAGTGACCTCGAACATAAAAACCCTAGTTCCACAGACCATGATTGATGATGAAACCAGTTGATTCCTTGAGTGAAAATGAGAGCCTTAAAGCCATACAACAACCCTAATTCCTCGAAATCCCTGATCCCAAGCCAACTATTGACTAATGATGCATGATGCGTTAGATGACCTAATGAAGGTTATGTACCTCAATCTGAATTAAATCCACAGATTCGAGTCATCTTGTATTTGAAGCGACCAACTTCCATTTGATGAAACAAGCTGAATGAGCTCCTAACCCATAGCTTACCCAACGATACATATCTAAACTTGATAAAAATCAAAGCAATCTTTCAGTAACGGAAGAGTAGTTCTCAATGTAACATTGAAGTGATACTTTAACTCAATAAACCTCCATAGAAGAATCACTACTAAGCTCCAACAAAATGAAGAGAAATCCTGATTCTCTGGCTGAGTTAGGCCCTAATACCTTTGTTCCTTGAAAGAACCTTGATGAAGAAAATTTTGTATCTTGAGGAAACCTGATAGTAGAGACATCTATGCTGCTTAAGATCCAAAACCTTAATCTCATACCAAGAAAAATGAGAGCGCCAGTTGAATCAATTTTGAGCAAGACGACAGCCTCCATTCAGAGAGAGAAACCCTAATGCCAAAGCTCTTTGATCTTATAACCACGAGACCAATGCTATGTGATACAAAGTATGATAAGGGAACTTAGGTGCAAAAATTGGGGTATAACACCCTTTCCTAGTCAAAACCCTAATTTTGACCATTTTGCCCTTTTGGAGATTTGATCAAATTTCTTGAGGAATTGTTGTCCCAACTTGATCAAATGATACATATGAGTTTAAAATGTTGACGTGGATCAAAAATTATGATGTTTGACTGTAAATTGGCTATAGTTGACTTTTCCCCTAATACAACTGATTTTTAGGTCAACTGTTCAATTGACTGAGCAAAAGTCTGATTCAAGGCTTGAAACTTGTCATGAGAAATATTAGGGTTCCATATTAATCCATGAAAGTCATATGGGGCATTGGAGGTTCAAATATCCTTATGAAATCTCAAACCCTAATTTTGGTCATCAGTGCTTAAGGAGGTGTCTTGAGCTGATCAAACCCTAGTGCAGTCTTGAGCTAAGGAGATCTTGGGAGTAAATTCTTGATAAGTGAGAGGGAAAATTTTGGGGTACAACAACTTCTCCTGTTCAATCTTCTTAAGCCTGAAGAGTTAGACTGGTGAGTTTTGTCATTCGTGACTCGAAGGTGGAAGATGATTGGACACTAGAGTGCCCAAAAATTTGCACTCAGTGGTGTGATGGTTGAGGGAATGAGCTTAAAGATACCATTTGGAGAGATGATGGAAAGTTGTTGGAGATGGGCTCGTAGATGCCATCCAAAAATGATTGTTGAACCGTATCTGTAAGTTGAAACCGAATAAATATCAGAATGGCGTCCGTGTCTGGAATGTACCTGAACTTGTATTTGAAAGTTGAAAGAGTATCAGAATGGCATCCGCGTCTGGAGTGTATCTGAATTGTATTTGGAGATTGAATCTGAATGAGTATCAGAATGGCATCCGTGTCTGGAGCATATCTGAACTGTATCTGAAGGTTGAGTCTGAATGAGTATCATATTGGCATCCGTGTCTTGAGTGTATCTGAATTGTATCTGAAGGTTGAGTTTGAATGAGTATTAGAATAGCATCCGTGTCTGGAGCGTATCTGAACTGTATCTGAAGGTTGAGTCTGAATGAGTATCAGAATGGCATCCGTGTCTAGAGCGTATTTGAACTGTATCTGAAGTTTGAGTCTGAATGAGTATCAGAATGGCATCCGTGTTTGGAGCGTATCTGAACTGTATCTGAAAACCTTGAGCATCGTTAATGTTAGCTGTTAGCCTTATCCTTAAAAGGGTAAAAATGTTAGCTAAAATGCAAAGTCATGTTGTATGAAATGCATGATATAATGAGATTTTAATACATGCATTCATGTTATCAATGTTTATGATATATGGATGCAATGTATGTGTATGTGAGTGAATTTGCTGCATTGCTTGTTGGATTTGGGGAAAATAAATCATCGACTGTTGCTGAGGATATGGAGTGTAAGTCTTCATGTTGTGAAGTTGGAGAATTTTCGTTTAGAGAAATAAATTCTGTTGTAAGGGAAATGTCGTGTACTGCTTGTAAAATCCTGTTGTTGTATCCTGAGAAATTTGGTGACTTCTACTGGGGATTGATAATTGGAAGCTTTTTTCCGCTGGGGATAAAACTGCATACTGCGGGGGGATTTAACGAAGATAACTTAGAAAGATTTCCCTACCTCTTAAAGCCATCAGTGGTTGTCTTTTTATTTTGTTCATTTGTAAACAGTAATTATGTTTAAATGCATATGTTCAAAAATAAATCATTGGACGTTTTTGTAAACAAAACACAAAAGTAAAGAAAAACATATAGTTTTGCACTTTCAAAGGGATATCTTTGTATTGACTTTGAGTAAGTATTTTGTACAATGCGACAATCATTCTAGTAAGAGAATGTCGTCGTAAAAATGAAAACTTAAATACAAAGAAAATATAGTTATGTGCAATAATCCCATGGGGTTTCCATTCTGCTATGGCCTTCGTATCTCTGAGCATGTTGTCTATTTGTTACCTCGTCCAAAGATGATTGTATTGATCAGAACCTCTGATTTTGTCAGTTGAAGCCAAAGGTTGTCCGTAAAGTGATCCAATGGGACATAGTCATACGCTTTAATTCCCTAACGTTTGCCTGGACCTCCCTTTCGGGTTTTCAGTTCACCGGGATACCCTTTTTTGCCCAAGCCTCCTTTTCGGGTTTTCAGCTTGTCGGGTGTACATATTTTTTTGTTTTATCCCTAAATTTTGCCCGAACCTTTTTGGTTCGCCGGGATGCCCTTGTTTTTCCTAGGTGTGTCAACCTAGCGGGTCTCTTATGTGTAGTATCTTTTGACTATGTCTACTTCACAGGGTGCGGTAGGTCGTCGCCATCCATGGTGGTCAAGATCATTGCTCCACTAGAGAATGTTTTTTATTACAAATGGTCCTTCGTAGGTAGGAGTCCATTTTCCCATGGGGTCACCTTGCGGTAATATGATGCGTTTAATCACCAGATCCCCAACATGATATATTTGGCATCTGACTTTTTTGTTGAAAGCCTTGATCATCCGTTTTTGATACATTTGACCATGACAGACAGCAGTAAGCCTTTTCTCATCAATCAAGTTCAGTTGATCAAGTCGAGTCTGGATCCAATCTTCTTCATTCAGCCCTGCATCCTTCATAATTCTCAGAGAGGGATCTGGACCTCAATAGGCAAGACAGCCTCCATGCCATATACCAGAGAGTAGGGTGTTGTCGCGGTTGATGTGCGAGATATGGTATGATACCCGTGAAGAGCGAATGGTAGCATCCCATGCCAGTCTTTGTATGTGACTGTCATCTTTTGTATGATCTTTTTAATGTTCTTATTTGCGGCTTCAACAACACCATTCATCTTTGGCCGGTAAGGGGAAGAATTGTGATGTTGGATCTTGAACTGTTCGCACATGGCGGTGATCATAGTATTATTTAGATTCATACCATTGTCTTAATGATCCTCTCCGGGATACCGTACCGGTAGATGAGATTATGTTTAACGAACCGGGCTACAACATTCTTGGTGACGGAAGCGAAAGAGGCTGCCTCAACCCACTTTGTAAAATATTCAATGGCCACTAAGATGAAGCGGTGTCCATTAGAGGCTGTTGGCTTGATTTCCCCAATCATATCGATGTCTCACATAGCAAAGGGCCAAGGAGCCGTCAAGACATTCAGAGGAACCGGAGGTACGTGCATCTTGTCAGCATAGATCTGACACTTATGGCAGGTTCGAGAGTGTTGATAACAATCTGCTTCCATGGTAGACCAGTAATAGCCTGCCTATAGGATCTTCTTTACCATCTTATGCCCACTGGAATGGGTTCCAAAAGTGCCTTCATGTAATTCAGTCATGATATTTTCTGCTTCAACCTTGTCTTTGTACCGAAGTAACACATAGTCATGGTTGCGTTTGTAGAGAATGCCATTACTAAGGAAGAACTTAGCAAAGAATCTCCTTAAGAACTTCTTATCATTGACTGAAGCTCCTTCAGGATATTCTTGAACCTCGAGATACCTCTTGACTTCGTGAAACCAAGGCTGGTCCACTACTTCTTCAGTATTAATCTTGTGACAGTGTGTTGGTTCATCCCTTTGTTCAATGGTGATCTGGGGAGCCTCGTTATCCCATTTAAGTTTAAACATGGATGACATTGTGGCGAGTGCGTCTACTAGCTGATTTTCTTCTCGCGGGAAATGCTCGAAGGTAATCTTCTCAAAATATGGGAGCAATGTCAACACAAGTTCTTTGTAGGGGATAAGGTTAGCGTGTTTTGTGTCTCATTCCCCTTTGATCTGGCTGATGACCAAAGTTGAATCTCCGAATACAATCAAGGATTTGATCCCAAGTCTGTGGCAGCTTTGAGACCAAAGATGCATGCTTCGTATTCTGTCATGTTGTTTGTATAATTGAAGAAGAGTCTTGCAGTAAAGGTAGTATGACACCCTTCAGGAGATATGAGTACAACACCAATACCATTGCCAAGTGCGTTAGATGCCCCATCAAAAAGCAGGGTCCATCGGGATCCTTGTTCAGGTCCGTCATATGGCCTGAATCCTTTACAATTGTTTACCATTGTGATGTCTTCATCCAGGAATTCAAACTTCATGGACTGGTAGTCTTCCACATCTTGGTGAGCAAGGTGATCATCTAGTATACTGCCCTTTATTGCTTTCTAGGTAGTATATTGTATGTCATATTTTGTCAGGATCATCTGCCATCTCGCTATTCTCCCAGATAGAGCAGGCTTCTCGAAGATGTATTTTATTGGATCCTTTTTAGATATCAACAAGGTATTATGGGTCAACATATACTATCTTAGCCGGTGAGCAGCCCATGCCAGAGTGCAGCAAGTTTTCTTGAGCAGTGAATATCTTGTTTCACAGTCGGTAAACTTTTTGCTCAGGTAATAAATAGCATGCTCTTTTTGGCCAAACTCGTCATGCTGCCCCAGCACACACCCCATTGAATTTTCCAAAATAGTTAGATACATAATCAATGGTCTTCCCTCGACTGGTGTCATCAACACAGGAGGCTCTTGCAGGTACTCTTTGTTTGTCGAAAGCAGTTTGGAATTCATCATTCCATTTGACTACTTGATCTTTCTTCAGTAATTTAAAGATTGGTTCATAAGTAGCTGTCAGGTGAGAAATAAATCTGGCAATGTAGTTTAAACGTCCCAAGAATCCTTTGACTTCCTTCTAAGTACGAGGAGCAGGTGTAGCGGTAGAAATGTTCAAGACTAAGCCATTGGATTAACTAGCCTTTATACAAATCAAAATAAGAATCGCCACCACGTTTTATTGTTTCCAAAGGAATGGGAAAAGAGAGAATAACCCAAAAAAAGGGGGGAAAGATTCAAGGTAAGGGGGTTGGTTATGCAAAGGGAAGGTATTAGAACCCTAAACATCTACCGTACTCCGCAGGAACCTCTTTGTAAAATCTGTATATTTTGACTATGAAAATGTGTTGTATAGAAATAGATGGTGGAGGTAAGAAAAGAAGTATTTTTTATGATTTTTGCACCCGTCGCGGTTGTGAACCTTTAGTGCCTATGTACCACCTTTCGTGCAATAGGGGATCAGGGTACACGTAGTTCCTCTTTTAAAAATTTGAAACACAAATGTGTTGGTTGATTTTAAGAGATAAGACATCATCGTCATTGTCCGTGTGGAAAACATACTTACTACCCACAATCATGAGAAAGGAGAATTTGCATCATCTCAAAGTGGAGGATATGGCTTGGATTTTAAAATCAACAATGCCTCACTCAACACCCAAGTGGAAAATATCTCTCTTCACTATATATTGTAGAAGTATAGTTGTTTGCATCACTACAAGGATTGACAAGAGTCTAACCTTTTGAGAAAAGTTTAAAGATAAAAAGCAAAGTGGCAAAATGGTTTGAAATGAGATTGGTTGACTTTTAGTCTTCTCACAAAAAAGTGTCAAAGTATTATTAAATTGATTGAAGTTTATTTATGAAAATGATTTTTGGAAATGCATGGACATAAGTCCAAGTTTATTATGAAAGTGGTTCAAGTTTAGAAACAAGAAGGGTTTAAAAAAAGAGGGAGAAGATTTTTTGAATTAAAGAAAATGGGAGGAGAAGAAGAGACTATCCTAAAGCATAAGGTAAAAGTTAAGGATAAGGACCATCTAACCAACAAGAAGCCAAAACATGACATTATGAGCCAAGATAGAATTCCCATTCTTTGGATTGAAACCAAGCAAGCGAAGATACTAGACCTCTTCAAGTGTATTAAGTCTTCACAAAAATAAGGCAGAGTAACGGTTGTATACGGGTGAATTCCAGATTACAGACAAAGAATGTAATCACAAAACCTGCACACAAAAACAAACAAGCAACCCAACGTCTTGAGGTAAACCTCAAGAGCTCCAGACAAAATAATCAGATAAGATCACAAGGTCTCCAAGATAGGCCAAGGTTTCTAATCCTAAGTCCAAGAAAAAGTCCCATGCTCCATAATGCCAAGGATAGTAACCAAATAGTCCAAGTACCATTAAGAGTTTTTTAGGGTTTAAGTTGGTTATTAAGTATCTTAGAAAAAAGAAAAAGAAAAGCTCAAGTGACCAAAGTAAAAATGACAAGAAAATAAATGCTCAAATGATCAAAGATGAAAATGGCATGAAATGTAAATGCTAAAAGTAAATAGTGTATAAAGCATAAAAGAATAAAAGCATAAAATAAAACAAGTCAATACGTAGTGGTTAGTTGTATGACCATCTTGAAACTTGCATTTGGAACTCATTAGAGGATTGGTAGAACCAAAGCCTCAACACAACAAGTTGCATTTTCTTTTTGTCAAGTATATCATCCATTTGGAATTCTCACAAGTACCATTTAATGATCAACGATGTTTAAGTGATCTGTGTTGACCAAAGGTGTTGTAGATCCATTAGAGGATTGGTAGAACCAAAGCCTCCACACAATGAATCTCAAGGTTATTGGATCAAAGAGATCAAATTAACATACTTGGGCTTGCAATCATAAGTTTGGGCCACGAATGATCATTTATTAGAATTGGGACAAAATTTAGCGCTATGTTAAGCAATCGTAAGTGGACTTATATAGAAGTCGCACCTATTTTGAGGTCGGTCAATAGAAATCTATGCACCATTTATTTTGAGACATGATATAGAGATCATGCTCCAACAACATTTAGTGCAAGGAGAAGGGGATGAGATGAAGAGGGTAAAAAAGAAAACCACATTTGAATTAATATTTAATCAAACTATTATTAAAATCATTCATCCATTTTTGTGGAGTTAAACTCAACACCATGGATCAATGATGTTAATAAAGCCATGACCAAAAAAATCAACCCAAGACAGCCAGAAAATATTCACAAAATGATATAATATTTAATATATATATATATATATATATATATATATATATATATATATATATATATATATATATATATATATATATATATATATATATATATATATATATATATATATATATATATATATATATATATATTAAAGGATGGAAAATGTTAAAATAAACTAGAAAATAATGAGGAAAATATCAATTATATTCAAATTAATCAAGAAATAAAAAATAAAACCATAGAAAAATCAGAAATTGGTCCAAATATTTTTATAAAAATTTTAGTAATTTTTAAAATTCAGAAACTATTTTTTAACCATTTAAAATTGCTAAAACAAACATAAAATAGATCAAAAATAGTAAACCTCAACATAAAATTCCATAAAATTTCCAGAAAGTCAAAAATATGCAAAATAATATTTATGAATTTTTTCAGAATTAAAAAATGTTAGAGAGTATTTTTTAAGTAATTAAAAGAAAGCAAATAATACAAAAAATATAAAAAATACCAAATGTTAAAATAAAAATGTAAAAAAATATTCATGAGATTAGAAATAATTCAAAGTATTTTTTGTGAATTTTTCATAATTTTTGGATAAAAAATAAAAGAGTTATAAATTTTTGAAAATTTAATCAAATAAAATATAAAATCATAAAATAAAATAAAACCAAAAAGATGTGGACCATCAGATCAAAGTCAAAATGCGTTAGTAAGCTAATCCAATGGACCAGACGCGATGTGCTTGATATGGACCTTAGTGAAACACACATGTAATCAGAAAAAAGGCAACCAATGAAATTAAAACGCTTGGCACGCTATCATTGGCTGAGACGAGACATGTCATCGTCTTCAACCTCCAGACACCCTACAATGGGGATTTTGTGAAATCATTCAAATGGAAAAATTAGGATTCCTGGCTAGCATCATTGAACTCGTCTCTTCAAGACGATTCTAACACAACCATCGCGCCAACTTTATGTAAAGTATGGAGAGAGATATGAATCAAAACACAGAAAAATAGCGAGCACCTTCAATTTGAGATTTCTCTCAATTCTCAATGGATTTAAAAATTTTAAGCATCATTAGAACCAGACAAGGGAGTAGAACATATTAGTACTTGATTTGGATCCAATTGGTGGAGAATTCTACCTTTTCAAAGTTCAAGTAAGAAGCTCTGAAACTGGACTTCTGTAGCTTGGATTATGGGTCGTTTTGATTGGTTTAAGTGCTAGAGAGTTTGTATGAAGTTCAAGGATGATGAATACGTAAAGAATTTTGGAAAAGGAAGCATAAATTTCAAAAACTGAATTCAACAAAAGTGGGTTCGTGTGAAGTTTTGGCAGGGAGTTATTGGCTCTCTAAGCTTGGGAAATTGAATGGGGGATGACCCTCTATTTATAGGGAAGTGAATGGGAATGAAAATTTGAAGAAATAAGGAAGTTTGGAGGGAAATTGAGCAAGGGTCGAGCACGAGTGAAGTGTGACATCATTTCCATCAAAACTCAGCCAAACCTTGCGTTTTGGGGTGCTAATCACTTCTGGCAAATTTTCTAATCAAGTTTAAATTAAAAGCACGCACAAATCTTGTTTTTAGAAGTCACATTATGGATTTCAAAATTCTGACTTTGTGCAAAATTCAGTTTCAAACTACCAAATTCAAATCTATGGCATTTCCACCTCAAGGGGCCTTAGGGCATAATTCTTGATGCTTTGGAAAGATGAGGTTACAAGCTTTGAAATGGAAAAATAATGGAATCAAATGGATACTTGAGCTAAAAGTTACATGGAGTCAAAGTTGAAGAAAAAGAGTTGACTTTCCATACTTCGAAAAATTTCAAACTCTTCTTTAAAAATGACCTATAATCTCTTGCATCCAAAAATGGCCTTCCACTTAGAATTTTCTCTTGACCAAAAAATATGGAATGAAGTAGACTTCTTGAATGACACTTTGCAATTTGAACCACTAAAAATATCAAAAAATTGAGCAAGTTATGACTTGTTGAAGTTGGCCAAAAATCATGAAATGACCTATAATCTATTGCATTCTTAAGGCCACTTCCATCCATTTTTTCACTTTGCACGTGAAATAAGGCATGAAGGACACATCCTTAGGATCATCATGGAAAAAGAATGGACTCAAGGTGATAAAAATTGACCATGTTATGATCATTTGAAATCACATTTGAAAAATTGGGGATTCATCTGGATGACTTGTAATCTTTCCTCTTCACCAAGTTTCTTCCACATGAAAAATTCTTGAAACTTTTGAAGTGATTTGTTGGTCACTCTTTGAAGAGAAGAATGTTTTTGGAATCACTCAAAAAATACCAAAATATGAGCAAGATATGCCCCTCTGAAGTCCAAAACCCTAGCTTCTAGATCAAGAGAATGCTTGGTGGAACTTTGCCAAGTTTGAACAAACTTTTTGTGCCAATATTCTTCCTTTGTGAATAGGATTTGTTGAGGATGATAATGAGGACTCATGTCCACCAGAACTACTTCCATACCAACTTCAAAACAACTTCAATGGTGAGGTTTGGATCTCTCAAGCTTTTGACTAGGGCATGGAAATAAAATCATGAACCCATGATGCAACTTGCTAAACCTCATTGCCTTCACCTACATTATTAACAAGTAAGACAAACCAATATTGTATTTGTTAATTTAGAGAGAAAATCAAAGCAAAATATCCATGATCACCAAAGAAAACAATTCAAGATGCTTGGTGACTCCTCAAAGAGAAAAGTTAAAGATAGGGAGAGGAACCAAAAGCCCTAATGTGATTTTGTGGTGATTGAAACAATATGGTATGATGAAGGGATCTTAGGGGCAAAAATTGGGGTACAATAGCTGCCCTTATTTAAGTTTCTTCTATCCGGAGATGTGAAGGTTAAAAATCTTCGTGTCGACGGGATTGAAGACACTTAAATATAAAACAAACCCTGTTTTTGGCCCTAAGATGCCATGCAAACGTTTATGCATATGAATGGAACAAAAGAGACGCAGAGTGGCACTGGGGATGCAACATGAAATGTAGAAACAAAAGAGCAATCCCACCAGGAAAATAAATCACTCGTAAACCACAAGAAAAGAATCAGAGAGGAGAATAACAAGCATCGATGTTCACTGCCGATGTACTACCAACGTTCACTGAAGGTAGAAAGATAAAATATATCATATCACCGTCGTTCACTGCCGATGTACTACCAACGTTCACTGAAGGTAAAAAGAGAAAATATATCATATCACTACCATTCACCGATGATGAACTATCAACATTCACTGAAGATAGCAAAAAGATAAGAAACACTGACGTTCACTGCCGATGTCTACCAACATTCACTGAAGGTAGACAGAGAAAATATATCATATCACCGCCATTCACTGACGATGAACTATCAACATTCACTGAAGATAGCAAAAAGATAAGAAACACCGACGTTCACTGCCGATGTACTACCAACATTCACTGAAGGTAGAAAGGGAAAATATATCATATCACCTCCATTCACTGACGATGAACTATCAACATTCACTGAAGATAGAAAAAAGATAAGAAACACCGACGTTCACTACCGATGTACTACCAACGTTCACTGAAGGAAAAAAGAGAAAATATATCATATCATTGCCGTTCACTGACGATGAACTATCAACGTTCACTGAATATAGAAAAAAGATAAGAAACACCAACGTTCACTGCCGATGTCTACCAACGTTCATTAAAGGTAGACAGAGAAAATATATCATATCACCGCAGTTCACTGATGATGAACTATCAACGTTCACTGAAGATAGAAAAAAGATAAGAAACACCGACGTCCACTGCCGATGTACTACCAACGTTCACTAAAGGTAGAAAGAGAAAATATATCATATCGCCGCCGTTCACTGACGATAAACTAAAAAGATAAGAAACACCAATGTTCACTGCCAATGTACTACCAACGTTCATTGAAGGTAGAAAGAGAAAAAATATCAAGTTTCTCCAAGATTCTGGTGTTTTGCCAAGAACGGGTCTCAACTTCTTCTTTAACCAAGGAAATCTGCCTGGAAAGGGTAATACGTGATTTGTCTCAAATAAAGAGACTCCAACTCATTGTCAAGGGGATTTACAAAGAGAAACGTCTTTCTGGAAATAGAAATATGACTTCCCGGGGACATGCCATGATATTCCTGCTCAGGAGATAAAGTCTTCCTGTGCAAAATAAATGCTCAAATCAAAACTCAAAAATTTCAGAGATCCATAAATCCAATTCGGAAATAAACTGGAGCAAGACGGCCAGTGCAGATACATCTTTTGAGAAATAAACTCAAGAGGGAAAATCAAATTCAACTAAGCAAAGAGAGTTGTAGGAAAAGGGGAGAACATCATGTTAATGAACAATGGTTTTTAGTCATGCATGATGTATGTATGAATGTATGAGTGCTATCGTGCATATGTTGGTAAAAGGATACATAATCAGTACAAACAAACAAAACCTCCTCAGGTACTAACAACAAATGGGCTAAATTTCAACCAGAAAGATCAATCCAAGAAAAGTAAAAGCAACTGCGGAAACCAAACACACTGCCTGACTTAACTTTACTAAGGAGAAACATAATTCGACTGTAGCCAAGTCAAACAAATATTGGAATAGAACATCTTTCTTCCGGTTTCATCGGAGAAAACAGCTTTCCAAAAGCAACATGCCTATTGGAGATTGTATGACCAGCCTCAAATAAAGCAGACTGACGCCGACACAACCAAACTTCATTGGGGGATTCAAGCCTACCTCCCTAGAGAAAACTTTCATCACGAATGCTCATTCCAAACAAGAGATGCCCTAGGATAACCTTCCTGGGAAATCAAGAAGTCAATATTAAGGCCAAAACGTTCATCATACGAGGGAAAACTTGTTGGGGAATCTGAGATGGAGACTTCTGACCATGCAAACCCCAAAAAACGAATCAAGACCTGTAATCTCAAGCCTCAACTCAACTTTAGTTTTGATGAAAGAAAAACAAGATAGTTTGATGAAAGACAAACAAGCTCTATGGCAAGAAGGAAAAGAAGTGGAAATTAGCTTAAAGCATCATTCACTCAAAGCTACATTGATTAGAAATGCTCAAAAATGATATACACACTTGCCACAACACTTCACTTAAATTTCAAAACAAATTCTGAGTTTTTCTCTGTTGTAAATCGATTAACATCTTGTGTAAATCGATTTACACATGCTTTTTCAAAAACCGATTGTCTCTGCCAGCAATCGATTTACATGAAGTGTAAATCGATTGATCACAGAACAATGTGAATTTTTAACTCTTGTAAATCGATTTACACAACATGCTAATCAATTTACACTTCAAATTTTTTGAAAACATGAACGTTACAAACCCGTGCAATGGATTTACATCTTATGTTAATCAATTTACACATTGTAAATTTTGAAAAATCTGAACTGGTTTCAAGATATCCTTCACACCTTTTCTCCAATAGATGCATGGTCATACATTGCATCCTCTCAAGTTTTTTCAAACAGAAAAGTGTCCATTTGGAAAGGTATCTTGATTACTTTAAATACAAAATCTTTCAAATCATAAACAACTCTTCTCTTATGCAATAATTCTGAACTTTGTAAAATATTCAAACTTCATATTTCTTAACTTTTAAGAACAAAGATTTTCTGCACTTTCACACAAATAAAGAACAGAAATCTTTGAGCATTATCTAACCATTGTGTTACAGTTTGAATTGCTTACAAGAGAAGAAAGAATAAACATCAAAGAAGTCACTCTATGTGATCAACATCTTTCAAGAAATCATACTTCATAAAATTATACAAAGTGTAACTTATTTCCATGATTGTTGGAATTAAGTATTAGATTACTTTTGTTCCTTGTTGTCCATTGTTGGAAACAAGAGGTATCTTTTGAGAGGATTGTTCTCAAGAGACATATTGGAAATCCAAGAGGGTGTTCTTGGTATTTGTTAGGTTCTTTAGTTGATAAGACTAGGAAGAGTCTTGTAAAAGTTCTAACAAAATAGTGAAATCTCTTGCGTGTTTGCAAGGGGACTGGACGTACTTCCGGGGTGTGGAAGGAACCAGGATAAATCTCTGTGTCTCTTTACTTTCTGCACTTTATAGTTTTCAAAGCACTATATCAAAACCAGAAAGTATAAAATAAGTCAAAAATCGACCACCACCTAATTCACCCCCCTCTTAGGCGCATTCTTAAACTTACAATTGGTATCAGAGCAGGTTATATATTAACCTGCTCCTAGAGATCCAGAATGGCTTCCGCAAATCATCAACCCATTTTCAGAGATGGTGGTAGTAACAACAAGCCTCCTCTATTCTGTGGTGAATATTTTGACTTCTGGAAAATACGCATGAACGCGCATTTAGAAGCACAAGGAGAGGAAGTATGGGATGCTGTTGAAAATGGTCCATTTATCCTGGTAACGGTAATCAATGGCGTTGGCTCTTCAAAGCCTAAAACTGCATGGGACGACGATGATAAAAAGAAAGTTCTCTATGACAAAAAGGCAATAAACCTTCTTCAACATGCACTCAGTATGGACGAATTTTTCTGTGTCTCGACATGCAGAACAACAAAGGAAATTTGGGATACCTTGGTTCAAACTCATGAAGGAACGGCTGAAGTAAAAAGATCAAGGCTAAATACCTTAAGTCAAGAATATGAACTATTTCGAATGCAACCCAGAGAATCCATTCTTGACTTACAAAAGAGATTTGTGCATTTGACAAATCACTTAAGTGCTCTTGGTAAAACCTTGACAAATGATGAACTCAACTTGAAAGTCCTTAGATCATTGACTAGGGAATGGCAACCAAAGGTAACGGCAATCTCGGAAAAGAAGAGTCTCCCTGCAATGACTTCCGCTATATTATTTGGCAAACTTCAAGAATACGAAACGGAACTTGGTAGACTTGAAAAGCATGAGAATCTAGAAAAGAAGTCCAAAAACATTGCTTTAAAAATTGATTCAAAGGAAGTTGTAAAAGAAGACAATCCGGAAGAAGATGAAAATTCCATGCTTCTTGTGAAAAGACTTGGGAAGTTTTTTGGCAGAAATGACAAAGGCGGATCTCATGCACATAAGAGAAAGCACTTCAAGAAAAGAGAAGCCTCCACATCAACACAAGATGTTTCATGCTATGAATGTGGAAAGCAAGGACATATCAAGCCAAATTGTCCAAATCTCCCAAAGAAAAACGGATTCAAAGGAAAGGACTCAAAACAAAAGAAAGCCTACATAGCATGGGAAGATAAGGATATGAGCAGTACATCGGAATCGGAATGCGACGAATGTAAAAATTTAGCCTTAATGGCATCGCATCACTCCGACGATGAAGAAGAGGTATGCTTGAAATCCACATCAAATTGTTGGTATCTTGACAATGGATGTTCAAAGCATATGACAGGAGATGTACACCAATTTTCATATCTAGTACATAAAGCCAAAGGGTATGTCACCTATGGAGACAACACCAAAGGAAAGATTCTTGGTGTTGGTATAGTTGGCACACCTCCATCCACTCAAATTGAGGATGTTCTCTATGTTGAAGGATTAAAACACAACCTTCTTAGCATAAGTCAACTTTGCGATAGAGGGTTCAAGATCAAATTCAACAAAGAAGAATGCCTTATTATGAATGAGGCAACCAATGAGGTAAAACTCAAAGGTATAAGATCTAAAAATATTTTTATGATTACTCTAGATGATTTGTCTTGAAGGTACAATGTCTTATGGTAAACAACAATGACGCTTGGTTATGGCACAAGAGGATTGCTCACATACACATGGAGAACTTGAACAAATTGGTTAAGCATGACTTAGTTATTGGTCTACCAAAGATGAAGTTCATCAAAGACAAATTATGTAGTGCATGCCAAAAGGTCAAACAGACCAAATCAACTTTCAAACCAAAGAATGTGGTTTCAACAACAAGACCACTTCAATTGTTGCACATGGATCTTTTTGGTCCATCTAGAACAAGAAGCTTCGGAGGTAACATTTATGCTTTAGTTATTGTAGATGACTTTTCCCGTTTCACTTGGACTTTGTTTTTAGTGCACAAAAATGAAGCATTCAAGGCATTCAAGAGATATGCAAAACAAGTTCAAAATGAGAAGTCATTAAAGATAACATCAATCCGAAGTGATCATGGTGGAGAGTTCCAAAACAGTCTATTTGAAGAATTTTGTGAAGAAAATGGGATCTTCCACAATTTTTCAGCACCAAGAACTCCACAACAAAATGGAGTAGTTGAAAGGAAAAATAGGTCTTTGGTGGAGCTTGCAAGAACCATGCTAAGTGACTCAAGTTTGCCTAAATATTTTTGGGCGGATGCGGTAAGCACGGCATGTTACGTAAGCAATCGCGTGATCATAAGACCTATACTAAAGAAAACTCCATATGAGATTTAAAAAGGAAGAAAACCAAATATCTCTCACTTTCATATTTTCGGGTGCAAATGTTTTGTCCTTAACAACGACAAAGACAATCTCGGTAAGTTCGATGAAAAATCGGATGAAGGTGGCAAAATTGCATTCCCGGACAAAACACATTGACATTAGACACCATTTCATCCGAGATCACGTACTCAAAGGAGATGTCGAGATTACTTTTGTGGATACTCAAAATCAACTCGCGGACACTTTCACAAAACCACTTGCAAAAGATGCATTTTTCAAAATTCGTCGTGAACTCGAAATCCTAGATGAACAAGATATATAAGGTGCACTCTATCCTTAATTATACTTAAATGTGCATATACGTGTGTTTAGGCAATGTTTCAAATGTTAAAAATACTGTTTTTAAAATTTTTTCTTTAAGTAAATCGATTTACTTGATGTATAAATCGATTTACCACTGAAGCAAAACATTTTTTTAATAAAATATTTTGTGTAAATTGATTTACACAATATGTAAATCGATTTACCACTGAACGAAAATTATTTTTCATAAAAATTTTCTGTGTAAATCGATTTAACCAAGGGGCAAATCGATTTACCACAAAATCTGAAGCATTTTCTGTGTACTTTTTCTATGCAAATTAATTTTTAGCATGTGATACTTGTATGAGCTTTTAATATATTGGTCAAACTTTCATTTTCTCTCAACCTCCCTTATTTTTGATAATGTCAAAGGGGGAGAAGGATGTGATAGCACTTTATGGTTGTTTGTTTTCGTTGTCTTTACAGGGCAAGCTTTCAAATCTTTTTCTCCATAGGGGGAGAAATCTTCTCAGGGGAAGAAAACACTTTTTGCTCCAATTCTGAACAACTCATAAAGAAAGATGGTTTGTCATCATCAAAAAGGGCGAGAATGTAATCTCAAGCCTCAACTCAACTTTAGTTTTGATGAAAGACAAACAAGCTAGTTTGATGAAAGACAAACAAGCTCTATGGCAAGAAGGAAAAGAAGTGGAAATTAACTTAAAGCATCATTCACTCAAAGCTTCAAGGATCATGGCAAGCAATCAAGTATATCAATTCTCATTTGAACTACATTGATTAGAAATGCTCAAAAATGATATACACACTTGCCACAACACTTCACTTAAATTTCAAAACAAATTATAAGTTTTTCTCTGCTGTAAATCGATTAACATCTTGTGTAAATCGATTTACACATGCTTTTTCAAAAACTGAGTGTCTCTGCCAGCAATCGATTTACATGAAGTGTAAATTGATTGATCACAGAACAATGTGAATTTTTAACTCTTGTAAATCGATTTACACAACATGCTAATCGATTTACACTTCAAATTTTTTGAAAACATGAACGTTACAAACCCGTGCAATCGATTTACATCTTATGTTAATCGATTTACACATTGTAAATTTTGAAAAATCTGAACTGGTTTCAAGATATCCTTCACACCTTTTCTCCAATAGATGCATGGTCATACATTGCCCCCTCTCAAGTTTTTTCAAACAGAAAAGTGTCCATTTGGAAAGGTATCTTGATTACTTTAAATACAAAATCTTTCAAATCATAAACAACTCTTCTCTTATGCAATAATTCTGAACTTTGTAAAATATTCCAGCTTCATATTTCTTAACTTTTAAGAACAAAGATTTTCTGCACTTTCACACATATAAAGAACAGAAATCTTTGAGCATTATCTAACCATTATGTTACAGTTTGAATTTCTTACAAGAGAAGAAAGAAGAAACTTCAAAGAAGTCACTCTATGTGATCAACATCTTTCAAGAAATCATACTTCATAAAATTATACAAAGTGTAACTTATTTCCAGGATTGTTGGAATTAAGTATTAGATTACTTTTGTTCCTTGTTGTCCATTGTTGGAAACAAGAGGTATCTTTTGAGAGGATTGTTCTCAAGAGACTTATTGGAAATCCAAGAGGGTGTTCTTGGTATTTGTTAGGTTCTTTAGTTGATAAGACTAGGAAGAGTCTTGTAAAAGTTCTAACAAAATAGTGAAATATCTTGCGTGTTTGCAAGGGGACTGGATGTACTTCCGGGGTGTGGAAGGAACTAGGATAAATCTCCGTCTCTTTACTTTCTGCACTTTACAGTTTTCAAAGCACTATATCAAAACCAGAAAGTATAAAATAAGTCAAAAATCGACCACCACCTAATCCACCCCCCCTCTTAGGCGCATTCTTAAACTTACAGAAAACAGCTTTCCAAAAGCAACATGCCTACTGGAGATTGTATGACCAGCCTCAAATAAAGCACACTGACGCCGACACAACCAAACTTCATTGGGGGATTCAAGCCTACCTCCCTGGAGAAAACATTCATCACGAATGCTCATTCCAAACAAGATATGCCCTAGGATAACCTTCCTGGGAAATCAAGAAGTCAATATTAAGGCCAAACTTTCATCATACGAGGGAAAACTTGTTGGGGAATCTGAGACGGAGACTTCTGACCATGCAAACCCCAAAAAAATGAATCAAGACCTGGCTGGGGATAATGGGATCACAAACCCAATATTGTACCTTGCACCCACTGATATCGTCTCTAAATATCTGAGAAACACACAAGGATTGCGCACCTACCAGCAAAATGACCTGAGAAAACTTTCATGAAGGGAGTAAATTTTCTTAAAATAATCGGAGTTTGTTCATTCTTGGGATCACCATTCTTGTTGTCATTGCTTTATCACAAATCCAAAAGTAAATTGAATTGTAAAGATTTCTCTTCTTTTTGAAAAGTCAATTTTGCTTTTTAATCCTTTTGCTTTAATAGTTATTATCAGTAATAAATGATGTCTTTGCAAGATAAATAAAAATAAGAACACAAAAAGTTGGGCAAAAGCTCGAATTTCATTAATAGAATGGTAGTCTGCGAATGGCGAGACTGCATGGATGATTACAAAGTTTGGGAAATGGTAATACATAATGGAAAAGATACAATGACCACTATCCCCCCTAACAACTTTTGAAATCTTGAGCAGCAGCTTTTGTTGAACTATGGTGAGGATCCGAGAAGATTGTTGCTTCAACGATCAAGTATCGTCTGACGTAGTTACTTGCCAAGAAAGTCCCTAACTCTTGCCTAAGCTGCCCTTTCGGGTTTTCAACTTAGCGGGAAATTTATTCTGTTTATGTCTCTAATTTTTGCCTAGACCTCCCTTTCGGGTTTTCGGCCTACCGAGACGCTCCTTTTTTGCCTAAGCCGCCCTTTCGGGTTTTTAACTTAGCGAGTTGTTCTTTTATTTCTTTAGGTAAAGTATTTCTTAACTGCGTCAGCATTCATGGGACGTGGGAACTCCTCGCCATCCATAGTTTCAAGAATTAATGCACCACTAGAGAAGGTTTTCTTGACAACATACGGGTCTTCAAAATTGGGAGTCCACTTGCCCCTAGAATCAGTGTTGAAAGACATGATCTTCCTGAGCAGGAGGTCGCCTTCTCTGAATTCACGAGGTTTGACCTTTTTGTCAAATGCTTTCTTCATTCTTTTCTGATATAACTGCCCATGACATAAAGCTGTCATTCTCTTCTCTTCAATCAAATTCAATTGGTCAAACCTGTTTTGAACCCATTCAGCCTCTGTCAATTTGGATTCCATCATCACACGTAACGAGGGAATCTCTACCTTGAATGGGAGTACAGCTTCCATTCCATAAACTAGAGAAAACGGAGTGGCTCCTGTTGAAGTGCGAAAAGATGTTCGATATCCATGTAGAGCAAAAGGGAGCATTTCATGCCAATCCTTATAAGTGACAACCATTTTCTGGATGATCTTCTTGATATTCTTATTAGCATCTTCAACAACCCCATTCATCTTTGGCCTGTATGGTGATGAATTGCGATGGACAATCTTGAATTCTTCGCACAGTTCATTCATCATGTTGTTGTTCAAATTCGAGCCACTGTCAGTGATGATTCTGCTCGGCACACCATACCGGCATATAAGATTGTTTTTTATGAAACGCACAACCACCTGTTTGGTAACATTGTCATATGAAGCAGCCTCTACCCATTTGATAAAGTAGTCAATTGCTACCAAGATAAAACGGTGCCCATTCGAAGATTTTGGTTCTATCATCCCGATCATGTCAATACCCCACATAGAGAAATGCCACGGGGAGGAAATCATATTGATAAGTGTCGGAGGCACATGGATCTTATCTGCATAAATCTGGCATTTATGGCACTTCTTTGCAAATTTGTAACAATCAGATTCCATTGTCAACCAATAATAACCTGCCCTTAGCATCTTTTTAGCCATTGAATGTCCATTAGCATGAGTGC